>RAOY01000004.1:0-624596 GCA_009806085.1 Neurospora cerealis | reverse complement strand
GCGGGGGCTCGTGGGGGGGGGGGGGGGGGGGGGGGGGGGGGGGGGGGGGTCGTCAAAAATTCCAAGCCCCTGGAGCTCGGCAACTTTCTATACCCCYCCCCCCCCCCCCTCCTGGCGGAACTCAGTTCAAAAAGATCAGCAGGCACCCGGACAGGATCAGAGGGGACAAGGTCAAGGGGACAGAAAGAGATTTTATTTCTCTCACTCAAACTTATCAGCTGAAAACAAGGGCTCCAATTCGCAATTGGGAAGGGAAGAAAGAAGGAAACCAAGGCAACATCCCAAAACTTGGAAGGGAATGGGGATCTCGATCTTGACATAGGAAAATCACCGGGGTATTGACTGCGGGCTGCAACCCTCGGACTTGGCCCATTTCCTCGGGGACCTGCGTTCGTGGACCAGAGCATGGGGAACACATGGCATGGACGCCGACCGATTCCCTGGGAGCCCGGGAGAAGAAGAAAAAAAGCAAGTAAACATGGTGCAATTGGGCTCGTTCATTGGTGGGAGTACGAAATACAATCCTGGAGTATCTAAACCTTTCTGTCGGTATGTCCCATGGTAATGGTTATGGTTAAAGAGCCTATGTTTTCTTTTAAGACCTCGATGCAATGTCTTGCAGGAGTACAATGGTATTAGATGGAGATGGAGATGTGAATATGACTTATGATCTTCCGTGTATGTCCCTGGTAAAAGCCAATTGGAAGATGTGAATGGAAGTGCTAAAGACGTGAATAGCGTATCAGATTATCGAAAATCGCGATGGATTCGAAAAGTTATTATGGGTAGACTATCTGAGGCTGAGATATGAGTCAAGTTGTCTTTGGGTGTGCATTGGTTTTGTGCTGTAATGTGGTGTATATAGTTTGTCCACAGCACCAGTATGTGTGTTAGTGCCAATACTATAGTGATTGCATCTGAGTTCGTTGCAGAACTACTGGTCATCTTTTGTTGGTGTTTTGGTTTGAACTGGGTGTTGCACGTTCCAGCCCGTGACAACATGGAAGTTAATATGCAGACTTTCAAGGGCTGACATCCGGATGGGTCAGGTTGTCTTATGTGTGAGTCTGTCTGTATTTGTTGTATATGCAGTCTGGCCTTGTCCTTGTCCGTCACGGCTCACACCACCAGTACCGATGTAAGAAAAGAAAAGGAATTGTTGTAGGAGTAGCAGGATGAGGATGTGGCACTGAAAAGGAACAGTTCGTGCTTTACACATATCTTGTTGCTTGAAAATTTTGCTTTTTGGCCCTATAATGCTACTTTGTTTTCCTTCCTCCCATTTGACCAACCCTCAAAAGTGGCTGGTCCAGATACCCGGTGTTACTTACATACGCTCCATATAATACAGGCAGACACACACACAACTTAGTTTTAGATATTATACACTAAACAGACCACAAGGATGAACATGACATAATGATGATAGGATGATGGGTATATCGATCGAGAAAAAGGTGATGTGAGTTGAAAGGACGTTAAGAGAAGTAGATGGAGAGATAAGAGAGGTAGGTAGAGAGATAAGAGAGATAATTGGTTGGGGAGAAAAGAGGCCTAAAAGCCACACAGTCTAATCCGGTATGATGATAAGAGAGAGGAAAGATGGGGGGATATGAAAGAAGGTAGTGGTGGTGATAAAGTGGTAATACACAGGTTTCGACATGATTGGGGATATTGCTGACGGTTCTTCTTCTTGTTGGTTCTTCAGCCAGCCCAAACTCATCAAAATCACATAACCACATCCGTTGTTTTACATGATATAACATAAACATAGTGAGAGAAAGTTGGGGGTGGGGGGCGGTGGAGAGCAAAGGCTAAATGCTTGCTGCTCGCTGAGTATATAGGTAAGATAAAGATCGTGAAAGATTTGGGTGTGAATAACATTAACGATAGTATTTCTCATTGCGTACTGATGTGGTTTCTTTTCTTTTCTTTTTGTTTTGTGCTTCAAGCCCGAATAAGTGGCTTCAGGAAGCCCAGTGCCTTGTGAAGACTCTTCCTGCTCCTTACGGTCTCATCCTGGGAAATGAAGGAGTCCCCCGAGTCTCGCCTTTCGCGGACGTACTTGGGCCACGTGTTTGTAAGCACGAGGTACTTGATGCTAGACTGAGCGGCATCGAAGACGGCAGCGTCAAAGGTTTGTGGGATATCGCCCGAGTAGTAAAGAGCTGCGTTACGGGGATGTGTGGCGTGGGAGGTCGGTGGTGGGTCATCAAGAGGAAGGGTCTCGACAGACTTGAATTCACCCATGGGGGTCATGGACACCGCTAGCGAGTCCGACTTGGGGACGATGTTGACCTCGCTGTCGTTTGTGGGCTTGTTCGATCCGGACCAGTTAACTTCGGCGAAGGGTGTAGCTCCACCGCGGTTGATATCTCCGTACATGTTCCTCGCGGCACGCTCAAAGATACCCTCAAGCTTACGCAGCTCGTGCCACGCAATGTTGATAGGGAACTCGGCGTCTCTGGTGCTGATGAACTCGGCATAAATACGAAGCGCCTTGGTAAACTGCTGGCGGACAACATCCGGCTCGGCGTTGTGACGGTTGCGGACGAAAGGAGGCGGCAGAGCGGCCTTCCACTCAGCCACAGCAGTGAGGAAAGCAATGTTCTCGCCCGAGAAATCGCGACGGGCAGAGAACTGGCGAAGAGGTTCCGGGTTCTTTTCGAGAACGTGCTCAAGAGCGGACATTGTGAGAACGCTATCATCGGTGGCGTTCTTGAAGTCTGGCTGAGATCCGTGGCCCATCTCCATAGTCGAAAGCTTCTTCCATGAATCTCTGACTCCGCTTGTGAAATGGTGTTCTCCAACCTTGGTTGAGGTTGGGCTAAGAGCAGGTCCGCTATTGTCGCTGTCCCTACGCTCGGCATTGCTGTCGTCGCTACGGGCGCGCATCTTCTTGGACTCCCAAGTGGCAATCGAGTCAAGTGTCTCCTGACGCAGGTTGTTGTGCTTACGAACCTGCCAGCAAGGGACAAAGATGGTGAAAATCTCCATGAACATGATGGAGAGACCGATCCTGTTTGAACGAATATTTAGATATTGCCATCTGGTGAGGAAGGAAAGCGCTAGACATACCATTGAGGCGGGACGAAAACCGCGTTCACCGGAGCCATACCGGGAACGTAAAGAGCAATGAGCCACATAGGAGCCGCAGGCAAGCCAGCAATGCAGCAAGCCATGGTCTGGAGCTGCCAGCCGTGGGTGTCACGGATACCACGAGACTTCCAAAGAATGATGGGAGCAATAACCCAAGCCCAAAGAAATTGCCAGAACAGCGAAGGCCACCACTCCCAACCTCTGCCCTGCTGCATGGCAATCTCTGCAGGAGTGCCGCTCACCTCAGTACCAGGGATACCAAAGCTGGGGTGGAACTTGCGCGAGATCATGTAGATGATGATAACAACAAAGAGCTAAACGAGGTTAGAGACGAGCCGTGAGGGCTATAATGGTACTACTCACTTGAACGATCATGCCAATGGTAACGCAGGCAAACATCCTCTTCGAATAGTCCATCTTGCGCAAGCGGGCGATAAAGGTAAGTCTCTGCGGCGGTTGCTGCGCGTGCTTTTCGTCGAATCGAGACTCCATGTCGCTCGGAGGACGAGCATACCGAGCCTGTGCCCTTGCGACATGAAGGAACTGGCTGTTACCGGCTTGGAAGAGGGCAATTCCGAAGGGAAACCAGATGCTCATGATCCAGAACTCGGCGACTTCGGGGGCCATGGGTCCGATACTGTAGCCCAGCTGAACAGAGATCCAGTAGAGATGGAGAAGTGTGATACCGGCAAAACTGAGAGCAAGACCGCGTATCCTGAGAGTTGGCATATCACGCTTGAGCCAAAGGAAGACCATGCCAGCCACCACCGCGGTCGTCCAGATAGCACCCCATACAATCCACCAAATACCAATGGCATTGAGTCTTGGTTCAGGTTTGGTGTCGGGAGTGGTGCCAAATTCGGAGCCCACAACCTGAGCCTGGGCAGCGGAGAAGTCGGCTCGTTGTATTAGGCGTGGCACAAACATGATGTCGGATGTTGTAATGTCGACGTCGAGAAGAGCGGAGTGGGTTACGGATATGGGTCGAAGCGACTCGGAGTGTCGTCAAGACACGTGGGAGGCTTAACCACTAAAGCGCAGTGTCATCTAGTAGTGTTGAGTGATTGGTATCCGACCAGTAGTAGCTGGTGTTGATGTTTGTTGAAACGAGCGTGGTGAGTGGGTAGGCGAGCCAAGTGGGTTTTGTATCCTCCGAAGCCTAAGAACCGAACCCGTATGCAGAGCGACGAAAGAGCGACTTGAGCTGGACCTAACAGGAGTAAAGAGAGTGTGATGGTGTGCGGCTCAGCTCACGATATGTAAAACCAAAAACAAATGTGATGAGATGCACGGAGTATGTATGAAGTAGTCCCCGGGGCGGTGCCGAGAGAGATGGGAAAACTTGAACAAGCCACATCCGAGCACGGGCACATGAATGATAGATCACTGCTTCTGCGGACACTTGTGTGCAAACCAGCTCAGTAAATGATGTCCAGGATAGCCCCAGGATGCTAGGATGTGCACGATGGTGCAGGATGAGTTTGCAAGAAGTGGTCAGGGGGGGGGTGTAGATCCCGCGGGATACCTGAACATGGTGTGAACATGGGACTATTCCCACTTCTTCGTGGAGCGCTGGGGACCCAGTGCGTAGACCTGCATCCCAGCCCATTCCCAGGGTCACTCATTGCGCCCAGCTGCCCGATGTAGGATGCAGTGAGTCTGCTATCTCGCAAGACAGAGAGCCCTTTTTGTGTCCGCTGCGCCAATCACAACCTTGACGAGCTTGCGCCTACTTGGCTGTTTCCGTCATTGCCGAGAATGTCTGGACTGTGCAATCGAAGGGGAACCACGCGGTTGGTACCGTGACAGTGTGAGCGGTGGAGGGACACTTGAACCATAGTGTAAGTGGGCCAAGCAGAGTCAGAGACCTCTCTAGACAGGCAGGTCAACGGCCCGAACAGGAATATCCAAATACTCTGTAAAAGTGGTGTAGTTTGTATAAGAGGAGAGCACTTAGGCCTGTGATTGCAGATCGTTTCATCTCTCTGCCCAAAGCTCCATCTTCATCACATTTGCTGGTTCCCATGTGCCCAGTGGACCCCCCTATTGCCATGTCCAGAGCTCCAGAGCGCCAGAACTCGTGAGCCCAAGGCGCTGGCTCGTTGGTCGGCAGATGGCTTGCAGAGGGCAGCGTGGTTAGCACCTGGAAGCGACGCTTCTCCACGTCGATGTCGAGCACTGTGGGGATGGTATTTACATGGTTGCTAGGAGCGCCAAGTTGATGACGAAGAAATCAAGACAACAGAGACGGACTTTCTCCAGGAACAGGGCATAGGATGGCGCCAAGCGATTGCGAGAAGGGCAAAAGAGAGTCGCTGTTGGGCCGGAGATGATGGATATTCTAGGTTGGTGTTGACGACTAGACAGGGGAACATGATTCACGAACAAACTGCGAACCCAGAACCACTTACCACAGCAAACCCTCAGAGACACCCTCCTGGTACACTCGAGACTAGAAAAGCCATGGTTGACTCGGCAAGTGTTTCTCCCTGCTTGGCGCGCTAAGCTCATTGTGTCGGCAGTGGATTGCCAGCACTCTTTGGCTCTGTCGATCGCCATTCCAGTGTGCCGGCGACTGCGCGGTCCTTGAGAGGGTGTTTGAGGATGGAGTTCCCATTTTTGAAGAGGGACGTCGTAGTACAAGTGGATGAAGGGATCGCAACTTGAATTTGGGGAACCTTGATGGTTTTAGCGTTGCTGAAATAAGGGATCCTCTGCTCATTCAACCATGAGCAAGTGTTCTTGGTCTCATACCCTGTGTTCAGCTTTTGAGGGTGCTGATGTTGGGCGGCCTTGCCGGCGGCGGGGAGGGTTTGCTGACACTCGTCTCATTCTCGACGCCATGTTTGTGACTGGGTCAAGGTGTCTTTGCTGAATGACAGGCTCGGGGTCAAGAGGGGGTACTGTCATTGAGGTTTTTGCGAGCAGGGTGAATGCGTGAAAGCCATGTGGTTTCCGATTCCAGAGGATGTGGTTTGGGAGGGAAAAGCATCAGAGCAGTTCGCGTCGTTCGTCCGGAGGTTTCAAGCTTGACACCTGCAGCGCCGAGTGTCATTGGACTGCTGCCGCTGTCAGCACCTGTCAAGCTTGCTTATTGGCTCCACTTGGGTTGACATTTATGGGGTCGGTGGGAATCTCCACGCCCAAGATCCACCAGAGCTTGGCAATCAAGACGCGCGCTAGTACCGAATTCGGCCAGAGATCTACGCACCTACCCGCTGTACCAAGGTACACTGTACCTTCTGTCTTCGGCGGCATCGGCTTACCCGACCTTCAGGGACGTCGCGCGAGGTTGTTAGTGCACTCCTCCTTTCCTCCATACAATTTCCCCCCTTGGACCCCTTCAGTCCCTTCCTCCCTCAACCCTCTCGGCTCTTGCCCTGCTTCGCCAACGAACCGAAGACGAGCATCCACCGACAATCGTGAGGAAATGACTGGCAGTACCTACCTATGCTCCCGGTCCTCTTCGGTTTCTTCTTTCCGCCCGGGCTCCATCTTGATCGAGCTTGGTGCTGGCCACCTAAGATCGGGCCTGGATCGAGAGCGAGGTGGAATCCCTCATTTGCTTTGCGGGGGTGACATCCATCTCTTTACGTCAGATGTCTCTATTCTTTCTCTGCGAAAAAGATGCTAAAGCCCATGTCGTCGACCTTGCAATTTCATGACCGTCTATGGCCGTTTGGCTTTTTCGGCGGATCAACAATCACGACATCACCAGCTTTCCCATCACCTCACCTCATGACTCCTCCATTGTTATCTGTCCAAAATTGGCACTAAAAAACCGTTCGAGCCGTTGCCGTTGTAACTTGTGAGTAGGTTCGTTTCTCTTCCCGTTGTTTGACGCTTGTCCTACCATTCATCTGTGGATGGAGGCGGATGGACCCGTCCCCCCTGTGACGTAAAGGTGTCCAAGTGAGACATCGCAATGACAATGACTTTGATATGGCTCTCTTATCACACTGGACTCACATCATAGAAATACCGAATGCTGCTCTCGACCCTTATTATTACCAAACAACTCGGAGATTCAACATATCTACGGATTTACCGGTTACCAAGCTGTGAATGATCTCCTTCATCGATGTGATACTGATCGCAAAACCCCAGGTCCTGTATGATCTACGCAGAGCACGGGGTATGTACGACATGAGGGAATCACGATGCGCTCTGCGATGCAACACGGCGTGAAAGGATCAAAATGAGGTTCTTGCTGAACCCCCGGATTGTCAGATTGCCAGATTTCGCACCCTTTTCTCGCTTCCCAAAAACTTCGTGATCCAGACGACCCAGACGGACTGCTACCATCGCATCCCGCAGTCGCAGCCTTCAGTTCCCTGTCGTCTTTCTGTTCGCGATTGGACACCACAGTTCCCTTGCGGTGTGCGGGATGACTTTGCTGGGCGCTGTAAGCCACATGCGCCATTACGCCCTGGCTTGAAGCCCCCCGAGAGGTTAGTCCGAACAAGCATCACGATGGGCACTGCATATACTGTACAAGAAGTACAATATTATAACGGAGAGTCCCTTGTCGGTTCCCTCCTTGTTCTTTTTTTTTCTTTTTATCTCCTTCAAATTCACTTCATTCCCGCTGCTTTCATCGCTCACACGCAGTCCGACAATGTTCGGCGATGCTGCGGTCTTCCATCCAGCCACAATCTTCGATCGTATCTCGATTCAGAGGACCCCAATTCAACAGTTGATTGTTCGTCCGTTACGACTCAACTATGTACATCGATACAACCTCGGTTGGACTTGGTGCTGGACCCATGGTCACACTGCAAGGGAGAGTCGTAACTAAGGGGTTGAGTACACATGAGAAACGCTATTCTCGCCAGCCCTTTTTAACGTTCCTTCTTCCATCCCATCCCTTTTGGAGTTCTTGGTCCCCAGTTCCCCTCTTCCCGTCCTACGTAAAGCAAGGCGTGCACCGCACATTCTCAGAAATTCAAGCGCGCAAGCGCCGAAGGGTTGGCTGCGCACCGCAGCACTTTGGTCTAGTTGCACTAGCCTTTTTCCCAGAATTATCAGATTATCACGCCGCTAACTGCGTCTGTAGACGATCAGATGACGTTGTGTTACAGTCCCGTAGGGCTGTTTGCTTGATCGCTCGACCAGCGCAAAGTGGTATATGCATGATGCACGTCGGGTCGTCCTACACTAAACAACACTTCAGCGCGGCTATATCGCGGCTGCGGCAAAGGTAAGTACGACGAGGTATGTCACTCCGATGCACAGGTCTGTTGCATTATGGAACCTACTGAAGACCCTATCGTGTCTATTCCAAGCTCCAACTACCGCTAAACATCGCTATTGTATCAAATGGGCTGAGGAAGGGTCTGCTGTAACCCCCCTTTTGGGGTCCAACGGTGATACGATCCGTGTAACCGTCTCCAGGAAGTACAGCGTCTTGCCTTGGGTACCGGAGTCTGAAGTACCTACACAGTATGTCTGAGAAGACATCGTGCCGTGAAACTTGGTGACTGCAATCTATGCACGACACCACACAGACACCAGTCGGGTCTTGAACGTCAAGTTTCCCCGGTACGCAGGGACACAGGAGACTTTTCCTGTCGCCTTTCACCTGTTCGGGCCTCTGGTCTTTGCTACTGTCATTATAGAGGCACTGATCAGAAATGGTTTCCACCACCAGGGCCCAACCCAAGCCTTGTCTTCCGCAGACGCTGAGGCGTGTCCAGACACTAGTTCTGGGGGTTGTTCAGACACTGGGGTGTGTTCAGGCACCGAGGTGTGTTGGACAGAGAGTTGCTGGGAGGATATGATCTCGTCCACGTACAGCTTTACCATCGGACGAAGATTCCTCATTACTAGTGACAATAGAGAAAACAGTATCTCTCTGATAGTGACCCTGGAGAAATAGAGGTCTCGGTAAGTCAGCTTGCGGTATCTTGATCTGGGTAGGTCCTGAAGACTTACATATTACGATAGCACTACCCACACAGGACGCCAAAATGATCGCGAATCCCACAAAATATATAAACAGCTTCCAAATCTTGGCTATTCGATCGGGCCATTGAGCCTTGCTTTGAACGGTATCCCTCGAGTTGTCTGTTGAGTACAGGTTTTGTTTAACTGGCTCCAGGGTCTGGCTTTGGACAGTGCTATTCTTCGGCCCACAGGCAGTCTCGGTAGGTTTTGGTGGAGTGCCCATTGCCTTGAGGTATTTCCCGAGAGACTTTGTTGCCGTTTTCGAACGTGCTTTGCGTCGCAGACGTTGCCTTCCCTCAAGAGCCTTATTCCAAGCTCTTAGCTCGTTGAGTCTTCGACTGTTCAGGGATAACTTGTACCAGTGTTTCTTCTGTTTTGGGCTATATGTTCCAATCTTCTTGGTGTACTGGAGTGTATTCTGTACCTCCCATTTCTGGGTCAGCAGGATGGCGTCGTTCGTGTCATGGTCAGATATCTTATCCATGTGTTTGCGGTTCTGGTTCTTGGTTACGGCTACCTCACCAGGCGGCTTCCAAGCAAACGCCGAAGGGATAGAGTCTCGAGGGACCTTCAGTTTCATCATTGTCCCGCTGGTCTGGTTGTGCCAACCGAACCTCATTGCTTCGGGTTGGGTCTGGTCATTATTGGTGGTCTTTGATCGTGCCGACTGGTCATTGTTGCCATCGTAGTTGATCGGGTTGTGCTCTGTGATGGAGTCCACGTTCAACCCGTAAAGATGATCAAGTGGCTTGGGCTTGGAAGGAATCTTGAACAGGCGGCCCGGAGCGGACCCGAATATGGCGGGAATCCAAGTATCCATCCATGAGTCGCGAGGATGGGCGCATGAAAATGAATCGTCGGGGACTTGATATGACTTGATCATGGTGGGAGCTGATGCGTGTCGCAAGACTTGCTTGATGAGGCTCAATCTGGTGGGATTGTGCCGGTTACTAATTGGAGTCAGGGGCAACAAAATTGAGGGAAAGAGCGTCCTATAATGTACTTTCTTGTCAGACGCGGTGCGGCCAATGCATGGAGGTGATTAAGAGGCCCAAATGAAAGAAGGTGCCAGTCAGCGAAGGAAGGTGCGATCCATCAGCCATTGTTGATCAACGCACCCAACTTAATACCTCGGGTTGATTCGCTTTCTCTTCTATTGACAATCAACCACCTACCAGACGATTCTATCACTGCAAGTGAAACATACAACGGTTCAAAGGTTTCTGTTTGCATTCCATTGTCCCAGGAGAGACTATCTCAGTAACTCCTTGGCAACTCGAGCACCTTCTCGGAGATGTAGTTGAGAATCATCTCCCTGCTGACCGGAGCGATCCTAGGTACCAGACACTCCCTAAAGTATCGCTCAACATCATACTCGACAGCATATCCCATCCCGCCGTGGGTTAGCACGGCTCTCTCGCATGCCGAAAAAGCTGCCTCCGCCGCCAGATACTTGGCGCTGTTGCATGCCACTCCGACTTCCTCCTGTCGAATCGATCCATCTGTCTTGCTCGCATCATACAACCTGGCGGCATGGTATGTCGCATGCTTCGCCGCCTCGAGCCTCATATATACGTCCGCCAAAGGATGTGCGATGCCTTGGTTCTGTCCGATCGGCCGCTGGAAAACCACGCGCTCTCGAGCATATTCGGCCGCCTTACCCAGCGCCGCATATCCTAGTCCAAGTGCCTCGCCGGCGAGAAGGCAACGTTCTGCATTCATGCCATGAAGGATGATCTTGAACCCTTGTCCCTCCTTCCCGATAAGGGAATCGCCAGAGATGGGATAGTTCTCGAAGAACACTTCATTGGCATCAACAGCTCGCCCGCCCATCTTTTTGATCTTGCTCACTTTCAACCGGTGGTCTTCCCTGTTCAGATCGATGCAGAACAGAGACAGTCCCTCACTCGGCTTCTTCACCTCATCACGCGCCGTGGTTCGCGCCAGAAGCATCATCTTGTCCGCCACTTGGGCACACGTTATCCAGATCTTCTGTCCTGATACCGAGTATGAGCCATCATCTTGTTTCTTGGCGAATGTCTCTAGGCGCAGCGTGTCAAGACCGGCGTTGGGCTCCGTCACTCCAAAACAGACGCGGAGCTTTCCTGCGATAATGTTCGGAATGGTCTGTTCAAGTTGTTTCTGCGTTCCGAACTTTGCGAGCGGTTGGGTAGCATAGACGTTGGCATGAATCGACTGCGCGCCCGCCATACCTGCCCCTGACTCGGCAATTGTCTGCATCATCATCGTCGCCTCGGAGATACCAAGTCCGGCGCCTCCTAGCGCCTCTGGTAGGGCAATACCGAGCCATCCGTCTTGCGCGAGAGCAGCGTGGAACTCCTTGGGATACTCCTCGGTCTGGTCATGTTGCTGCCAATATGTGTTTGGAAAGTTGGAGCATATCTTCATCACAGCATCTCGTACCATGAGTTGGGATTCGGTAAACCCAGCCGTGGCCATCAATCGGCGCCGTGCGGAAGTCGAAAAGGCATTCTTGCCACTCGCTGTCGATCGTGGCGTTATGCGCTGGAGCCAGCGGGCGGAGCGCGCCGCACTTTTGATGAACGTCGCCATTGTTGAGGCTCAAACAAAGTTCAAAAGGTATGAAACGAGAACGAGGCGAACGGTTTCAGCCAATCCATCATATGATGCTTCTTTCTGCGCTACCAAATCAAGGCAGGCGTGAGTCGATTAGTGGACCCATACCCAGGTTGTCACAAGGAGCAACGTTGGTGGAGTTGAGGAACGATTCAGGGGCACAAGGGGTAATGACAGCCGGTCTCCAACCCCAAGAAACCCAAAATGCGGGGTAAACCTTCTCCATCACAGGCGGTCTCGCGGTTATTGCGTGGTGCGTTGAGCTTGATCAACGGGATCGTTTCAAAAATGATATCTGGCCAAATTCCCAAGTCATCTCCTTCTGTGAACAGCAATTTATCAAGAGATCTGTTGCTCAGAGAACAATTCAACATCATTACGTCTTTTCCCACCTATCCCAACATATTTTGTGCAAAAATGACAGTCCTACGATCAGCTCTGAGCCGGCAAACCCGGCCACTCAATCTCCGCGCTATGTCCAGGCCGAGGTCCCTCAGCACCAGCAGCACCAGCAGCATCACCGCCAGCGAAGCAGCAAGTCAGATGCTGCACACATTCCAGGACAAAACCATTGTCCGAAAACAGGCTCTAGACGGCAATCAGCTGCAAAAGTTGTGTCTCACACTGGGCCGAAGGTATGGCCTAGGCCCCCAACTGGACCTCACGCTCGGCTGTCCCCCAGCGGGAACACCAGTACCGCCGGGCTACCATCTGGTATACTTTACGCCATCAGAACTGGAGGAGGATCTTGGCGCCGATGGCACAGATCGCACGTTCAACGCACCCGCGCCCTTCACGCGGCGCATGTGGGCAGGAGGACAGATGCGGTGGAACGATGGTACCGAGCTGAGGGTCGGGGAGCAGGTGGAGGAACACACAAAGCTTCTCAGTGCCGTGGCGAAGAAGAGTCGTGATGGCAGTGAGATGGTTCTGGTGGAGGTGAACAAGGAGTTCTGGGGTGAAAGAGGCTTGGCGCTGGTCGACCAAAGGTGAGTTCCAAGTTGTCTTAAAAACACAAACAAAAGAAAAAGCGAGAAGAAGAAAAAGTGTTGTTTATACTTTTGTGATTACCATATAGATCTTGGATATTCCGGAAGGAAATCGGCCTTTCGACAATATCATCATCCACATCCTCAAAGCCTCCGATTCCTCCATCGCGAGGAGGCAAGTCAGAAGTGCGAGACGTTGTGGTCGGTGACAACGCCCTGCCGGACAGGGTCTTCAAGTGGTCGCCCGCCGCCCTCTTTCGGTTCTCGGCTCTCACGTTCAACGCGCACATGATTCACTACAACGAGAGCTGGACGAGGGACGTCGAGAACCATCCAGGCGTGGTCGTGCATGGGCCGCTGAACCTGATCAACATGCTCGATTACTGGCGAGACGTTCACCGGGTGGAGGGGTCCGTCTTGGAGGAGATCTCGTATAGGGCTACGGCGCCGATATACGCGGGCGAGGAGTATACGATGTCGAGCTCCAAGATGAATACGGATTATGGCATGTTTGAGGTGTTGGTGAAGAAGGGGGATCAGGTTTGCATGACGGGACATATTAGCGAGGCTTCGAGCTGGAGTTATTAGAGACGATAATGAGCGTAATTATACCAGTTAATAATGCACATGCTGATAAGGTCTGAATTAAATGATCTCTGGTCATGACACTGGATATGTGGAGGCGGCAAGACGAAGCGAATGAGTGAAGTTGGGTGTGTGGCCTATCACTAAAGTAACAAAGACTCCTTTCACCGACCACCCCTTTATCGTTAGGAATGTTGTCTAAAAAGGAAGCAAAAAGTCTGGAAACGTTTTGGGCATTGTAAACAAACATCAAAAAGTATCGTGAAAAGCTGCAAAAAGGGAAGTTGTATCGACGCGAGCAGGATTTGAACCTGCGCCTCCGAAGAGATTTGATAGACCTCGAATGGTAGTTCGAGTCAAACACCTTAGGCCACTCGGTCATCGCGCCTTCGATTTTGTTGCTGACTGAAAGGCTGCATTGTATCGCCTATAAGGCTGCAAAGGTGTGGGCCGCGCGGGAGCGGTGAATCCACTTGCCAGCCCACGATGCTACAACACAAAATCGTCGAATGAATCATTGATGAGCTTCTCGAAAATCAACTGGCATGTGGATTGATGCTGATTTGATGGCGCTGCCATTTTCAGTCGTTTTGTTTGGGTTCCCTTGACGTGGTTGGAAACACCGAGGGCGGCAGCGAGGTCGTCAAAAACCATGGGGAAAGAACCAGACGGCCTTACCATCACAGGCGCAGCCAAAGACGTGTCTATGGGCCGCAATTGAAGAAACCGATGATAAATTTACAAAACGAAACGCTACAGAGAACAGTAAATACACTTGTGATTTTTATGTACAATTCTCCCTACACTACGTCTTGCAACACTTATATGCAATTAACACCCAACCTCCTATCCATTCGCAACCGGTAGGGTATCACACTCGTCTCCCTTTCATCGCCCAAGGACGTTCCCATGAACCAACCCCAGATGCCGAACACAACCCCCTTACCTCCCAACCTTCTGCGTCTTACTCCTCAACTCAACCGCACTATACCACGCCGCGCCCGCCAAAGCAATCACCATACCCACCCCATTCAAGAACCCAACCTGGACTCCAAACAACACAATACCCAACAGAATCGTCAAACACTGCTTGATATTTCCACACACCGTCATCGTCACGGCGCCGGCAACCTTGTTCGTCGAAAACGAGCTATAATTCAGACAAAACGCCAACAGCCCATTACCCGCCAGCGTCAGAATCAACGCCCCCGACGGGCCCTCGGGGTTCTGCTCCCTAAACCCAGCCAGCTCACCGCTAGCAATAGCGCAGACCAGCGCCTGCGCGCAAGCTAGGGGGCTCATGCGCAGCAGCGTTTCGAGGGGCGACAAGGCTAACGCGCCGGTCATGATCCGATTGGTGGCGACGGTCTTGACGACGGCCAGGATGACGCCCAGGAAGGTGAGGATAAACCCGGCAGCGGTGAAGTAGTAATCGCCATAAGTGGCGAGGCCGACGCCCAGGATGAGCGGGATCAGGGAGAGGTAGGTGTCGTGCGGGTAGGAGCGGCCGTAGCGGAAGCGGTAGATGAGCACGGCGAAGAAGGGACAGGTTGATCGCATGATTTGGTGGAAGGGGATGGAGACCATGGCGAGCGAGACGTTGGAGGTGGCGATGTTGACGGTAAACAAAATCGAGAAGAGGAAGAGGACGACGTTTTGCTGGAGACTGAGCTTCGTGAGGGTGAATCGGCCTTGGAGGAGGAGGATGTAGCACCCTATAGATGCCGAGCCGGCGTGGAGGGCTGTGAGAAGCCATGGGTAGGAGAACTGGTGATGGTGGTTAGCTTGGTGTTGTACACACAGGTGAGATGTAAGATGATGGTAGTATGAGGTTCAACCAGGAGGCTCGGAACACACACCTTGCCCAGAATGAGCTTGTTGTAAATCGTTAATGAGATGTTACATAGAAAGTAGACGGCCAAGTACAGTAGCTTGGTTGTGCCTGAGACTTCTTGTTCTGTTCTGACCGTGGGACTGGAAGGCTGTGGGTTGAGAGGAACCTGGGCCTCCAGGTCCTCGTCCTTGTCCTTGAAAGTTGGACTGCTAGACATGGTGGATGGTGATATTGACCAGCTCGGTACTGATCGACCCGTTTGGTGATAATAGCTCTTTCGGAATATTTTGGTGTCGAAGTAATGATTCAAGGTGATGATGTAATGTGAATGGAGCGAGAGTATGAGTGAATGTGGGATGATACAAACAGGAGAAGACCGGTCCAGCACAGATTGCAGGGCTGAAACAACAGTGGTAGTACGGTAAGATACTCAATGCGAAACCCGATGGCTCGATGAGTGATGTTGGTGAAGAAAGAGGTCAAGACAACACAACCATCCCGTGTGTGTTGTTGCAGGATGAACCGTCCTCACATCAAACGGTTGTCCAAAGTCCGAAGCCCACGCAAGGGACACGGCGGCTTCCCCACGATACACTAGCAAATTAGTGGCCGTCAAGGTTGGATAGCTCGGAGGTTACAGCGAAGGATTCGGAGGGTCTGAGAATAGGAAAGGCGCTGGGTACCACCGGAAACAGGAGGTCAGCAGAAAAAAAAAAAAAGAAAGGCTCCAAGTTCCAAGGAATGACATGTGCTTGTTTTGTTGGAGGAGGTTTCGGAAACGAGCACCACCAAGCAGAAAAGCTGCGGGGATTGCATGGAAAAGCGGCTGTTCCGGGTTCACTGAGCGCTTGCTGTGGGCATTTGATTTGGACGGCCAAGACCACGCTGTCTAGCCATGTTACGGGGGATGGCTTGGCTTGGAACCTGAAGCCATGGCAGACATCATGGGCCATCCGATCAGAATTCCGGTGAGTGGATCAACAATCCAAGGTTTGAATGGAGGCCCGCTGGATATCGAGCGCTATTGTACCGCAGTAATAACTGATCCCGGCAACCAGGCTCACCAGGGAATTCGGTTGGGAGCATGTCGCCTGTTTCCTCCCCTGTTTCCCGCTCGCGTGCTGATCATCCATTTCACGGACGGCCCGGTTCATCCTCCCCCGAGAGAGAGGGAGGGGTGAGAGGTGGTCCATTCTGCCTCCAGAGGTGTGGTACCAGCACCAGAGAGCACAATGGCCTCTGAATACCTGAACAAGACCCCGAAGAATGCCAACACGACCTCCCGCTCTGCACACTACTGTAATGCAACCGCCACAGCCCGATAGATCGCGCAAATGTTTGGGTTGGACGACGATGGGCAAGGCTTCGGCAGCAACCGTTGTGCTGGACCCTTCTCTGTACGCATCTCCATACTGCGTCAGCATATCTACAACTGCATTGGCGAACGATGCCGGTCCAACCTGGCCGCTTTCCATCTTGTCCGACCTCCGCTCGGTGACCCGTTGTTCTTCTGTAGGTTGCCATAGGGATAGGCCTCCCGTCGTTTCGATGAAAAGGCCTGTGTTAGGCAACATCTTTTTCAACAAAACCCCCAATTTTATCACCCAACGAGAAGGTCACACTTCACAAAAATCCAGGTCCACGGAAAAGGTTGGGGTCGTGTTTGGAGTGACCCGTGCAGCCACAAGGGTTGCATGTACGCTGACCCGGTACTATCACGATGACGCGTAACCCTCAACCACACCTTCTCGAGCCTCCTTCCCCCAACTGCACAAAAGCTGCATCGGGCAGAGCGGCTATTGCTACCACTTGTAGTTTAGATTCCAGAAGAACGCGCAATCGCGCTCTGTCGTTTTCGAGACATCTCAGCGAGGCGGCGTTTCCTCCGCTGCGGAAATAGATCAACATGTATTAAACCCCTTCTTTGACCTCGGATTGAGCACCTCCAGGCACCGAGCTCGCTCCGAGTGCTGAATGGCTGCAGGTGCATTCAGGTGCTGTTATGTGGTGGTATGTAGTTTGGGGATGGTTGGGGTCTTGGAGCTCGTGTTTTGGGGCTGGGCAGTTTCTGGGCATGTGAGGGGAAATCTTGGAGGGTATCGAATTTCAGGTCAGTCAACTTGAACAACGACGAGCGAGATGAAACAGGTCTTGTCCTTCTCGATGACAGTTCTCGAGGCCCGGCAGGATACTTGAAGTAATCGAGAATTTTATGATCCGTTTTGTTCGAGACGAGCATTAAAATAGCCAAGGTAAATGAAGTCTCCATCCCAATTCCCGATCATGCCCCCAGACAAGGGTCATTGCTCACGATCTCGGATCCAGAAATTTGGAAGACCGAGCCGCCATTCGAGAAGGGGAATGGACCCTCTTGATGCGAATTTCGATACCGGGTCACCCATGTTCCTTGTTTGATCATCTTCTTTCCCCAGGCCAAGGCCATTGATGCGACAGCTCTCCTGATGGCAAACTTTTCGCTTTGCTTTCTCGGCTTCTGTCGGGTTGGAGATCAAATATCGAATCTGATGAAAACTAAACATTATCCAACATCTATCAGACTTGCTTGGGTACCGGTAAAAAAACATGTAGTCGCAAATTACCCCGTGAGGTTGCCGGGCAGTTGGGATCAGCCCGAGTGCAAACCTGGGTCCAATATGTGTGTAAACATCCAACGACCGCTTCCTGTATAGCAAAAACTCCAGAGATGCAAGATTAGATGCAACATGTATTATACAGATAACAAGATGCGTCTTCATTGCTTGGTGCATCTTGCTTGAGCAACAATTAAGTTTAGTGACCGCCCACGCTAACCTCCTCCTTAGCCTTCCTCTCCTGTTCTTCCTTCTCCTTCCTTTCCTTTGTTTCTTTCTCCTTCTTCTCCTTTTCCTTGCGCTCCTTCTCTTCCTTGTCCTTCTTTTCCTGCTCCTTCTTCTTCTTTTCCTCCTCGATCGCCGACGCGGCCCTCTCCTTGGTCAACTTCTTGTTTTGCTCGTACCAGAACTTGTTGACTTCAACCTTCAGGACGTCCTTGGTCGTCTTGTTGGCCCACTCGGGAAGCTCCTGCTCGGCACGTGTGACCCAGGGGCCCATCCAGCTGTCGCGCACGTACGAGGTTCCCGCAAAGTGCACAATCATGTCACCCTGCATCACCTTCCACTTCTGAACCTTGCCGCCGTGACCGTCGTCGTAGACCTCGTTCGTTCCCTTGTCAAACTGCTCCTCCACCATGGGCTTGCCGAAGAGCCAGGTGCCGTTCTTGAAGAAGGCATTGTTGACGGGCAACGAGTTGAACCAGCGGATCGGCACGTCAACCCAATGATCCCGGCCAGCCATGGGCGTCTGCGCCAGAGGAGAGGCCTTGTCGGTGAGAAGGAACTGGAAGGCGCTTTGGTCGCGGAATCGGTCGGTCTTCATGCGCTCCGAGTTGTAGATGGGGTAGGCGAGTACGGCCGACAGGAAGGAGACAGACCACGGGCTCACGCGGAAGGCGAAGACACCCGAGTTGAGGCCGTCCCAGTTGGAGGAGATGACGAGGTCGACGTTCGAGAGACCCTTGGCATCCTCAGGCGGGAGGAAGAGCTCTAGAGGGGTGTAGGGGTTCATGACTACCGTGTCGGCGTCGAACCAGCTGTTACGTGAGGAAGAGTATTAGTTTTTTGCCCAGATACCACTCTCGATCAGACAAGATGACGGCTTCCGTAGAAGGATACTTACAAAACCCACTTCAGCCTCTCCTCCTCAGGCTTCTCCAGCTCTGCGACAATGATGGAGAGCAGATAAGCGGGCTTGGTCCATGCGCCCTTGGGCCGGCCGGCGCGGTCGTTCTCGATCAAGCTGCTGACCGCCTGGTTCAAGGCGATGTAATGATGGTAGCCATGTTCGCGGTTATGGCGTTCATGCGTCTGCATTGCGCGGTGGATAACATCGACGTCGAGGGCGTTGGCCGCGACGGTGACCTTGGCCACGCGAGAGGTCTTCATCACCGGTGGTTTCTCATGCTCCGCGGGTTGGTTCGTAGCCGGCGGCGGGGTATTGACCGTGGGAGCATCGGAGCCGGGACCGGCGGGAACGGAGTGGTCGACATTCTGGTTGTCATTGTTGATGTTGCCTGTGTTTGGCTGTTGCGGCTCAGACTTGGGAGCACCGTGGAGGGGCACCTCGGAGCTTATAGCACCGCTGGTGAAGCTGGAGTTGTGGAAGGTGATGAGCCATAGCCAGAGACAGCCAAGCACGGCTAGGACGCTGATAATCCTCAGGGGCCGTTGGGCCTGGAAATTGCTTAGAATCATGGCGGAAGAATGGCACAGGCGCTGACCCGACTCTTCATCATGTTGCGATGAGAAAAGCTCAAGGGACAGGTGAGACCATGAAAGAGGTCAAGGACAGAGACAGCGGATTCGGATCCGGAAAGGAGGAGCCACGGCCACAGAAAAAGATGGAGAATTCCGAGAAAGGCGGACGTTGAAGAAGTCATCCATCCCTGGTCGACCTTGTCCGTCCCAAAGCAGACCGGGATCGTCACTTGGCATTCTCCCAGATCAACTTGAAGAGTCTTGGGCAGGAGTGGGTTCAAGGTGGGCTGCTTCATGGCCAAGCGGAGGTGAAGAGGTCTGGCTC
Organism: Neurospora cerealis; assembly: GCA_009806085.1. Taxonomy (NCBI): domain Eukaryota; kingdom Fungi; phylum Ascomycota; class Sordariomycetes; order Sordariales; family Sordariaceae; genus Neurospora; species Neurospora cerealis. Next base: position 604,928 of record RAOY01000004.1, on the reverse strand, counting down.
GGGTTTGGCTGTCAGAAGCTGTCTCGCTATCTTGACGATAGCCAAGGAGGACAACGCTCCAATCAAGCCCCTGGACAGTGGACAGCAACGGGACGACGGCCTCTATTGTTCAAGAAAAGGGGTTACCTGCAGGCTGGGCAATGGCTGGGCTGTGAAGCCTTGCGCCAACCTGGCTGTCCCAACTCAACTTGCATCCTTTCGTGATTTCTCTTTTTCTTTTTCCCTTCTTCCTTCAGTCCCGCTGTCGCTGAGATATGTCGGCATGTGCGCCCACTGCCCAGTGAGAAACACGTAACCAGGCGAGCCAGACAGAAACATTCGATGGGAAGTGCGCGGGAGGGAAGCTGTGCAACATTCCCACCTCTCCAAGTCAATCCTTCATGTCTGGAATGCCGCATTGCCGACGGGACTATCCTGTTGTTCGCATTCTGCTGAGACGGACTCCCGTTCTGTACAGCTGACAGCGGCTCCCAATCAATCCGCGGACAGATCTATACTGGCACAACATAGAGGTACTTTTTAGGTAGTGTATGTACGGTAAACAGGCCCAAACTGACACGAACTGAGGCCGTTGCTGTGAGTGAGAGGTTTGCTTCAATTTTCTGTTAATGTTATTCCAAAGAACGATAATTTCTGAAAAGTGTGTACGATGAGAATCTTCACTTTGTTGTTTTCAATGGATGAGGTTGTTTCGTTGAGGTTCCTTCCCGTCAAGCGGTACTGACAGGGAACTTACAGCGGATGCGGGATGCCGGCATGGGGCAGGGGGGACGCGCGTAAGATGAGCGAGAGTGGGGTTCTTGGCGTTGTTGGCGCTGCTTGGCCAATTTCCCCGCGCCAACCAATTCATCAGCACCCTACGCGCATGCTCGGGGTTAAGCATGTGCCTCCGAACAACTCCAATGCGACCTGTCATCGATAATTGACGACATTCATCACTTTGGCCACCGGCTCATTGCATAGCATGGCTTCAGGGAGGAAGCTTCACGACGCTGATGAGGCTCTGGTCTCGGATACCAGCCATCTTGATCTTAAATACTGAATATCGGAAAGGACCACAGTGAGCGATCGGGTTTCCCCCCTCCCTACAGGCATATGTGCTTCGTAACGATGCAATTGGAGGTCTCAGCAAACCCCAAAATCTAGATTGACAAGCCCGATACAGGAAGGCCAGGAGCAACCCTCAAACGAAAGTCCGTACGTGGCACAGCGGCAGATCCGAACCGACGAGCAAACCCAACCGCGCTGCCATAACAGGACCGTCTTGGCCATTGTCTATTCCATCGTCAACCCGATCTTGACAGCGTGGGAGTCTTTTATAGGCGACGCACGCCTCCCAGAATGCCGTTGACGAAAAATCGTTTCAGTGGAATCTCCTCATCATCGGGTCCCAAAGCGTGTGAGCAGGCCGCAATCGGCAGGTGTTGGTAATCGGCAGGCGCCCGACTTGAAGGTGTGGACGACATGGATAGTCACCAAAGGCCGACTCTGAACCAGACTTGAGCGACGGATAGGAACCCAGAGCCACATGATGGTTCCAGGGCAGATGGTCTGCGGTGAGCCTTTGCAACTCTGCGAAGCTTGTCCATCGTGGCGTTTGTTCCAACCGTTTCCTTGGGGGCTTCCTGGATGAAGAAGCGGGTAGAGGAGGTAGTGACTGAACTTCGGCTGTGTGGGAAGAACGCCAGGCTTCTGTACGAGGAACTGGATGCGTTGCTCGAGTTGGACACAGCATATCTCGCTTGACGGGCAACGGGAGTTCTATTTGAGGGCCACACGCGGTCTTTGGATCTCAAGAGTACTATTCAACGTGGTCGCCGTATCGATGGCTTCATCTGCCCACAGAGGCTGGTTGTCACTCAACAATGTCCGCCGTGGTCTCTGTCGGTCCTGACTGACCAGGTTCTACTCACTCTCAACTGTGTAAAGTAAAGATCATGACAAGCTTGGTAATCAATAGAGGCAAGCCCGTAGTGCTTGCTGTTGTTATTCATGACGATACTTGTATCGTAGGATGACAGATTTCATCAATTGGCAGACGATCGAGGGCATTGTGTGTCGGCACACTGTGCGAGTACACATATAAGGTCAACATTCTTGCCAATTACTTATCGATTACCCGATAGCGCCAGTGGTTTAGTGGTAAAATCCATCGTTGCCATCGATGGGCCCCGCGTTCGATTCGCGGCTGGCGCAAACCATCTTCTCTTTTTAATACTTTCTTTTTGCTGCTCTCGCCCAAGCACATCGAATTCCTTCCATGTATTCCATTTGACGAAGTTTGTCCTTTTTGTGTGGAATGCCTTCCCCTCGGAGTATTTCACAATCGATGTTGTCGGACAAAGGAGCCGGTTGATCATCCCGCTTCGGGGTCGTTCAATGCTTCCCACCATGGGGCTTTCTGCCTCACGCTCAATTTGCTGCTTATTCTAGCGGTTGGTTTTCTTTCTGCCCCGATTTCGTGTTAGTTCTCGTCCTGGTCATCCAGAGATCTCCGTCGGCAAAGCGGATTGTGAGGAGCTGATGCCCTGAGGTGAGCTCCGAGCTCCTCACCCCGCCGCCACTAAACAATGTCCAATTTTCAGGCACCCGAGCTCCCTGCCGCTTGTCAATGTCACGCCAATTCAATGGGGTCCTCGGGGGTCTGCGGTCGTCGTCGTGGGACAGTGGGCCTGTGTCTCCCACCTAATAATGTCAACAACAACAAAAAGCACCGCACACTGAAAATTGTCAAATTGTCGCGACGACCACTGGGTAACACGAGGCGTCTTTATTTTACCTGCTTTGTGTGAACAGTAAAAGCGCGCTAAAGAATTCCTCAGCTGCATCCCCGCGCTTATTCACGCCAGTTTTTTCACACACGCTCAACGCTTCGTTATGACCAAGTCCATCATCTGCCACGGCGCGTTGGTGCAGCAGCTTTGTTGATGCAACCGCTGTCGCGACCTTGAGAACAGTTTCAGGCGGCTTCGGACCAACAACTCAATGATGACGGGATGATCACCCAGCATACACTGGAATACTCAAATCCCCTACCTCTTGTTCGGATTACCTCCTCACCAACCTCATAACGCTGGCCGACCAAAAGCTGGACTAAACGTTTCTCGAACAATCGTGGAGTTCCACGTCCGGAGCTTCATTTTCAACCATCGGCACGCAACAGTTGTCGAGCGGCACTTTCAAGAACTCCCCTCTTGGCTGGACCCGAAGAGAACCACCGCATTTTGAGTCCGAAGCTCGTCTGGGACGACTCACCTCACCTCACCAAGTGACCGAGTACGGGTATCACCACGAACCAGTGCTATGAACAGAGAAGGAAAACGACGACGACGAAAACGGAAGAAGAAGAAGACATGCCCCACTCAACATTAGAAGAGCCTGAGTCCGCCTTCTGCAGGAGGTGCAAGGAAATGAGACCTGTCGGCCACACAGAACACGGCAGGCGCGGTGCGAGCGGAGGAGGGGGACTGGAGAGTGCAACGGCTACTGCTCCTAGAGGTACTTTTCGACCTCCAAGTATGATCAGGCAGAATGCGACTGTTGGTCAGTCGGATTGAACATACGTGCGTGCCTGTTACGTGGGGAAGCACCAGAAACATGAATGGGGAAGGGAACTCGATATTACCTGTTGGCGATCGTTAGTTGGGTACTATCAGGGTGATATGGTTGGATCATGACGGAAGTTTCTGGAGACTGAAATCCAGTCAGGACTCCGAAAGTGCGAACAGGGACGGTCTCTAGGCGGGAACTATCAGAGGATAGGACGCAGGTCCATAACTTGGATTGTCGGCACATCTGGTGCTGGATGGGATGGGAATTGGGTCTGCCACAGTATGTATACACACAACAAGGTCATGGTCCGGAATTCTGTATGAGTGGTCTATTCAAGCTGACATACAGCGTGTCATATCGTGTAGTCGAAGAGAAGAAAGACCATGTCGGCCATATATCGCTTATCATTCAAGTGAACAACCCAGTTCATGTTCATAATATCATCATACAGGGTACAGATCCCAACAGTCCACACCATATCGTACAGGCTCACCCACACCCTTCCTTCATGATCACCATTCAACCTCCTCAATGCCTCTTGGGCTTGTTCTCCTTAGCAACTGTCTCCGCCGGCTCCGGCAGGCTATGCTCCGCACCAAGCGCATTATATCCGCCCTCACCCGTATGATCAATCACACCCCTGATACCCCTCTCGATAGGCGGAGGCTTATCAGCGACCAGCTCGCGGACCTTGTGCTCGACGGTCGGGGCATGCGGGTCGGTGGCGCCCACGCCCTCGAGCCCGGAGCGCTCTTTCTTGCGCTTACCGGGATGCATGCCGTGCAGCTCCCTGCTCGTCTGGCCCTGCAGCGGCTGGCCGTACTGGGGATGGTTGTAGATGGACTGGCTGGTGGAACCACGGTAGGCGTCGAGCGGGTCGGTGCGTGAAGACGGGTCGACGTCCGGATTGAGGGCCTGGCCGGGGATCTCGTGGATCGGGTTCGGCTGATAAGAGTTCTTCTCCGGAGCGGTTCCCGGAGGGAAGGTCTTGGCGTGGAACTCGGGCGCGGCTTCGTTGCCTACTTGCCGGCCGGGTTGGTGCTGATGGATGGCGTGTGTTAGGTATCGTGAAGCCGGAAGAGAGAGTGTGTTTGGACTGATACTTACGCCAGAGGTGGTCAAGGGCTTAGATGGAGGGACCCTGGCGTGGAACTCGCCCTGGTTGGTAACGGAATCGGGGTTGGCAGACATGGCAAATGATGTTTTTGGCTTGGTACTTGTGAATTTGGGTGGTGAGGTTGGATTGTAGCGGGTTTACAGGTGTCGATTGAGTCGTTTTTAAGGTTGTCGATGTGTCTGGTGGTCCGGCACAAAGAGGTCCATGTGAGCTCAAATAGGTTCTAGACGTTGATATAGCCCGTTGTGGTGGTAAAGGGTAGCTGTAGTCATGATGTCAACCTTACGGTCGTTGACATCATCCACGTCGAATCGTCTTTGGAGGTCTGTAGATGAATGCACCAATCTTGTGTCTTCCATTGAGGTTGTCACTCAGTACAACAGCTGGACTTCTATGATACATGACATCTCGATTCGCTGATACGGAACCCTAACGTTGTAGTCTTGTCAGCATGTACACCGACCGCCGTAGAGTCAAGTCGGTGAAGACAGGAGACATCGCCATGCTTGGCACGGTTGGTAGGTGTAGCATCTACAATCAGGGGCAATCCATGGTAAAGCCACGCTGTCAGCCGAAATCCAGTTGCCACGACCTGCTCCGGTTTCCCCGATTTTCCCAGATCAGTTGATGCTTCTGCTTCGACTGCTTGTATGCCTATCTTGACGTAGAAGCGCCGGCCTCTTAACACTTGCTGCTATCGTCTCATATTCGGATTGGCAGTTGCTAACGACCATCTCGGATGTGCAACCTCTGTCAAGGTAGGAATTTGACTTTTGACGGTCAAAACTGCTGGCATAACGCACAGCTTCGAAGGCGATTATATAGGATAGAGAGTTACCTCCTGTCGCTTTGTCTCAAACACATATCTAAGACGCCGAAAATCATGGTAGGTTGGTGTTGATGGTGATGTTGTTGAGGTGTTGCCGCATGCACTCGAACGGTCTTGGATCAGTGGGGTTCTACGGGAGGTCCAGCGCTAGGGAAGGAGCCAGGGAGGCGGTTAGCACATGCGGTGCACTGTGGGGTTCCTGCATTCAGCCGCTGTCTGCAAATGTGGCTGCACATGCTGGGCGTTCGTCCAAGTTCGGGCTGCGCCGTTGAACTTCAGGCCGGCATTCCGTCGACAAGGTAGCTTTATTTGACCACAATCCAAATTTATTAGCAACCGAAACTGTGAAGAACACGATATCGTCTCCTTGTTTATCGTCAGTTCTGGAAGCCAGTGCTGTACGGGCTGCGGCACCTGCAATGATGTAATGGCGGGGCACTTCACAGCGGGCGTCGGGCGGTCAGAAGGGGCCCGACCTCATCCATCATTAGTACCGGCAGGCACAACATAAAGCTGGGAGAAATGGTCCCGTCGGTCCTTCTTACCTTGAGGTACCTATGTTTTGTTCTTGATACACCGTCCATCGAAGGTATCGGGTCGCCTTATCCCGCCCCCAACGTCTACCACGATGCTATTGAGGGCTACCGTGATTGAGTGCGCACCAGGGCCCTGCAGTGTCAGCCTGAAGCGACGGGAACTACAAAAAGGATGGCTGGCGTCGCGCTTTGTGTCCGTCCAGAAGTCAACATTCCAGGTTTGTGCTAGTCCACCTCAGCCAACCACCGAGTGGTGATCGAGCTGATCTTCCTCGACGACCAACTGAATCTCAGCTTCCCGGGCTCAACCACAAAGGACACCCCAATTCGTGCCTTCTGTATCATCAAAACGGGTGTCGTTGTTGCAGGTGCGGCATTGAAGCCAATTTCGACTGTGCCCCCACTGTTTGAGGACGATGCCCTGCTGCTTCCGCACCTCTTAACACTTTCACTTATCAATGCCGTCAAATCAATGCCCTACGCCGGTCTCAGGGATTCCTGCAGGTGGGAAAGAAGGAAAACTGCGCTCGGTCCTCCTCTCTCCAGGAACAGGAATTGTGGCGCTTGCCTTCAGCTCTCCGACGGAGGTGTGTCCATCTGATGTTCTAGGGTTCCATTTGGACCGTCCGATATTGTATGAGCATTGCAACTGCAAGGCACGGGGTTCTTTTCCATTTCTCACCGTTTCCAACAAGCAGCGTGCCTGCGTTCCCATCGATGTCCGATTGATGAGCATATGCAATCACGAGCGAGCGACCTGATGCCTCCCAGAAAAATTGTTTGTGGCATTTCTTTCTGAAACCTTTGATGTCGAGGCTTTTCGGTCCTTGGCGCCGAACGAGAAGGATTTCCTTCGATTTTCCCTCCCGGCCACCTTCCTTCCTTGGAAAGGGGGGGGCGTGTCTTTCAACATCTTAGATAGGGGGTGGTGCAGCGGAACAGCCTGTTGAACACTGTTGAGTGGGCCAATTGCCTATTGACAGGGTGATGGAGTTAGAAATATGAAAATCGGCGACATTATTCCTAATACGAAGTTTTGTTCATTATATCCTACTTATTGGAGACAACTTCTATTGTCCAATTTTGGGATGTTGAATTGCAATGGCTGTTGACAAAGGCTTTTTCCCTCTCCATTCCTTTCCTGGAACCTTTTTCGCTCCTTCCACTTTACTATATAAGGATTTCTTTCTGACGCACTCGCGCATATTAGATAGATAGACAATTCCTTCCTTCTGTAGCTGAGATGGTACCGCAAAGACTCGGGGCGTTCGTTTTCGGTAACTCGCAGCCTCAGTACAATTGAGGCACCTCTAGCATTGCAGACTGCTCGAGTCTCTTCAAAAACTCAAACCCTAAGGCACCCAAGTTGCGTTTATGTAATCGTTCCTGGTGAATCCCACAGCTTGCACACAGATTCTGTTAGTTACCGAAAACGAACGTCCCGAGTCTTTGCGGTAATTCAAACACTTTAAACTGTGAAGATGCATCACCAAGAAAAAGATGCATCACCAAGAAGAAAATGCATTACCAAGGACAAGATGCATTACCAAGAAGAAGATGCATCACCAAAATGCATTACCAAGAAGAAGATGCATCACCAAAATGCATTACCAAGAAGAAAATGCATTACCAAGGACGAGATGCATTACCAAGAAGAAGATACTTTACCAAGATGCATTACCAGGAAGAAGATGTATCACCAAGAAAAGAAAGAAAAAAAAATTAGCCTTCAAGAAAAGAAGGGGGGGTTCCTTTCTTTTAGCTTTGAAAAGTGATTATCAACATTTGTGTTGAAGGTCTAACATGTGTAGGTTTAGCAACATGACTTGCATCTCGCAGGTGTAAACATGACTATTAAGTGAAAAGCGAAGTGGAACATATGTTATACCCCTAACACCCTACCATCACCATGCTAGTAAGCATGTTGGAAGACACGCCTCCCCCTCCAAGGTAGGTATGTCCTGGAACAGCTGGAACCACTGGGGTGACAGGCCCCACCAACCAACCACCAACCACCACTTCGCGCATCCAGACTCCAGCCCCAGCCATCTAGCCATCACATCCCATCGCAGGAAGACAATCCACTGACCCACTATCCCACCCTGCACTCTCACTGCCTCGCGGGTGTGCCAGTGTTTGGTCCAATGCGATAGCAATGCGACGGGACACCAACCGCCGCAAAAACACGGACAGGACCATTCTAGGATTCAGCCGAACGAGTGCCCTCTGCCTTGGCTGGCCACTGTTTGGCAACTAGGACAAGAAAATCACGTCACACACTTGACGACAGGCCGCGCCAGACCTCATCCTTTGTGTACACACGTTCGCTCAGGACCGCATAGCCTTCAAGTTTCAACTCTTCGAGCATCTAGTTCGAAGGAGCCTTCTCTTGCTGCGATACCAGATTACCGGGGCTTGTCTACGGAAGGCCCGATACTACGCTCACTTCCACTTTCATCGGCGTCCGAGACAAAGCGTCATTTGTTTGTTTTGTCGCCTGGCATCCGGTCTGGACTGTCCCACGAGCCTGCGACGCTGCAACACCGGGAACGCCTCGCTCGTAATACCCATCTGTTTTTCTCTCTGGTATGCTGCCTCCTGCTCGATTCCTTGCGGCTGTTGCTCATTTGGTTTGTCCTCATACTAAGTTATTCAATGTACACAACAGCTGAGCATTGTCCCTTGTTTGCTCTGATTTCCAGGACACTGTCTAGTCCCAAACGCCGCGGAATCGGCACTATTCTTCCTCCTCATCTGCATCTGCGGCCGTTCAGAGCCTGGCGCTCATGACCTACGCTGCAAGTCGACCAAAGAACACCTGACTGTTAGACTCGTCTGAACTTGTTGCTACACGTACACTCCTGCGCCCTCCATCCCTCGCATCCCGTCCTCGTATCCGAGAATGGCGCACCCAAGATATTCATTTGACGACGACCAGATGGCGGAACGAGAACCTCTTGGTCCATCAGCATCTCCATACCATTCACGAGACCAGTACTATCCGCCCTCGCGTTCTCAGCAACAGTACCAAGATTCATTCCGTCCGCCGTCCGCATCCCGACCTGGAGCCCATCCGGATTCTGCCTTTGAGCGACTTCGTATGCAGAGGCGCAATAGTCGAGGACAATCATTAGAAAGGAGTAATGGCGGTGGCAGCTTCAGAGCGTACATACCAGCTGGTACGGCACCCAACAGCTACGAGCCACAAGATATAGTGTCGCCTATATCCCCTCCCCAGCCGCCCCCTCATCGCACCGAGGGAAGACCATGGGGTAATGACCAGGTTAGCTACTCGGAGTCACAACGACCAAGGGCCCTCAGCAACATCACTCCTGGAGCGGACGACTTCAGTAATGCTGCTGCCGGTGGTATGACGGGGATTGCGCTGACTGTCGCTGACCAGACTGCGAGGGAGAGCGGACTCAACGCACTTCACGGCCCCGCTTACCCAAGAGAATACGACCAACAACCTATTCCAACGCAATTCCAAAGCCAACAGACCCCCGGGCCCAATGCGCGCGAAGCATCGAACTATCCCCAGGCGCAGATGCTTTATGCTAGTCCATATGCACAAAACAGCGGGCCCCCTAGCCCACAGAACAGTTCACAGGCATTAAATGCTGCGCAATATGCGCCTGGGGCCGGTACACCTGGGCAGGCAAGTCCATCGAGAAGCCAACCCCAAGGTCCTGGTACGACAGGTATTTACACGGACGATCCCTTTCTGAGCTATGGCCGTCCTCAGCCACCAGGCCTGGGGGTTGTCGATCCGCTCGCCGCTCTTGATGATGATGGCGACGACGGGCTCAACTACCACCGCAAGTCGAAAAGGAACAGCATGCTCAGCCTCGGTAATGGGAGCAACAAGAGCGCTGCAGCCATTGCTGGCACCGCTGCGGCTGGCGGGGTCATTGGCGGTCTGGCCAGCCGTAATGGGAGCGGTAATGTCTCTGGCTATACTCCGATGAAAAACAATGTCCAGATGACCGACACTATACAAGCGGCTAGTCCATATGATCCAGGTTTTGTAGCTGAAAAGCATGGGTGGAACTCTACCGGCAAATCGAGCAGTAAGGGCAAGAGGTGGAGGCTAGTGGCCATCCTGGCGCTTGGTCTTCTTGTCGCTGCCGGCATAGCCCTCGGAATAGTATTCGGTGTTGTGCTCAAGCACGGCGGAGGAGACAAGAAACAGGGTGATTCCGCTGCTGATGACATGCAAAATAATGGGGATCTCGACATCAACTCTTCCGAAATCCAGGCGCTCATGAATAACCCCGACCTACACAAAGTGTTCCCGGGTATGGATTATACGCCACTCAATTCTCAGTACCCGGATTGCATTCACAACCCTCCTTCGCAAAACAACATCACTCGTGATGTCGCGGTTCTGTCACAGTTGACCAACACGGTTCGGCTTTACGGCACCGATTGTAACCAAACTGAGATGGTCATCCACGCGCTAAAGCAGCTGAAACTCGACAACACGATCAAAATTTGGCTGGGCGTCTGGCAGGATGGCAACACGACGACTAATGATCGTCAGCTCTCCCAGATGTGGAAAATCCTCGACACTTACGGCGAGAAATGGTTCAAGGGTCTTATTGTAGCTAACGAGATTTTGTTCCGCGAGGAAATGACTCTTACCAGTCTGAGCACACTTCTCTCCGACGTCCGTACAAATCTCACCTCCAGGGGCATGAAGCTACCGGTGGCAACCAGCGATCTTGGCGACAACTGGGATGAATCACTGGCCAAGGTGAGCGATTACATCATGGCGAACATTCACCCTTTCTTCGGCGGCGTCAACGTTAAGGAGGCAGCGGCATGGACCACGACTTTCTGGCAAAACCAGGCTGGCGCCTTTATGAAATCGGACAAGTCCAAGAACATCATCAGCGAGACTGGTTGGCCGTCACAGGGTGGGTCGGACTGCTATCCGGATACTAAAACTACCAACTGCCCTGATCGTGCGGTGGCCGGCATTACCGAGTTGAACCAGTTCATGAGCGATTGGGTATGTCAGGCACTCGCCAACGAAACTAATTATTTCTGGTTCGAGGCCTTTGACGAGCCATGGAAGGTCCGGTTCAATACCGAGGATCAGCAATGGGAGGACCACTGGGGTCTCATGGACGTGGACAGGAATCTCAAGAAGGGAATCAAGATTCCGGATTGTGGTGGCAAGACGGTTGACTGAGCGGCGAGACGAGAATTGCGTCTTATGTTTCATGGTTATGGACAGACAAAAGCGAGACGGCGCCAATGCTGCGTATCACGACCGTGGCCTTGTTTCCGACGGGGTCTGGGACACTAACGAGTTAGTACTGGGTTGACCACGCACCATTTATGGTATAACGGGTGCGCTGCTGTTTCGAGGACAATAAAGCCAGAAAGGCTTTGGCATGTATATGATGGAATGATGACGAAGGACATGATCGATGGATCATGAGATGAGGACATGGAAAGGGATACATGAATTACTGTCTGACAAGGGTTTATCTGGCGTTCGTACGGCAATACGAAGGATATTGTATCATTTGTTGGCTTGATATCTCTTGGCTTCGTCGAAGGAGGCCCTTCGGGGAGCCTCTGTTCTTTTGCCGTACTTGATCGCGATATATATCATGGATATGGGAGAAAAGATATTGCTGCTGAGGCTTGCTTTGCTAGAGTTGAACGGAAAGGACTGCCTTGGATTGCGTGGCCTTGCATGATCATTAGCTCTCTACGTGAGCTGCTCCATAGTTCTTCGACATAGATCATACCGCTTTTCTCTTCGATTTTTATCGCCGCCTGGGCGGGCAATTTCTCTAGAATATGTTGGCGTATCAGTCACCACCAGCGCATAGACGTTGAGTTTCATATAGAACATACACAATACCACTTACATGTCACTTCAACGGTGGATAGTCAGTCGGTCGATAGGCATCTCCAAATCGGTCCGTCCGGATAAGTTGCTCCCCCCGCCTACCGCTTAGGCGAAGGGAGTGTTGTTGAGAAAATATGACATGTCAAGTGTTTTAGGAAACATGGCATAAAACAGTCGAGGCCTCCGACGGCCAGTCCTTCCAGTTTACCGTAATGAGTTATCAGCCTCCGCAGAGATTGGAAGACTGGAACACTGGAGTATCCCAATCCCGATTGTCAGTCCACGTGTCACCAGATATTTGCGGCGGCAAGATAAAGAGTAGTGCTCGTGGTAATTGGCGGTAGAAAGGTATGTAACCGGGACCGTGACCTTGACAGTTACTGTCACTGCGACCGTGAGAGATCGTGACCATGACCGTAACCGTGAATGTGACCGTAACCGTGACTTTCACATTCACCGAGGGAACAGAAGGATTCTGCACATGTCATTGACATTGTCAGACAGACCCGCCCGACGGACCGATCTTACCGAATTAACCCGGTAGTAGCTGGAGTATGGAGAGATAGGTAGTATGTACTAGTAGTCATGATGGTAGTGGTGGTTGAAGTAGTAGTCATACCTAGTAGTAGATGGACGTAGGTAATCCGTCAGGTGATACAGACACAAGGAAGCCCAAATATCCATATGGGCGAAGACACTACTGTAGAGAGCTGTCAATCAGTTCGGGGAGATTTCAGAGTTCCATTGTCAGTTACCTACAACTCTTCCAGGCTATCTTAGCGAAATGTGCATATGGGAGATGAGAAGTTGTGATCCTAAGTCTGAGCGGCTACACATATGGGCCATGGTACTTCCATATAAGATCTGAAATGATGTGATGTGATGTCAATCGATCATTATCGTGGGTGGTGGGTAGGCTGCTAATTGACCGTTGACGTCTTTTTTTATATATATATTACATGCTACCCTGTAATATGCCCGCCCCGTTTATCCCACCCATGGCAATGAACGGCAAAGCGGTTGAAGATCATGAATCTGATCTGATATGCAACTGCGTGATGTACCGATTAATCTCGGGGCGTGTTGAAGGTCCATCAGGGTCTTGGATGTTGAGTGTCCGTGTTGGTGTTGGGTTGGGGGAGTGGACTATGGATGTGAACCAGAGTCAACAGGCGAACTGGGAAATTGTTTGCCTTCATGTCCGCTTTCCTGTTTTCTATGGTCAGCTTTATTGAATCGAGTCATGCAGTTTTCTTCCTGATTAGTTGAAATGGCTGGCTGGCCAGGCCTCAGTTGATGAGCCAGCTTCTCTCGCATTCTGGATGCTCATTTCAGCTTCATCTCTCCTGTGTTCTTTGTTATCTTTGTTACTCTTTCATCAGTCCGTGGTCTTCGTCTTCCTTCGGCCTCTTTCTCTTTGTATGCAAAGGTTCCTTCTCGGCCACGTAATGGTGTCTCGGTATCTACCGACGCGATAGACGCCGCGGCGTTGTGCGCCTCGATCAAGGCTTGGACGGTGAATAACTTGACAAACCTTCAACCAAGGATATCAAATCTGATGCAGGAAAAGACATCATATGATGAAAATATCTGAAACGCTGACTCCTTCTTTCTATCCTCCCCGTTGTCTCGTCTCATGACTTCTTACGGAAGTAGTTCAGGCTCATAACGCAGAACGGTCAAAGTCGGTCCAGCGTCCGAATGTGAGTTTCTTGCCTGGAAGTTGGCATCAACTGGATGTTGACTGTAAGCCAAGTAGACCCAATCCGGCTTTTCCATATCTTACTTGTTTCAAAAACAGCTCCAACTCCTGTCGAGTCAATGAAGTAATGACAAATGATTTGTTGAGCGGAAGTATGTGAATGGACGAAAAGATATTACCCGACAATAAGAGACATGGCTTCGCAGCATTCGGCAGGTATTATCCGATCTAACCGGCCCTTTTCCCATCATTTTGCGAATGACTTCAAGCCACTGGCTCGGTGCTTGTTTGTTTTGTCTCTCCTCTTTGTAAATTCTGACATCGTCATCACAGATTCAAGGCAAAACTTCGATGTCGAACCGTGAGATGACGAAAGAGTAGCAACACCTTGTTGGCCCAAGTCATGTCCTCTTACTCCGCCCAACGAACTCTTTTTCTCACCGCCGACGCTCTAGCCGCCTACGTCTCATACAAGCGGACGAGCTGGGTCATGCCTGCCTGCAATGCTGCGGTGCTGCAGCGTGTCAACCCTTTGCAGGAGCTCGCAGGATACATTGTGCGTACGCATCTCGACTATGGATGCCCAAGCAGAATGGATAGAAGTCTTCTGTGAAACGTCAATATGCCTCCTCAGCCCAAAGGTAGAAGATTCTCATGTTGTGTAACTTGAGGACATGTGACAGCGGCTTGTCGTCTGTTACACAATACCAGACTGACATGCTGTTTGGGTACCAAGTAACCAGGTAGGTAGATCCTATATCTGATCATTCTGGTATTCCCTTATAACAAGATCGGAGAGGAAGGCGTGTAGTTTCTGCAAGGATCGGAATCGGGAACAGAATTCTCTCTGTCTGCCTGCGGTCTGGACCCTGAGTTTACGGAGTGCAACTCAACTGTATCTCGACGAAGCCCGAATCTGTGGTTGCATCTTTGATTAGGTCGATGTACATGAAATAGAGAGCACACTTCAAGCCAATAACAAAGCAATTGAGGGTCGAATGATGGTTCTTTTTAGGGTTCCTGTGGGAAAGGTGGCTTGTCTACTTACGAGTACCGGTTGGGCCTAATTTGATATGCTCTGACTTGATATCCTGCGTCAGTGGCCTGGCATGTTGTGCTACTTCGAATGGCCTTGAGTCGACCAGTCCAGGTAGAATATGAAGACGGGGTACAGGTAGATTAGCTGAGATCATGTCTGACGAGATCTTGTGTGTCGCAAATCGATTGCTTGATTCAGTACCCTGATGATCAGCTTCGGTACTAGTACGGTGCCTTTGTAGATCTGTCATGTATGTCATCCGGCAGTAGTTGGTTGTGATGACCGGCGACACCTGCGTGGCGTATGATATTTTTGCCAATTGGGTCATGTTTTCCCCAACACGTCCTCTCTTATAGTCGGGAGCCGGGTCCGAGAGGGTGGTAATCCCCATGCGAGCACACGCATTGACGGGCCACAGAAGATCAAACAAGGAAGATCAAACAAGGAAGACCAAACAAGTCCCAGGAAGATGAAAGATGAAATGAACGGAAGGCTGAGGCTAGGAGGGATTGTGTGAGTGTAAGACGCTGACCGCCATCTGCGCCGCTTCAGTCCAAGTCTCAGATATCAAAACCTTACGCTGACGACGTATGGCTGCCTGTCAAATGTCGACGAGCGGAAGAACGGTAGGCGAGATTGTCCAGAAGTAGTCACACTGGGACTCAGGGTAATACCTGCGGTGAGTAATCCCATGGTACCCCCGCGCGTAGTTTGTGGAGGAATGGTGAAAAAAGAAAGGTCGAAGGGCCAGAATCCCGTCAAGATAAACTTGGCATCATGAGGCATGATGCGATCGAAGAGAAGTTGAAGCCGAAGCCGCCGGCAGTGCTCTGGCCTCAGTGTGGGATGATCACCAGGCGTGATAAGATTAGGGATGTGATTGGAGACTGGCTGGGGAATCTAGTGATGTAGCAGCTATGCGGGCGGGGGTGGTATGGGGTGGTATGGGGTGGTATGCATGGTGGTGCTGATTTGACCTTCCCATAAAGGGGGGAACGCTTCATATGCTAAGCCCAGTATTGCGACCTAGCACCTTGCCCAGGTGTGCCAATCTGGCACCTACCGAGCCAACGACGAATCTTGATGGAGTTTAGGAGCGGCGTTGGACCCCCAAGTGATATGGATAATGGCTGGCGGTATGGGTCAGGGTTGATATGCAGTCGTTGGTGGAGTGTGTTGTCCTTTTTGTTAAGGTGTCAACTCAGCAGGCGCTGGCAAAGGCTCTCTGATATCGGTATAGGGTGGTCTCGTAGATTAAGGCGCTGACATATATAATAATGGCTGGGCGGAGACTCCAGGCGTCACCTGAAGTCCCACCGATGTCATTTAGCTTCGATATCCCTTCTTCCCAGAACGCCCAGGGTTTCCTCATAGCTCTCTCCCGGATCGGATATGCTACTGTCTGCGTCAGCAAATTTCAGCATATGAGTTGATGTGACTCTGTAACCGGCTCTTTTTTTGGGTCAGATCCAAACGTTGATAAGTATGCACAGTCCGTACGGTGTCTGGGGTCGTATCCCTCGCACAGTTTGGGACCCTTTGCTAACGGTTACGAGGTACCGCGCCCAATTCATCGACGGAGACCTATCGTAGTTACCGTTTTGGTCCAAAGCCATTCCAATTAGGGGTTGACAGGCGGTCCAGAGGTAACAGAGCCTCCTGATTTGGCACTATAACTTTGTTTGCCAAGGTCACGGCTGACGCATCCGAATCTAGAGTCGGGGTATCTTCCGGATCAACATCAACGTGAGACCCGGCCGTTCAGCCAAGAAGCGCAGTGCATCCAGCCCATGACCCTTGCTTAAAGGACGACGCAACATCGGACTACTTGAACTTCCTCTAAGATTGGACTACTAGGTCCGCGAGGAAGATAAATTGGTTGGTGCCCTCACCGTGTTCGGCAAACGAATCGACCACCATCAACAAGCGCCTTCTAGGGAGCTCGTCCTTCCTCCTCCCCGTCCTTTGATCTTTGATACCTCCTTGCGTTCCTCCGGTCAACTTGCAGAGACCGCGCCCCCCTGAACCGCCAACATGGCTCCGTATATACAGGAGCCGGACATGCTCTCTAGCTCCGGGTACTGGGTGGTAGATAGGAGGATTGTGATTGCAATACCCAATTCCAGCGACCACGTGGACCCACACAGGCTTGCCATTGAATCACCCAAGCATGGCATCAAATACTCGTTGATGGAGGCGACTGCACCGCTTGATACAGTCCATGACCTATCGTTCGGCGTGGAACTAAAGTTCTTGCTCCCTCTCCTTGTCCAGGGTGAACGAGATCCGGAACCCGAAGACCACAGAAAGGTCAACATGACACGGCTGAGAGACAGCGAAGCCACTCGGCGGGAACAGATTTATGAATGCATCGCCAAATCGATAAGCCAAGCGGGGGAGAAGTCGACAACCATCTCTCGAATCACCAAAGATGCAAGCCATGAGCGGGCATTCTGGAAGTCGCACTGGATCGTCAAGAAAGCCAACTCGGCCGAACCCACACCAGAGCAAGCCAATCTGGAGGGCTATGTGTGGCTGTCTGTCGAAGTAAGCTCGCCATCACTGCCAGCCAAGGATGCCGAGACCAACCATCGGATCGAGGCAGTATTGCGCTCGCTCTTTTCGAACCACCGTCTGGTCGCAAACTACACATGCGAAGTGCACATCCACATCGGACGAACAGACGGACAGCCTTTCAGTCTGACCACCTTGAAAAGACTAGGAACGCTGCTGTGGATGGGCGAAGAGCAAATCCGAAGTATCAGAAATCCAAGGTCGCCCAACTATCACAATGTGTATACGTGGGGGTTCGAGACACGAAAGTACAGTCGCCTGGCTTTGAGGGCTCAAGAACTTGCACTCCGAGAGCATGGGTCGGCGGCTTGCCAAGACGGTGTGTTGGTCGAAGATTGGCAAGTGGCGGAAGTGCTCGAAACCCATCCGGAAATGCAGACCAAGGACCGAACGGCTATCGAGGAGCTGTGGAAAGCAGGATCGCATATGGAGCTGGGACGGTTGTTGTCGGGAGAAAAGAAGCCGTATCGACGACTCGGTTTCAACTTTAGCGCCTTCGGGTTGGAGGACGAACGGGCGCGCAACAACCCTCGGACCATGGAGTTCCGCATGATGGAAGGAACAACCAACATCAATTACATCCTGGGCTGGCTGTCCATCTGCAGGGCCTTGGCTGAGGTGGCGGTGTTGAGGTCAGACGGTCGGTACCTCATGGTGTTGGATCGGTTGATAGGACAGCGGCACGCCCGGTCACGGTCAGTTGGAGCTCGGCGAGAGACCGTTTCGGAGACGCAGGGGCAGAGATGCGGTCGGGAGTTTCGAGAGATGATGGATGACCTGGGTGTTCCACGAGACGTCTATCGAGATCTGGAAGCAAAGGTGACACTAGAAAACGAGGTTTGATTAGCGCGGAGGCGAGACTCGTACAAACAGAAGGGAATGAGTGGAAGCATAAGTACTTAATAGCATTCATGGGCAGGGCTCGGACGGGAAAGATTTCGGTTGCATTGGACGCGTAGAGGTAGACGGGAGAAGGCATTGAAAGAGAGGACCGCGAAAGATGACGAACAGGAGCTGAGAGTGAGGAAAGTTTCCATTTGAAGAGCAAATGTCAAAAGGCGAAAAGTCGGTGGAAGGAAGCAGATCATGCCAGATAGACTGGTCGAAAGAGGAAGGAGGTCTTTGGGGTTATAGCGTATCTTTTTTTCATACACTAGCATCGGCCACTCATCGGAGCGGGAGCATACGGTACGGAAATATAGTGCATTCGTCCCTTCGATCTTTCCTTACCGCCGAGAAGTACTGTACACAAAGGCAGGCCGTGTGTCCGCGACTGCCGTTGTTGTTGACACCGTCGGAATGCAGTGACGATGCACTGAGAGATTTCGGTCGCTCCAATTGCGGGAGGAACGAATTAAGAGACACTCGCGCGGCGGACGGGGAAGTGGGTCAGGCCTTACGCACGCACTGGCACGTTCCCCAGTCCGTCAAGGTCCCCAAGCGCAATTGATCGCCAGCATGGTCCAATCACATTTCAGTTCCTACAACGAAAACAGCCCTACCGCTTATTGACACTGTGCAAGCAACCACCGTGACATCATTCTTCTGTTTTGCAGAGCTCAGTGACAGTTCAATTGATCAAAGAGAAGGAGCCGTTTGCAGAATTCTGCACGTTAAGTGTAGTGTGGTACTCAGCTCTTACCTCTTGCAGGCCTCTCCCTCTCTCTCTTCTCTCTTCGCGTGATTCTTGTCTCCTTCCTTCAACCTTCACCGGAGCGCTGCACCATCTTGTTACCTTCATCCACTTGTCACTTTCTGACGAACCTATCAACCAACATGGCGCCCACTACAAGAGAGGCTTCCAAGAAGGAGAAGGATGACCAAGACAAGAAGAGTGCTGTTGAGCCGCACGGTCGAGAGGCCGCTGTGCCGTCCAGTATCCTCGAGAAGGGCATCATCTACTTCTTCGTCCGTGGCCGCGTCGGCATTGATGAGCCTTCTGCCGTGAATGAGATTGCGCGGAGCTATATTATCCTCCGCCCTATTGAGAAGGACGCCAAGCTTGGAAGCGGCCCCATTGGTGATGCTGGCAACAGCCGCTTGTGCGCCATCCCGAAGAAGGTGCTCCCCCAGTCTGGCAAGGACAGGTGGATCGCGTTTGTTGAGAAGACTGGCGCCTCGTTTCAGCAGCTTAAGGATGAGTTTTTGGCGTCCAATGACTATGACACCAAGACAGCAGGGACCAGACACTCTCCCGCCGCAACGCCTGTGGCCGAGGGCGTGTATGCCATCACCAGCACTGGGTCCAATAGCCACCTCGCGTACATTCTTACTTTACCCGAGGAGCTCGGGAAGGTCCAGAAGGAGCTTGGGTTGAAACAGAAGGGCAGCTTCATCATCAGTACCAGAAACCCACAGTATCCTGCCCCAGCCAATGCACGTTTACCAAAGGGTCCAGAGTATCCTGACGAGTGAGTTCACCATGCCATATCATTGACCCATGGCCAGCGAAGCAAAAACTAATGATTATTGTGCAACAGGATCCTCAAAGAGTTTCGATCTCGCCGATGGATGCCCACACAGCCCAAGCACCTCGACTATGTCAAAACTCAATTCCTTCTCGTTGGCGAGTCGTCCGGTGTCGAAAAGGCTCTTGAGCTACAGAAGGCCGATGAGAAAGAAAACAAGGAAGAACCTGCTGAGGAGTTGGAGAAGCTTAAGGAGGAGGACTTACAGAGGCTTAAAGAATTAAGCGATGATGACTCTGCTCGAATCTTTGCGGACCTGAAGGTCCACGCTGATGACTACCCCAAGCTACAGACCACGTTCTGAGAGTCGAACTGGAACAACCTGGACTTGTCGACGAGCTCCTAATGGCTTTCACCCCGCTTGTGTCAGCGTGGCGACGCCACCTCTGTCGATGGGCTCTACCAACTTACAGTACCGAGTAAGGAGATCAGCCACTCGAAACAAACCTGCCCCTATCCGTTTCCGCGCCAACTGGGGCGGGGGGAACGGGGTCTTCTCTGCCAACGACAACAAATAAGCCCCTAGCTTGCCCCACCTGCGATCTGTAGCACAGCTACAGCTTCTTAGACGGGCGCCGATTCTCACATGCCTCTGACAATACCTTGGGTGTTCTACTTGTTGCAGCCTTTGGGGAACCTCGAGATAGTTTATGGTCATGTTCACATGTGATTTAATTCAGTCGCAGAGCTGGATGTACCCTGAACTAAAACGTAGCTAGAAGCAAGGTCCACTGTCAAGAGCTGAAAGAAATAAAGCAAACAATAATAGCCAGTCACCCACATATCTCTTTCGTGACATTCATGGATCTTTCAATTTGTAAGCATGTTGAACAATGATCGATTTGTCAACGCGCTTACATATTGCACGAGTGTTGTAGTGAACTTGGTAACATCTTGCGAACTGCCGCCATGCATAAAACGACGTCCAGTTATCTAACTCCTGGTGATAGCGGCCTCAGCAAGATAAAAAGCCCCGTTAGAAGCAAAGCGAAAAAGAGAAGAAATAAAGAGGAACAAGCGAGGAAGAGAGTAATCAGGCATGGAAAAAAGAAAAGGAAAATGAGAAAAAAGAAATGCCCAATAACAGGATTGAACTGTTGACCTTCGCATTGACTTAATATGAGAGGACTGATATTAGTACGACGCTCTAACCAGCTGAGCTAATCGGGCTTCGTTAACTTATCCGTCAAGAGCTTTACCTTATATGGTGCTTAACACAGCCTGCGATTAGAGTTTGGACTCCGTTCTTGACAACGACGATGCATCCTGAGCCGTGGCCAGTAATCATTTGTGTAAGCCAGTTGACATCCGGTAAATCGCTTACAGTATCATCGCTGACAAATCTTTCCGTCCCGGATTCGGAGGATTAATTGGATGTGATGATGACTGCTTCGAGGCCACCTCGGACCTCATGATCTTTCAATCTCACTTGTCTGTCCGGACTCATCGTAAACATCAACTTGTGTGTCTGCCGAAATAGGAGCCTTTCTTAGACATGCACTTGTTCGATTTCAATTGTGCTTACAAACCGATCCCGCGTGGCCGGCCTCAAGCCCCTGATACCATATCATGACATCAGTCGGCCGATAACTTGATACGATAATACCTGTATTTGGATGAGGTTGAGATAGGTAGAAATACCCGCTCAAGAAGCTGTTCATGATGCCGTTAATACTCAATCCAAAACGTCACCACAACCATCCATTTCCTTTCTAGAACTTCCGAAATACCCTCAACTCCCTCAGTGTCACTCCCACGAAAATGCTCGCCAAACTACCCCCAACCCTCTCCCTCCTAGGGAGTCTCCTCCCCATCTTCATACACCCAACACTCGGCCACAGTTCCGCCGCTCATGCGCCCTCTCACAACTCTCACAACCCACTCTGCACCCCCCTATCCTTCACCCTCACCGCGACCGCCTCGCACATCTCCCTCGCCTCCCCTCCCGACCCTTCCAACGAGACCGAAATCCTCGACATCGTCAACCAGTCCTGGGATGGCATTCAAGTAACAAACGGTACCCATACCGTCAGCGGCACCTTCACCCTCAAGGCCATCTATTGCAGACCTTCCCACGAATCTAAAAATGAAGACGTCCTCCAAATCCTCCTCCACGGCGCCACCTACAACAAAACCATGTGGTCCAGCTACGGTTTTGGGTATCCCTACGACTGGCAGTCCTACGCGACCGACCCTCGCCACGGGGGGTACCACACCCTCGCGCTCGACCGTTTGTCTCATGGAGAGAACGATCCGCGCGGTCTTGATCCGTTGAATGATGTGCAAATGCCGTTGCAGACCGAGCTTTTGCACCAGCTTATTTCTGTTATCAAGACCCAGCCCAACACCAAGACTACCTCCTCAAAGACCAACCCACTGGGCAAAACCTTCCCCAAAATCGTCTTAGTAGGGCACTCCCTAGGCTCCTACCTCTCTGTCGCCCTCGCCCGTTCCTACCCCCTTGACGCCTCCGCCTTAGTCTTAACAGGCTACAGCTCCCGTCAAAACACCTTGCACGTGCGTTCCGCTCCCTGGGTGTCCGCCCCTAGCGTCTTCCCTGATCGCTTCCCGTCCAACAAGTATCTTCACAACCTAGAATACCTAACCATCGCCACTTTGGAAGGCCGGGAGAAAGGGTTCTACGACAACGTCACCGACGCTGCTGGTAGGTCATATGACCCGGAATTAGCGAGGACGGATTATGAACACTCGGATGCGGTCACGCTGGGGGAGGTGGTGAGTTTGGGGGATTGGGGCGTGGGTGCGGAAGGATTTGAGGGGGCGGTGTTGGTGGCGACGGGACAGAGGGATTGGGTTATGTGTAACCCGCCGGAGGAGGAATGTGTGAGGAGGTTGTGGGAGACAGGGAAGACTTTCCCGAGGGCGAGGAGGTATGAGGTTTGGGCGCCTCGGGAGACGGGTCATGATTTGACGCTGAGTTATTCGGCCGGGGTGACTTTGGAGAGGGTTCATGAGTTTTTGGGGAGGGAGGTTTGAGTAGATATCTCCCTGCCTGCAAGAAGAGGCTCAACGAGGGAAGGAATGACAAGTGAAGACTGGGACAGATGGAAGATAGGGAAAGCGTTAGCGGAGCATGCATTGTGAAGTATCTGGGTATTTGTCCGTATCAAGTTATACGTTCTTTGCCTCGCTCTTTGCTCACCAAACTCTTCTCGCTCCGCACACCTCTCTACATCGTGCCGTTAGTCAACAACACCTTGCGGCAAGACAGCAACATAATCCAACGGTGCCAACTCGTTCCCGTCAGCCACTCCCGTAATCTTCAACACATCCCCTTTCTGGATCTGGACATCACGAATCGTAACCCTCGTAGCCGAGTGTCCATCAAGCTTTGTAGAGAAAGCATGGCCCAGTTTGTCTTCCAGATCCCCAGCCCATTCCAGCAACAACTTCTCGTTGAGGAACGCCTTGTAACGCGCCTTACCACCGATCAAGTCAAAGTAGTTGATCGTAACATCATACTTGCCCGAGTCAAAGTTGAGTTTCGTAGTCGCTTCTCCCGAAGTGTTGTTGGAAACGAGAACCACAGCAGTCAGATTCGAAGCCGTCTCAACCGGGTTGACGCCGGTAAGCTTGTAGTTCTTCAGCGCCATGGTCTCAGCCTCGATCCTGTACTCATGCTTCCCCACGCGGCCGGCGCTGTCTGGGATGCCGGAGAGATTGTAGTAGAATTGACAGATGGAATCGCGCCAGACGATGGAGTGACCGGCCTGGTAGCGGAGGCGGAAGAGAACGTCATTGAAGCGCTCGGTGTCAATCTTCTTCCGAAGTGATTCCCATGCGATGGGGAATGTCTGTGCTGTTTCGGCACCGGCGTAGTGAGCATCGTAAAAATGCTGGATCACTGACTTGCCGGACTTGAGAACGTGCGTGTAGTTCACGTGGTGGAACCAGAGGAGCAGGTCGTCCGGAGTGGTCTCAATGCTCTCGAACTTCTCGGCTACTTCGGCGGGATACTGGCCGGAGAAGCCGGTACCCGTGGAAACCGTTCTGTCCATGCCAATCCCGTCATGGTCTGCACGCGTCCACTGTCCCCAGCCGTTGTTGTCCTGGGACGCAGGGTTCGGACCGTAATGGGTGTACAAGATATCGGTCAGTGTCTGGATACCGAGGTTGCCAGTGTAATTTTCGTAAGCTGGCCATGACGCCATGGATATCTCCGTTATTGCCCCAAGCACAAGAGGGTCTGAGCCAAACGTGAGTCGTGTCCAGTCTTCGAGTAGAGCTTGCGGGTCTTGGGTGGGATCCCAGGCCAGACGGCCGTAGGCATACAAGTTCGACATGGCCAAGTGGCTCCCTAGCCATGTGGTGTTGGTTCCAACATTGACGACACCAGCGTAGCCACCACGCTTGTTCCTGAACCGACGGCCGGCAACCACATCACGGACAAGTGACGGTTGATCATCAGCGCGAAGATCGAAATCCAGGATAGTCTTCCACAACGGTGCAACATAAACCAGGTGGCTCTGCTGACCCAGATATTCTTGAGTGATTTGGAGTTCTATCGCGGTGTTTGTCTGGGGTATGTTGGCGAACAAAGGCGACGCTGGCTCTCGAACCTGAAAGTCAATGGGACCGTACTTGATCTGCACAACAACGTTGTCCAAAAACTGTCCGTCAAGACCCTTAAAGAACTCAACCGCATGATTGGCGCGATCCGCTTTGAGGTCGGCTGGGTTGATGTGATTGTCATAGACAAAGGCCCGGAACATAACAATGCCGCCGTGCGGCTGCACAGCTTTAGCGAACAAGTTTGCACCGTCTGCAAGCGTGCGATTGTAGGTCAATGGTCCCGGTTGCCCTTCCGAGTTTGCCTTGACCAGGTAACCTGCCAAGTCGGGAATGCGCTTGTAGAGGCGGTTCGTCTTGTCGGTCCACCAGGAAATCACCGATTGATCGAGAGGATCGAATGTTGACAGCCCTCCTAAAGTTTGAGGCGACGCAAAGTTTAGCGATATGCCAACCTGTACACCGTATGGGCGCATTGCGTCTGCTATACGGCCCAGTCCATCAATGTTGGCATCGGTGAGCAAGTTCGCATTGGCGTTGACGTTGTTGACAATGATGCCATTGATGCCTATGGAAGCGAGTAGCCGAGCATACTGGGAAACCCTGTTGAGGTTTTTGGGAATGGCGTTGTTGCTGAAGAAGATGGAAGCGCCCGCATAACCGCGCTCAATGCTGCCGTCCATGTTGTCCCATTGATTCACCCATCGAATTGGGGCGTCTGGGTTTGAAACAAGGTCGGTATCAGAGAACCTTCCTTGAGCGATTCTCGAGAGATAGTCGAAGGCTCCGTACAAGGCACCTCGCTCCGTCTGACCCAGGATGACCACATTTCCTGCTCTCACGCGAAGGAGATAGCCATCATCAGCCAGAGTTGCGGCAGCTTTCACATGTCCTTTCTCTCTGCCGTAAAACTCTCCGGTTGTAGCGACCAAGATGGTTGACCCTAACCACTCGTCGGGTTCGTGATAAAGGGGAAGAGTCTGGTTGAGAATGCTTTTGATGCCGGCTTGTAGCTCCTGGCCTGCGGTATAAACGGGGCTGGTCTTGTTGGTGCTCAAAGCCATGATGGCACCCGGTAATAGCAGGTTCGATGGGCGTTGATCGTTGGGAAGGGGCGCATATCGTAGCCAGCCGTTGATACCGTTCTCGATCGCCGATACCGCGGCCGGGAAGGCCAGAAGTCCCCAGGAAACCCACATCTTGCTGAGTTTATTTGTTGCTCTGGTCTCTGCTCGGCTCTCAACTCCTGTACCAGGACTGATCTGGCCTAAACCAACATCTCGAGCATCTAGCGGAGATCATCCGCATTGATATATGCGGCGATGGCATCGTGGTCGGTCTTCGTCCATCTCGACCCCTGTCATATAGCGACGTTGCATCGAAGGACCCCGCTGCTCTGGAGCTGCTTTTCCGGGAGCTTCAAGAGGGGATTATATGAAAGTTCGAGTCCAGGTCGTTCGCCGATCAGCCTGAATATGAGGCTCCTGCGACTTCGGTCGTCGATCCTCGGCATAGCATTCGACGGTGGTGGGCTGTTATTGGTGGCATTTTACCCTGATTAGTCCGTACTACGTCCAAAGTAGCAGCGAGCCCCGGGATCCGGGCCGTGATCGTGCCTCTAGAGTGTTTACAGATCTCTTTGAGTGCTGACTGAAGTTTAAATCTATTTCTGGTATATCTGATGTTCCAGGGGAAATTTAGTCAGAAGATGTCAATATGTTATAGCGGGAAGGGACGCAGACCTGCAGCCTCAAGGGCACTTCAGCTCGATGGACGACGCTTTGAAGAATGGCATTATCTTGGGAGACTTTTCCGGAGGCGGAATCAACGATATCGAACAACTATCGGGGGCGGTTGCAAGGATACGCTGGAGAGCATTCCTGCGCTTCCCCGACTATTTTTGAATTGAGTTCATAGTCCGGACGGCGAGTTGCGAAGGACAAAGTTGTAAGTGTCGGACAAAGTCGGAAGCAGCGCTTTACGAGCAGCGAGGGAGGTGCCGGTTTAAGAAACCGATATGTCGCGAATTGTCTAGGTCCAGGCGCGGCCCGAAGAAACAAACATTTCCAGTCACGGGTTCCGACTTGTAATAACGAATCCTTTTGACCGTTTTTTTTTGTAGGCAGTTCCCGTCCCTATGGGACGAGAAACACAAGATGGGGTGATGTTCGTTGATGGGCCGGGAACCTCGAACATGGCGTGACAATCGAACCACTCGGGAAGGCGCATTGTGCTGCCCCACGAGAAGCAGGTACCTTTGGCGCTCGCATCGCCATGGCATTTTGACCTTCAAAAGCGCCGTTTATCCTTCTAACTTCTCATGGTTCGCAGATAACAATCTCCTCTCTAATCATCTGGAGTTTATATACCCATTATTTTATCTGTGGTTGCCTTGTTTATCTGAGTTACTCGTGGACATCAAGGTTCCCCGCTAACACTAACACCCGCCCCGCCCCCACCAGTTCCACCACAACCACGGCCAGTTTCACCAGCAGCTCAGCACTGACTGACTGCAGTCTCGAACATCAATACTTCGCAAGACGTGTTGTTTTCTTTTCTTCCACTTCTTTGAAACATTCCCAGGAAACACATCCATAACTCTTCTTGGCCTGTGGAAGCAACGATCAGTCACAATGGCGCCTTCAGCAAGCTCGAGCTCTGCTAGAACCAGAGCCCCGATGCAGCACATCGACCGCAAGGAGCTCTACACCAGTCTCGAGGCGCGCATTCGTTATCTCCATTCATTTCTTGATTTCGGTACCGGTAAGTGTACTCAAGCAGAGAGGGATATCCGTGCCACCCATGAACGAGTTCTTCTAACGTTCTTCCTCAAATACAGATGACATCGAAGCCCTCTCCTCCGGCGCCAAGTACATCCAGGCCCTGATCCCCGCCGTCGTCAACATCGTCTACAAGAAGCTCCTCCAATACGACATCACGGCGCGCGCCTTCCAGACCCGCAGCACCGCCTTCGAGGGTCCCATGGACGAGGTCCCCGACGAGGAAAGCCCCCAGATCCTCCACCGCAAGATGTTCCTACGCGCATACCTTAAGAAGCTATGCTCGGACCCGACGCAGATGGAGTTCTGGGAGTACCTGGACAAGGTGGGCATGATGCACACGGGGCTGGGCCGCTCGCACCCTTTGCACATCGAGTACATCCACATCGGCGTCACCCTGGGCGTCATCCAGGACATTCTCAACGAGGCCATCCTGTCGCACCCGCGCCTGCCGATGCCGCGCAAGATTGCCTTTGTCAAGGCCCTGGGCAAGGTCATTTGGATCCAGAACGACCTGTTCACCAGGTGGTATGTACACGATGGTGAGGAGTTCACGGACGGAATGGACTTTGGCGTCGTCGAGAAGGAAGGGTTCTTGCATGGCAAGAAGGTGCTGGATGAGACTGAAGCTTCTTCTTCGGCGGCTGCTGCTAATGGCGGCTCGGCGTGTCCTTTCTCGTCCGTTGTCGAAAGCAAGGACTGGGCGGCGGCGTCGGCGTCGGCATCCACATCTGGCAGTACGTGTCCGTTCTCTTGCGCCAGCAAGGCGATGGAGGGTCTCAGCATTAAGGATAAGAAGCCAGCGCTTGCGGCTGAGGACAACGAGGATGCTAGGTCTGATATAACGGAGAAGGCGTCTCGTTAAGAGAAACCCTCTGACCGTGGGTTCAAAGAGGACGAGCGTTGTTGTACTACGAAGGTCATGACTGGGCTGCATTTTCTTTTCTTTTACGTTTCTTGATATCGTTGGTTCTGGTACGGCAAGCGGGAGTGTTATTAGGTTTATCATTGTTGAAGTGACGTGGGATTTGGCTTCTGGCGTGCATGGAAGACGATGGTCGGTTGGTGTTGGGTTCCACTTCATGCACTATACACAGGTTACGGTCCTCTTTGTTGGTCCATAAATGATAGAAGGACCGAGGAGTGCTTTTCTACCCTGAAGGCTTTATATGTCTCGCGATTGTAGATGAAACAACCATGTGAGTGGCGCATGCCACCAGTAGCCAACATGCATGTTGAATGAAACAGTGCCGCTTAACCACGTTGTTGACATAGTATACCCGCGTCATCACGGCACAGGTTGCAACTCGGCGATGCTTCTGACTACGCCTTGTTTCAGCCCCAGCCTTGAGGAACATGGACCTTCCAACTGAGATACATCAACACCCCGGCCGCCAACTCTACCAGATTCAAAGTAGACATCCTTTCTTGTCGTCACCTATCCGTAGACAAAGAGGTAAGCAGGAAACAAATATTTCGTCCTCTTTTCCTTATCATGATAGCTTGTCCCACGGGATTTCCCAGCATCGACCCCGAGCAGTTACCTTGCTTCAGGGTATATAGTTGGAGGTTTTGTGGCGTCATTCGTGGTTCGTTAGTGCAACTGGGAATGCCGTGGGATATGGGTTTAAGGGCCCATTAGCACTGGCAGCTGGAAACACTCAGTATCACCGTTCCACTTGGTTACAGGTTCGACTCTGTGCGGGCCACTTTCCTTTGCAGTGCCCTTTGCCCCCCTTTTTAGGCGTGTTCTATTGGGTCTTTTGTCGACTTTCCAACGCTCCCGTCCTTCCTTCCTTCCCTCCGCTGAAGATCTTCTGCCCCTTCCGGTACCCATATCAACCTGGAACCTACC
Source organism: Neurospora cerealis (assembly GCA_009806085.1). Taxonomy (NCBI): domain Eukaryota; kingdom Fungi; phylum Ascomycota; class Sordariomycetes; order Sordariales; family Sordariaceae; genus Neurospora; species Neurospora cerealis. Next base: position 576,077 of record RAOY01000004.1, on the reverse strand, counting down.
GCGGTGTGCTCGTCGTTTCATGCATCCGTCTTTTTTTATATTTTATTTATTTTTATTTTTTTTATTTTTTTGTTTTTATTTTTTTCCCCCGTCCTTCCATCAGTTGCAACTCACTCGCGTCGCAAATTCGCAATCTACATACACCATTGCCTGCAGTCTTGTCAGCAGCACCGGTCGATGCCTTGGTTGTTATCATCGTCTACATGACTACATCGCAGGCAGTCCGTTGAAAGGCTGGCTGGGGAGAAAAGTCAAGGACACGGGTATGGGAGGGGGGTGGAATTGAAGCAGATTTCGTCGAGGGAGATGGATGTGCTGAAAATGAAGGTGAAGTATAACTGCGGCTCAACGAGGAAACGTGCTAGAAACTTCATCACGCTTAGGCGCAGTCGCAACTGTCAAAACAACTCGGAGACCACCGAGATTGGGATCAGCGACCGCAAAGAGATTTTGTTGAGTCCTGTTCGACCTTCACGGGTCGACTTCAGCACCTACCGACCGATTTTGATACGGGACCAAATCGGCCAGACACTGGGCAATAACCAATAACTCCTGGGAGTATGAACAGTGTCGATACAGAGGTCTCAATGTTTCTGGATGACGTCTCTTTCGCGGCAGAGCCTTCCCCAGGACTCCAATGCAAAACGTCCTCAGGAAAGGGCGTTGAGGTTATATGTCTCAAGGTCGTATGGGTGAAACAAAGTGGTTGAGATGGAAAGTTGACCTTACAGGAACAACGATCTATATCCCAAGACCCATCACCCCATTGTGCGACTGGACTTAAACCGTTTACTCTGATTAAGAGGCTCCCAAGTCAACATAGCAAGCTGACACGGCAGCGCAACGGGTTGTGGAACTGGGAAGGGCAAGATTGGCCAAGACGAAAAATGTCAATGAACCAGGCACCACTGGGATGACTGCTAGGAGTTCCCTAGATGCTTCGTAGGAACGGACAGGTAGAACTGCTGCCCTCGATCCAAATGTGATTGTAGGGTACATGAGTGAGTAAGCCTTGTGTGAAATTAATGTGCGCGGTCGAAGGCCATTCCCGGACATGATGGAAACCAAGCGATTCGTCAAGTGTCAGAACGCCCCTGGACAGAGTTCTGGATAGCTTCATGCCCATAACACTCAGACCTGTATAAATGTGGCTTTGACAGCCCGGAATATGAAGAGTAGAAGATATCCGACAAGCTTCACCGCTTGACAAGCCTATCTCGAAGATAAACAGTCACTGGACTTCATTAGCTTAATCCACTCGTTAACAAAGCCCATACACCGCACAGTCAACATGCTGTCTTCTGTTTTCGCAACTGCAACTGCAGTGGTCTTCTCAACTTGGGGTGCGCTCGCAGCCCCAGCCTCTTCAGCTCTCAAAACCCAGTCCCAGCTCTCTCGCCGCGGCATCGCCCTACCACCAGGCTACTCCCACATCCTCTTCCAAGACGACTTCTCCCTCCTCCCTCCCGGGTCCCAGCCCCCACCCTCCAAGTGGGTCATCGCCACGGGAACCTCCTACCCCAACGGCCCGGCCAACTGGGGCACCAACGAGGTACAAACCTACACCAAGTCACTCTCCAACATCAACATCACCTCCTCTGGCACTTTACTCATCACCCCCTTGCGCGTCAGCAGCGGCGCCCACCCTTCCATCGATGACTACTGGACCTCAGCCCGCATCGAAACCATAGCCGACCACATCGCCTGTCCCCCTGGCGGCAAGCTGCTCATGTCCGCCAGCCTGCGCTTCGGCTCCGCGCCCTCCCCCTCGCAAATGGGCATCTGGCCGTCCTTCTGGGCCTTGGGCTCCGAGTTCCGGCGCTCCGGCAAATTCGACCAGTGGCCCGGCGCGGGCGAGATCGACATAGCCGAGAGCACCAACGGGTCGCCTACGGTGTGGCAGTCTTTGCACTGCGGGAGTGCTCCGGTGGGGCCGTGTAATGAGTTTTCCGGGCTTAGCACGAGCACACCTTTAGAAAGCTTGGGGGATGGGATGACGTTCCATGTTTTTGCGGCGGAGGTTGATAGGACTAACGCCGGGGGTGATTGGAGGGGGGAGAAATTGACGTATTTGGTGGATGGAAGGCCGATGGTGGTGTCAACGGGAGCGCAGATTGGGGATGAGAAGGCTTGGACGGCGGTGACGAGGAGACCGAAGTATTTGATTTTGAATGTGGCGGTGGGAGGGGATTTTCCGAATAATGTTGCGAATTTTGGGGGGGGGGGAAGACGCCGAATGGGAAGACGGTGGGGGGGATTGCAGCTGGGTTGGACGTTGAGTGGGTGGCTGCTTATAGTACCTACAGGTGACAATGGTGATGATGGGCATTGAACATCATGGTGGTGGTGATGATAGGCTGATCGGATTTCACAATTTGGGCATCCTCAACCTCTAATATCGTGGTGATCGGGAAGGTGGTAGATCAAAAGTCGCTAGAAGTCGAATCGATCGAATAGAGAACGCGGGTTACTTTTTGAGAAATCCGCGAGAAATGATGGACCTCAAAGTTTCAAAGTGACCGCAAAATAATTGGACCGTGTTTCAGGACTCGGACGAGCAAGATGGGATGAACCAACCCGCACAGACATGACACTGCTTGACAGGCGATGCCTGTCGATGATCTTGCACAGTTGGCGTTTGCTGCGACCTTTCGAAACAGAGTGCCTCCTCCACCCCGCAGTAGCATTCCGGGGGTTCGTGATATGGCTGGCGGCGCTAACAGTTCAATGCATGAAATCTCATGTGTTCCTGTTAGTGCTACCCCTGACGCCGTCACATTCCTCTCGGGGGGTCATCCAGGTCGCAATTCAGGTACCGTCCCCGTGTTTGGCCATGAACCGTCTCCCCGCTCGCCCTCGCCCCCACAGTACGTCCTGCGTACAAGTCGACGATACAATCGAACCGCTTGGCACGAGGGATCTTCCGCAGTTCCCAACTCGTCTTTCTGTGCCCGCCGCGGGACGGGGGAGCGGGAGGCTTTAATATAAGTAAAGACGGCCGCGGGCCAACCCCCCCAGCTTCCCGTATACTATTCTGAGAGGAATCCTTCTCATCTGGTCTCCCGTGTTTCCAGATCCCCCTCCTCCTTCCTTTGTTTATTTCGAACCCGGTGTTCGCTTTCTTCTTGAAACCCAGTTTTGCTTGCAGTGCCCTGGCTTTGGCATAGCATTCTTTCGTCACTCCCTTTTTTCGCAAGCAAAAAAGACGGGAAGAGGTTAGTCAAAAAGGTGAAGCTGTGCTTCGGATCTCCTGCTGCTTTCACCTCAACCTCACTTTCGCCTTCACCTTCACTTCTGAACGCTTCACCTTTCGTCGCTGGTTCGACATCTTCGCCCCAACGGCTCTTTCTTTCGGCATATCTCCAAAGAGCTTAGCGTCATCTCCAAAGCCCTAGAAATAAAACCAGCAAAAATGAAGGCTTCCATCGTCCTCGTCTCCTTCCTCGGCCTAGTCTCCGGCATGGTACTCCCCGGTATCCGTCTCAGTCCCAGCGGTGCTAAGCCGCAGCCCCGGTCTCTCTTTAGGCGTGAGGCCAAGTTGGACTACCGCTATGCCCCACAGGTATGTTGTCTTGTAATGACCCCAAAAAGATATAACGAGCTTGAGCTAACCCAAGCCTTTCGTGAACCAGGCATGCCGTGCCATTCTCACCACATGCCGAGTCTCATCAGACTGCTGCCCAGGCATGAAGTGCGTGAGCGCTGATGGCGAGTCGGTTTGCACTCCCAGCGATTAAATCAGTCGGAACGAATCTCGTATGATGATTGGATCGGATGGAGCCACTGGTGGCTATTGAGGAGCCGAGGTTTTCCTGTCTGCTTGGCCTGGCCTGGAGCAACTGCTGTGTCTCAGCCGGGTCTGGGACTTGGTTATCACATTTTCTTTCGTTGTTCATATTCAGACACTGTGTCTTTCAAAAGCAAACAAATGCCTTTAGGCAGAGGGGGTTTGTGGTGGTTGGTTTAGCATCTCAAAACTGTATAACCATGGGATGGATGGTTAGACGAGAACAGCGGATAGATACTATGTTTCGTGAGTCCAACGCTGGGCTCACTTGTCCTGTTTTGGGGCATTCAGGACAGAGAAGTAAACAATGGTATCCAAATACAAATACATACGGTCGAACGCCCGTCTTGTAACACCGCTCCGACCATGGAGGAGACTGTCTATATCCAAACATAAGCCTGCCAAGTATGAAGTCAACACATCTCTTCAACTCCCCGTAGTTCATCCTCTCACTGTCACCTGGCATGATCAGAAAGCTCATATCTGAGATGAACGCCTGAATCCACTTCATGAGTTCCCGCTTCATGAGTGCCCATTAGCGGCTGTGACAGTTGCGCATATGGCTGTTGTCCGTAGGCGATCGAGGGGGTATAGAGCAGTGGTTGCGGCGCATACGATACCGCTGACGGGGGTGGCGGCGAGGACGTAGTGCTGAGGGCAGGATCGTAATACTGCACATAGCTGTTGTCCTTGGGTCCATTAGGAGGAGGAGGTGAACCAGGCGCACTCAGGGGTGATGGATGATAAGGCATGGGCGTCATCATGGGCATGCTCCCCGGGACTGGAGTGGCTGTTCCGCCATTTGAGGGCGACTCCGTAGGTTGAACGGTAGGAACCGGCTCCATGCCCTTGAAGTGGCCTCGTTTCCTAAAGTACCACGTCAAGAGCACGGCGAGAATGGTCATCAAGGCCCCGAATACGGCGCCTCCAACTACACTTCCCGCGATCACGCCGGCGCTTGGCGTGCTGTTACCGCTGCCGCCTGCTAATGCTGATGCTGATGTTGCTTCCGTCACTCGCACCGTGACTGTCTCGCCAATGAGCGATCCGCTGGTGGAAAAGGAGGATATCGTCGCTGGGGCAGGACCGTTTTTGCCTGTTAATCGAGGGAGCCCCGGTGGCGCCGTCGTGTCTCCATCTGACGTAAAGTTGACATAGTCTGTCAAGATCTCTTTATCCGCCGTGCAGTAGTACTTGGTCATGCCGTTTTCGAAGCGACGCGTTCCACAAAAGGGTATATCTTCACCACTGCAGACTCTTGTCAGCCACTATTTCTCCCAAGGTCCAAGGCTCCTCCGCCCAACATTTCCACCAACCAAGCTAAACTCACCAGTATCCCACTTGGTCGAAGTTAAGGCCGCCACATACTGACGTAAAGGTGCTCCAAGTTGCGGTGTCAGGACCGGGGTTGTAGTCGCAACATGATGTCTGCCATAGACAATTGTCCCCCTCGCAGCACCCGACCACGTTCAGATCCGTGTTGAACTTGCACGTATACCCGGCCAGGCACTTGTACGCCGAGGTATTCTCCAGGAAGCCGCAGAGCTCAGGGCTCACCGTGTTGGTATTGGTGTTGTCGGCGCGCGCAAGCACCTCTCGGACGAGTTTGGGCGTCGGCGCCTTTGTAACGCGGGTGGGTTGAGGATCTGCGCTGAGGCGTCGAGCTACTTGAGTTGGTGGCTTCATCGTTGGGAGATGACTAACAGATGTTGACCACCTATGGAGGAAAGTTGAGTTTTGTTCGGATCGGTACGACGGCCGATGAGCAACCAACCCCAAGTCCACCAAGTTTATAGGACTGGATTCATACGGATCACTTTATCGAAGAAAGGGAAATCCAGAGGGAAAACCCCGTGGCGCAGGACGGGAAGTCGAAGGATGAGAACCCCATGAGCCGGCCATGTTTCCTATTTTATTAAAGCGTGGTCGTCGTGTTTTTACTCTGCTTAGCTGCAGCGACAATGTGACAGAGGACAGGGGAAGGGAGAATGGTTGTCGGGACCAGGCAGCTCCAAATGGATTGAAGTGGTGGAAGATCGTCGGTCCATGTCCACGTTCTTTCCAGGCTTCGTTCGGGTGGCGGCTTGTTGACTTGTGGTTAGAGTCTCGAGGAAGATTGTGAGGAGGATGGTAAGAAGCTTCAGGCGGACTCGGACTTGCAGCTCTTTAGCACCTCAACACCAACGCTCCAACAAACAGTCTCTTGGCACTCGAATGGCTGAAGCTATCGCGAACTCCCCTACGAAACAAAAACGGGGATATAGATTCATTCAACAAAACTCTTTTCTATTTGTCCTTTTACTCACGGGAAAATGAGGACGCAGTCTGCGAAACGATTCATGCTGCGATATCGGACGGTGTCGTCATCCAAAACATAAAGGTGTAAATATGGCAAAGTCCTCTTCACCAAAATCATCACTCGTCGAATTGAAGCCATTTCAAGTGGCTCCTGGTAGCATACTCTGATCAGACGAGCTTTACGGGTAACGTAGTCCATATAATTGTACTTTGTTCACTGATAAGCACAGAAATGAATTTTTTTTGGAAGGGCAGCAAGGCGCACGAATATCACTCGGCAATATGAAGCTTGAACATTCCACTCGCACACTCAACACCCAGACTAATACTCAAAAAGCTCACCACTACCCCTGTAAATCAAACAGACTTGTTCTTCCATTCAAAACCGAGAAAATGTTTCTAGCGGATGGTCCGGGACTGAATTCCGAGCACAATACTCCCTTGTGCTAACGACCAAAGACGGCACTATGACGAGAACAAAGCAAAATCCCCAGCACTTACATTGTTCGCCGCAAATTCCGTCTAAAAGAGTTTTTGTGGCGTTAATCCGCCTTATTTGCTCTTTGAGTTGAGCGAACAATTCCATTAAAGATGGGTACTAAACTTGTCCATCGACAGGATGTCAAAGCAACATGGTTGTTCGACCGTTGCTTTGTGAACAGCGAGACTATACGGTACCGGATTCGAGCTTTTATAAACATCTCGATGTCTCGTTTTCCAAAAGCCAGGGAATAGTCATCTCAGCAGACTAACCAACAGCGAAAACATACACCGAAAGTCAGTTACCTCCTATTAACGACCATGTCCGACTCCAACACTCGAGCATATCTCTTCAAGTTCAGGGGATCTGACTATGTCTTCTGCAGAACGGCCGGCCATGGCGCTGAAGACCAAGCACAAATCGTCCAGAAAGTCAGCACAGGTGAGCTTCTCATCCGCAAGGTGAGCAAGAACCGTCTCGATCGAAGCAAATGCATCGAACTCAATGAGTTCCACCTCATGGAAGAATACCTGAGTAAGCCACCTCGCTCGCCCGATATCCAACCCCTGATTCCGAAATTTTACGGATACGAAAAGATCCCCTCCAAGAACGGGAAGTTCCACCTCGTGTCCTACTGGCAGCTCATAAACGGCGGTTCAGTCAAGGACTTGATTCTAACCAAGTACAACAGCGTCAAGCACACCAAGTTCAACCCAGACAAGCGGTTCCCAGCAAGACTCATCGCCCGCATGCTCCATCAAGTATTCAGTTCTCTCCAACACCTCTACACCGTCTACGAAAAGAAGCCAATTTTCCACAAAGACCTACACCCAGGTAACATCTGGGTTCAATTTCCTCCTTCCGGTGACGGAGAGCTCTCCTCCATCCCAGACTTCTACCTGGGCGACTTCGGCTACGCTGGCTGGGACTTCGGCTTCAACCCGAACCACACGGCCACCCGAGACATCGACCAAGTCATGGAATGGGCACGTCTGATGATCTGCATCAACCTGCCCGAGGACCAGCGGCCACCGAAAAACGGCGCCGTTCCTTACCCCGATGACCCCCATCGGGGTACCATCCCGGGAGACGCGCCCATGACCGCCATCCTCTCGCTCTACTACGACTTCTGCCACGAGCTGAACCACTTCAAGGACGAAAACGGCTGGCATATCCGCAAACCATCCTGCCCCCCGCCCGACCTCACCTCTTTCATCCGCCGCGCTGAGGCGCTCGAGAAGAAGCTTACCCCTTCGTTGACTGGGTATATGTTGATGACGGGGCTGAATGAATCTAACGACCCACGCGTCCAGAAGTTCATGCATGACATTAAGGAGAACGCCATGAGAAAGGCTAGGGCGCAGCCGTTTACCATGCACGGTACCTATGAGAAGTGCTTAACGCCCATGGTTAGGAATTTCCCGATCAAAGTGCATGGACCGTTTTACTTGGCTGAGATGAGGGCTGCTACAGGCAAGTGGGAAGCGATTGATAGTGTCACGTATCATCGACCGGGGAAGATGAGGGGCAGTGGAAGGGGACGGAGAGCCATTTCAGAGAGCCCGGATGAGGAGGATGGAGAGACCGATTCGGAGCCTGACTTTTAATCGAAGTTTGAGCGGTTAGGTGGTGCTGGGTTTGAGTGGAAGTGTAGGGTGGGTTGAGTTTCGCTGTCTCAAGTGAGGCAGGTGTGTTGATTACGAGCGGTCTGTCTTTTGTTTTATCATTTAGAGTTCGCCTGAGGTAATTTGGTTCGGTAGACCTGGACGTAGAGCAGGCCTCTCGTCATCTCTTTTGGTGATCATTGTTGGCTTGAATACACACTTGTTGAAAGAGAAGGGTCAACTTGATCTAGACCAGCGTTAGAACGAATAGATTTATGAATGTGGGACCAATCTTCCAAACAAGACTTATACGTGATCATCTAACTGATAACTTCTACCGTGTGCCCTATATATCTAACTTGTGATCCCAAGAACGAGCTTGTGACCCTCTTGCTCTATATCTTACTAATCCCGCACAGTCTCCTTTCCTCTCCTCCAAGAGCTGGAGCGTGAGGCAAGCCGTACGTTGGGAATCACGAATTGGACCGGTGAGATTTGCTGATGGAAGGAGAAGAGTAGGAGGAGGTGGAAAAGAGAATGGCAAAGAATACGAGATGAGGAAAGGGCCTAGAAGAGAAAGGGAGGTTCATATCTGCGGTTTTCGCAAGGCATACGGGCCCAAATTGGCGGCCTTCCCCATAACTAGTGGGAGGATACCATTCTCACCAGTTAAAATCCTTACATCAAGAGACTTCTCATCCATTTTGTCTTCCAATCCAGGACGCCCTCCGCATACGCCGCCAGTTCAGCGCGCCTCAACCTGGGGTAGCATCATGCCCACAGCTCGTACGGTTTCGCTACTGCAAGAGATCAAAAGGAAATAGTGTCTGATTACCGTGGTCAAAACAGGGCACTTTATGTAGACATCATACGTGGGCACACGATACTGCTTCTCATCGTACACCTCTGCCGGGGTAAAAAGGTTGACGTGATACTTCTACCCTACAGAAAACCAGGATCTCTTGCCGGCTTAAGTGCTACTCTTCTGTAAGAATCTGTCTTTTGCACCCCGGCAGGGTGTAGATATGCTTTGCGGTTCAAACCGTACCGTACGGCTAACTCCGGATGACACCACCGCTACCTAATCCCGGAGCCGCTGCAGCCCGGGTCAATCTCCTTACCTCCTTCCTTTCCATGGCAGTCGATAGTCGTGGCCCACCTCTCTATAGATGTGTCTGTAGATTCCATTTCAATGTGGCCATCAACGACGGCAGAGCCGCGAGCGACGGGACAACATGTCCGAAAGTAATCGGCATCTGAGGATAACCGTAACATACGAGTGAATAGGTAAGCATGATCCGGGAAGTAACTATTGACCTCAAATCACTGCCTCTGTTGTATGTATTGAAGATGCACTTTGATGGACCGGAATGATTCCAATTGGTGCCAGCGGTTCTGTTGTCATGCTATTCTTTTCGGAATGAACTTGCCGAAGCTGCCCAGGCACCAACCTACCTCTAGCACTCCACCGAGTCCAATAAATCCCTCCACCGAGTCCAATAAATCCCCCACGTTTGCCAGTTACCAAGTCTAATATCTTTTACTAAGTGTGCAGGTCGGTTCGTTACGTCGAAGAACCGTGCATGCCGATACTACACCATCGTGTCCACCAAAGCGGCCGCCACTAACGAAGGGTCCAAGGGGTCAACTTAGCCTCAGCCAAGCCAAGCCGCCTGGACCCTTGGATTCGACTTGCCTTCCTTAAGCGGAACTACTACCTCATTGGCGTCATGTCCATACATCTGCTGGGGGGACACAACGTTGATTGAACTCGCTTCTTTTTACCATGGATAGGTAGGTAGGAGGGTCGCGTTGCAACCTTGACTCAGCTTACCTCCATTTCGGCTATGTAGAGGTAAGCTTTGGAAGGTGTAATGGAATTACCCTTCGCGGCGCGGGCTTGCCTTGGCGTACCTGCTTCCATAGTTGATAGGTACGGCCCGGTCCGGCTTAAGTCGAACCCTGGGTGGACACTGTCAACCTGACGATGAGGTTGGTGTGAAGCATCGGAAGAAGTATGGCGCAGTTATTCCTGCCCCCATCAAGGCCGGCTATCATCCGAGAGAAGAAACCATTTCCTTGGCTGACATAGAAGAAGGTTAGGACCATCTGCAATGGGACTCTCGACTGCGTTTGTTCTCGTACGGTTTTCGCTTAAAGGGCCTCATACGACCGGGTTCATACTCAAAAAGACGGCCAACTCGCGAACTGTCCCAAGTTAAGTTGTAACTCGCCTTGGGGGTCTCGAATGAGTTGAGTTGAGCAAGTTGAGTTGTTCAAAGCGCTGTACAAAAACTGTACGAAAACAGACGCAGTCCTAGACTAGAGCAGCCTACCAGTTCCGCTAGGCTCCTGCCTGGACGCTTTCAAACTTGCTACCAGTGCCGAGATTATTACATTACCCTAGCAATCACTCATATTGTACAAGTCTTATGAGAGGGTAAGGTAGCAACGAAAGGAAGGAGGCTAAGAACTATTAGGACCGATGAGACCGATGGAACCTTAGAGTAGGTAGCCATTTTCTCTAGGCTGCTGGCTGGATGCCTTTTGGTCAACTCAAGTTGCCACGGGTTACTTGCTGTACGCATGACCAACGCTTGACTAGTGCTGAGGTTGTCAGGATGCATTGCAACAGTTTGATGGGGGGTAGGTAGCAATGAAAGGAAAGCCGGTGATAAGGAACGAGCCGATGAGGTCGTGGAAGACCGATGATGGACTGGATAGGTCTATAAAAGGTTGGGAGGACCGACGAATATTTCAATCTTGTCCAAGCCAAACAACCATCACTCCTTCCAAACCCAAAGAAAGAAGCAAAATGGTCCACCTCGCCCCCCTCTCCCTCGCGGCGATGAGCCTCCTCACTCTCGTCACCGCGGCTCCCACTGCCACAACCGAACCCGTCTTCTCCTTCGCCAAGTGGGTCGACGACCTGATCGCCAACCCGGAGACTGCCCTCGGGCCGGAGGAGGCGTGGCAGGCCTACCTGGACACGGCGAATTCCACTTCCGTCCCCGCTGCTGCCAGTGGTGGCGCCGAAAAGCGATGGGATGCCGCCGTGACATGCAACGACTATCCCCCCGGTCCAGCATACGTGAGTTCTTCCCCGGGAAACCCATACCATGCAAGCGAGCCAGGAGCTAACAGACCTGGATGTTTGTTCTCAAGGCTCCCGACGCCGTCTGGTGCATCAATAACCTCGCTGCCAAGGGCTCTACTGCATGTGTCGCTAACGCTGTTTCTGCTTTCTGCGTCCATGGAAACGCCCAGATCACGGGCGTTGCCGGGAGCGGTTCTCAGCAGAGTACCTGGTGAGTCCTTTTCTGATATATTCTCTCCCCACTGGCATCCTGCCTCATCCAACCGGAACCCCCCTCCTGTCCTTTTTTTCCATTCACATGTGCAAGAAACCAACTGACAGGACTTTTACTTCTAGCCAACAAGTTGCCCAAACTGCCGGTCTCATCATGGACACTTGCACCAGGTCCAACAATTATGTAGAGGGCTCGCGCATGAACGTCAACGCTGCTGTACAGATGTACGTGCATATCCGGGCTCCTGGGCTGTAAGTATTTTATGGGTATGTCTGAGTGTTGGTACCGAGTTGTCAAGGTGGCGATTTACCTGGGTGCCTGCGTACGTTGAAGGAATCTAACCGATGTACGTATTGATTTGACGGCCAGAGAAGGAAGAATGTGGTGAAAGAGAGTTACTCCTCATATCTGCCTTTATATCCAGACTGCTGAGAATCACCGCGGTGGGCGTCGGCGCGGGCATCATCCATCAAACTGCACCATGTCTTCTCTTTCTCCCCTTCCCAATCAGCTTCCCCAACCCCATACCGCATCTTACCAAGCAGTATGCCCCCCATCAATCACCAAATTCCCGCCCGTCATAAAACTACTCGCCTCACTCGCCAAAAACTGCACCGCCCCTCTAAACTCCCTCGTCTCCGCCAACCGCCCCATCATATTCTCCGCCTCCCACTTCTCCCTCAGTCCGGGGACCTCCTCAAAGTTCTCCCTCACCATCGGCGTCAGTATATGACCCGGACTGATACAATTTACCCTTATACCCCCGGTCCCATCTTCTTGTTTACGCGACCACTCCATCGCCAAGTTCCTCGCCAACTGAATCACCGCCGCCTTACTGCTGTTGTATACAGGGGAAATCAGTCCCTTGTTGGCGACCAGTCCGGACATGCTGGCGATCAAAACGATGGAACCGGGGATTTTGAGTTTGTACATTTGTCGGGCGGCGGAGGAGGCCGTCATAAAGACGCCGGTGTAGTTGATGGCTAGCATGCGGGCGACGTCGTGTGGTTTGTATTCCATGGCGGGCGTGAGCTGTTGGACGCCGGCGGCGGCGACGACACCGTCGAGTCGGGAGTTTTCGGTGGCGATGGAGGCGATGAGATCGTCCAGGTGGGAAGTGTCTTGGACGTCTTGTTCCCGGTAGTGCAGGGAGCCGCCGTGGGAGGTGGGGACGCGCTTGAGGGCTTGCGACCAGGTGGTTGGGTCGGGTTGTTCGGCGCGGTCAAGGCAGTAGACTTTTTGGGGGCCCATGTCAGAAAAGGTAAAGCTTGATGGTGAAGAAAGGGATTGTTGTGAGGGCTTACCTTTGGCACCGGCTTCGGCCAGTGCCTCGGCCATCTCAAGACCAAGACCTCGAGCACCGCCTGTGACGATAAAGACCTTGCCGGTAAGTTCGAACTGGGAGAACCGTTTGACACCACTGTTCTCGCTTTGAGGCTTCGTCTCATAGTCTTTGGGTGCTGGTGGCTTGGTCGCTGGTGAAATTGGTTGTGCCTCTAGCTTAGAAGCAGTTATTATCGTTCGCGTGGCAGTGGTGCTGCCGGGTTTAAGGAACGGGGAGGATGTCCGTTGTACGAGACGGCCATTGTTAGTGTTGAGTGTGCCGGTAAGACGTTGCCTGGTCAGAAGGCGGGCTGCCCTCGTTGCTGAAGGGTTCATGGTTGGCGACTGTATGTGCTGTTTGTGTTTTTTTTTCTAGAGAATGTTTCGAGTTCAGTATCGCTCACAGAACAGAATGCTGAAGAGCCGGATATTTCTGAACGTGATCAGTCTGGTTAATAAGAGCCTTCTCAAAAGACCTCTCGGACATGACAACATCACTATATCAAGAATTCTTGGTAAACACCGCAGCCGAAGATCAAGCGAAGATCTCGATGTCCATCAAAGCTTGCGTCACAAAGGAGGGCACAGGTCTTGGATGTCCCAGTTCTTGTTTGCGTGCTCACCCCTAAACGAGACGTCTTGGGTCCAGTATGACCCGCTTAAACGTCGGGTCGATAACGAAGAACCGCATAATAGTTTGCCATGTTGAACGGAAAATAGCATGCCATATGGTCCAGAGTTGTTGATCGGCTTAACCTCAGACGTCATAAAAGGTGGGTAGAAAGGGGGTGATTTGCGCTGGATTGTTCAAAAGAGTTCATTGTTCGGATGTGGCCAGCCGATAGTGTGCGCATCTCGGTGTGTATTCAGGTTTGATACGAGGTCTTTGTGGCCAGTGATGATGCTGATGCTCAGTGAGTAGAAGGTTATCTCAGGTGAGGATTTCCCCGAAGATCGATGTTGATAGAGTCCGTGCCCTTGCAACCCCTTTGTCCGAAAAGGGACTGCTTCTGGGATCCAAAGGGTCCTTCCACTTTCTCATTCACGACGGTCGGTTCCACGATGCTCCCACCCTTCCATACGGGAGGAATCGAGTGTCAGGTCCAGGTTTCGCTGGACAACCTCCAAGGAGCCCGGGCCCCCTTCTCCCACTGTAACGAGCCCTAATACGCACCCAGTTAGCGATCTGGTAGGGGTCAAGGCTTCTGGACTTTTCGTCCGGGCCGCTGAACTCCATTCCCGTCTCGCATGGCATTGACAGGAAGTAGTGTAATGCGGGGGAGGTCAATGGGATGGACTTTGATTGGCTGGAATCAAAATATTGGCCAATCATTTCTCTTCCTGACGTCTCATGACGTTAAAGACTCGGACAAGGAAGGATGGATCGTCAAAACCCCAAGACCCCAACTCCGCCATGATCGCCATATCCACTCACTCAGGCGACGACATGTCGTGTTTTTCTCAGGCGTCGAGGCCAACAAGAACTCGACAACCGCCGCCAGTCAGACAATGAAAGCACCAAGAAAACGGGTGACAAAGAAAGCCCTTTGTCAGTCATCCGCCTCGACGACAATGGGCGGCCGTCGAGCCTCCTTCACCGCTACACGACACAAAAAGACAAGGAACCTGGGACGAGTTCATCAGACATATCATTACATTCATGATCATAACTCATAATATCGACGCCACCGGCATCCGTGGGCTCTCCCATCAAGAGCTGATAACAGCCGGGTTCCAATTCACCATCCCGCCCACACACTCCGTCGTGATGGATGGCCCTCCCTTCGCCTCCGCGATTAGCAGCGTCGTCCCGTTTTCCAGGGTTCTCGACACCAACACCACCACATCCCCCGTGCTGTTGGTGAACAACACCTTGCCCGAGTATATTCCTGCTCCGCCGTCCTGCGGCGTCTTTTTCGAGAAGGTGGCGTTCTGGTCCTTCCCGCCGATCGAAATGCTGATATCGGCCGGCTCTGCCAACAAAGCGGTGAAGAAGATGTTATCCTGCAGGAGCTCCTCCGGCGCGTACACCTGCTGGTAATTCGGGTCATTGCCAGTCGTGTTGCCGTTGTTACAGGCCTTTGCTGGGTTAATACGATAATAGGCTACAACCGCCTCTTCTTTCACAGCGACGTTTTGCTGCACCACCACCTTCGCTGCTTTGAAGACGGTCGAGGTCTGCGATGGAGCTGGTGCGGTGACAATGGTGGTGAGGGTTCTGACAACGGTGGTGATGGTAGTGGCGGTGGGGGCAACGGTGGTGGTGGTTGTGGTCGGCTTAGCCGGTTGGACCTTGCTGCCTTGCTTGTACTGGTGGATATAATAGGGCAACAACTTCCTCCACCCGTCATGCGGCATATTTTCGGCATAGTTGAGCGGCGCGCTTCCACTCTGGAACAGCCCAAGCGACTTCTCGCGGACTGGGCCGATATAGTGCGACTCGCCGTAGTCGTTCCAGGTGAGAATCTCCACAAAATCGGGCTGGAAGTCGATTACCTGCTGCCAGCGCGTATCCCAGAGCTCATCTCCCTTCCAGACCCAGTTCTTGTTCCAGCCGGGAAGGTTGGTGTAGAACCACCCGGCGACCGGCATAATGTAAGGACGACCATTCAACGCGGTCCGATACTGCTCATCCACTTCCGTGGTCATGGCAGAAGGCCCCTTAGGCCAAGCATCGAAGCTGAATAGTCCATCCGCAACACTATCTGCCTTTGTGGCTGCGTTTGCAGCGCCAAGGGAAGACCAGTCTGGGATAAAAAGACAATTGGTCTTGCCCTTGATATCGTGCCAGTCTTCCGCATGATCAGGCCCCTCGAAGGTGGAAACTAGAGGCCGGTAGGTGGTGTCAGGCTTGAAGTACGAGCGCTCATTCGCCCAGCGATTGATCAGGGCGGTTACGGCGTCTTTGGACCAAGGAGCTTGGCCGTTATAGTCGAAAGAGAAGAACAGCTTGAAGTTGGCGGCATTGGCAGCTCGGAAGGCATTGGCCAGGGAGTTGGCGTTGCTTGCGTCCTGCGAAGCAATGTTGAGAACGAAGCCGTCGATGGAGGCGTTCTGTGCAAGACGGATGTCATCCTGCCAGTCGGACAGGTCATAATTAGGAGCATTTCCCACCTGAAAGCATGTGTGAGTGAGGATTCCTTGCTTTTCAACGGGTAGGGTGGAACTTACAATAAAGTGAGCAAAGACCTCCTTCGCTGCTTGCGCAAAGGGCAGCAGCGCCAGCGCTGTTGCTGTCAGAACGGAGAGCGAGTATCTCATGTTTGATACCGTGGCTTTAGGTCCTAACCGAAGGAAGAGAAGATAAGATGAGAGGTAAGGACTGTGCTTATAAACGGAGAGGCTCCTCGGCGCTTCACCGTCGCGAGGGTGACCTTCCTCTTCAAAGAAAAAACAAAGAAGTGGGGTAATAGAGCGTCAAGCTCCGTTGGTAATGGTTCCTGGTCTAGATTCTGCGGACTGCATCTTGACATGGTGCCCTGCTTCTAAGGCTGAGGATGTTTAAGTAAAATCGGTTAGGTGATATTGGCAATAGCTTCATATGGCAGGCGTAGCGAATCTACTAACGATCCGCTTGCAAGGCTGGTGCATACCGATATCGGAGGTACCGGAGCACATTCCAAAAGTATAAAGATGTCTACAGGGACCATGCGTCCAGCCAGCCACAGCTGAAGCGACCGAATTTGACGGTCAAGCAACAACTTGGATCCACCGGGCGTCGCCTCAAACGGGAAGGTGAAGTCAAAAAGCATATCTTCGATGCTTGAGTGGTTTGCTTGATAATTGATCAAACTCTTCAGGGCCATCAGTGGTTTTCAGTGCCGTTTCAACATCTCCCATCACAAACGCAAAACAGATGGTGGTGTTGAGGTTTTTAGCGACCGATGTTTGATTGACCAACGACCGTTCCGCTCCAAAGACTCGAACTCTGAATCTCTTACAGGGAGAGGTCTGGGTGAGGCCCCTTGGCCGAGGAATGAGCAAGTGGAAAGCGGCGTTGGCAAACTGAAGCTGAAACGGGCTGGGCCGCTGAGGTCCGAATTTTGGGTGTGCTCAAAGAAAGAAAGATGCAACAAACGACAAACGACCGAGTTTGGCCAATCCGGCGCTTTTTGTGGTAGCGCTGACGCTATGGCAGCGGACGCCAATGAGATAAAAGAAGGGGAGCCGCATTGGAACTTTTGATGCTTCCGCGAGCACGCCTAAGTGGATTCGTCAGTTTCGTCAGCTTCAAGGGTCTTGACTCTTGCTGCACTTCCTGAAGAACGCACACCGAAATTCTATCGGCGAGGCGACCGACGCCGGTCGACCCAAGGACTCTCAGCAAATGATGCGACGCCACGGAACACTCTATCGTGAGGCGGTGGAAGTCATCTTGAACGGCCTCATGGCGGAAGTCGGCCGCCGCGATGTTTCGGAGGACAGACGGGAAAAGACGGTGTGTTTGCCCCCCTGGGTGTGCCAACTGAACGAGTTGCATCATATTAAAACTGAAGTTACTTTTATCGACCGGTAAACTACCGGCGGCGAGCGTCGTCGGCGATATGGAAGGGGCGCCATGACGGTCACATCAAGAGAACCTGCCAAGGTGTGTGTGAGCTTTCTGGGTGGAGGACTCGGAGACTTTTGCAAAATTGCAAGAAGACCGGAGTAGGTATGATGTTCAATCTGAGGGAATCTCGTCGAGGTTCACTTCATTTGAACAATTCGCTGTCAGTACAACCTCCATGTCCGAGAAGGAGCTTTCGACAGATTGCGGAAGGAATGGAAACGAACGACATTGAGCCACCACAGGATGGGAGGGCAGGCGCGATTAGGAAGTTTTCAGAAACAACCCTCCTTCCCATAGCGCGCCACGGGGGTTTTAGAAAACGATCTTCGGGATGTTCTTGTAACTGTAAAATTCTCCAACCAAGTGTATGATTTTGTATTGAAACTGATCCATGGATCAGTTCCTTCTCGAAATAACAATGTCTAGGGACATTTTTCTTTAGTAAAACTGCTTTTAAAAATGGTCCTTTCGTTAAATTAATCCCCCGATAGAAATATTTTAGTTGGAGGATTCTTTTTGGGATTATTTTCAAAGTAGGCGATTTTACCCAAATAAGATATTTGGGTGCTAAAAAGGGATTTGGGGCCATCCTAGAGATGGTTTTGCCGTTCTAAGATTGTTTATGGATCAGTTCCATACGAAAATCGTCTCGAAATGTATTTTACAGTTACAAGAACATCCCGAGGATCATTTTCTCAAACCCCGGTGGCGCGCTATGGTCTGCATATGGCAGCCTCTCGACGCGGTTGTCCTTTCCTCCAACATTCAGTCATTGACATCCTAGACATGGACCGAACAATGGATGTGCTGTGTTCGAACGCCCTTGTTGTTGCGAGGCATTCGAGGACTCAAGGAAGAAAAAGGAGGATAGATCGAAATCTGCGGTTTGCGAGATTGCTGCATCACAAGAGGAGAGTCTTATGAAAGACCTTCGACGAACTGGCTTGTTCTTCAAGCTCGTCGTTATCTGTCAAGTTCATCTTCCATGTCGCTTGAAGGATAAGAGACGTTGGGGAGAGAAAGAACTCCTTCACCTTGCATCCGCCTTGACCTTCTCTCAACCTCTGACCTCGTTCTGACATCATCTCAGGATTTACCAAACCCCAAGAAGGGAAATAGGGCAGCAATGGCAACTCTCACACCCTCATCCATCTTCATGTTGCGACATGTAGCGCACTACTCTACGCACAACTCAACTCTCACCAAGCAACACTGCCCGTGGCTATGCTCGACTCAAATCTTTTTCTCGACACACCTTCTCCATCCAAACATCCCTACCTCTCCGGCAACTTCGCGCCCGTGCAAACATGCTTTCCCCTAACTCCGTGTTCATACGAAGGAAGCATTCCTATCGACCTCGCGGATGGTCAATACGTCCGAAATGGAGGTAACCCAGTTATCAACAATGACGACTCAACCCGCAAGTCTCACTGGTTCGACGGCGATGGTATGCTCAGCGGAGTACTATTTCGCCGAGTGGCAGCGGCAGCAGAAGGAGGGAACGAAAGCAGCACAATTATCCAGCCCGAATTCGTCAACCAGTATCTGGTCACAGACGTGTATCGGTTTGCGCAAGCAAATCGGCATTGGATGAAGCGTCCGTTTATGCCGAGCGTTTCTGCACTGCTTGACCCGTGTACGTCCACTATGAGGGTGCTGTTGGAGGTCCTAAGGACGGTGGCCATGGTAGTTCTCTCGTATTTGCCTGCATCGAAGACCAAAGTCAAGAGAATCAGTGTCGCCAACACGTCGGTCTTGTATCATGATGGGAGAGCCCTGGCAACTTGCGAGAGCGGACCGCCTCTTCGGTTTCTTCTGCCCAGTCTGGAGACTATTGGGTGGTTCAACGGATTGACGACCGACAATGAGCCCTCTGGTGACTATGAGAAGATTGATGGAGCGGGTGCCGCAAGGTTTGGGGGAAAGGGCATGCTCTCATTCATGAGAGAATGGATGACGGCACATCCCCGAGTTGACCCGGAAACCGGAGAGTTGATCGCTTTCCACTCCTTCTCGGCCAAGCCATACGTCAGTTACTCAATCATTCAGCCCTCTGGAGTTTCAACCTCACCTCGGCTCATGAGTGTCCCCGTCCCGGGCGTGGCTTGCCCAAAGATGATGCATGACTTTGGCGTGTCAAGGCGCCACACTGTCATCATGGACATGCCGCTTTCCCTGGATCCGCTCAACCTCTTCAAAGGCAAAGCCGCTCTCTCGTATGATGGGGCTGGGAAAGCCCGCTTTGGCATCTTCCACAGGTATCATCCAGAAAGAGTACAATGGTTCGAGACCAACCCATGTTGTATTTTCCACGCCGCGAATTGCTGGGATACCATTAGCGAAGAAGATTTGAACATCCGCGAGGGCGTGGAACCCACAACAACTGTCAACCTCCTTGTCTGCCGTATGAATTCTGCCTCCCTGATCTTCAACGCCGGTAACCTGCCCACGCCCGTGTCCAAGACACCGATACCCCCAGAATACCTTGAAGAAGAGCAATGTAGATTATACTACTTCTCCTTCTCCCTCGCACCACGCAACCCACAAATCCTCCACCAAATCGCCCTCTCGGCCATCCCGTTTGAGTTCCCTACCCTCGCCCCTGCCCATACCATGACTCAAGCCCGCTATATCTACGGGTGCACCATCACCTCTCCTTCGGCCTCCTATACCAGCAGCCTAGGCAAGTCCGTCAAGATCGATGCCTTGGCCAAGATTGACGTCACAACGTTAATCGCCCGCGGAACCGCACCCGACAGTCCTTCCCCTCCAGAGCCGATAAAAGGATGTGTAGACACCCGCTCTGTTTCCGAAATCCTCACTTCCTCCTCCTCATCAGAACAAGAAGACGACCCCATCAAAATATTCACCTTCCCACCCAACCACTACGCCCAAGAAGCACGCTTCGTGCCCCGGCACAACGGCGTAGCGGAAGATGATGGGTGGCTACTCACGTACGTCTTTGACGAGTCCCAACTCGATGAAGAATCTGGAGAGTGCAGGGAGGGGGCGAAGAGTGAGTTATGGATCATCGACGCCAACGAGATGAGGGAAGTTGTGGCCAGGATACGACTGCCGCAGAGGGTACCGTATGGGTTTCATGGGACCTGGTTTAGTGAGGAGGAGGTGCTTGGGCAGAGGGGGGTTGAGAGGGTCAGACCAAGGGTGGAGGACATGAAGGGTATTGAGGGTAGGTTCTAGGGAGGGGTGAGAGGGCAGATTGAGAGTTGTTGTTTGGGTGAGGACCGCCCTTCTTTGCTATTTGCCATTTTGGGAAAGGGATATGTTGAGTGTGTCTGCACGATGTGGGGAAGAGGTGAATGTTGGTTGATCAAGTTCGACTGTTCGGTTTTTCAGCGGCTGGAATACAGCGTTACTTGGTCATTGCTCAAGTCCAACTACCGTGAACGTTTGTCCCTGGTAATACTAACTCGTACTAAGGGAAATGTTGTCCACTAGGCAGGTAGTCAGCAGTCCAGATCTACTCACTGATGTTTAATTACTCTATCCATACCAAGTATAATCACGATGGTGGTAAGAGCCCTGTATGATCCCATCGCTTATAGCAAGGGAATTAAGCCCGAGCAAGCAAGCAAGCTGCCAGCCTAGCGTATTCGCATCATGAAACCCTTTCCGCATCCGGTGTCTGGCAGAATGTGATACTGGGAATGTTGGTCAGACGACGATAAATGGTTGGTAAAGCTGTCGTGGCGTTTTTGTAAATCATTAGGGAGTGATTGACCCTAGGTTGTCTTCTTGTCCGATGGCATCATCACTCCGCATGAGCTCCAAGCCATGTTGTCGTGGTCATTGTGAGTGATAGTGACATGGGGCGATGTTGTCAGCAGCGTTGGTGACCATCAGAGCCCTGGAACTCCATGTCGAGGGGAGATGTGGTCTGGTAAAGGTAGCTCCCCTGAAACTTTTGGACAAAGGTCTCTGCTGGATTTGGCAAAGAGCTAGTGTTGCCTTGATTGTGTCCCTGCTTTGGCCGCCCGATGTTGCCATCAATGTGTGCTTACCTATAAAGCCCGGAATTTGTCCGGTTCCCGCTGCCTAGGTACCTCCACCTTAGGCACGGCCCGGAAAGAACTTGCTCTCATCAAGGTCACCGGAGCATCTACGGGGTTCTCTTGGGTATGAGGATGTCAGGTGGTCTTGAAATTATTGCGCGCCATTAAACAGAGGATGTCGACGGCGACTCCGAAAGGACGATGGGAAATGAAAATCTTGGACAATCCCACCTTCCCCAGTACCGCGGTTCAAGTTTATGTCTTGACGCCTGGACTAGACTCGTAATTGCCATCAGACCATTCAGACATCTCATGCAGGAGATGAGAGATTGAAGGAGGAAAGAACCTACGCTTCAACGGTTCACATCTCTTTTCGGATCGCGGCAGGATAGGCTAGACCATTTCGGAGAAGGATCAACAGCAGGGGTCGGGTTGGATGGGGGCGGGAGTGTGACAAAGTGGTGGGCTGGTGGGGGAACATTGGGAGCCACTGGAGCACATGGCGTTTCGGCGTTTCAGGGGAAGGCACGCTTGCCAAGTGGGGCCCCAGGGGAAGTCAGAAGCTCTCGTTCGAGGTCAACCTACGGATGTTTCCTTTCCCTGGTTAGACACAGGTACAGCGTCAATTTTGGGAAGAGTTGGCAGTATCGAGCATCAGTTATTATCTTTCACCAGTGGTGCATTTGACGGTCATGCAATCGAGGAAGCATCATCCTTTTTGTGTTCCTTCCTTTTTGTCCAGACTGACCACGATGAAGGCAGGCGAGGCAGGCACGGCAGGCACTGAAAAAGCGGGGTTTGTCTCTTCCGGTGGGGGATGATGGCCTATGCATCCCAGCTTCAGAACACATCACTGCAGAAGCAATTCCTCAATCTTGCTCCCTTCAATTCCCGGCCCGGGATGACTATTCAAGGTCGTCTTTTCGTCTGCTTTGCCTCCATTTTCTCCCTTGGTTACAACAGTTTCCCCATTCGCAATCTCTTTTACTATTGAGCGACATGACCCAGCGGCAACATATCCTCAGCTTCTCGACCACGGTGCTTATCTGAGAATGACGGTCTACACGCACCTTGCAACACCACCATCAGGTTCCGTTCCCAACCAGGAATCGTGAGACCATTCAGGAAACGCTACCCACCTCCAATAGGTATTGTCAACTTCCATGCCCAACCTACCGAGGCACGTCTGGCAGCATGTCCGATCACATTCGGCGTCCACCTTGAACAAGTGTCGACGTCCGGTGTAGTCTCACCCACTGCTCCGGGCCTTCTGCAGGTACGACAGCAGAGGCCTGCCCGTCTGCTAAACGGGATAACAGGTCATCTCTAGGCAACTTGGCGCGTCATGCACTCAACAACACCAAATCTCCCCGCTCACCACAAGTCCACCGACAAGTCCACAGTCACGAGCCGGCAGATCTTGGGACTGCGCTACAGTGCTACACAGTACCCGTCCCGGGGACACGAGATCAAGGTCGCCATACCTTTATACCATGGTACAGTAGCCCAAAAGCGCTTTTCTGCATCCTAGACCACAACTCCTCCAACAAGATGAGACATGTCTCCGGGACGAGCATGCGTCACAAGCCCCACGGTCTCTTGCACCGGACTCCATTCGTCGATTGATGTGCCTTATCAGTCATGTTAAAGACTTGAGCTCTGCCGAGATCAACGTATCAACTCGCATCTTTCGCCTCTTTGGGGAGGCCAGATCGCAAGCCACTCAACAACGGGTTCCCCTCCCGGCTTACACGCGTTTTGAAACCGATTCATTGCGAGCCAAAGCCGGAGCTCATGCCATTACCGGATTGCATGAAATAAGAGCCGCAAAGCTATGGGTGCTTTGACGCTTGGGCCCACGGCATCGATATTGACAAGGGGCCATCACTACCATGCGTTTTGCACGATCATACCCAACCATATCGGTAAGTTCCCCTTTTTGGAGACATGAGGGCCGTTGAGCACGCAAGTACCAAGTGGGGGAGGGATCCAAGACCAACAAGCCTATCGATGTCTGTCTGGACTTGGTGGTATCGCGATCTCGACATGGCTTGTCTATCCACCAGTAAGCCAAGTGCTCGGTCCTCGAATTTTGGACGGTTCTGCATCCAACTAATGCTGCGAGGTTCATATTAAGATTGCAGTCCCCGCAGTCGATGGGTCATCTGCTCACCTCCAACTATGGCTTCAAGCGAATGGGCTCCTCGTCCCAAGGTTGACGTTTTACGATTGCTTACAACCGTTAAGGAAGAAGCCTACAAGTGCCGGGTAAGGTTGCTCTGAACATACCACTCATATGAGAGATGGCGGGGCGTGAGCAGATCTTCTCATTATCCATTCCGGACACGTAAGATCTCGGTGCCAGTCCGCCGAGACATCATTTCGTAGTTCGTAACAGTGCCGTCAAGTTCGGACTAACCTCCGGTCTAGGGCTGGACTCTTATTCTTTTGAGCGCTACATACCCTGATCAATGCTACCTTGATACCCCCTAGTCATCAACTGTGGCCTCAACAATTTTCTTTCGTACTACAACGGGCGTAGGAGTTGTTTGGAAATGCTCACCCTCTGTTCATTTGCTTCCACCAGGCCTGAGCTCCTCACACCTCTCACCCCTCTACGGATGGCCAAAAGTTACCCCTCATCCCATAACGAACATATTTCCCGTCCTCATCCGGACGTTGATATGCAGACGGGACTAGGCGGAATGTGGGTGCTTGTACCCCTAATGCATGTTCACCCTTGGGCGGTGAATTCCGCACTAAGCTTGCAAGCCACCCAAAGCAAAGATTGACTCTGCATTATGCCCACGTTTTTTTGCCGAAGTTGAAACAAATATCCACTTGGTATGCATCTCTACTGCTGTATGCGGCTGCGTGGTTCCTGAGAGCGGGCGAGTGCCAAATCAAGTCAGACCTACCTTGTCGTTCGGGAGAGTTTCTTGTTCGGTACATAGTTTCTATACCGAGATTCTGAAACACCAAGCACAGTATCCACATTGGGTATGTGTTTGTCTCTTGACGATTTGGACAAGCAGTTTCAACAAGTACCGCGTTGGCTACTCGTAATGCCAACACTCTCTTCTGACCTTGACATGCTATGACTGTTCCCAAATACCACATTGATGCACGATATGTACTGGTTTCGGGTGGTATAAACCAGGATAATGTACCAGTCAAGGTTTCACACAGCGAAATATGGTTACTTGTGGATCGAAACCAAGCACCTTAATCACAGGATGTTACGGAGACCCTGCCTCCACCGTTACCTGCAGACGATCTTCTGTACACGGACGTTTTTTTTTTTTTTTCTTTTTTCTTTTTTCTCGTTTTTTTCGGTTGCTCGATCATATGAACACACAGTATCGTGTTCGGGTCTTAGCTGGTCCCAATGCCGATGCTAGCTTATGCAAAATGGACTGGATATCATTTTCAAGGAGGGTCAAAGCGCATCTTGGGTCACTTTCCAGTATGTACACCTTGCAGACCAGAAAAGGCTTATATATAAATCTACAAAGTCTCACGACATCAAGCGATATCAACTCTACCTTGTCTCACATCTCTTCGATTCGGGTTTGCCTCTATACACACAATTTAATTCACATCCACCACCAGTTTTTTCCCCCTTGTGCGCAAGCCCTTCCGGTCAGGCAACCGTTGGATTATCCCTTGATCATCATCAAGCTTAACAGTAAGTCTTCATCCACTCTCATAGTTGCCCGGATTTACTCACCAAACCATCAGTCTCACATCCTCTGCATTCCCATTGGGTTACTTGAGATTCCCCGACTCAATCGCACCGCACACCACATCACCCACAAGCTATTGATCGTCTCACAACAAACATGTGCAACTTCTTCAAAAACTACTACATCTACGCGTCATGCACCGACCCCGGTCTCCACTTCTACAAGATCGAGCTGGACGGTAGCCCACAAGGCGCCTGCCCCAGAGCGCCTCATGAACGGTTCATCGTCAAGGGAGACAAGTGTGAGCATTGCCAGGGGTCGTTACCACTGCGAATCTGAAGTGAGGGGCAAGGGAGTCGTCATTCATTGTTGTATGGGGCTGGCTGCCACCGTTGACAGCAACAATTCCTGCAACAGCAACATTGGTTCTTCGGTTCTTTTTTTCTTTGCTTTCTGGTTTCTCCGGTTTGAGGCTGTCACTCAGCACGATATCCTATTTTCTTTTCTTTGTTCCCTTACGGCGTATCAAATGATTAACGGTTTTCTGACATCTCCATCTCCACTTTTGTACTGTCTTGCTATCTGTCAATGTTCTGGGCGCTGTAGGGTCGACTTATCATTATCTCTGTATTTTATAGCCGGCCAGTCAGTCACGCGGTGTTTTTGATCGTTACTGCTTTTTACCCTCTCTCATCTTGGAATTGCTGGACGGAAGGCTACCAATGCAGGTTAGGGCGCTACGAACAAGCAGAGGAGGGAAACCGGGAATCCGGTGGTGAGGGCGTGATCAGTGACGTTACAACCCTTGTCCATCATGATGGAAGTTCAATGGAAACGGACAGAAGGAAGGGAAGGAAATAGTATCGACTCTGACAGACTACGTGGGGGATGGCTATTAGGCCCGAGGCTCAAGGAGGTGGTGATGCATGGAACTTGCATGGAGCATGGTGGTAATCTAGGAGAACACGGAGCCAGACCCCCGAAGTTTGTAGGGGTTGTTGGATATGGAGCAAAGAATGAAAGGAGAGATGAGAGGTCAGATATTGTGCGATAGCGAGGAGGCAGGGAATACCTACCGGATATTGTTGTTCGACCGATAATAATGGGGAAAAATTGATGGTCGTGATGAACAGCTAGTTTTGACCCTTTTGTTCTCCGGTTACTAAACTGTGGAAGGAAGGCATCAAATGGGATGAGCTGATCTTCCACCCACGGCGTACTCACCAGGCCCACAAACCTTATGTTCACAGGGTCGATTTTGTACACCTGACGGATAGTTGTCCTAGGAAATCACCATGGAGAAATTCCAATCCCCAGGGGCAGACATCACTGCAGAGACATGGGGATGGACGCCTCGATTCGTTTGATCTCGAATCCTCACGTCTTCCAAATTTTCTCAATACTTGGTCGCGGCCCGTAATCCAGGCCACAAGCGAGAAGGCATATGTAAGTGATCGCAAAGAAGTGAAGGATTTTCTGCAGTTAGTAGACCACATGACCAGGCGACATGAGGTGGCCACATATTGTGTAGTAGACCCGTGCCGCCGGGCTAAGAAACTTGGAAGAAAGCTCGTAGTGCAGCCCAAGGTGTGGAACAATTGAAGGAGGTACTCGTCAGGGCTAGAAGCGGCCATTTCTGGCCCCAGGCTTCAGGTCAGGTTGTGCGTTTTAATCCTGGCGGGTAAGGGGAATGCCATGGAGGGAAACCATTATCAGTGATTGCCTTCCTCCGAACCAGCCGTGAAGTGATTGCTGGCTAGGTGGGTAGTGACCATACCGAAGCGGGCTGGACCTGCAGCTGGCTGGCTCGATCAAGAACGCCAGGACCTTCCGTTGTACATCCGATAGTTGAAGACTTGTCGTTGTATATATATATCCGTTGGCTGGATCCTCCAAGTCGACTCTGAGCAGTCAGCAGAGCGGCTTCCACCCGGCTCATCCCGTGGTGCCCAAGGTACGGCTCAGGGTCGACATTGCTGGAACTTTCCAACTTGGTAGTAGGAGTGGTCAGCTCCCGCTGCCTCTCAAGGTATCGGGGCCACATCGGTTTCCTCCTCCTCTCTTCATTCTGTAGATAAGCAGATGTCCCTCACTCAGCTTCATCAGCTGAAACCTCAGCCGGCTTCCGTTCTTCCGAGCCGTCTTAACTTAGCCTACCTGTATCTAGGGTAGCGAGCCAGCGAGCGAAACGTGAGAGGCTATCGAGCCGTACGAAAGATAGGTCACCTCCAAGGCCGAGCGCCGCAGGGGAGAGGGACTGACAGTGCACAGGGCAGACGGCAGCATGTCAGGTTGTATCTTTATCGCTTTTCCACTTGTTTCGTCGGATCCACGTAACTGTCGTGGCATTAATGGTAAACTGCCAAGGTCGCGGTTGCGCGAGCGAGAAGCGAGAACCTAGTAAGGGTAAGGTAGAAACGCAATGACGCTGGTTTGACTTGGGGTGTGTGTGCTCTCGGCTTCTTGAGCCCAGCCCAGCCCAGCCCAGTCCAGGGGCAGGGGCGGGCCGATTCGAATGATCGCCGTTTCGGTCTATCTAGCAGACAAGGGAGGCCAGGGCAGGACGACTGTCTGATGAAAGGTGTGAGGGACGGAATCTGTGTATTCGATTTCGAACTCGCCGGCAACTAGCTTCTTAGGCCTTGGAATCAGAGACCTTGTAACTCGAAGAGCCCCAGCCAACGGGTATTGCGTATCGGGCGGATTCCAATAGGATGTTCTGTACGAGAGAGGGCTATCAGTATCAAGCGTGGATATAACCCCGGTTTTCGAACGGGGTGATGGCGATGTGACGAGATTGGCGAAGGGGAAACATATCGACAGCGGGTGAGGTCAGCCGCTTGGTTTCCTGAAAGTGGTGTAGCTGAGGGGGGATGAAGCCGATACGGAGCCTGGGATGTTTGCGGTCCTTAGTCTTGTCAATGCAAATAATTTCCGGCCCAAGGTCAAAGCGCTACTGACCAGGCTATGGCATGGCTTGATACCTCTTGACAGAGTAGCATCAAAGTCCAAAGTTTTTGTGGTATGGTATCAACGGGTACGTCTCGAGTTTGGTTGTACTTGGAGGCACGGACCTCGGAGATGCGGGGTGAGGATGTTCTTTGCACCCAGAGACGGGTCGGAAGACCATCCATGTCGGCAACATGGAATTCTAAACAAGGTAAACCGTGGCCAGGATCCTTACCTACCTAGCCTTCCTCTTGTGTCAGCACGCGGTGCAACTTCAGCGGCATTTTGCCGGATGACGCTATTGATGTGCTTGGCATGGTGATGGGTACGAGAGCATCTCTCATTTTCGGGGGACACGTGGGAAACTGAGTCGCGGGGGGGCTTGAGTGATGCGAGACAGCAAGGGACAAACAGAAAAATGAACCGAGATTTTAAGATTGAGAACCAAGTCCGAAGAAGTGAAAAGGTTTGGAGGACGGGACGGAGTTGGGAAGTGGAAGAGAGGCAGGAGAGATGATGAAAGATCCCGTCGGTGTGCGTCAAGTACCTCTACGGTTAGATAAGACCCATTTACACAACTGGACATCACACAGGCAGGAGCACTGCAGTCTAGAGGTAGCATTGCCCGCCGTTTGAGCTTCGAAGAATTTTGCCTTCTTTTATTTCACTTCGATATCTGTCGCGCAGTATCCGACCGCCATGTTCTTTGTCTGCCATATTTCACCATGAATCAACTTGATTCAGATGCTTGAAAGTTAGCAACGACACTCAATACCAAAGTATCAACACGCAGTCCATCGCGCTATGAACGATGTGCGGAATTTGCCATGCTGGGCGCCGGGAAGCGTACCCGAGATGTGGTAAGCTTGTGTATTCGCGATTCTTGTCATTTGTGCAAATGTCCCACCGAAAATACTCCCACCTCATGGGGTAAAAGAAATAAATACTCTTGCATACACAGTATACCATATCAACTTACCCATACCTCAGACTCTCCTCGAGATGTGCTTTTCCAATATGGGGTTGCTTGACTGGACTCTGGGCCGCAAAATGTCGGTCCCTTGCTCACGAGTGCTCAGCGAAGACGGGGCTTGCATGCCTTCCATAGGATAAAGATCTTGACCTCCTTATTAATAAGCGCCAGTGGTTTAGTGGTAAAATCCATCGTTGCCATCGATGGGCCCCGCGTTCGATTCGCGGCTGGCGCAAAGTTGTCTATTTTTTTCACGCTTTTATCTCTTTTTGTCCCCCTTCTGCTCTTCCCAATGTCTCTCAAATCTTTTGATAGTTGTCACTCTGTTACCGGTGCGTCATTGTTGTAGACATTCATCATAATGAAATTCATCCTCGTTTTCCCTTATTTTGCTTGTTCGTCAGGCTTTTCAAGTTTGCGGGCTGCATGTACCATTCATGTCTGCCGGTCTTTTGCCATCTGCAACAACAATGCCGGTGGCATTCACAAGCAAGTGTTGGAAGTCCGTGCCCTGGGCGCCCATTCACCGGACTTCTTATTCACCGGCACTAGACTCCCTTCCTGGTATTCCATTATTTCTAGGCTGCCCTAGTTTCCTTTCCTCCTGTTCCGTCACCACTTCAGGCTCAAGTGAAGCCCATTTTCTGTCGTCGCCTTTGCGCCTCTAACACGAATCAATAAGCGGGATACGCATGAGTTGGGACAGTTATCTGAAGGTTTCACCCTGCTTATATACGTCATTGTAAATGCAAGTCATCCATGGAGTATTTCCATTCTCCCGTCGTGTCATTAGGTACCTGTTGTTTACAGTGGCGTTGACGAAAGGCGGGGGTCAGCATACTCCCGCTAACACCCCACACCCGACCCTGATAGCCTGCAACACTTCTTATTGCAGTTATGGCAGTACCTTTCTAGAGCGCAACTAGCTGCCAAATGCTCGTACCTTTCTAACGCAATCTTGGCTGCCCTCCATCGATTGGCTGTTCCTTCTCGAACCTCCAACCTCGACTTCCCAACTGTCCAACATCTCACCTCAAACCTCCGAATTCTTCGTCTTCGGCTTCCATCCGCGTTCCCTGAAGTTGGCCCTCACCCAGTCCCGTCACAACCACAAGGAACCCTTTTCCAACACCAGCATACGATCTGTGATTTTTGGTTAGCTCTTCGCTTCTTATGAGTCTATCATGTCGTCCATCCATATCGACCGCTTCCTCGCGGCCGGATGCATCGTTATTAACGAAGCCGAAAGCGGGATCTCCCCAGCCCTTTGCGCCGTCCCTCTGCTTCACACCTGGCAAAGCATCGATGTTCCCGCCTCTAAAGGCAAGCCGAAATACAATCCATCGATTGGACCTATCCATATCGCCGGCTCCGATCCGCCTCTCCATCCCAGTATTCAGGATGCCCTCCTGGAATCTCCTATTCTGTCTCCATTCCAAAGTCTCTTAGGCTCAAAATGGGTCCACACGACGTTCAGAGTTACAGCTGAGCTTCCCGCCAGAGGCATTGTTCGTGTCTACATACTTCCAGACGACGTCGAAAATCGCCTGCTCCCCCGGTTTAATAAACGTCTAAAACAACTTAGGACCAGGCTCTTCCAGCTCCTTGACCGCTCTTCCTGCACCTGGAATGGGCATGTCAGGTGCCAAAAAGTTGACAACGATGGGAATAACAATGAACAGGACCTGATCGGAAAACCACAAACGCTCCTGCAAATGTTCAATACTCTCCCGGCCCCGGATCCCAAGCCTACTCAAGTAAAGGACCTTGACAGGCGCGCTAGCATGTACAACTTGCTTGACAACAAGGTGTCGGGCCTCAAGACGACGCTATATCCGTTCCAGTGTCGGTCCGCAGCCTCCATGGTACAACGAGAGTCGCAGACAGAGCCAGTTCCGGATCCTCGACTGCCAAAGCGTTATGTCGATCACCTAGGAAAGACCTACTACGTGGACCCCATCGCCGAAACCATCGTCGTTGACCCGGCCTATTATGACAGCGTCTGTGGGGGTATCCTGGCTGAAGAAATGGGAGCTGGAAAGACGCTCATTTGCCTGGCTCTCATCCTAGCGACGAAGCATATCCCCACCTCTGTTCCAGAGTTATACCGTGGAGCAGATCCCATTGTGCGACCCAAAGTCGGAAGCTTGATGGATATGGCGGCGGCCGTGGTCACGAGAAGCGGAGCGCCGTGGAAGGACATCTTCGCCCCCGACAGCCAAGAAAATGATGGGTTCCAGTATGATTCGGTCATGAATGCTATCCAGCGAAACCCCGGCTGGTACCGCCTACCTCGGCCCGTTTCACCACGACCCACCCGCCGGAACACGACAGAGACCCGTGGTGAGATGATTTACCTTTCCCATACTTCTCTTATAATTGTGCCGCCAAACCTCGTTACTCATTGGGAACAAGAGATCGAGAAGCACACCAGCGGCCTTCGAGTGCTATTGCAGACAAAGACTTTGTGTCTACCTGCTGCTGAAGATCTGAAAGAATATGACATTGTTCTTTTTTCAAGGAGCGTCTTCGAGAGCATTCATTCATCCAAACAAGCAACGAATAAGTCTTCACGGAGCCGCCAAAGCAATTCATTGGCAAGTGTACATTTCAAGCGTTGCATTGTCGACGAGGGCCATATGCTCGGGAACTCAACGTCGGGCAGTGTAAACTCTATGCCGAAAACCAATTTGCAACTTGTTATGAATGGTTTGCATGTAGATGCTAAATGGGTGGTTACCGGCACACCATCTAAAGGCCTTTATGGTCTCGAGCATGGAGTCCGAGGCAGTCTGGAGCAGAATCATCAGGTTTCCACGGATCTGGAGCTCCAGGATCTCAAAGCGATCGGTGTCATGGCCTCTGTCTTCTTGAAAGCACGACCCTGGGCTAACACGCTTGGCGATACCCGGTCTCTGGGAGTAGCCGGAGCGACGAAGGACCATGTTCTTTGGGAGGACTATATCGTCAAACTCTGGTCTTCACGCACGGTGGATCGCCAGGATGACTGCCTGAGAGCAACTCTTGGATCTCTGATTGTTCGACACCCCAAGCTCGAGATTGTACCTTTCCTGCCTTCTGTCGAGGAGAGGACTGTCTATCTTGATGGGTCGTACCAAGACATCCTTTCCATCAATCTCTTCTCGATGTATATCATCTTCAATTCCGTACAGTCGGAAAGGACCGACGAGGATTACTTCTTCCACAAGACCCAGAGGGACGCGCTGGCAAATTTGGTCAAAAACCTCAGGCAAGCCAGCTTTTTCGGCGGCCAATTCTTTCCCAGGTCAGACATTCTCCAGGCCATTGACAGAGCGGAACGTTTCCTCGACGAGGGCGCGGTAAACATCACCGCAGAGGACGACGATTTGCTACGGACCGCAATTGAGTTTGGTCGCATTGCGGTTAGTAATACCATCAAGGATTCCGCCCACTGTTTCGCCCAGGTTCCATTATTCGTTGAAAACTTTCCCTTCGGCGCCGGCGAACATTGGTCTCTGGACTCACGCGGCGGAGAGCCCGTCTGCACAATGGCACCCCTCCTTCTTCGCCTTCAGGAGCGCCTAAGGCCCTTCATCAAATCTCCCAATACGCTAGATATGTTGTCCACGTTAGGGGATATTGCTAGGTGGGGAGAACTGGATCGGCGAACGGCATTGGCGCACACCAATTGGGAAAGACCTGGGCACCTTCGAGACAATGTGTCTACAGCAGGTACCGCCGACACTCGTTCAGATATGCGGAAGAAATCTCTCCGGGTGATAAACTCTCTCATGGGGGAAACAAAGCCTGCACAAGAACAAGATTCCACAGCCGGCTCGGCCTCGGAAGTCGCTGCACCCCTCGCAAAAACCAGATTGATCTCAACCGCCTCAGCCAAGCTCTCATATCTCGTCGACCAGATCATCCAACACCAAGAAGCCGAGCAGATATTGGTATTCTACGAAAACGACAACGTAGCCTACTACCTCGCCGAGGTGCTCGAAGTTCTTGGAATCCAGCATCTCATCTACGCCAAGGGCATCACCAGCGAGCGCAAGAACCAGTATCTGGCCACCTTCACGCTGAAACCCAAGTTCCGCGTCATGCTCATGGACGTCAGCCAGGCGGCCTACGGCCTGGACATGAAGACGGCTTCCCGCATCTACTTCATCAACCCGGTGCTGAACCCGCAGGTCGGCGCCCAGGCCATCGGTCGAGCGCGCAGAATCAGCCAGCAGAAGCCGGTCACGGTCGAGACGCTGGTGCTGCGCGGCAGCATCGACGAGGTGATTGTCCGACGGCGCGAGGAGATGTCGCCTGCCGAGCAGAGGAAGTGCAGCCGGGGTTCGATTCTGGATGACCGACCGATCTACAACTGGATCTTGAATGCCAAGATTCTACCGCTTCCGACGAGCGTGGATAAGGATGACGGACCGGCGCAGATGGCCAAGTTGGCGGAAACGCAGTATATCTTTGGAAGGAGCTCCGGCACACATCGCGAGCATCCGGATCAGGATCTTGTGATGCGCGGCCTGGGCAGCGACGCCCTAAGGGCCGTGATTGCGAGGAGAGTATTTGGGAGGGATAAGGAAGTAACCACCTCGGGTCAATTTACAGCAGCAGCTTCCGGTTCCAACAAGAGGACGTACCAGGACGATGATGGCGTTATACATCCAGCTACCTACTCCATGGAGGAAGATGGAGATGTGATGATGATGGATGCGCAGCAGAGAGCGGAGCCAGATTCAGCGGAAGGTTCTTCTTCTTCTTCTCCTCCTTTGACTAAGCGTCCTCGTGTCCGATTTGCAGACACGGATGAGAATTGAGCCGACCTTGGTAAGGCTCGCGGTCTGGCTGTTTCCGGGTGAGGACCAAACTACCGGAAAGTTCCCGTCAGTGGGCAGTGGACGATGCAATGAACGAAAAACCTGTGTTGACCAACATGGCCTCGATGAGGCACCCCTCAAGAACGAACTCCCTTTTCCCCTTGATCTACGATGAACAGACCGGATTCCTTCACTCACATTTATTGTACGACTTTATAAACAGTCTGAAAATCCCGAATGCTGGATACCCTCGCCTTTTGGACTTCTAGGCAGCTTTTCGTATTTTTACTCGTGCGGCAGCATGATGCGTTTTCGATTATATATTCTTACGAATGCCTTGTTTAAAGATCTGCGCCGAAGTCTTTCATCGATTTGGTAACCGGGATTACTGGTAAACCGGTAGTCTCATCCTCAAAAAATGTTGGTGTCGTCGGCAAAGATGTACTAGGCGGATTACAAGCCCTATGGTAGCAGATTTTAGTTAGGTAGCACAACCGATACCCATGTGAGGAACACATGCTGAATGACATAACTTCCCCGTATGTGTTGACAAACATGCCAGGGTAAAAAGTATCAGCCTCAAGTAATATGTCTGCAGGTTGCGTCTGACATATATGCTCAAAGGGCCATGCGGCCAAAAGGAGAATCCGTCCAGGGTGAATATCCAAATGCAGATGTGGATTGAAGAAAGGGAAACTGTCTGGAGCTTGTCTTCCAGGCCGGACACGACCTGAACCAGTACAGGCAGATTACGAAGCCACCCCATGAACTTTGATCGTCACTGGGGAGCTGAAGGCCCAGCCCGCATATCACCAATTATATACGAACTAGTGTACGTACCCAAAGGTGATTCGGATGATGTCTGGAGCTCTAGTGCGTGGGGGATGGGAAACCATCAAAGCTGAAAGAATGCAAGAATTGCTGCAATGATGTCGATGCAGTGCAATGCTTAACCACTCACCTGGGGACCTGGCAGATGCATGTTCGACGAAGATGCATTTCCACTTGTTCTTGCAGTGCAGATTCAAAAGCTTGACGGGTAGCAGGGAGTCAGAGAGGGAGCGACGACAGTTTATTCATCCAATCGATAGCCATCGGGATCTGCGTCGCGCCACTATCACCATCCACTCCCTTCCGAACAATTGGGTGTTTCTTTTAAGACGGCTCAGGCGGTCGAGGTCGAGATCATCCCTCATCGAAGCGTGGCCAGGCCAGGCCTCGGTCCCGTCGAGTACTCTATTCTAGCTCGTCTAGTCAGTCCTATCGTGGGGTGCTGCTGTTCACGATTTCGCGGGGTCGGGTCCCGTGAACTCTCGAACAAGGGATTCGCTCCGACGGCGTTGTCCGTTTTGTGGAGATGTTGAGGCTGTTCGTCTCATGTTGTTTTGTCTTGGCCTCGGGACGAAGCACCACGAGGTGGTTTGGGGTTCGGGGGAATCTTTACGGGATGACGGGGTAACGGTTTAATGCTGAAGGGGGGGTGGGTGGGCATCCCCTTGGCGGGTTGGAGAAACGATCGCATGTGAAGCCGGCTAACTGAGAAAGGTGTCAGCTACTCATAAATTTGTTAGTGAGCGGGAAGGGAAATCATGGAACCCCTTGTAAACGGCTAGAACGGCGAACCCCCAGACCCCCCTCCGCCCGCCCCGGCCCCCAAGGAAGTCGGTCCCGGGTCATGCAAAAGCCGCAAACTTGGACAAGTTCCATGCTCGTATAACCAGCGCCGGATCGACGAGCTAACATGGCATCGAGGCCTCAGATTGGACAGAGTGGCCGATGCAGCGCACTAAAAAAGCTGCCTGGGTGGATAATCCGTACTTTGGTAACTCGCCAGCTCGCAAGTCCAGCCAGTTTGACAGCACATCTCACAAATACCAAACACACACTCCAGCTGGAATTCTGTTTTGCGAACGGGGAGACGAGGTGGCGGCCATTCAAGTCCAAGGATGCCGAGTTACCGATAAGAGGGATATGTAGGGGAGAAGCCACATTAACAAAGCACAGTCTTGCCAGGTGTTTTGGAGGGATCAGGGCTGTCACAGAGTCCTTTCAAGGGATATACTGGGAGACTGGTGATACCGCTACACGTAGGCATGTTCCAAAAGCGCCGTTTCAATGCTGTGGGGCTCGACAGTCCTGTTTGGTAGGAGGAATCCGCCAGAAACAACAAGATTGACGAGGGAACTCCGGGAAGGGACAAATGCAGTGTCGATGCAGCGTCGATGCATCTCGGTGGAGGCAGTCGCCGCAGTCTGCAACCTACACTAAAAAGTAGGCAGGAACTAAGCAAAAGCTGCAGCTTCTTCAGTCAGAGTTCCAGTTTGCTATTTGCCCCCATGGAAATTTATGTTCCTTCTTCACTCTTTCCCTTTCATCACCACCTGAAAGTAGGTAACAACTCAAAAGTCGGGGTTCATCGATCCTGCCACAGCAGTCGTGCAACCCGGGACACCTGTTCGATTGATGGCTGTCAGGTAATCAGCCGGAGAAAGCATCAACCTTGGTCGTCGCATCCCGTCGCATCGCATCATTCGCTATTCCGTCTTGTTAATATTCCATTTGGCCACCGCTTGCCATTCATCAACTGAACCTCCGTCTCGCTCTCTCAGTCACTCGTTTTCCACTTCTTGATCTGTCCTTCTTGACGATCCGACGGCACCCTCCCCGGTCTTGGCTATCTGGCGACCCCTCGCTCGCCCTCGCTCGTTTCATCAACATCCTGCCCCATATACCCAGGAGTAGGACACATATACGGACAACAGTTATTACATAGTACTCAACCCATCAATATCGTATTTGGAGAGGCAGCATTGTATTCTAGCCCGGACACGATCGAACAACAACACCCACCACCGCTTCAACTACTCTCCATCTCCTGTTTGCTCAGCGGAATCACCAACAAACGAAACAAAGCCTGGCACTTGGTTAGCGGGACTTGGGATTCAACCGCCGAACGATGCTAGAGTGAACAACGGTTCCAGACATTTTTAGGATCCTTTTCGAAATTACAGCATACCGAGTAAAGAATCAGTTATCCGCCTACGCCTCATGCTACCCGACTTTGTTTTCTCACCACCAACTTCGCCAACATCATCAATCCAGCCATGGTGATCAGAGACCATTCGGATGGGTCGCG
Organism: Neurospora cerealis; assembly: GCA_009806085.1. Lineage (NCBI taxonomy): Eukaryota > Fungi > Ascomycota > Sordariomycetes > Sordariales > Sordariaceae > Neurospora > Neurospora cerealis. The sequence continues at coordinate 539,156 of RAOY01000004.1, read as the reverse complement.
CGACTCGTCCGCCGAGCCGCCGTCAGATGAACCCTCCTCGTCAAGATGGTGGCGTCGGGGTCGAAGGGGCAGCGAAAGTTCGATATCCAGCTTCGTCCAACGGCTCAGGTCACGGTCTCGGAGTAGGAGAAACTCGGTTACAGAAGACGACTTGAAGGGAGCTTCCGACACGCGCGACAGGAGCAGCAGAAGAGCCAGTAATCCGCCATCTCGGGCGCCAAGCGAAGAGAGATCGAGTCCTGTTGGAGGAGAATCGAAAAGACCCAAGCCTAAAGGCAGGTCGTCAACTTCTTAGTGAGTAACGCTTTTTTCGATTCATTTTCTGGTTTATTTTTTCACCTTGGGCTATTCCTTGTTCTCGATCCCGGAGAGTTTCGTTTCATCCAGGATCCCCTTTTCTCCACGTGTCATCACATCACCATTTCATCTTGACCTCTAGTCTCCCCAGACCAAGACTTCACAGCCGCACTCCAGCAGTTCTGTCATTGCCTGCTGCTATCCGGCGTTCCTCAGCATGCCAAAGCTCCAAGCGGTGCTGTGTTGACTGTAGGTGCGCTGTGTAACGTGGCCCTCATTCCCGTTTCCAGGCTTCTCTCGTTCTTTCTCCGCGTCTTACGGCGTTTCCGCAGTGTCATATGCCCCTTTTAACAAGGAAGCATCTCAGCCCGTCAGCAAGTGTCGAGTTTCACAAGAAGCCCAGCTCGGTTCTCGTTGCATTCGAATCTTCAAGGCTTTGGCCATGGCAACATTCCTCGTTTGTCCACCAAGCTTTGCTCGGATTCAAAGATGAACACAAAAGCTGTTTGCTGTCCCTTCCCGTACCATTTTTATACCCAACACCCCTTTCCCACGGCCATACCCGCCCGGACGGGTTCTTTCTTTGTAGTGACAATCTCCACCGTGAGGCAGTGGCGCTTCACGATATTGCACTAGTACAGTCGCCAGTGGTCGCTTCGTGGGCAACATCCCGCAATGGCTGGTTTGCAGCGGTTACATCTTAGCGGGTCCTCCTCAGCACGCGCTACACGCCTAGGCCGGCCAGTGAGATTACGAGACTTGTCGCTATGAGAGCTGCCCACTCGAGACACTCTAAAGAAACTCCAAGAGCCATACCACCATTTCCAATTCCCGAGTTGCGACCTCACGGGCTTGGGCGCCAGCGGTGGTTACGGCACCCTTTCCGAGCTCTCTCAGGGGTTGTTTACAAGCTGGGGAACCTAGGCTGCCTGAGATCGGCGGTAAAAGCCAAGAGCGGGTGAAGCCTCATCTTGCGCTTCCGAATGGCTGCGTCTTATCAGTGCCCAAAGATCCCAATATTGGACCCCGGGAAGGGAGCAACGGGCCGCATAAGATTGTGACATGCACCGCCCAGCGTCATAGCAAAACATTTTCTGCAACTTCCTTTCTCTATCTTGGCTGATTTACTTGTTACACTTCCTCGCGACTACCGGCATTTGGAGAACCATATAGACGAGACGCTTACTGACTAGTTCCATCATCGGAAACACAACAGCCCACCCTTGAGCTTCTTCAACAGCAACAGTCGGCAACTAGCATACCAACACCAGCGAACCCATTCTTCCTCTGCCGTCTTACAACAGCGTCCTTATACGACCCAGGACGAGTCGAAATTAAAAGCACCGCCGCGTTTCAAGAATACAACTGCCTCCACTTCTGACCAGGCACCGAGCGGCACAGCAGCAGGCGACGAGAAGCCAGAGACTGGAAGGTTAGCACCCAAGAAACTCGTGGGGCTGCCTCCTTTGAAGACTGCGATGCCACCACCGATCCACGACTTGCCTCACACCATGTATCCACCAAAAGAGCAAGAGTTTGTGTTAAGGACACAAAGGTCAAGCGCAAGGATGGAGGAAGTGACAGCGGCTCATGCCAGCCAAGCAATCTCGAAGAAGGGGATGGGAAAGGAAGCAGAGAAGCCCGCTCCGGTTGAAGCTACTCAACAACCCACTTTGACAAAGGGCTGGCCAATGTCGACACCAGCAGGACCGGCATGGGATCGACAGGGGACGTATTATCGACAACGGCGAGTGTCCGGCCAAAGCATGATCTCTACAACGAGCACCGTTCCTTCAAACCGAGACAGCTGGGAAAGTCGACCGCGCTACTCGATTATCACCAATGGAAGCATCACGAGCCTGGAGTCGATGCGAGCACAAAGCCCGCCTGCTGGTCCTCGTACGTCCTCGTTGGCACAGTTCCAGAAACCCGCTCAGGTATCACGACCTAAACCTTCAAGGCGGAAATCGAAGCCGGGAGAGTTGTTTGCTGCTCTGCCAGGGGAGCTTATCGAGCTCATTCTCGAGGAGTTGCGGAAACTCCACTTCAAGCCTGGGACTAACAGCTGTGCAACATGTTGGATGAGGGACTGCTGCAACATTGCTATAAGTGCCAGGAAGTTTCTCAAATATGCCCGAGAAGCATTGTATGGGCATATACAACTTGTTGGAGCAGATGGACACCATATGAAGAAGCGAACGAAGTTGACTTACGGGTCAAGACTGGTTCTTTTGCGCAGGACGCTACGAGGAAACTTGAGGATAGCAGCGATAGTGCGGTCGTTGAAACCCCCGGCTTTGCCATCAGCAGCATCTTCAGTGGAAGAATATAACGACCTAATAGCATCAGTTATTATGGCATGTCCCAACTTTGAGCGGCTGGTTGGATACTACCCGACATACGATCATACCTTTCAGCGGATTTTTCAAGCTCTTTCGACACGCCAGAAGTTGAAAGAGATGGATTGGGTCCTGGAACGCTCGCCATTGCAACGACAAAAGTCAACAGCCGCTATCCGCCCATTGACTGCTAATGGGAGCAAATACAATTTCGCAAACGGCAGTAAACATAACCTCGCCAACCTCAACAGCAGCAGACACAATCTCCACGAGCTGGAACATCTGTCACTTACTCAATGCCGAATGTTTATCGACTTTCACCTTGGCTGGCAACAGCTCACTACGCTTGTGGTACATTGTCATCCCGGAGCAACGCTGGCCCCTGACGGCATTCTTGATCAGACATTCCGTAACCTCCCATCTCTGCAGAATCTCAACGTCTCCCACCTTCCACGCAGCTCGTTTACCGATGCGAACCTTCTGCATCTTCCTCCCCGTCTGAAGAAACTTACCCTGACTCATCTCCCTGGCATCACCACTGCTGGACTTACCACATACGCCAGTCGATCTTCTGCCACATCGCTTACTACATTGACACTCATCCACATGAACCTCGAAACGCTTCCCTCTTTGGCACGGATCTTTTCCAACCTCGTCAACCTGGATACCTTTAACCTCGTCCAACACCACGCCCCAGTCATGCCTAGCGACGAGATGATTTGGCTCTTCCCCTACCTTGCCTCGAACTCTCTGCGCAAGCTTCACTGGGATATACCCACACGCACCGCGACCACGCCCGCAGACGACATCTTAGCGAAGAGCATTCTCGCCGGCGGTTTCCCCCGGTTAACCGCCATCCGCTGTCCGAATGATCCCGAAGGAATTTTCCAGGCTCTTTGCAAACCCAAAGAGCGCGCCGACCACCCGACCGATCGTTATCGCGGAGGCAAAATGCACTTTCCGCCCACCAACACCAGCGGAATGATCCACCACGCTCGCAGCCCCTCTGGATTTAACTCGATCGCTAGCAGCACGGGAAGCATGACGAACGGTTCCATCGGCGACGACAGGGACACCAACTCCACGCCATCGACACCCACCGATACTTCTTTCCCTCTGTCAACCTCCAGCGGCGGCGGCAGCGGCGGCGGTCCGCCATTAAAGTCTCTTCCGATCTTCGCGCCCAAACCCGGCTCCCTAGCAGATCCCTTCCTCCTTTCGCACCGCGCGCAATCAGACCTTCATCTCGCCCGCCTAGCCGCCCAAGCCCGCCTCGAAGCAGCACGCAAGTTTCCCCGTTTCTTCATCATCGTCACCGACCCCAACGGCGAAGTTGTGGAGAAATACGGCGTTGGAGCCTTCATCGGACGGACGGACAGCAAAATCACCTATCTCCTGACAGCCGACGAAGGGAGCGGCGCAACAGATGAAGGAGGTGGGTTGGTTACCGTGGAGAAAATGCTGGGAGACTGTGGAGAGGCGTTGGTGTTGCCTCCCAAATCATCAAAGGTCGTGTCGGAGAAGGTTGAGAAACATGAACATGGGCACTCAAAGTCCTCGGAAGACAAAAAGGAGGATAGAAGGAGCAGGAGCACTTCGAGGGCCGGGATGAGAGAGTGGTGGGGTGCGAGGAGCAAGAGTAAAAGTAGAGCTGCTGCTGCGGCGGAAAAAGCGGCGGAAAAGGCAGCCAATGAGGTGGAAGACGTGATGGTGAAGACGGGTGCGGAGGAGCAAAGCAGGACAAGGGAAGGGTGTATTGGACGGTGGAATACGTACAGTGGGCCGGTGGTTGATAAGAAGGATCGGGAGAGGTGGTGGCATACGGAGAGGGGACGGTGGAGGCCGGTTGTGCTTTCGTGATCATGGAGAGAGCAATGATGGATGAGTGATGAACCAACAAGCGAGCAAGCGAGCAGCATCGAATACGTGTTGTTTGGGCTGTGATATATGGATGAGTATGATATGTAATGGTGGTTGATGCTATAATCTAGTGTATATGTATAAAACATAACTGATGATAAAGGAGATATGGTATGTAGACAAGATAATGTTCATATAACGCAAAGACATAGAATGCCATGATGACTGAGTGGATCCAGTGACCCCTTTTTGGCTGGTACCCAGAAGCAGAACAGAAGAGGTCGATTGTCAAACAATGATCGTGGATAATAGGGACCCCGATGGGTGATTTTCAACCGACCCTCCGGCCTGGGAATGCATGCTGGACCACTCATCTCCAAGCCAAGAAAAACCAACGAAGCCTTGAACCGGACACCACGCTTCAGGTCAGAGTTTGTCCATTGACACCCGTAATGAACCACCTGAATCTTCCTAGGCTGCTCATCTAAGCAAAAACACCCCATCCAGCCGTTTCCCCCACACCCTCTTCTCCCCTCCCCGTTCCAAACCAACCCCCATATAACCCTCTTCCATCACCCACCCCCTAATGATGCATAACAAACCCCTTCCCCTCCTCCCACTCATCACACCCCTCCCTTATCCCCATCCAATACCTCAACTTAACACACTCCATCGTCGCCGCCTCCACATCTTCCCTAGCAAACGCCTCCTTCAGCTTCTCTTCGCTCTCCCTTATCCGTGCCTCATTCTCCTCCCTAACCGGCTCCAAATCCTTTTCCGACTTGGCATCCTCAATCTGCTCCCTCGCTTCCAACACCGCCATTAGTAGCGTTGGATCAGACCCATTTTGGTAGTCCGTTGATTCGTCACCTGCTAGATCGATGTCGTATAGTTCTTTGAGCAGGTATTGGGCGCGGAGGAGGGGAGAAGAAAGGGTCTTATAGGCGGAATTGATGAGGGAGGATGTTGCTTCTGCTTTTCGCCGCTGCAGCAGGGACTCGTCGCTGTTGCCGTTGCTGTTGCTGTCAAATTGGTTGGCTGAGTGGTGGAAATCGGGGTGGGAGGCGGCTTGGAGGCGGAGGAACTCGCGGCGCAGGGCGCGGAGGTCGATGTCGAAGGGCCCTGAGGGGGGAGGGCCGAGGGGGAGGGTGGTGGGGAAGAGGGCGTAGTAGCGGGGGATCGGTTTATCGGAGGAGGAGGAGTGAGGTTTTTGTTGAAGGGTTGGGGAGGTGTTGTCGGATGAGGTAGAGTATGCGCAAGAGCGGGAGAATAGGCGTTGTTTTTGTGTTTCTCTTGGCGTCGTCGTCGTCACCCGTGGCCTTGATTGCCCAGGAACTGGACTCCTGCTATCGCTCTTGCTGGCGCATGCTGTAGAGAAGGCGGCTCCTGCTTTCATCCTGCTGGCTTCGTTGCGACAGGCGGCGCAAAGGGCGCGCGTTGCTGGGCTGGAGAGGATTGAAGTTCGCATGCTGGCTGCTTCGACTTTGGCGGATAAGAATAACGGGGTTTCACCAGGGTAGTTTTGTGAGCGGTATGGTATGGCTCTTAGGATATGCGGTCGAGAAAGGATTCCGGTCGTGTCGTCTTTGGTTGCCGGGCGTGACTGTATTGAGAGGGGAAAAAATTGAAAAACTGAAATGACGCCGCGATTCGGATGCGCCGCCCAACTGAAAAGAAGCTCAAGAGCTCGGCGGCACAGCAAATGACGTCGCTGGAAGCCTCGGCGAACGTGCCGGCCATAGCGGGGCTACCCGGTCAAAATAGCGCGTTGGACCCGCTAGGGCCGATGCGCTTCATCGCTCCCGATTTCATCCTGTCCCAGAATGAAATGGAATACGAATATTTTGAGTAATGGACCCCCATCACGTCTTCGATTCAAGGCTGCCGAGGACCGTCGTTGATACAGGGCAGGTAAGTTTGAATTTGTGCATTATGCTGCCGGTCGTTACGTTTCCTCGAGCCTTGGATACTATGGCGTCCTGATCGACTGATGGCGACTGGACTGTACTCGAATCGTCGGAGATCGAACAACATGGTGAACTGCGCTGGAAAAGGTTTGACATTGCGGGAGTAACGAGGGAGGCGGCTCCGGTAGTTTATAACAGAACGCAGTTCCCGTCAGTAGACGTCACAGCGGGCCGAAGGGCATCGTACGATTTTGCTCTTCGGTAGGAACTGGAGGAATCACTAGCCGGCATTTGCGCGGTACGACCAGATATTCAGCCCTACACCTCACGGAAGCTGTAAAAGGCTCAGGGACAGTTTAAACGTTCAGAAAACTATTGCCTCGAGGAGAAGGTTTAGGAAGTTATTGGGTCAAAGGTGGTATCTTGGGAATAGGCCCCGATACAAAGCCCGTCATTTGGCTCTATGTAAAACCTGATCTTCGCATAACTGTCATCTTGCCAACGATGAGCATCGTTGGCAAGACTTGTGCTCTTCCAGAAGACGCTTCAGATGTTTGTTTACAAGCCCCTGACCTTTTCGGAGGACTGGGGGGAAAGCAACCGGATGGCGGGTCCCTGCTGCCTGCGGCTCCACTGACTTAGAGCTTCCCCGCTGCCCCACAGTCAAACCCACCCTCCACCACGGGCAGCAGCAACACGCAACGACAGGCTGCTGGGGAAGCTTCAACCACTTTGTCACTGACAACGGTCACTCAGCCTTATCGACAACCTTCTTTTCGACTTTTGTCAACTCACTTCTTCAACTCACGACATCCAACAGCAGCAGCACAAGGACATACTCAAATTTCTGATACCGGACTTAGACTTACTTAGATTCATACTCAAACGAGCTTCTTACTCACAGCCATCAACCGGGCGGCCCCTCACGTCTGCTTCACCCCACGACATAGCAAGCTTCGAGCGGTGGCAACTCAAACCACGAAAAGAAACCATCACCGGCCAATATGGTGTCTTCGGAAGTAAAAGATCTCCTGGCGCAGGTGCCGAACTGGAGTCAAGCAGATCGCCCCGCCGCCTTCAGGACAATAATCACCACCATCACCTCCAGCCCTGACCCCAACCACTTTGCCGCCGACCTCAAAGCCGTTACCGACGCTATATTCCTCGAGTCGCTTGGTGTCGTCGCCACTCGTGCTCTGGTCACCGACCTGATAGACGCCCTCAAATCGCTTGCTTCCGGAGGACCCTCCACAGGCTTCATCGATCTCACCACCTCCAGCATCTGGCTCGACGTAGGTAAGGCCATCCAAGAGCACATCCATTCCAACCCCACACTCGCAACCTCGCTCGTCGACCAAACCGCCACCATCTACGAGGACCTCATAGCGGCCGCCCACGAATCCCAGGATTCCTTCACGGACGCCGCCAAGACCCTCGCCGCGATCCCGCTAGACTCGTCGCAGCGTCGCGTCTCAGACAAGTACAAAGCCGATCTCTGGATCCGCATCATCCGCAACTACCTGGAAGACGACGACGCCACCAACGCCGAAACCTACCTGAACAAGCTCAAAAACATCATCCACAACGTGGCCGACGACAACCCGGTGCTGAACCTGCACTTCAAGCTCAGCGCCGCCCGTATCCAGGACAGCAACCGGCAGTTCCTGGCTGCCTCGCAGTCGTACTACGACATCAGCCTGAGCCCCGCCATCGCCGAGGAGGAGCGCTTACACACCCTCAGCATGGCCATCAAGTGCGCCGTCCTCGCGCCCGCGGGCCCGCCGCGGTCACGAGTCCTGGGGAGGCTCTACAAGGACGAACGGTCGGCTTCCCTCGAAGAGTACGGCATCCTGGAGAAGATGTTCCTCGACCGCCTGCTGGCGCGGGCCGAGGTGGACAAGTTCGCGCAAGGGCTAGCGCCGCATCAGCTCGCGACGACGTCGGACGGATCGACGGTGCTGGCCAAGGCCATGGTCGAGCACAACCTGCTGGCGGTAAGCCGGCTGTACCGCAACATCGGGTTTGACGCGCTGGGGTCGTGGCTGGGACTGGACGGCGGCAACAAGGCGGAGGAGATCACGGCAAGGATGATTGAGCAGGGGCGGCTGGCGGGGTCGATTGATCAGATTGACAGGATCATCTACTTTGAGAGCGGGCAGGAAGCGTCTGGGGAGAAGGGTAGTGGTAGGGCGGAGGTACCGGTGGGCAAGGAGATGCGGAGGCAGGATGGGATGGTGCAGGGGTTGGCGGAGGACCTGGAACGCATCACGGATGATCTTCTGGTGGAGTTTCCTCAGCTGGTGCCCGCCGGGGTTCCTGGCAACTAGGATAGCTCGTCCCTGGGCGGGCATCTTGATCCTATCGAGGAGATGGAAGGGCTCGTTGCAGCCATACCAGAGAAGTCTGGCAGCCCCTCCAAAAGAAAGCAAGCATGATGACAAAGAGCAGCGCGTATGACGCCCAAAAGAAGGCGGCGTATGTACATTTCGGAGAGAAAACATAATACAGCAATGGAGGCATAATTACGGATGGGACGTTGTCCTTTGATAGTGTGTAAACCGTAGCGTCTAATGCAGTCCAGAATAGAGTTACATTAAGACAGGCAGGTATAACGCAAATAAGTATTGTCATGCTAATGTCGTTAATATCTAACCATGACCGTTATCCAACCATGCCTATCCCGCAAACCATCCCCATTATGCTAGTCGTAAATCGTAACGCAACGCATGCCGCAAAAACGCCGTTTACTCTTGTGTCCCAAACCCATTTATACCAAAGACATCCATGCCGCTATACCCTAACTGACCGACGCTGTCGCTCCCTCCGTACGCCACTTTGCCCGCCTGCCACTAAGAACCAGGCAGCGGACTGAATGGCGCAGTAAGGTTAATCCAAATCCCTCCTACGAACAACGATATACCCCTTATCAAGCCCAGCCGATATCGGCTCAGCCGGGTCCTCTTCTTCCTCAAACACCTTCTCGTCATCCTTGAACATCCTCCTCTTCCTGCCCATCGGCGTCCGGTCGTTGTCCGATTTATCTTTCACAAGAATGCTAACGAAAGTGACGCCGATCTTGTTTCCCATCCGATCGTAACCCGCGGGCGTGAAGTGGATGCTGTCGTCCCAGTAACGTTCCCGGTCGGTTTCGGACATGGCGTTGAAGGGGAAGGCGGCGTGGAGGTCGAAGGTGTAGCTGTTTTTTGGGGTGGGGTGTTAGTTGTTGGCTACGGAAGGATGGGAGGGTGTGGGTGTGGGTGTGGGTTTGAAAGGAGGGGGAAGATGCAGAGAGGGGGTGGGGGGAGGACATACTAGTTGGGCTTCTTGTAGGTCTTGATCATCTGGTTCAACTCGTTCCTCCTAAAGTCCAATAACTCCTTCATTCTGCCAGCTGAAAGTTCGATCTCGGGAATGGTGAGCGCGAGGACCTTGCATTTGCGGCTTAGAGCCAAGTCCCAGATCTGTGTGAGGCTTTCAAAGATTTGTTCGGGGTGGATGTTACTGCCGAGATCGTTGGTTCCGCCGAGCACGATGGCCCAGTCGAACGGTTTGTAGTCTGCTGGGTTCCTTGGGGCGACTTGTTACAACAACAACGTTAGCAAGAAGAGACTCGATTTAATAATCACCAGCAGGTCGGCTAGTGCTTTGCATCTTTCGTTGCAACTTCCGTTGGGTGAAGACGCCGACTTACAGTGTGATCTCATCCTTGTTAGGAACGACCCTCTGCCTGTTACCAGATCACCGGACAGCCCGTCTGTTACTATCTCCACGTCGACATCGGGAAACGCCATGCGCAGCATTTCTTCGAGTTTGGTGCTGTAGGGGGTGAAGCAGGAGCCCCAGCCGGAGTAGCCCTCGGTGAGGGAGTCGCCGAAGCAGAGGATTCGGAGCTTCGAGGTGGGCATTTCGTCGTCGCTGGCGCTTGTTCGAGTGGTTCAGAGGTCGGTCGGCAGTGGTTGTCGGAAGTAGATGTTCAAAAGCATACAATCTTGGGCGTATATAGAAGAGTGATGGAATGTCCGATGTTATCGTATTAAGGATGCGGCTATCGCTAAATGATATTGATAAGCCTGACCGGGCCGACGGGATAAGGTTGTCCTTCGACGGCGTCAATTGAGGGTCGAAACAATCGAGCGGAACGGGTCGTTGGTGGAAACAGGAATAACTCGAGGCTGATGTTCTATTTTGTAAATAGGAAGGATCAAAGGAAGCGAAAGGCAAAGCAGTCATCAAGGTGTGACAGGCTGAACTGCTGGCAGCTGAATTCACAAGGCAGCCGATTACTTATCGGTTGATTGTGTCTCACCGCGATACTATCAGGTCGAGGTAGGCGCGTGGCATGTACGTAGTCACTGCCCTGCAGGCTGTGTTTACGTAGGAGCGACTCCCCGGGGGCAGGCAAGTACGGGCAGTGACGGCACTGCAGTTGGGGCGGGGCAAGTACGGCACCGGGTCCAGGGGCCGGCAAGCACCATACCTTCACAGGGCAGTGATCCGGCGACCTAACAAACAAACAACATCCTCAGGGTCTGTCCGTGCAAGGGTTCCTGACCAGCGGTTAAAAACACCCAGGCACCGAAAACACCAAAAAGGTAAAAAGCCACGCCGCCGAGCGGAGCCGCACTAAAAAGTGTGTTGAGACCGGGAGAACTCCGCCAGATGGAGTTTAGGATTTTCAAATTCTGCAACCTCCACCGGCCGGGGGTTTGTGGGTTTTGTTATTGACTTGAGCACAAGGGGCCCTTGCTGTTGTTGGTGATGATGGGGATAGGTGGGGGTTGAGGGGAGAGCTCAGCTTCATGGGCGAGCCTCAAGGGTAGTTGTCTTTGGTGCTGCCGAATATCCATCCTGAGTCTCTGATCTCGAGTACCTACATGTGTAAGTCAAACCTCCTGCTTCCGTCATCGCCTTCAGTCCCGCAAGAGTGGCCCTGAGATGGGATGGCATCATACACGGGGAGACCTGGGAGAGTAATACAGTCCAATACGGGTTTGATTGTTAGCTCGAGACCTCGGATCAACTTCCCTAGGTGTTTTTATATCTAATTGATTCGTTTAGTTTTATAATTAAAGCGTAATTTTACCTTGAATATGTCTTTCCGAAGTTCAATATGTCATATTGAATCTTGTTAATGCCTTTTCGATCCGTACTTAGCCATTCAATTTATCCTTATGAGGTTTAGAACAATTCGGGATGGATATCGTCCAGTATACCAGGAGTACCGAGCTAACAAACAAACTAGAATTGGACTGTACGATGGGCTGCACAACACCGGAAAGAAACACTGGCATCTCTCGGGATAGATATGGGCCTGTCTCGGCCATCAATCACCCGTCCCGGTACACTTCCATCTTCCCGTTGTCGGAGCCGTGACCCCCATCTTTCCCCCCGAGGTGGAGAAAACCAGTCCCGATGCCACGCAACGCAGGGGCTCTTCTTGGGCGCTAGAGGCGCTCACCACTGATCAGTCAGTGTATTCTCGGAAGATCCAGCCAACCACATACGTACGGGGAGGCGATTGACGCGATTCACAGCAGGAAGAACCCCGCGTGACCGGACGGCTAAGATGGAAGAATCCCACCCAAGTTAAACTCTCGTTCTCTCGAGGCCTACATATAACAATGGAATCATGATTTCCAGCTAGACCTTGCGTTCTGTTACTTTTGATCTTTATCGTGTTCTGTGGTTCTTGAGTCCAGCTCAGCTAGCGACAATGACTAAACCACCAAAAGTGTTTACGGCAGAGGAAGGTATGTAATGGAAAATCACCTCACCCATCATTCTACGGAGCCAATACTTACCTCTTACACAGTTGCCAAACATCGCTCGCCAGAGAGCTGCTGGGTGGTCCTCTACGGCAATGTCTACGACGTGACCGAATTTCTGCCCTCCCATCCGGCCGGCGACAAGATCATCCTCCAGCTCGCCGGCCGCGATGCCACGACCGAGTACGATCCGATTCACCCACCCGGCACGCTCGAGGAGAACCTCAAGCCAGAAGCCAAGCTGGGCATCATCGACGCCGAATCGCTAGCCAAGCTTCACCAGAAAGAAAGCGAAGCCCGCGCAAAGGCAACAGGCTCGGCCATGGGCACCACCACGCACACCACCTCAGCCCAGCAATCCGAGAAGCCCGCACCGCCGCCGCTCCACACCCTCCTCAACCTCGACGAGATCGAAGCAGCAGCCAAGTCCCAGGTCTCCAAGAAATGCTGGTCCTACTACTTCTCCGCCGCCGACGACCTCTACACCAAGGCCCACAACACCCGCGCGTTCCGGGACATCCTCCTGCGCCCGCGCGTCTTCGTCGACTGCACGAAGGCCGACACCTCCACGACGCTTTTGGGGCAGCACAAAGTCGGCACACCACTCTATGTATCGCCCGCTGCGCTGGCCCGCCTCGCGCACCCGGACGGCGAAGCCGGCATCGCCAAGGGCATCTCCTCGTTCGGCGCCATGCAGCTAGTCAGCAACAACGCGTCCATGACGCCCGAGCAGATCGTGGCCGAGGCCAAACCGGGAGCCGTCTTCGGCTGGCAGCTTTATGTTCAAACGACCCGCTCAAAATCCGAGGCGATGCTGGCGCGCATCAACAAGCTGCGCGACCACTTCAAGTGCATCGTCCTCACGCTCGACGCGCCGCACCCGGGCAAGCGCGAGCACGACGAGAAGTCCAACCTTGAAGCAGCGGGCGATTTCGCTCCTGTCGAGAGCGCGAGCAACGCCAAGACGGACGCCGAAAAGAAGCCCGGCGGCGGCGGCGTCGGACAGCAGCTCTTCTGGGGCACCGCGGCCGACTTGACGTGGGAGACGACTCTCCCTTGGCTGGCGAAGCATACGGATTTGCCGATTGTACTGAAGGGCATCCAGACGCACGAAGACGCGTACCTGGCGGCGCAGTATGCGCGGAAACACCCGGGCACCGTGAAAGCGATTATCTTGTCGAATCACGGCGGGAGAGCGCTGGACACGGCGCCGCCGGCGGTGCATACATTGTTGGAGATTCGCAAGTACTGCCCCGAGGTGTTTGGGGCGGTCGAGGTGTGGATCGATGGCGGGGTCAAGAGGGGGACGGATGTGGTGAAGGCGTTGTGTTTGGGTGCGAAGGCGGTGGGTGTGGGGAGGGCGGCGCTTTGGGGACTTGGGGCGGGTGGGTGGCAGGGTGTTGAGAGGACTTTTGATAGTAAGTGGTTTTTTCTGGTTTTGCGGCCTGTCATGATGATTTTGGATGTCACTCCGTCTTAGTGTTTTACACACGATATGGATATGCTGACACTATGCGAACAACACAAACAGTCCTTCAGCAGGAGATCATTACTTGCATGAAGCTCTTGGGAGCAAAGACGGTGGATGATCTTGGCCCAAGATTCGTAAGTCTACCCTTTTTGGTCTTTTTTTTTTTTTTTTTTTTTTTTTTTTTTGTGGCACATTCATATGTTTCCCCCTGTTCCCCCTTTTCCATGATAATGGAAGCAGATCTTCGCCCTCAATCACATGGCATCTTCATGAGCTTTTCTAACTCGGCCACACAGATCAACTCCAGAATAGTCGAACGAGACATCTTTGATGGGGATGCCGGTCTCGACAAGAACGGGTTGTGGACATCTCGTGCCAAGCTCTAAAGAAAGTAAGCGCTGCATTTGGCACATGCGTGACAGGGAGGTGGCTTGCCACGATCGATCCGACATCGTCAAATGCGGGGAAGTGTGGGAGGTTGGGTGGGCAGTGTGCAACTTGTCGGAGGTGATACGATGAGGATCAATTACCACTGGATTCCCTTCTGAAGCTCTAAAGTGAAGGATCTCAAAGTATCATTTTCCAGGAACAAAGGAAGGGGAGTTTGCGCGCGTGATGGTGTCTACCCCAGGTCTTGGCAACGATGGGGCGATCCTGGGGAAGCGGGGGCGGAGCCTGGCACGCCTGGTGAGTGGCATCTGATGGGCCCAGAGGGCTGAAATATTTCCAAAATGTGCGGTGTTTATAACCGAGCATCCGAGGTCAAAAAAACATGATTGTTTTCGACACGTGGGTTGGGGGCCATCCAAGAACAAAGTGCGGAGACGATGCCATACGGAGATTCAGTTTGCCATCAGATCTTCAACTGTAACGCTTCAGATGCCCAGATGCCGTCTCTTTACACCACTGTGTATGGAGAGAAACGTCGGACGAACCAATGGAGAATTGCGGACTTTGTGTCCGCTGCCCGCTGGCTGTACGTTTTTTCATGATTGTGAGGATCCCCGAGAGAGAGATGCGGAGAGCCATTACGCAGTAACTCTTTTGACTCTCGTCGGGCGATTTGAATTCCTAAAATGGTCAGGTCACGCTGGCGATCTTTGATTGATCAACAAATCACGATGCTCCCGTCTAACACAAAGGCAGACAATGGTGATATCGCAACGACGAGAAGAAGCATGTTTGCCTGTCTTGCTGTATTTGTCCTTGTGTTTTGGCCACCGAGACGGCACTATAAGACCAATCGTCACTGTGGTCTTATGCCGGCAGTCATAAGTTCAAGATTGGACTAGATCTGCTTCGCAAAACATGGCTTCGATATGCCGTATCCAGGCACGCATGTACTTGTGTTTCAAGATCAACGGTGCCCTTTGTGGGTATCTACCTCCCAAGGGCAAGATAAGCATTTTAAGCAGATGGCGAGAAACAGTGTTGTGGGTTAACTCAACCCATATAAGCGCCTCAAGGTTGGATTGGACATGTAGATCCCGGAGAAGAACGGAACATGCCACGCTCGTGAGACCGGCAGAAGGGTTCTTACGTCGTCACCGTCGTCGTCGTGCAACCGCCCTGGCGTCTTGATAACGAGCCTTGACGCTTCTAGCCCGCGTTTAACACGGCGTCAAAGCTGCTGTCCACCATCTTGCCTACCATCAGTTTATTGGGCATTCGCGATCGGAGATAGTGCAACGTTCGGATTCCAAGAAGCGACTGTTACGGAGATGACATGGCAATCCGGAAACTGTTCATGTTGCAACTGTCACTGTCGCTGTCACTGTCACTGTCAGCGTGTCAGCGTTGCGCTTGTCGCAGCCTCAAAGCCACGCTCACCACGGTTTAGCTTGTCTGGTAGGATGCCATTCTTCCCAATCTTGGGTGCCTTTTTGGCAGAGGAAAACCTGGTGAGGCAATTTGACAGTGCATCATATCTCGGCGAAGCTGACCATCTTGGTCTTAGCTCCCGGATGTCCCGTCCATCCGCTGGACGTTAAGATCAGGGGTCCAACGAAAAAGGGGGTTGCGTTGGTGGCAAGGGATGTGCCCTCAATGTGCCAGAAGGTTGCACTTCTGGGATGGTCAGACTTGAACCGTTCTGGGTGCCTCGAAGATGGTCGCAAGAAGCCCTAAAACATCCCATCGTCTGTATGAAGGGTCTTTTTCTTGATGCCAATCATGCTGTCTTCAATTGGGTTTGGTGTTGATGTACGTTGAAGAGTGGGAGCTTGGGCCACCAGTCAGGCAAAGTGCGAATGGCAGCTGCATGATAGGAGCTGGTGGCTTACGCCGTTGGACCTTTTTCATGCACATCATCTGTGCAGGAAAAGCTGCTTAGGTTCATTTTCAGATGGGGCCAGCCGTCATAGTTACTGAAAAGTGAAGTAGCAACCCGACCAGCTGAACCCGGCTGGCCGTGCCTTGCGGTGATATTGTGAAGACTGAAGATTCAACTCTCACGTCACGGTCGTTGCGCAACGAGTCAACTGACATGGCGCTTGGCTTGATCCGAATCTTGTGCTCCCTCACGCCAGAACTGATACCAATAAATAACGGAAGCTGCTTCCTTGAGCAAAAAAGGATTCGAAAGAGAACTTTGCTGGGTAGTTGTGGCCAAAGACAAAGAGGTAGAGTTCGTCGATTGTTTCTCGAGTTCGCTGGCCGTAGCGATTCGTTGATCAAAGGGTCTCTTTTCCTGGTTAAGTGGCTGGAGGGACAGTTGGACAGGAGGCAAGGACAGCCGCGAGGTGCCACAGGGTTTTCGAGATCTGGTTGGCTGTTGACTAAAATTCCCATCTAGACGGGAAGGTGGGCAAGGGTGGGGCAGCCACAAAGGGCCGAAAGACCACGCGGTAGTCAGCGGAAGGTCGAAAATCCAGATTTTCTGGCATCAGTGCACTCAGCAAGTGAAATCCCATGAGGGAGGCCCTGGACAACGGCCGCGCCTACTGTGTAAGGAGAGGCTCCCGCAAATTGATAGAGAGGTGCAGTGCCGGGTTGCCTGTCGCTGCTGTTGGTCTCGAATTGCCGGCCTTACGCCAGGCCCTGTAATGAAAAGTTCGTGTCGCGG
Organism: Neurospora cerealis; assembly: GCA_009806085.1. NCBI lineage: Eukaryota > Fungi > Ascomycota > Sordariomycetes > Sordariales > Sordariaceae > Neurospora > Neurospora cerealis. Next base: position 522,453 of record RAOY01000004.1, on the reverse strand, counting down.
GCAAAGTGCGTCGTTTATATCGTCCATTGGAATTCTCTATTTGTTCCTTCCGATCTGGTACAGGTGCGGATGGAGGCCCGGAACCGTCCGTTGGAAACATTCTGAAAAGCCGGCCATCCTGTCATTTCGTCGTGAGCCAATCCGCATCCGGACTCCATGTAAGTCAAACCGATTGGGCATAGCTCCACCAATATCAGACCCCTCGGGATTTTGGTCTGAACCATTGACAATTGTTTGAAAATAATAATTCTGAAAAGGCTGGAGTGGTCTCGAAGTTTACCACCGTCATCGAAGCAGTAAGCACAAATAGTTTCTTTGGCTAGCCGCATTGCAGAGGTGCCAAGTCGCATAGTACTAATGTGTGTTGGTTGCAGACGAGGTTGTATCGCTCGCTCGAATTGGAGATCAGGACCTGACTTGGCTTCAATCCGTTTGCATGTGAGAATCGCTCATGGCCATCAGGCCAGTACTTTGGAGGTTGACCTTTGGCCTCATTCGTAGGACGAGAGACGCTGTCTGGCGGTTGGCTTTTGCGGCTTCTTGACGTTCGAGTGTTCTGCGTCTTTTTCTTGTCCCGTTGTTCGATGTTCTGATATCGTCTGATAGTCGGGGTTGTCGTCCAAAACTGTTGGAACAGTGAGAGATGGCCCCGGCGAGCTCCAATTTTCATATGCTCCATAATTGTTGCAAGAGGAGCCGAGGGCGTGACCGAAAATCGATTAGCGTTGCAGGGGTCGACACACCGGAGCTCTTCTACCCCTGGCATTACCCCAGGGTATGCGGGGCAAGAGTCCAGTTGACCCCGTCCTCTTCTGGCAGTCACCGCCGATGAAAGTCTCTAACGATCGTTTTTAAGCTTGGAGCTTATTCTAACCTATTGGGTATCAGTTGATATCCCTCGTCTTTCCATGACAAATCGACTCTCTCTCACTCGGCACACGCTCGCGAAACTCTCGAATTCTGCTCTTTGAGAGTTCAGATCAGACATCCAGACGTTTACAGGCAATTGCTGATGTTGGCAACATGAATCGGAGACAAAAGGGAATGCCTGCGGTCGAACCTCTCAGGTAACGACAGGTTGTGTCTAGTACCCGCTTTGGGCATTCATTACCGTATGATTGTAAAGGGTGTCGTAATGAGCAACAACGCTCCGATATGCCGCATCCCTCGACGAGGCCGAAACTGAAGGCCGTCTCGAGAGCGTTTGGTCAAAATATGCCCTGGAATGACGCAGGAACACCGCTCCGGCCGAGGCTCCAAAAGTGACGATGTGCGCCATGGAGTGTCTCCCCGCGGTGAGCACCAGCCTCCATGGTTCACCTGAGCAGCGCAAGTCTCCGCCTCCACAGTGAGCCAGCTTGCCAGTTCGGCAGGTTGATGGCGATTTTTGCAAGCGACAACGCAAGTGAGCATCAAAACCCCTTCCGGACAAGGCACCAAAGCAGCAAGAGAGGGTGTTCTTCCTCTCCACCTTCCTCCACCTGCATCCACTTCCCCGCATTCGCATCTGGTTGGGCTCCCCGGCGTCCTGTCCGGAGGACGGAGATGGGGCAAGGGAGGCCAGTCGGGTGAAGGATTGACATTCTGGGGGAGGTTGCGAAATGGCATCTCTATCAACACGAGTCCGAGAGGGTTCATTCAAACAGGCATCCAGAACACTGGGCAGATAACTCAAAGAAAAGACAGCAGCATCGTGAACTGGCGAGACTTTTATCAAGTGCTCATGTGCTCAAATGTTTTCGACGTCATGGGCTTTACCGATCATGGCGGATAAAGAGCCAACGGGAAAGCGAGCCATGCCGTCCATCTACCGGTACTTTTCGTGTATGTACGAGCTGTCGAGAGAGCCAAAGAACCGACCAGACTTGAACTGGTCAGACTCCGCAAAGGGCGCAAAAGGGTTAGGGTTATGCTACAGAGGAAGCCGCTGATCCAATGGATGGTGGTGAGCTCGCCTTGGTACAACTCGAGGTGTGGTCGCCGGGTCGGGGTGGGGGGGCTTGGGCAACCAGAAGGCGTCGGAGATACTGCTCGATGAGGCTAGTTCCATGTCCATTCATGGTTGCATGGCTCACAATTAGGCACATGGAGAAGTCGAGGATGCCTTCGTCAACCTCTTTGTTGGGGTGGCGCGATGTGGTCGTTGAAGGGGGGGACGGCGATCCCTAGACAGCTAGAACAGCACTAGCAGCGAGCTTTTTTGGCCTCTTTTTCCCTCAGCTCTGTCTGAAAAAGCTGCTCGTCGATTTCTGCAAGCAGAGGGCAGCCACGGAGGAGAATGGCACGCCTGGCTCAAGCGAGCCAAGCAGCTTTTTGGGAAGAGTGGAAGGGAAGCATGGAATCCCTGCAACCGTCACATCCACTTCCCTTTGTGTTGAGTCGCTCCTACCCGCTCCTCCCTAGTGCCTCCCCGATTTTCACCCCCCCAGCTCGCAAGTCACTGCAAGTCTCTTCGCAGGTTCTGTGTGGACTGTGGACTGTGGCCTGGTAACATCGATGGGATTTGATTATAATAACCACCCGGCCCGTTGCCCGTCTCGACCTCCCGTTTTCTGTCTGGCTCCTGCTCTCCTTTTCTCGTTTTCCTGGTTGAACTATCCGCTTTCTTTTCTCCTTCCTCCCGGTTGTTGCTTCTTTTCGACCAAGGAATTGTTGTCTTACACCCAATCAGTACGGTTGGCTTTGAGATCTGGGAAAGGGGATAATAGGGGTCCGCCATCCGCACTTACACACTCGACCACGTACCCCTCGGTTCTTTGAGTTGTTTACCGGCCAACGCCCTCACCTTTACACTCATCTCACAAAGCCGAAATCTAAGAAAACTTCTACAAGATGGATAAACAGCCCGAGTACACTCTGACGGAGAATGTCGTCGACAAGCCGCGCAAGCGTGGCTGTGCCGGCCACTGCTTGAAGTTTTGGTGGGCCTACTTGATCGCCGTCATTATCATCGTTGTCGTCGTCGTCCCTGTTGTGTAAGTCAAGATAACTCACATGACCTTATTCATAAAGGTGTGTTTTGTCGCTAACAGTCATACCACAGCATCCTTGTTGGCGTTCCCAAGATCGCTCAACAGAAGCTCGACCATGCCGAGCTCATCCTTGACAGCATCGTCATGACCAACTCCCGGGCTCAAAACTTCACCATGTCTATCAACAGTGAGATCAAGAGTGACGGAAAGGTCAAGGCTACCATCGAGCCTTTCGAGGGTGTCATGTACCTTGAGGATCTGCCGGAGCACAAGCCTTTCGCCAAGGTTCACTTCCCCGAGACCACCAGCGACAAGTTCCAGATTGTCAACGTTACCCAGTTTACCATGATCGACGATCTGGATGCTTTCACCACCTTCAACACCTGGCTTCTGCACAACGAGACTTTCAAGGTTACCGTCAAGGGTGACACCAAGGTTCACGTCAAGGGTATCGCCAGGGCCTATGGCGTCACCTTCAAGAAGACCATTGACATGCCCGGTAAGCATTCCTTTGTCATGTTGATGTTTTGCGAACATTGTGACTAACAGGAACAACAGGCCTCCGTATGCTTGACGGAACCATCGTTACCAACACCACCGTCAAGGTCACTGCTTCCAAGGGCCAGAACAACTTCTTCGGTACCGTCAGGATCCCCAACTACTCCAAGGTTGCTTTCGAGCTTGTAAGTTCAACTCTTCACTTCTTCCACTCGTTATTGATATGCTGACCTGTCGCTTCACAGGGCAATGCTACTTTCCACAACTACCTCCTTGATAAGGAAATCGGCACCGTCTATCTCGACAACCTTTCCCTCAAGCCCGGCGACGACAACGTTTATCCTATGCGCGCCACCATTGACGACCTCGGCTACGTCACCGGCCTTGCCGTGGAGAGGCCTTACTGCGACAAGCTCAACGGCGTCCTCCCCTTCAAGCTCCGCGGCAAGAGTGTCATTAACCATGGCGAAAGCCTCTCCTATATCGCCGATGCCTTGGCTACCGGAAACCAGACCGTCCACATCGACATTCGTGACACTGTCAAGCGCTCGATGGGTCTTACGCTCGGTTGCTCCGACAACGAGTAAACTATCCTTACTGTCAACACGTGGTTTGATGTTCGAATACCCATGGATGGCGAGGTTACGCGGAAACGCTGCCTAGTGCAAGGGTTACGCACTTGGGCGATCTAATTTATATTTTCTTGAACCGCCGCATTGCGCCTGCAGTGTGTACAGGTTAACGCCGCCGCTTCATTCTTGCCTTGGTTTGGATAAATAGGGGGTCATTTATGTTTTATGCTTATGTGTTTGAAGATACCATGGAATTTGCACAGGGCCAGGGATGATGAGGCACGGTTGAGATTTGAGAGAAGCTGGAATGAAGAGCTTCTCTCGCAACGATTAACGCAGAGAATACTCTAACGAGTTGGAACGGGCCTCTTATGAATCTGATATGCGTAAGAGTGTTCATTAGCTTACTTTGTTGCCATGACAGCAAAGAAGTACACAAATAATTAAGAGATACCAACCATCATGCGAAACCCAATCGTGTGCTAGTGCTTGAGTGACTTAAGAATGGCTTTGAAAACCTTTCAGTTAACTATGTAAACATAGCGTTCGAGGTTGTCCGATATCAAACGCATCAGCTTCTATACTTGCAACTCAGCTCTCGGATGCCATGGAGCCTACTATGAAAACACATGGGGTGACAATCGCTCAAAGTAACATTGGACCTCTTCTCCGTTGTGTCTTCACCTTCATCACACCAATTTCATGGTCTTTGTGTCTGTGTCTGAATTGCCATCGGGTATCGTTTCTAGATCGCCCTGTTTTGCAACGCCCTCATCAAGATGTAGATGTAGACATTCGTTGACAAGTCTCCATGCCAATACCTTGAGAGTCAAAGTGTCCGTACATGGACAAAGCAGTTGCGGCAGCGCGTTGGTAGGTTGGTGCATATAGATAACCAACCCGCTCGCCTATAACGGCGAGGACCGGGCGCGAAAAAAGTGCCAGGAGTTAACATGACTGTGACAACAAGATGTACGATCGATCCGTCGCTATCAACGAACTGGCAAATCGCACACTCTTATTTCGATTTAGATCCTCTACCCACCTCGAACTCTCCATACGGGCACAACGAAAACATATCAAGAATCCGTAGCGCCCCTCACCTCACGTATCAAACCTCGACTTCCTCTTCACCCCAGCCGTCGTACCAGCGCCAGCACCAGCACCAGCACTCGGCGTCCCCGTCCCCGTTCCCGTCCCGCCGCTCATTCCCCCAGGATAAGCCACACTCCCCAGCGGCGTCGCGCTTCCCGTCCTGCTCGCCATTCCACTACCCGTCATCGTCGTGGACCCTCCACTAACAAACTCCACTCTCTCCCCCCTCTTCCTCTCACTCTCCTTCTGCATCCTCTCCTGCGTCTTGCGCAGCCGATCTCTATACGCCCACCCCGGCATGGCAGATGGATCCCAAACCTCCTTGGACAGGGTGGTGGCGTATTGCTCTGCCCCAGCCGGCGGCGCCGCTACCTCCGTGCCCTTGTCCAAGGAGATGTCGTTTTGGGCAATGTCGTCATCATCAAACCAAACCTCCGTCTCAACCTCCACGAACCTCATCAACTTATTCATCAAACCCGGATTCTTCGTCGCAGCACTCTGCGCAATGCGCGAGTTAAAGTGCTGCCCCTTTGTGCGTTTTAGTTCCAGGAACTTGTCGAATTTGCTGGTTAAAGCGGCTAGCCGTTCCACCGAAGAGATATCAGAAGGTGAAAGGGGAGGGGAGGCCGGGATGTCCATGTTGGGAAGGGCGGGGAGGGTGAGGTCCCGGAGTAAGGTGCGGGTTGTGGTGTAGGGGGATTTGGGGGGTTCTGCTGAAGGTCCCGAAGGTAAGGCGGTGGAGGAGGTGGAAGGGTCGTCGAGGAAGGACATGTCGACGTCGGAGTCGGGGTCGGGGAGGAGGGTTTTGGATGAAGGACCGCCCGTGGGAGGGGGCATGGAGGGGCCGAGGGCTGGACCGAGGACTGGGCCTAGGGGCGTCGATGGCGACGGGGCTGGTTGTGATTGTTGTTGTTGTGGTGGTGGTGGTTGGTTTGAGGGCGCTGGCGGTTGTGGTGCTGATGGTTGTGAGAGCGTGGTCTCGTTGTGACCATTTGTAGCCGTTGATGATGATGTCGTTACTGTGAATGGGTTAGCGACTGGCGGAGGGACATCTCATTGTTGTCGGGCTCATAGCGCGAAAACTTGAGCGTGAGGGGGCGTACCGGCATCGGTTTGTGATGGATGTGAAGATGTGTCATTCTTGGTGTTCTGTGGCTATGAAACCCTGTCAGCTGGTGAACAACACATGATTTGTATGCTAAGAGCTATCCATATTCTTACCACAGTCAGGGTGTCAACTGGGACATCCTCATCCTCGTCACTGCTGTCGTACGCTACAAGCCCCATGGTTGCGCTATTGGTCCAATCGGTATGGTCGTATGGAAAATAAAGAACCAAATCAATTGATGTAAAGCGATCTAAGAATCACAAGGGCGCCGTTCTTAATGAGTACATGTAGTCAGGACTGAGTTCGAGATGAAGGGTGTCACGTGCTGATAGGAGGCTCAAGGCCAAGCCTGGAACCAAAACATTCAAGACGCTCGAGCCCTCTCCTACCTTCTGAGCTAAGGCCCCACTGGTTACGTGTAAAGCGGACAGTGACGCCAAGCCAAGCCCAACAGTGGACAGCGGGAGTGGAAGGCAGCACCTGGACGCGAAGCTGCAGGGCAGGGGATGGAGCTCACTGGCGCAGCCTGCCACTGCCAGCTCCTCCAGCCGCAACGTCAAGTCAACCAGGCGGAAGCTCCCCACGTCAACACCATCATCCCAAAACGAACGAACCATTCTATCGTTATCTTGCCCATATTCAACAACCAACGAACACTTTCTCAGCGACCGCGAAATATTCTCGAATAGCGACCGAGTTCTTCTTTTCGCCGAAGCCTCTTGTTTACGAAACGATACCCCGCATTTAGAGCGTTCTCGATTCCCAACTCTAGTTAGCCATGGATCACCGCCCGCAAGCTTGGGGTCGCGTACGTCTTCAACCCCCCGCCCGCTGTCGCAGCAGCACTTATACATACCTCTACCTAACATGAATGGCATGGAACTAACATGTTGCTTCACGACACTTACAGCCCAGAGACGATGTCTACGGCGCCTATGACCATTCTTACTTCCAGAACAGCGGCCCGAGGCAGGCGACACAAGCACCCATCGTGACGGGTACCTCGGTCATTGCGATCAAGTACAAGGACGGTGTGGTTATGGCCGCGGATAACCTTGGTACGTTTTCATACATACCGGCCTGCCTTTCCCAACCGATGCCCATCGTCAACATTACACCCATAACATTGTCAACACCCATGCTAACCCACCCCCTTCTTCCTCCCTCAAACAGCCTCCTACGGCTCCCTAGCCCGCTTCCCCGACGTCAAGCGCCTCCGCGTCTTCCTCGACTCCTCCGTCATCGGTTTCTCCGGCGACGTCTCCGACATGCAATTCCTCGACCGGCACCTGACCGAGCTCTCCATCGACGAAGCGTACGAGGACCCCTGCTCCTCTGCCCCCAACGGCAAGAGCCACCTCACCGCCGCCAACCTGCACAAGTACCTGCAAAAGCTCCTCTACAAGCGGCGCAACGATTTCGACCCGCTTTGGAACCAGCTTCTGATCGCCGGTTTCGACGGCGACTCCAAGCCCTACCTGGCCAGCGTTGACCTGCGCGGCACTTCTTTCACTTCCCCTTCCCTGGCGACGGGCTTCGGAAGCGCCCTGGCGCAGCCCATCATGCGTCGGTATGCGGAGACGGAGGAGGATGCGGCTAAGTTGAGCCGTGAGAAGGCGGTTGAGATTATCAAGGAGTGCATGAAGGTGCTGTATTATCGCGACGCGAGGAGCTTGGATCGGTACAGCATTGCGGTTGTGACGAAGGAGGGCGTGGAGCTCAAGGAGGATGAGCAGCTGGAGAAGCAGAGCTGGGCTTTTGCTGAGCGGATTAAGGGGTATGGTACTCAGACTGTTTGAGGTGGTCTGTAGATAGCACCGTTTAGAGTGAGGGTATGGGCTCGGGGGTGGTAATGAGACCTAGTGGAACATCATGGAATCAAACGAATAGATGGTCATACGCATAGCTTCCACTATCGCGTGATCCTGTCACAATCAACTTCCTTCCCTTAAGCTGTGCAGCATGTCACGAACAGAAACGGATGAAATATCCTTTCGCAAGTACATTATCAAGACAGTACCATTACTGTTACTAGCTAAACTCCTTAATAACAGTCCATCACATCGTCGCTGAATGTGACAAACAGATCAAAGTAACGCTTCAAAACCATGAGCACAGTATCCCTGGAACCCATTTGTTCCATCCCGCCGACTCCCTTGATTTCCATTTCACTTTTGACCTCCCCGACGCGCCTTGGCTTTTCGCCTTTTTCTTCCTCCTTTCCTCCCAGATCAGATGTTTGTGCTTCCCAGCCAGCAAGAAAACTCCACCACGCCCGCCTATAGACCAAAGCACGATGTAGATTACAAATAAGTATATCAAAAATCCGCTCATCAACAGAAGACCTGTCTTCCTTTGTCACGTCATCTCTTCGTGCAAAGTGTCGATCGCTCGACGACCCCTTTCAATCCTTTTACTCCACAGTCACCGACTTGGCAAGGTTTCGGGGGAAGTCGACATTGAGGCCCTCCATAACGGCCAACCAATAGGCGATCAACTGCAGAGGAATGACGTTGAGGATACCCTGAAGGCAGTCGACGGTCTTGGGGATCTCGATCTTGACGGCGTCGCTGGCCTGGAACTCGGCGTCGCTCTCGTTGCAGATGACGACAGGCTTGCCCTTTCTGGCGACAACTATTGGAAACGGTTAGCATCTTGTCTGTGGGTTTTAGTCATTGGGAAAATGTGGTAAAAACGTACCTTGCTGGTAGGCGTTCAAGCTCTTACTGAAGAGCTTGTCGCGGGTCAAGATCATGATGATGGGCAGGTTCTCGTCGACAAGAGCCAGTACACCGTGCTTCAGCTCACCGCTCATGACGGCCTCGCAGTGGAGATAACTAATCTCCTTGATCTTCAAGGCGCCCTCGAGAGCTGTGCTGTACTGGCTTCCACGGCCAAGGAGCAGGAGAGACTTCTGGTTCCTGAACCTTTCCTCGCACAACTGCTTGATCTTCTGGTCCTGAGTGAGAACAGACGAGATCTGCTCGCTAATCTTGCCAAGACCCTCCATGATCTCCTCGCGACGCTGCTTCTTGGAGGCGCGATCCTCACCAAGGGACAGTGCGAACATGACCATGGCAATGAACTGGGAGGTGTAGGCCTTGGTGGAAGCAACACCGATCTCAGGGCCGGCGTTGACGTGCACACCGCAGTGAGTCATCATGGAGATGGAAGAACCGACAACGTTGACAATACCAACAGTGAGGGCTCCGCGCTCCAAGCAGTATCTGAGCGCCATAAGCGAGTCAGCGGTCTCACCAGACTGAGAAACAAAGACGCAAGTGTCGTCACGGAAGACAGGTGCTTCACGGTCGAGGAAATCAGACGCAAGCTCGACAGAAATGGGGATCTCGGTCAGTTCCTCAAAGATACCACGAACCGCCATACAGCTGTGGTAGGAAGTACCGCAGGCAATGAAGATAATGCGACGGCAGCGACGGATGGTGTCAATGTAGCTGCGCAAGCCACCGAGAGTAACCGTCTTGTTGGCAACGTCGAGACGACCACGCATGGTGTTGACGACGGACTCGGGCTGCTCGAAAATCTCCTTCTGCATGAAGTGGTCGAACTTGCCCTTCATAATCTCCTGAAGCTCAAGCTCAAGCGTCTGGATTGTACGGACGTTGGAACTACCATCGGCCTTTTTCAGACGGTGAATGTTGAGAGAGCCCTCGTGGATGTGGGCGATATCGTCGTCCTCGAGGTACATGACCTTCTTGGTGTGCTCGACGATGGCGGACGGGTCCGAGGAGAGGAAGAACTCGGTGGGCATGGGCATGCCATCATCGGTCATGAAGGCACGCGATTGAGAACGGTGGAGCAGAGACTTGTCGGCAGCGCCCAAAAGGCCGTTGGGAGAAAGAAGGCCAGCCGCGGACTTCTTGAGAGCAACATTTTGGGAGGCAGTCTCAGCGGGCAAGGGCTGATCGTCAGCGTACTCGACATCGACGAAATCGACTTTCATGCGCTTCTGAGTCTTGACACCGATAACAAGGGGCGAACCCTTGCGAGCAGCGATGACCTCGTGGGGGTAGTGAACGCTCTTGATCAAAAGACCGTAGGCACCCTCGAGCTCGTTGATGACGGCCTTGGCGAGATCAGTGAAGCCGACAGTAGGGTGCTGGTCGTAAAGGTACTTGGCGAGCTTGGCAATGCACTCGGTGTCGGTCTCGGTTTCAAACTTGAAACCCTTGCCCTCAAGCAAAGTCTTGAGCTCCTTGTAGTTCGTGATGATCCCGTTATGAACGATCGAGAACTCCCAGTTGGGATCAGAACTGTGATTTGCTTGGTCAGAAATTGTCCGCTGTTCGAAAGCAGTTCATGAGAGTCGCAGAACTTACCGGTGCGGGTGGCAGTTGACGCGCGAAGGGGGGCCGTGGGTGGCCCAGCGAGTGTGAGCGATGCCGCAGTGGGAATCGAAGGTCTCTTCAAGATCGAGGTTCTGGCTGTCGATAAGCTCCTTCAGCTTCGCAACCTTGCCCACCTCCTTGAAGGCAAGCACCTCGTTCTTCTTGTCTCCATCGATGGCCAGACCGGCAGAGTCGTAGCCACGGTACTCGAGACGGGAAAGGCCTAGATTGGCAGAGTTAGCGGTCAGCTACCGTTGCTTCCGGGTTCGGAGCCTCGTAAATGGCGTTTTTGTGGATAAAGGGCCGGGAAAAGTCCTGGTGTTGTATAGGGAGGAACAGGACGCGCAAGCACTCATGACGTACCATTAACGAGTGTGTCTAGAATGTACTTCCTGTCCTTTTCCACCAGGTAGTTGATATAACCGAAGATGCCACTACACAGCAAAAGTGACTCCAGTTAGCAAAGATCTCGAACCAAACGGGGGCTGGGTTTGCGGCTCAGCTGTCTCTGTGATCGGCCCTTTTCAGGAGTGATTGCGGGGCCTTCAGCTTGGACGAAAAGGCAGCTGGATCAGACAGAAGGGCTGGAAAACCAGCGAGGTTCTCTTTAACGTACCACATGTTGACTGATTAACCAACGAACGACGGTACCGAATATGGAATTAGAGCTTGTTGTAGTTGTTTTGTGGAAGTCGGGTAGTAATCGCTGTCGTCTTGCGGTGAGACGGTGTACGGAGTTGTACGGGCGCGGGACCTGGATCGGGGGGGTATCAAGTATTAAAGAAACGGACAGAAGGCGAAGCGAACGTGAGGAACGTCAGGGTCAGTCGGGGTCGTTTGGAGGACGAAAGGAAGATGAATGGATAGATAGAACAGAGCAGGCCAGAAGGGTTCAAAGACTCAACCGCCACGGGGAGACTAGTCTTTATGGCCGAAACGGGCGGGGAGGGTGCCGGGCTCTAGTCACTTTTCTTGGCTCTCTTTGGTTCTCTTCGGTCCTCTTTTGGCATCTCTCACTGGAGACTGGAGACTGGCTGTGTTCAGGTCGGCCCCGTTGCCCCGTCCACGGGCGGATTTGGCAGGGCACTTGGTGCGAACTTGGTGGACAGCACTGGCCAGCGCTGACGGCAGGGACAGACGGCACCAATGGCATTGACCGGTTCGCTGGTGAGACTGCTGCAGGTGCAGCTTCCCAGGTGGGGCACAGGCGCACTATCGCCAAGGACAGGGGTCTCGCCCACCTGCTCGCTTCTCCTTGGCCGGCCAAACGACAAGAAAGACCGCCAAGCTTTGTGTCCACCGCCCGAACGGTCTCTGCGTTCATCCAGACTCTGCCAAAATCGTCCCATGCTCGCAATGTTTCGGTGTCTTTGCTTTTGTCTCGAGAAAGCTCCGCCCCATTGTCCACGGAATGAGCGAAATTCAGATATCCTATGCGAATTTGAATGTTGTGGTGATCGTATAGCCCAGCGTTTCAGCGTGATACCTGTTCGGAATCGTTGTTTCGGTGGTGGCCTTTTGATATGGCGGGGGACCAGCAGTTTCCAGGGCAGGACGGTTTGTGATGGAGGGGTTCGGTTTGTTGTTATTGGGATTGTTGTTGACTTCTATAGGTAGGTACCTTGATGTACACACCACCCACCCTACAGTTCACTCTGATGCCATCTGGAATCTTCTTGATAACTCAATATCATGATGGCCATATCAACGACTTCTTCCCATCATGAATTGTATCCTCTTTTGCTGTGTCTCGCAAAACTTTTTCTTCACTAACCGTGTTAGCTCTTACATGTGCAAAGACTCAGCAGAAGTAGCTTATGCTACCCCACCACTATATGTGTTAAGAGGGCCAGACCGCAATGTACGCTTCCTTCCTGACTTCTCAACTTCTTTCTTTGCACGATATCTTGTGTTTCAGCCAACTCGAGATCGTCAAACCGGTCACAACTCTGAGCCGCTGGTGGACGCCATACTTGTCAACAGTAAACAGTTAAATGCAAGCCATTCCAGCTTTGTCATTGATTGGCGACTCTCAACGGGCAGAACGAGGCACGGGGTTCCCTTTATTGGTGGGGTCATCATGGTTGCCCACCGACGCAAACCTCATGCACTGCACGCACTGCGCTCGGCAGACGGACAGCTAGAGATACAACTCTCCACAACATCCACGACTCGGTCACCCCAGCAGAGGCCTCGAATGATAGTGAAAGTTAAAAGCTCTCTCCAGATGGACCGTGGCATGCTCCTGCAAGCCTTTGATATCTCTATATCCTCACCGCCTTGCCGGGTCTCCCCTCACCTTCCGATAAGTCTGAGCACGTAATTCCAAATTCCCGTGTTTATGCTGTGTCGATGTTTTCAGGGGTTTCACGGCAATGGCGGTGGAGAGCCTCGTTCCTAACAGTGCCGTGGGCCGAACAAGGGGGGCCAGCACCCGTTCAAGCCCTCCGCGACGTCACTGGCACTGCTGTCTGCTTGCCCTTCGCATATGACGCGCGCCATCCATTCTTCAAGCCCGGCGATCGACCGTGGCATCCTTTCCGAAATGTGCGGGATAACAGATAAACGATACGGGGTACGGGGGCGCCATCACGCTGTTAGTGTCGATCAACCCCTGACCTACTCAGCCTCCCGAACCCGGGACGGAGCAGAACAACGACAACAACAAACATCTCCCGCGCATCGCAGGACAAACCCAACCCCAAGGCATAAACTACCAGGACCCTAGTGTCGGCATTTCTTCGTTCGCAGGTGCCCTCATGATCCATAAAAATTTCCTTGGGTACTCTTCACACGAGGATACGGCTTGCCGCCGGGTCGCTAGCCGAATTTCCAAGCAACAGAAGAGGAAGTGATCTTTTAGGAGCCCACTTTTTGCGGCTGTGACACCCCTTTCCACGGGCACAAGGAGGACCATCCAGGCCCTTAAAAAGTGGAAAACGAGCACCATTCGGCCGCCGGCCGGGATCCTGCTATTCTTAGCAACCCATGATATCTTTGCTCCCAGAATGCCGGGTCGTTCATATGCTGGACGCACGAAAAAAGTTTCCCCAAAAGAAACACGATGTCACAAGGATCTCACAAGGGTTGATGGAATCCGTCCATACCTCTTTCTGGAAAGACCATGTCCATCACCAGCCAGTCAGCCACAAACCAAAAGGAAAATACGAACAACGTCCGCGGTCCATTTTACCTTTTTCGATCTCTGACCAGCCATTTCACAACCCGCTTCGGCTTACTTTGTTCTTTGTGCAATTTCACAGTACGGTTGTGCCTTGTCCAAAGGCGGCAAGCTCTCGCGCCATATCACTCACATGGCAACAATACTACTACTAGCATGAGGATAATGATGTTAGCGTCGCCACCATTCATCCAGCCGGATAACTCTTTTATGGAATAGCCGCTCTACCATTACCACTATCAATCTGCCATGCTACCTCGTATCGTGTTGATCCGCCCTTCGGCGGCGGCGCCCGCCCAGGAACAGGAACAGACACTTCCATTCAGAGTGAGATGGATGACACCCTACCTACTTTTACACTACCCATCCAGCCATCCCAGCCACTGAGCCGCATAGCACTATCTGTTCCATCACATCACAAGAGGTAAAGTGCACGTTGGCAAGTTGCAAGCGGATCATCTGCGTTTTTCTTTTACATGTATTCGGTAAAATACCAGTCAAAAAAATACAGTCCCTCTCCGAAAAATGTCTCGGGTCGATCCATCTTCATAAAGCAACCAGGAACGGGATGGGACCATGAAAACATGCGGAGAAGTGGCACAAAAGTCACAGACAGACCAGACACACCATTAGGCACACCAGACATATCAGACAGACCAAACAGACATCACAGGAAGAAAAAAAAAAAAAAAAGAAAAAAAAAAGCCAACAACCGCGGCCGGGAAACTTGATGCCGGAATTCGGCTTCCTCCTTGTCTTTGCTAGGAGTCCTAGACAGGATTCCGTGTTTGGCCAGGAACCCGAGCTGATCAACAGCATACCGATACACGTGAGCGTATAAGAGAGGAAAGGCAAGCATATTCAGCCTCGTTGCCTTACCAGCAAAGACAATCAGACAATCTTCCCTCTTTCTTTCATAAGGAAAACACACCACATGGTTGATTGGCAGGATCGCACAAACCGGAACAATCTTGCCATCCATCCGTACGTCCATCCATACACCTGCTCATCCATCCTTCTCAACAGCAAGGCATAACAAAGCCCGTGCCGTCGACCAGCAGCCGGGAAGCTGCATGGCGGTGGTAAAGGCGGTGGTGAAAGCGGTGCTACTTTACTAGTGCTGTGGGAGGAAGCAACGGTGGCTCGGGGGGTCAGCCCATCAGTTTTGTGTTGCTTACCTCGTTACCTATGACAAGGTTGGACAGCTACCACCACCGCGGAAGTAAAACCACCTGAAGCGGAGATGATTTCTACGATGATCTGTTTACCCAACCCCGGCCATTGGATTTAGGATGGTCCTGAAGAAATAAGATAGGATGCAAGTTCCGAGGACATGTCATCGTTACTGCCCAAGGCTAAGAACCGTCAAGCTTCACCCTAGGGTTGAAGGAAGAGGACTGTGCCATAAGCCATCAAATAGTCATTCTGACGCCCTTTCTGCGGGCATCGTGGTAGTCGCTTGTGTACAAATTACAGCTGAAAGCTCGCTGATCATCGTCTTCCCCACTTGCATCTAGGTAGGGCGCAAAGTCTTCTATGTCCGTGTCTAAGATGCTTTGTCATTGTTGTTTGTTCAACCGCTACCACCTCCTTTCCCACAACCCCAACCACCAATTATTGCAGGCTTATTATAGCTTCTGATATTCGAGCTTGCCCTCAAGCTTCTTGGCCTCGGCAACCTTGCGCACCGCCTTGTTGAAGTCGTCTTGGTTGATCGCATCGCGGTAGTCCTTGATCGCAAACAGACCACTGTGTAGGACGGAAGAGTTAGCAAGGAGCTGCATGGTCGGCGTGTTGTCATAGCAGGGAATTGTTAACTTACGCCTCAGTAACCACGTTGCGCAAATCAGCACCGTTCAAGCCATCGCTCATTTTCACAACACTCTCGTAGTCGATATCGCCCTCAATAACCACACCGGAGGCGTGAATCTTCAGAATCTCCAGACGACCGACCTCATTTGGCAGAGGGATCTCGATCTTGCGATCTAGACGACCGGCACGCAGCAAAGCAGGGTCGAGTGTATCGGGGCGGTTCGTCGCCATGATGATCTTGGTCTTGCCGAGATAGTCGAAACCGTCGAGCTGGTTGAGGAGCTCCATAAGTGTACGCTGGATTTCTCTGTCGGCAGATGTACCCTCGCTAAAACGCCTGCCACCGATGGCGTCGATCTCGTCCATGAAGATGATGCAGGGCTCGTGTTCCTTGGCGTAGCCGAACATTTCGCGGATTAGTCGGGCGGATTCACCTATGTACTTGTCGACGATGGCGGAGGAGACGACTACAAACGCGCAGTGTTAGTGACGAATGTTCGAGTGATGTCGCCGCTAAAAATGCAAGGCAAAGAGGGTGCGAGCTTACCCTTCAAGAAGTTGGTCTCCAAGCTGCTCGCGACAGCCCTGGCTAGTAGCGTCTTCCCGGTACCTGGGGGGCCATAGAGCAAGACACCCTTGGGAGGCTTGATACCGACTCGCAAGAACAGCTCTGGGTTCTTGAGGGGCAGTTCGATAACTTCTCTGAGCTCGCGAATCTGATCGTTGAGACCGCCGATACCCGCGAAGCTGACTTGTCCGGGATCCTCGAGGGACATGTTGTATACTAGCGGGTCGACCTCGCGGGGGAGCATGCGCATGATGGTGAGGGTCGTCATATCGAGCGCCACACGTGTTCCCTGCTTGAGCTTCGCCTTGTCGACCTTTGATCGGCAGCCGACAACGTATCTGGGGCCGGAAGAAGCCTTGACAATAACTGTCGCATGGTGAGTCAGTGATTGTTTGCAGATAGTGGATGAAGGATGCTAAGACGTACACCTCTCATCGTCCAGTTGCTTGAGGACCTCGCCGATGATTTGGCCGACACTTTGCAACGCCTTGATGTTCTCTTCTGTTTGGTCGTACTCCTTTTGTAGCCCCTTAAGCTCCAGACGCAAGTTCTTGAGCTTTGCTTCCCACTCTCGCGACTCGATCAGCTTCGCCTTGAACGAAGCCAAGGCATGCTGGCGCTCCTGGTCCGCCATTATTATGGAGATCGTGCGACGACTGGCGGTTTGTCTAGTTGATGGAAAGGTGACGTCAGGCTGTCTTGAGGCGTCGGCTTGGTCGACAGTTTATCGGGTTTGTGGATAGACCGGTAAGTGCGCAGGTCGAAGGACTCGGATATGGTAGACGAAATGGTTGTTTGGTGGATGAACTGGTTCCAGATTGAGTTGTTGTGTTGATGCAACTGAACAGTCGGCAGGCGGGCGGGCAATGGGCTGGCGTTGAGCGCACGGACGGAGGTACGTATTGATGGAGCTTACCTCAAGCTCTCGTTGCCTTGGGCGGGTGGGTCCAGTGCATTGTCACACATTCTGCCCCAGCTGAGTTGTGAATGCAATTGGTCCGAGCGTTCAAGTTGAAGCTCGCGGGGTTCTCATTCCTTATCGGTTATCAGCTTATCTTATCTGCTGTTCATGTCACGACGACGGGACCTAGAGCATACTGGACTACAACGCGCTTTCCTCTCATGGCATGAACGAGCTCTGCCAGACACTTCCACTTTGCACACATTTCCTTGCCGAAACTGAGCAAGCTTTCGCCATTTCCAAATTCGTTATTTGCCAATTCTCCCTTAGAAGTCATTTTTCTGAAGCTTTCTTGAAGATGGTCCAGCATGATGAGCGGTTGGCTTCCGGACCGGCCAGTGAGCCGATGTACGGTTGACGTCGACTTCCTCCACGCCTCTTGCGACTCTCCGCCATTTCGACGCCTGAACCTTGAACCATCATCCGATATTCGGTTTGGAGAACTGCTGTGGAGAACATGGTCACTGCGGCGCCGTTGCTTATGATGTCCACATTACGCACTGATGAGGGACCTGTCTCTACATCAACCACCATAGGCACTATCAGTTCAACAGAACTACGGTCTGCTTAAGAACACGCAATTTTCAAATTGGCTTGGAGAGAATTGTAAGACATTCTCATATTTGTCACGGCTACCAGACTTCGACATAAAGGTGGCTGTCCACGGCGCCTGATCTCTCTCAACATGCCCTCGACACAAATCTCGTTTGATTACCCCCTCAGCATTACCCACATTGGTACAGCTACCGCCTTGATCCATCTTGGTGAGCCAAGCAGTCCAAACCGTATCAACCTCATCACAGATCCCGTGTTCGGTCCCGGTAGTACCCAAATCGAGTATCGCGGTCTTGTCATCAATAAGTCCGACTCCCCAGCCTTGACTCTCGACCAGCTCCCTCCCATCGATGCTGTTCTACTCAGCCATGAAGATCATCCGGATAACCTAGATGAGCTCGGCCGACGCCTTCTTGATGGTCGGAGGGTGCTCACCACCAGAGACGGCGCTTCTCAACTAGCTCCGCGACCAGGAGTGCGAGGCCTTAAGAACTGGGAAACCGTCTGTCTTGATCTTGGAGGTGAGGGAAAGGCGCGGAAGTTGGAAGTGACGGCCACTCCATGCAAGCACTTACCTGGCGGTCAAGTAGTGGGCTTCATTGTCAGCTCTCCAGACGGGGCTTTTGGAACACATCCTGACGGTCGTCCGAATGCGATATACTTCTCTGGAGACACGATTCATCTCGAAGAGCTTGGCAAGATGAAGGGAAAATATCATATCGCCGTCGCCATGCTGAACATCGGAAAGGCAACTGTATGCTTGCCCGGCGGGGGTGCTGACGGGGGAGGCCCGCTGCAGATCACCATGGGTGGTGACCAGGCAGCGCAGTTGGCCAAGGACATCGGAGCCGACGTTATTGTGCCATTGCACTTCGAGTCATGGAGTCACTTTACGGAATCTGGGACCCAACTGGCGAATGACTTTGCGAAGGCAGGGGTGGAGGATAGGGTGCTTTGGTTGAAGCGAGGCGTGGAGACCAAGATTGTTTGAGTATTCCATGAGCTGGGAAGCATACAGGTAGCTTTATCCGTCAGGGCAGCCCACGCATTGATATGTCGTCCTGAAAGCTAACAAAGGAAATTCTCGCAGTGATTATAGAACAGACAATGAATGATACACAGGGACCATAACACCGCGACACCATCATAACTCATCAAGACAAAAGAAAGTGTTTCCATTCGTCATGACCTCGTATCCCGCGTGCGCTGCCAACCGAATGTGGCCTTCGATCAAATCCAACCAAAGCAACAAAATATCAATCCTGAAACGCCCTGTCATAGCTGTCACCATGATCGAAATCTGCTCCATCCCCTTCACTCAGGTGGAGAATTAGAAGGACCGCGTTCGTTCGGTCCGTTGGGCTTACTCCATGTCTCTGGCTCTGTCAATGCCGCCGAGGACAATGTTGGTAAGTCTCTCTTGCAAAGATTTGTCGATCTCATCGACTCTGTCCCAGGGACGGGTGTCAACCATCTATCCCACGCTTTCTGTCAGTATCGCTTCAACGAGGCAGCAGGATAAGACAGATGGGAAGGCTCAACTCACGTCTCGAATTCTATGCTTCTCGTTCAGGTCATCATCCAATTTCTTCAACCATCTCGAAGCCGCTTCGTCTTTGCCGATTTGCAGGAACTGGATTCCCACCTGGTTTGGAAGCGCCCTCAGTTCATCCAGCCTCCTCGCTGCATCGACGATTACCTCCTCTACCGCATCCTTGTCGTCCGCTGCCCCGTCCGTGATCACAATGAGGTTCAACATTTTTGGCTTCTCGGGAGGAGGTGTCCGCTCTCCCATCCGTCGCCGATAGTTTTCGAACCGGTCGATATAAGCCGTCAGGATTGTCCAAAGTCGCTCGGCAATGAAGGTTCCGCCACCAATCTCGTCTGGACTCACTTCGTTGGTCAAGAGATCTAGAACCCGTTGTCCATCTTGGATTCCAAACTCGTCTTTATCTTCGTTGCAGAAGAAATGCACATCTACACCGTCACGGTCATAGTGTGTCACAATATCGACGATGTAGCGCAGAGATTCGATCATTTCGTCCCATTTCGAACGCTCCCTTGTCTCGCAGTTGCCGTTAGATGAGGGGGCCGCCTCGATGGCTTCCATCATTGATCCCGTGTCATCGAGAAGGAAGACGACGTCGAATTTTGCGAGCAGGGCGACCTCTCGGTTATCTTCCCTTCCACCATTTGCACGATTGAGAGGCATCATGATGTCGTTGAGCCTGACACGGACTATGTTGGAGCGTGATCTCCCAGGAGAGTTGTTTTCTTCGGGATTTGGGCTGCTGATGCGTAAACCTACGGGTTGGGGGTGGGGAGAAGGGCGAGTGGCCGATGTTCCATTGCTGGCGGAACTTTCTGTAGAAGGGCGTCCTGAATTTTGGCCTTCATATGGAGGGGGGCTTTCGTCTCTCATTGTCCTCTGTCTGAAAAGGAGTTCGCAAAATATTTCTCTCTCAAACTCCGCTGCGGGAGAGGGTGGGATACTGCTGGATCCAGAGAGTGTTCGTTGAATCATTCGGATTATGAATTCAGCAACGTCACGGTAACTTCGGTCCTGGTTGTTCTCCATCTTGATCATGGTGCGGTGGTCGCCTTCAATGCCGATGGTCTGGCAGTCAAATGAGCTCATGGCTGAGTCGGGGTCGGTTACCTGAGAGTATGTGTTAGTATCAGGTTGGATCGGAGTTCTTAGGACCCCGGAGGAGACCCTTCATCGAGAAAAGAAACGACATTTCGACGTACGAATCTCATTCCAAACATTGGCTGCATCTCATATGCAATCACAATAGGAATCCTCGTCCTTGGGTGGTTTCGCATCTGATCGAACCTGGCAACAATAGTGTTCAGGTCCTCGGACTCGATGTTCAAGCTGTCTATCAGCGTGTCATTGCCGCGGAGGAACCTGACAATGCGGGAGGCATATCTGGCTAGCCTGGAGCCTTCCTGTGATCATTGCTGTTTGTCAGCAAACGCTGATATATTGAAGGGTTCCGGGGCGTTCGGAGGTTGTGGACTCACGAAGGGAGTGCCAAAGAAGAAGATCCCCTTGACAAGGCATTCTTCTCCGTTGAAGAATGTACTCTGACAGTCTTGGAATCGCTCTAGTCCGTGTGACTCTTCCGACAGAGCATGAATAAGGGCCTAGAAGAACGGACGGTTAGACAAGACCACATCAGATCTTTGAGTCGACAGTGTTTCCTATACCTGGCAGACGACCAAGCCTCCAAGGCTGTGGCAAGCGAAGTACATTGGGCGCTTGGATCCCTGTAGGATTGGACGTTAGTCAGGAACTAGCAGATGAACTATGGTAGCTGGACTCACCTCAGTCCGGTCAGCCCTGAGATGGTTGAGGAAGTTCTGCGATATTTTGTCGATCGTTGCAGTGGCAGCGGAAGCAAACATAGCGCTTGCGCGATATCCCACAGTTGCAAAGCGACCGGCTAACTTCCGACCTTGCCAATTCATGGGATTCAGCGGCCTAGCTTTGATGTCGTTGGGAAGGAAGTCTCTGGGCCACATATGAGGCGCGCCTTTGTCCGTGCTCCAAGACCTGAAGGCATGCCCTCCGAGACCATGAACGAAGTACATACTGTATTCGGTAGTGTTGTCAGCGAGAAGCTCTCATTATCGAACATGAAGCCTGGTTATGGTAAGGCCGCTTACTCGAACTGAGGGTCATCGTGCTCGGCGATCGTTGTTACACCGAGAAACTCATCGCTCACCATAACAGCTGAATCTCTGACATCTCCCGCTGGATGCTTTGGATAGATGCGCGTAAGGTTGAGCTTGTCACGCACAGCTTTGCATTTCTCCTCTGTCTCCTGGCGAATTGTGACGACCGCGCAGAGCGTGCGCTGGTTCGTCTCCTTGGTCAAGGGATTGACAATGGGGTCAGAATCGGGTCTCTGTCGCCGGATATGCTCGAACACGTCCTTTTCCGTGGTCCCCAAGGGAAGATTACGAATCGTCAAGGTCATATATGAGTCTCTTTCTGCGTGACGATGGCCGTGGTGGGGATGGAAGTGGGCGTGCACCCGATGGGCACGCCTGTGGATGTTATCGATCAAGGTCGCCATCTTGGATGGGCTCGAATTCTTGGAGATGAGTCGGTTGGAAGTGTTGAAGATCGAGCAAGCATTCAGACCTACTTCGGTGCCAGCCACCCGTATTTAACCTTTACCGGCTTGGTAGTTGGTTTTGCGGCTCTGCGCTTCCAACTGAGCGTTGACCAGCCTGTACCCAACCTGTCGTCTGGACGTCCAGTTGGCGTCCCATGATAGAGTTGATACTCGCTGGGTGACAAGCACTCTGCTCCGTCCAGGTCCTCGAAGCACTGTCTACGAAAACCTCAAACAGCAAGGTCGCAACACAAGGAGTCGCATCAGTCGCCAAGCGCGGGCTGGCCTGGTTTCTTTCCTAACGGTTCTCATACGCGATGCACTGCAAGATGCGCAAGAAAGAGTGGTACGCAATATACGCATGCCAACATTCCCGGCGCCGCCCCAATCAAGTTTTCGTGACGCCTATCCTCTGGCTGAGATGCTTCCTCTAGACTCCTCATAGGACAATTAGGGCTCTGAGGATTAACGACAAGAATGGCGTTGCTGCCCAATCGAAACACACTGATCCCGAAATGCTTCCGAGGTCTTGTGGCCTTGTTCTGCCTTGCCGGTTTTGCTTCTGTTCGAGTTGTATCGGGATTACCACAGTAGGAAAGAGTGAAGATTCTCGGGAGACAAGTGTCTGCGGGCACATGTAGGACGAACCTGAACAACCCATACCCATAGGCATTGTCTTGGCAATTTACGTGGGGAATAGGCGTGTTGTCTTAGACCCCTTGTTCCCAGATCTTGTCATGGGAAGGGGGAGCACTTCATGGTACCTGGTCGAACCTGGGAGACCCCATGCCT
Source organism: Neurospora cerealis (assembly GCA_009806085.1). Lineage (NCBI taxonomy): Eukaryota > Fungi > Ascomycota > Sordariomycetes > Sordariales > Sordariaceae > Neurospora > Neurospora cerealis. The sequence goes on along the minus strand of RAOY01000004.1, from coordinate 499,863 downwards.
GTTACGGCCCATCCCGTTGTCTACCGTCATGACGATCACCCTCACCAGTCCGGCATTTGGCTCGTTCGCTACCCATGTCACGCTCTGGCCATAGCGCCAACGCATCACCACATCTATGTGCTACGTGCCACTCCCGAGATAAGAAGGTTCTTCCTGTGAGAGCGAATCCGGATCGGGCACCAGCGAACACTGATTGTCAGGCTCCTCGTCAGTGGAAAGCCGTCGAGAGTTTTATGTGGTGCTACTCGAAAAGCGTTCCGCAAAAAGATCACCAGACTTCGGCCTCAAACACCGACTCACTGCCACGACGAGGCACAGAATAACACCGGCGAGAGAAATTTCCCTCAGGTGTGGCTGTCACAGATCGTGCAATTGGTGAAAACTACGCCACATATGCGTGTGTATTACAGGGGGTGAGAAGAGGAAGTCGTCCATCCCCGCGGGGTTCCTACCCCGGCCCCTCACAGTGGTGACAACCCATCAAGCTGCTCGAAAACTTCTCCGCTGATCGTTGACCAGTCGGCCGTTCTATGGAATATCTCCGACCTTATTACCCCGTACTATGGAATTTGGGTTTCTCAGCTTCCACAGAGTTATGGTTACATGAGGCTCCGCCGCACAGCTCGCGAATCATAGACGGACTTGGCTCCGGGGGATTGGTTTAGGCAGCCATCAACCACTACCAAATCCAACAAGGCGGCCGTCTGGGTGACAATGATTCCTGGGTGCAACGAGCCGTTGATTTCAGGTTGCATTTTTTTGCCCAACGGTGAGGCCGTGACTCGACCGCCAAGAATGCATCCAAGAGCCGCCGACTGTCCTTTCACGTTTATCAACCCCTTTTCTGGAAATGCGGGAAACAAACCAGGTAAAGCAGAGCACAACCCATGGTGTTTCATCAGGACCCAATATCCGGGGAATCCCGCCGATACCCCATAATCAAAGTCACGTCAGCACCTTGCTCGAGCCAGTTACTCGCTGAAACATAAGACCGACGAAAGCAAAATGACGATGTTTCCAAACCCCAAACCTCGTCCGTCTTGTACCTTATCAATACCATGCACCCGGTTGCCCCGAACACATACGTGGCGAGCTCTTACCCACTTGAAGTCCCTCGCTCATCAAGGGCAGCCATTTCTGAACGCCTCGCCTCGCCTCGTCGTTCAAGAGGGCTACCATCCGTCCGACTTACATCTCGCCTCGCCTCTTGATACATTATACCACCGCCCCCTGATGCATGTAACTCTACGTGATACCTGTTCTGCAGAGCTGCATGTATTGTCACTCGAACACATGGCTGACACTCGACAAGTGAGTTGTCATTTGGGCTGAAGCGGGTTCCTGGTCTCACTGGACTGGCGATATGTGACAGAGACGGAGGCTCAGCTCTCTCCGAGCAACAACGGACACTACGGCATACCTACTGCACTAGATCTTTGGATGCCGAGTTTCCGGCCATTCTTTACCCCCTAATGCCAGCCAATGCCGTGCTATAACCAGACTCGCCGGTCAGCCCTCCTTCTGTCCGTCAACCAGACTAGTGTCTGAGACAAAATCCCACTTCCACAGGCATCGTTGATCCGAAAGACCGGATTAAGCGCGCTTAGCCCCCCTCTTTCTCCCGTTCCCACTTCCCTTGACCTTGTTTAAACGTGTCTCGAATCCCCACAGCAGAGCCTCACAATACTACATGGCAAGAGAAGGACGGAGACACCGTGAGCGATGTATGGTCTGGATGGATTCGAAAGATGCATTGGTGCCAGGCTGCGATGCATGGAAACAAAGCAAACAGGGTGACGACCTACAGACTGGGGCTTGGCAAGAAACTCGATGCTTACGGTGGAGAACATGCCGGAACGACACTCGAGACACTTTCACTTCAGCCTCAACTACTGCTAACGACAAGCTCACTCGCAGAGATCCAAACCCCCTTCATAGTATTTCCTGCGTCCATCACTTTGCCTGGTATACCTATCCCCGCAGTTATTCTGGGCCAGCCAAAACAAGGCCAAAACAACCAACCTCCCGACCAATGCACCGATATCCTTGAGCCATTAACAAAGCCATGCGATCTTGCTGACAAGCAAAGTATCCTCCCACTAAACCCCCGCCGCTCAACTCCTTCTCACATCTTGCTCAAACTGTCGCCGTTCTTTCGTGGCCCGAGGACCGGAATATTGCCCCACACCTAGCAACAGGTCGGCTTAGTGGCCGCGGCCGGGGTCGTGATGCTGGGCAGCTTGAAGTTCTTCGGCGCATGCATGGACGTCTCCAGTCCCGTCTTTCTCTTCGGCAGCGAATTGGTAGGGTTGGCCAGGACGGCGCGGTAGGGTCTAGCAGCTGGATTCAAGATGATCGACTGTTTCTTGGGCGCGTGCATGGAATTCTCCATCCCCGTCTTTCTTTTCGGCAGCGAATTGGTAGTGTCGGCCAGTGCGCCGCGGCTGGGACCGGCGGCAGGGACGTAGCCGTCGTAATAACCGGCCTGTCGACAAGATACGTTAGTGATCGCTGCTTGAGGACTGAGACTTTGATCAAGTGATCAGGGGGTACAAACCTTTTTCTTGGCTTCATACTCCTCCTCGGCTTCCCTGAACCAAGCTCTGACTTCTTCGTCGGTCATCATCTTGGGCGATTCCAGTGCGCGCGGGGCCCTGTATCGGGGGACTGTACGGAGGGTTGGACGTGGGGTTGGACGGGTGATTGTACGGGGCGCTTGGCGAGAAATGGGTGATGCTTTCATGCGCTGAGTCTCGATATGCGACTTGTAAGCAGCAGCGCTGCGGTACGCATTCTTGTTGAATGGCTTGATGTAGGTGGGGAAGTCGGACATGGTTGCGATTTTGCGATTTGTGATGTTGTGTTGGTTTATGTTGGGATCAGCAGAAAAGATGACGGTATGTAAGAAGGGAGGGAGGAAGGAAGGAAGGAAGGAAGAGAGGGAATGAATGGAGGGTGGAAAAGGTATTTATTGAGAAGGAAAGTGTTATTGAGAAGGCAAGTACCTTATTGAAAAGGCAAGTACCTATCGAGAAGGCAAGTGCCTATTGAGAGTTGAGACGGAAGGCAAGTACTTATTGAGGAGGCAGGTATCTATTGAGAAGGCGGGTACCTATTGAGAAGGCAAGTACCTATTGACAAGGCAAGTGGAAGGCAAGTGCAAGTGGGGACCGAGATCACGTCACTCGTTCACCCCAGTCTTTGAAGGTGAGAAGGTCACTCGGCCTTCATCCAACTCTCAGGAAAGATATACCCCACATGAAAATGTTTTGATACTGGGTATCGCAGACGGAGAAGCAAGTGCTAAGGATCCGAAGTGAGACCATGATAGAAGCAATAGCAATTCCACGTTTTCTGAACAGCAAAATGAATACCTAGACTCTCGCCATTATCCCCCCGTTTTCCTTTGTCCAACTCAGATGTCCCACCAAGGTCGAAGCAATGTCACGATAAAGCATGAAATCATTGATGATTGGGCTTAAAAAGAAGCTTCTTTTGGATGGAATTACGGTGGTTGATAAGAAGAAAGTCCAGCTAGTGGTAGGATCTGCCAAGATTCCCGGTATCAACACCTCTCCCAACTAACCGCACAATGCACCTTCCCAAGCCCTTCATATTCCTCCAATTCCTTTCCTTCTCTCCGCAGATGACCAGTGTCCTTGTGAAGCCTCGAATGTATTCTTTGACTTCGTGCCATATCGAATTGAAGCCTCGTGACGTTCGGAAGCAGCGGTGTTGCTGTTGACTTTGGTCGACGACGTTGTGGACTATTGTGATGTTGGGAGACGACTGGATAGGGATTAGGCTCTCCCGACCTGGTTCTCGAGGAGTTGATTGCCCGGGGTTTCCATCCTAGTGTCTCGACATCTGAGCCGTTTGTTGTGGCCAGGCGTCGCAGTCTCCGTTGCTGGTATCAATATCAGAGCGCTAAGCAAACTTCTTCCCGGCTGTTTTCAGTTGTAAGCTGACTGCTCGGCGCTTGAGGAGGATGGTTGCGAGGCACCGTGCCGCTGTACTGCGGAATGTCGGACGTTTTGAGAATTGTTGGTCTGCTGTAGTATTGGGGTTGTTTGGTAAAGAAGGACAATGTGTGCAGACGAGGACGAAAACAAATAGAGGAAGTGGGAGGGAGGTGTATTTTATATAGAAGCATTGAAGATATCACGACAAATACCTGGAAAAGAATGGGACTGGAGCAAAATGGGCACCAAATAAGTGGCCCAAGCCTTCGATCGATAAAGGTAGGCTAAAAGACTGGAATAATTAATTGACGAAGACATGATGATTCTTCCCTGCTTCGCCTGTCGTGCTGGTTCTCCTTTCTTGATCCCAGAACAAGTTCCCTTTTCCCAACTTCACTGTACTCAGATTGCCTCGAGAGATTTCCCCCGTGACCTCCTAGCTTTTTACTTGGTGGTGCTCACCATGGATGACTTGTCAATGTGGTTCTGTTGCGGGAACTGGATTAGTATTCCTGAATAGCTCTTGCCTCTTGTCAGCTGAGGGAAACACTCACCTCTCCCTGCCAGGCGCAAGGGCACGACCGCTCCTTCTTGGTCTTCAGCATCGCATTGTACGAATCCATGCTCCGGTAAGCATTGCAGTAGAATGGCTCGAGAGTCGGAAAGTTGGACTCCTTTGGGGTGCGGGGCTGCAGAGGAACCTCTGGCTGTTCCTTCTTGGTCTTTAGCATCGCGTTGTACGCAGCCATACTCCGGTAAGCATCGCGGTGGAACGGCTCGAGAGTGGGGAAGTTCGAAAATCTCGGTGTGCGAACCTCGTAAGGAACACGCGACTGTTTGTTCTTGCTCTGAAAGTTGGACATGTTAAGAATTTCTGGGTGGCTGCAGTGGTGGGTTGCTTGGTAGAGGCAGGCCTGGGTAGAGGTGGGTAGTGTGTGTGAATGAGGAGGAATAAAAACGGAGGAGGTGGGAGAGTGGGGGGTTCTATATAGACGCCTTGAAATTAAAAGACTAGTGCTGTGAAGGGAAGCATGGTACTTAGGTACGTACTCGATTCCCTTCACTCATGGAGTCTCGAGCAGGTTCAAGAAGCCGTGCTTCAGGGTATAGCAGTTGTCATAGCAACCTTTTTCATCTCAACCTGGGTTGATGAAGTACCAGTCGCCCCGAACTTACTCAATATGAGCCTTAGCCCATTCACTCCGGCATCCCCAGGCGTTCTGTCTTCGCTAAAAATCATGACGTAGGCTGGCCAATTCTCCAGGTCAATGATATGAGAACGTTTGTAATGACACGAAAGCATATGGTCAAGTATCGTGTATACATTTGGATAACCACCCTGGACTCTCGACAACTGAGCATGGGTTGTGATACTTACAGCGTACAAAACTACAAAAAACAACAGTGTGAACACTTCATGGAATCTAATCACAAGTTTCATGGAAAACATTGGAAGCAAGTGAAAAAATAAGGACAAGAGAAGCATGCAAGATTCAAGATCTCCTAAGCTCGGATTGGTGACGGGAAACAAAAGACACGGATAGTGCTAATTTGTCTGCGAAAATCCCATATGTCCTTCCTTCCAGAATCCACCATCTAGAAAAGGAGCAAATCCACCTCTCTAGTCCTGATATCCTCAAATGTGAACTTCCCGGTGGCATCCTAACGAGTCGACGGGGCGGCGCCGGTGTAATCCGGAGCACTGCCGGAGTTCTTTTTGTCAAGTCAGTTTCTGCTTCTAGAGCATGATAGGCCTCAAGTTTGGTTGACAGGAAAACTTACCGCGACCTCCTTGGAGGATTGACCAGGCTTCTGAGCCTTCGGAGCATACATTGAGTTCTCCATACCAGTGGTACGCTTGGGGCGACTATGGTCGCGAATGAAAGAGCTAAAGTCAGGAGTATGGCCTCCCGCCGGGACATAGTCCTTGTGATAGCCAGTCTGTGCAACGTCTCGAGTTAGCCTTCGTTGCCTCAGTTGATCAGGTATTGAATGTGGATGCATGTAGTCGAATCATGATTCCGTTATCCGTACCTTCTTCTTTTCCTCGTACTCGCGATCGGCGTCGAGGAACCACTGTTTGACCTCTTCATCGGTCATGTAGTGCGGGGCATCAGTATCGTCGCCCTGCTTCTTCGAGGTCGAGGTACGATGCTGCTTGGACTGAGATTGTTGCGACCTCAGGCGTGGCAAAGCGGGAGTTTGCCAATCCCTTCTCGCCTGGAGGGAGCAAGTTCGAGTCCTCCTTTACAGCAAAGCGAGAGCCCGCTAAGCCCTTGTTTCCGAAAGGGAGCGGGTTCTCCATTCTCGCCCTGGGCGTCTCATGGTCGGCGGCTTGGTAAGACGCCGATTTACCATCGTCCTGAGATCCCAGTTGGTAAGCAAGTGTTTCAAATAACGTAGAAATTAGGTGTTTTCTAGGCAGTGACTATACCTTCTGCTCTTTGCCCTCCTTCTTCGGAGATTCAGTAAAGAAAGCCGCCACCGCGGCGTCTTCCTCGGGAGTCGGACCGTACTTCTTGTTGTAAGTGGATTTGCCCTTTCCCTTGTTGAAAGGCTTCTGGCGGTTATAATTTGGGGTCATCGTAGATTATTGCAGTATCGGTGTAGCTGTACTATCTTCATGGAGAGGGGTCGATTATGTGGTGAGTAGCTGTTTTGGCGCTTTGATGGTTGCGGGATTGGCAGAGATAAATGGCTGTGTTCTGTGATCAAAGGAGAAAGAAAGTGGGAGATCTGGTGCGCTTAAATAGGGTACGGGAGAGGCCCTGGATGATATTCCACCGCCCTTCACCGTGAATAGTAGGGTGGTGGTGAAGGGTCAGAAAAAGGTTTTATACTACAGAATTGTTCGCAAACCTGTAAGGTTCTGTATGGTCAAGTGGAGCAAGGCTAGGCCTTCATTCACTTGACGAGTACCTACCTAGATACTAAAGGTTGGTGAAGGGTGCATTCGCAGTCCCAGTCTATGGTTGGATAAGCGAAGAGACGAAAGAGGATTACACCGGTTCCCCCAAGTGGCACCTGTTTCGTTTACCTACTCATCCAGCCTCCTGGTCAACAGCAATGTCCCAAGTGTCATGCCGTACAGGCTCGGGACTCCGGAGGGCTTGGCTTTATTGAGAGAAGGTGAAAACAATCAAACGAAGGTAATGGTGAAGGGTAGAGGAACTGATCATTGGAAGAAAGCGACAGAGATATATACAACTGGTTCAGAAGTTTTAATGGAAATGTTACCAAAAGGCGAAGCAGCCTATAAACAAATGTAGGAGCGGGCACACAATCCACTGCCCAAGGGAAAATGGCAAGCAAGGACCATTGATTCCGTCTATTAACCTTGCGTTACCTGATCATGACTTCCTTCCTACCGAGGGACAGGCTCCCTCTTGCCCTAATACTCGGTAGGTATTCTCCTTAATGTCCTCCTTATCCTCCGCCCTCCTTCTGCGTCCTTGATCATCTGCAGAATCAAATGTTTGCCTTCCCGACGGGATCTCTGTGGTGTCGTGGTAAACGACAACGAGTTTGTTCTTCCTATCTGGTTTCCTCCTGCTCCAAGATGTTCACCGTTCTCGTTGACTTCCTCGCTTTCAGAGACTGCGATAACGACCGAACAGACATGTCGTCAAAGATAAGGTACGGTAGCTTGAGGATCCTCCAACTGCTTCACAGCGTCGTAATCAAATACAGGTACTTGAGGTTGATGTCGTCGAAATCGGAGGGACAAGAAATGAATCCTCCTTCTTAGCCCAGCGTGAGGCGGCTAGCCCCTTAGCTCCGGGAGGGAGCGGGTTCTCCATTTTTGCTCTGGGCGTCTCATGGTCGGCGGCTTGGTAAAACGATTCACCATTTTCCTAAGATCCCAGTTGGTAAGCAACGGAAGTGTTCCAGATAACGTAGACATTGGGTAATTTCTAGGCAGTGACTATACCTTCCGCTCTTTGTCTTTCGGAGATTCAGCAAAAAAAAAACGCCTTCACGGCGGCGTCCTCCTCGGGGGTAGGACCAAATTTTTTGGTGTAAGTGGCTTTGCCGTTTCCCTTATTGGAAGGCTTCTTGGCAAGGCGAGAATTAGCAAGCCCCTTGGTTGCCTTAGGAAGCAGCGGCTTCGGATCCTCCTCCTCCTTCTTAGCCCAACGTGAGGCGGCTAGGCCCTTAGCTCCGGGAGGGAGCGGGTTTTCCATCTTTGCCTTGGGTGTGTCAGGTTCGGCTGGTTGGTAATAAGACTTCTCGTCGGCCTGAGATCTGGGTAAGTAATAGTTCCAAAGAGTTTGGACTCTAGGTTTTATTAGTAATCATACCTTTCTTTCCTTGGATTTCGGAGATTCTGCAAAGAAGGCCTGGAATCCGTCCACTGCGGCCTGCTCCTCGCGAGATAGAGGGAAATTCTTCATGAAGTTGGTGGGCTGTTTTCCCTTCGACTTGTAGCCGTTGGGGTTCGCCTTGGAGTTGGAGCTGGGTGCCATTTCGATATGCTGCAGCTGTTCGTGTAGCGAGTTGATGTTTTGCAAAGTTCTTGGGTGGTTGTGAGACAGGCAAGAGCAAAATTCTGTGTCTTTTGTGGTGAAGAATGGAAGAAATGGCGGGAGGTCTGGATGGTTATGATGGTGGTGAAAGGAAACAACTGGCAAAATATCAGAAAAGGGAGAGGTTTTATACTATCTACAGAACCATTGGAAGAAGCCACGAAGGCGGGATATGTGAGAAATAAATTCAACGGACTTCCGTAGTCCTTCGGCGTGTGTGCATTGCATTTATTTCCAGAAAACCTGCAAGGCCATGTTTGTTCTCTCACTGTCTGCAGTATTCGGGGTCCATACAGCGGTTTTTATGCTGTTGACAGTGAAGAATGGCTTGCATTTGCATCTCCTGCAGTATGAATTAGAAGTTCTGACTCCTTTTTTAGCCTAGCTTCGCCTTACTGCCAGACGTTCGGGTGAAGGATATATGCCGTTATGCAGGACCAAAATTTCGGACTTTTGTGATCAAGACAGTACGGCATATACATGCTTTTTCGTGCAGTAAATTCAGTTTTGCCACCCTTTGACACCCGCTGCGCCCTGTAAGCTTCGGGGAGAAAATTGTCGGGCTATTGTTAATATGCAAGAATGCCGAGTGGCAATAAAAAGCAGGAGCTGCCTATGATCACGAAAGTAGTGCGTGGTGGGCGCTTAAGCCACTAATCCAACTGGTAAAGGAGAATGAGCAAGAAGATTCAATTCTGCGTCCGGAGATTCTATCACTGTGCTATCTGCTCGGACTCCCCTAATACCGCCGGCGAGATTTCCGAGGAAACTATCGGCAATAATTACGAAAATTCAGGTGGGCCATGTCCTTCACCTGAGGGGGGTTCCAAGGTTGGTGATATCCAAGGTTTGGAAAGCCAGATGTGTTAAGGTTGCCTCATTCACCGGCACTGGGATGAGTACGAACCAAAGGTTGGGGGAGGGCAAGACATCAAACCCAGGTTTCTGGGAGAAGCGACCGCTGGCTAATGAACGGGAGTAGAAGTGACCCAACGAGATAGTTCCGTGATGGAAATAAACAGAACGCTGGGTAGAGCAGTAGGGCATTGTATGTATGCAGCAAACCCCGAGTGTCTCGGTAGACACGTTCGCTGATCTTGCTAAAGGTCAATACCTGTAGATCAAAACCCCAAGAGGATAGGACTCGACGTTGTTGAAGGAGACCAAAAGATGCCAAACTCAGCAACCAGAAACTGACCAAATGCACAAGACAGACATCTGGGGATTTGCATGAAGGATATAGGAATTGGGTCAACGTCTTCTACTTGTCTGACTGGTTTTAGAGTCAGAAAACGATCAGAGACACTCGCCACTGAGACGCCTGTGATTATAAGATGACTCCCAGTGACCGCGCGCTCATTATTCTTCTGTCATGTCTGTAGGCTCAGGAGAGGCAAATGTGATGAACCATTCCCATATACCGGTGAGGGCATCACAAACAAGAAGAGCTTGGAGGACGAAACTCAAAGACGGTCGGTGATGAAGTAGCGATGATCTTGCACCGCGGAACTTTCATGTGGTCCAGTATCAGATCAGAAGAAATCCCATGGGAATTTTATATGCGAATAGAGATCGATAAGAGAGATGAGAAGATCAAACATGAGTTCCACAATGTTGATCCTCCGCGGAGGTGGTTCTGGCACATGGTTTTCCATGACAAAATGATTACAGGAAACTAGATGTGTTTGACTGAAGACACTGAACAAACGACCAAACAGCAAGTGGTTTAGTGGTAGCCGACGCGGTTAACTGAAAAGGGGAAGCTCATCGCACTGAATGGCCAAGCAAGTGATGATGAACAGGGATTTAGCACAGAAGTCAACCAACCTCCGAACTTGATACAATGATGGACTTGGCTCAATGTTTCAAAGCTCGCAGCTTCTGGATCTGCTAATAATTTGAAGAGACCAAAAACATATGTATCAGACCGAGTCGCGCTTTTAGCATGCCGATCGACCTAAACCTCGTCGGCCCCGTCGAGCACAGCGACGGGCATCACTGTGGACTTTCGACATTTTTCTAGGGAGGGAATGATTTTGGAAATGAACCCGGAGTACTACGGGACGGCAAGATTGAATGTCACATAATGAAGGTTGTGTCTCAGGTCCAAAGTAAAGAAGTGAAAGCGTGGATGACGAGAAGTGAAAGAGAAGAAGCTCAATGCAAGGTCCAGAAAGATGACGACGGGATACATGCCCTGGTGTTTGATAAGACAATCGATAAGATAAGAGGACACATGCACGGGCCATGCTAAATTATCGACCAACCAGAGCAAAGGCTCTTGCCTAATCGGGTCTGATAAGATAAGGCGAGTACCTCTACGACTGACGAGACCTCATGCTCAACGAGGTACCGAACCGACGGCACCGTCACCAGCTGTTCACGAAGGTCTTGATGAATGTTACGAAAAGGTGGGCGGCCCAACTCAGCTGTGGGTTACCGACTATACCATCAGCTGCTATGTGTTCTGATCTGCCTCCGGACTTCCGATACGAATTTGGCCCTCGATCACCCCGACGCCTGGACCGCGCTCAGAGCGACGCCCATAGAAAAGAGCGTAATAGCAATCACGATAAATACCGCCGCTCAGCTGGCAGAACACGCTCTATTTAGTGGCCCGTTTGGCTTGATGGAGATTGATGAATATTCGAACACCGGTTCACAGAAGGCACAAGGTACAAATTCCAATCGACGAAAGAGGTTGGATTCAAGACGAAATAGGTTCGACTGAAGACGGAAGCAAAAGCTAGCGGGGCCTTCTCAAATAGAGGCATCATCATCGAAGTTTTTAGTTAAACCCAAACGCCAAACGCCTACCTTCCCTCCCTGAACAGTTCTAATCTCAGGGTCCATGCTTGATAGAAAAAGCAGAAAAGCAGAAAAGCCACAAACTACGCAAATTCAGGCGTGAAGCAAAGTTCGATTGGAGAAGCGAAGAAGAAGCTGGTAGCTACCACTACTTATTCCCAAACTCCGATGACGCCCTAGAGGTATTCTCTTTCCCTAGCAAGAAAAAGTCAAATCTATGGTTGGTTGACTGCAACAGCCACATGCTGGCCTGCTAGCTACCCTGTCCGGGTCTCCCATCCTCAACCGCTTCCATTTCCACCTAGGCAGGCTCTTCAGAGCTCCTCCTCCTCCTCCTGCAAATCGGGTTGAGGTTGGGTCCGCGCGAGCAACAGGTGTGCCTTTGCGGCCTTGACGGCATCCTCTGATGCCTGCAGCATTTTCTGGGCTGCGTCTTTGGCGGCCTCGGCCGCAGCGAGACTTTGCTCTGCTAGAAGGACGGCCCGGGTCTTGGTCTCGTTCTTTTGGCAAACGGGGGTCTTGATGCCGTTGGTCTGGCCATTCTGAAAACTGGTTAGCGCTCAAACTTCACAAGATCAGATGTTGGCCAACATGTAGGGACATATTTACCGTGGGGGAGGGGGTGTCGGTCTTGACCACAGGCTTGGGAGCCTCGGTGATGGCTCTTTCAGCCTTGGGGGATACGGCCTCAACCTTGGGCTCAGGAGTGCTCGAAGCGGCCAGGGTGTTGTTGTCCGGATTGTGTCTAGAAGCTCCCAAGCCACGGACCGGAGTGGTCTGGCCGTCATTGGCCGGATTGTGCCTAAAAGCCGCCATACAGGGGGGGGACCTGGAGCTCTCCCTTGGGAGCGGGAGACGCGACGGGCTCGGCAGGCTCGGAGAAGAAGGTGTTCTACAAAGTCGGACATCTCAGTCAGCAGGGGCGTTAGAAATCAAGTAATGGAAGGAATCATACCAAGGGCATTTTCTTTGCGTCCTCAAACCACTTGTCGACCTCCTCCTGGGTCATCTCGGTGTCCAGGCGATCCTTCGCAGGGCCTCGGAAGTTCCAGTCCCGCTTCTTACGACCGCAACCATTAGCACCGCCGTGCTTCTGGTATCTGTTGTTGGTAGAGGACATCGTGAATGTTTAATGGTGATTGAGTAATAGTTGTGGGTCGAGAGTGTCGAGATGTTTAAATTGGAAGATCTCGATGAGTGATGACTTGAGTTGGTGAAAGAAAGGAAGGAAACAGGAAAAGACAAGACGGGGGGAGTGCGAGCTTTTTATAAGTGAAAACCACCACGAATATCCGGAAGTGCCTGGCGGAGGCGAACCAATGCTGCTTCTTCACCCGGACAGGCAAATCTGGAAGGTTTGAGCAATGTATGGATCGGATATGTCGGTAAAGTGAAATAAGTGAAGGCGCGGAAGGTTCTGGTTACGGACATGCAATTCACCATGCCGGTGCATACGGAGCCTCAAGGTTTACGTGCAGAAAAAACTACAATATATACTGCGGCCACCGTGCAGTTAATGGTGCAAAGAGGTATGCCGGCCAAAACATTCAGGTTAAGGTGTCTTCCATCTCCGTTCCACCGAATATCCCTCTGCCTGCCCGCTTCCCTGAACCTCAACAAAGATATTTCCATGCCTCTAACCTTTGCCAATATCTTGTTGATCTCGTGACAGGTAGAGACAAGGTGAACCTGTGGATTCTTGCATACAATATCGAAGGGTGACTGTGTTGTTGGCTGTAGCATGTAATACATTTCGCCACTCAAGATACATTGCATCAACACTACCTGTGGAAGTGAGTCACTCAGAGTTTTTGTGGACAGAAATTTGTTCGCCTGCGTCGCTGCTATGTGATTCCCCCTCGTAGGGTGCAAGTCAGCCTCTTCCTATACCTCTATGCAGAGGTATTCTATGCTGCGTGTAGATGCCGCTCACCGAATGCACGAGGGTTATGATGCCGCCAGGCGGCTTCTTTGATACACCATAATAGTTCGTTCTGACTCAGTCTCTGTCCGGTTCGGAGCATTCTTCGGCTTGTGTAGGTACTCTCTTCTCCGCCTCGCACTTGAGGTCGGCCCCGCGAAATACGGCCTCAGGCTCTGCATCTGTGACCTGAGCATTTCCTCCACAGGGGGGAGCACCCTTCCGATTGTTGACACTACGTCGGCGGCGGCGACAATGATCTCTAAATAAAAGGGAAAAAGAGTTCGAAAAAAAAAWAAGAAGTGAAAAAGAAGAGGAAAAAAAAAAAAAAAAAAAAAAGCTCGAGCAACATTTGAGATTTTTTTCGGTTCAACTACAAGCCCAATGCCGCTGCGTTATGTGTTTTTTGGTGATCACAGATCACATTGTAACCGAGTAGATCATGCTCAGGTCAGCGCTAGGAAGAGTGGCAGGGACAAAGCAAGTAGTGGCTGGTGTTATGAGATTGTAGGCACACGACATGTCGTAAACTTTGTGATGTTTACGGCGGAGTCACAAGTGAAGGCGCAGAAGATTCCACTGGTTACCTGTACGGACGGATATACTACTTACTACGCCGATATATAAGGCCGTGTTCGTTCCGGCAGTAGTGCAGTAAGGGAAGCTCTTCTAACACTAACCCAAAGCTTTTCTGCCACCAAAAAAAGGCTTCCGTTACTGTACTACTGCCGGAACGAACACCCCCCAAGGTGCCTCAAAGTTTTGGACAGCAAATATATATATATATATATATATATGTATGTAATAGGGCCTATTAATAGAATAGTGCATACTGCATGCCGGTAAGAATCTGGCGAGTATCTTCCATCTTTGTTACACCCACCGTCCCTTGACCAGGCGTCCCTTCGTCGTTGACACTACGCCGACGGTAACCAACTTAATCTCGAAATGATGCGATAATTAGGTAGAATTTTGTAACTCCAAGGCAAGCCTAATGCCGCTATTTGTTCTTGGGGATCAGATTATCACAGACTATAGCATGTTCAGGTAGAGGTACCTTAAGCTTTGAGAAGAAGATGTGGTGAAATTTGTACCGTAATCGGCGGAATTATTTTGCTGGCCCCAATGAACTGTGAGCTCGAAGAAATCAAGAAGCAATAAAAAACTACCTGTACTATCCATTCCCAAACACAGATAACATCATCTTCTTTTCCTCGAGAAAGTAAGTCTAATAGCGAGTTGGTTAAAACATCAAAAATAAACAGCCACATGCCGGCCTGCTGGCTACCCTGACCGGGCTAACCATCCATCTCTCCTTTAGAGCTCCTCTTCTAGCTCCGGAACTGCTGGCCAAGTCTTCGCGAGCGACAGCCGGTCCTTTGCGGCCTGCACAATTTTCTCTGATGCATTCAGTAACTTCAGTGCCTCGGCGGCGGCGAGAGCTTCTTCGGCAAGCAGGACGGCTTGGGTCTTGCCCTGGCTGTGCTGGTCGACCGAGGTCTTGGTCCCCCTTGGCCATATAAGAGCCTTCCACTCGTCGAATGTATAGTAGGTTGCGCGGGCCTCTGAGTTGTTGGTGTTGGTATGCTTGGGTGCCCCATTGCGTTGGATGGCCGGGGTCTTGATCCCCTTGGCCATCAAATCCTGCCACTCGTCGAATGTGGTGTAGCTCCAGGTCGTGGGAGTTGTCGAGTTATTGGTGTTGGTCTTCTTGGGAGCTCCAATCTGGAGGGTGTTCATGTTGGTGGCATCGGGGACGCTCCTCTACGACCTGGTCAGCATGAACTGTAAAACAAAATAAAGAGGGAAAAAGAATAGCCACAATGAACATACCGCGAAGAGGATCTCCTGCACACGCTTTGCCACATTCTCGTCTGCGCCATAAAATTTGCCCAAGTCGTTGGCATATGTGGGCTCAACCGCCGTCTCGTCGGAGGCATTGGAGTCGGAGGCGTTGCCCCATCCGTTGATACGGTTTTGGCGGGGGTCTTGATAACCGCCAAGGCCACGGGACATGAAGCCATTCGACTCGGAGGGTGACATTGTGATGGTTGAGTTTGGTGGTTGAAAAGGTTTTGTTGTGGTGAGACTGTGAGTCTGAGTAAGTGGGTAAGGTCAGGTAGGTATGATGAGCTGTGAGGAGTGAGCTTATTGGATAAAGAAGAAAAAAAAGAAGAAGGACAAGAAGTCTAAGGGTAGGGGAGATTTTATACCTATGGGAGAAGCATGAGAACTTACAATATCCTGGGCGGTGGCAGAGGCCATTCATCCACCATGTGCATGCTCTTCGAAGTATCGGAGGTCATGAATGAAGCAAACCTTCCTATGTCCGTGTTCTGCTGCGGCATGTCTACTGCAGTATAAATCGGAGACTCACAAATATGGGCCCAGAGCAGATAATATGCGGACTGGATACGCATTTGCACCGGAAATACGAAGCGTCCAAACACGGCCCTGGCGTATAAACTGATTGGCGCTTCAACGCCGGGAATGCTTCTCAGGAACCTGCAAGTAAACCTGATAATGGTCATGGCCTTGAACGGAACTGTCCCTCTGGCCCAACTTCCTTCACGTGAACTGTACCACTTTCTCCAATCATGCGAGCTTCAAGCTCTACACCAAGGTAATCGGGCATGCCCAATTTGTCGTGCTGTCATTCTGATAACACATTTCCCCTCGGGTATCTGGTAACATGCGAGTGTCTTTCACCGGTCATCCCGCCCGGCCGAAATTTCCTGTACTCCGTGTTATCAACTCATTATTGGGAAGTGAAGCCATTCAAGCCCTGATAGCACGCCCCAAATTTTCGCTGTCCAGACTTTTCCACGGATGAGCCTGTTCGGGTTCGGGGTCCGATTACCACAGACTACATGCTGCAAGCTGCAGGTAGACCAAGGGGGTGAAGAGCCTCAATGCCGGGTCATGCAGCCAAATACAGATCCAGGAACGCCGTAAAATGGCAACATCCGCTACACCGAGTTCGGCATGCGTATATGTATGTACGCTTGCACATAATTCGAAGCATCACCGATGATGAGGGAAGTACAGCATATGCGGCCAAGATCCCATTTGTTTATTCCACTCCTCCGCTCAGTATCCGGTCCCCAGACGTGGCATAGCGGTCCGCCTGTCGACCGACTGCCGGATTTTGGCTCGGCCTTGATGGATCGTTATGGGCGATGTTATCCTTGTAAGAAATATGCGATGTCCAGAGTGACCAATATCGCCTCGGCTGTTCTTGCTCTGCAGAGGTGTTGCCTGCTCCCTGATTTTGGCACGAGAGTCTTTTTTCCTTTTCTTTCGGTGTGTGTTTCTGACATCCGAGGCTGTTGAAGATGCCCTTGGCGCACTCACGAGCAACTAGCTTTGGTCAGAATCAATGGAGGAGATGAGATGGGCTACGGAGAAAGTTGTTGAGGCCAGTGCCAGAATCATCGGCCGCATATTGCCGCAGATTGCAGATTTTTGCTCTACGGCCGGAAAGTTCAATTTCCATGAAAACTTCATGAAAAAGGAAATCACATGTAACTTCCAGATCCGCAGTTTGCTCTTGCCAGTTATCCAGTTGATGTGGTCCCGATTTGCATTCCCGGGAAATTACTGGCTGGGTACCCTCCGCTACAAAGACAAAGACGAAGGCAAGATCACCACCCGACCATTAAGGTACAGACATCGTGTCTATTGCAGACAGGAAAATAATTTTTCACGATATCACAAGCATGAGATACGAGACTAGAATAAGTTTGTGTGTGAATTTTTGTCAACTGATGAACTCACATTCCCAATACCACTCATTCCGAAACATTCCATGCCGACAGAGTCTCAACGGTGGCGGCGGAGTGTCCCATACTTACGCCCGTGGGGTGCTTTTTATATGTTCACCGTTGCAAAAATTTTCCATGATATTTTGTAGTTGTTGGCGGTTTGCTGGATCGTGTGCCCATATCAGACAACGATTTTGTTTTATTTGGTAAATCATATCTGCTACCTGGTCAGTGGCCACCACGATGTTTCCAAACAACAAGCAGACATCTGATGTGGTGGGGTTCGAAATCGATGCCTGTGGTGATGAAAAAAGCTTTGTCACTCGAGCGATCAAAGTGTCGCGATTAGCATAAGTGACAGGAGCCAGTTGGAGTCCAGTGGACGGTGTTCGAATCTGTTGGCTGTGTGTTTTGAGATTGCAATTCTAACCACTTTGCGGGACGCATGTGTTGGGGAGTTGGCAAGTGCATCAGCATTCAGTGTTGAACCCTGAGCAGGCACGTGCTACCCTGCCTGCATTACCTACGGTTGTAACTTCTCCCCTTTTCATGTGCTTGATCGCTGAAAATGAAATGTTAATTTTTTCCGACCTTTTGCTACACAGGACTTGCCATTCCTTGGGGCGAACGGAAAGTGATCGGGTACTCATCCGTCTCGGGAAGAAAAGGAAACCCAGTCCTCAAGTCGTCTAGATTCCTTGCAACGGACTGCTAGCGTAGTGGCATATGAAAACAGCTTCACAATGCAGAAGAATGCAATTGGGCAGGCACTCCCGACTGTCTGGATGATGAGGTGCTTCAAGCAAGGGGTTTCAGGAGATTTACAAAGAGAGGACGTCTTGTGGGTTAGGGGTGTTTGTGTCTCCTCTAACAAATGTGGGGAAATTGTTTGATTGCACTTGTCCTATTATGGACTAGCGCGTGTGATTTGCTAATGTAAGCAGGCTGGATTCTTAACGTCACTCCTTCCTTCTTTCGTGAAATGTTTTTCTCACTGGAGCCTGATGCCCAACATGCTTTCCCTTGGTAATCCTCTTTCCCTTCTGGGTTCGTTATCTTCTTTGCAAGACCAAAACGGCGTTGATTAGTCGATTTGGGATTGAGTTTCAGCAAGGTGGCTGGATTCTTGAGGCTCTTCAATTGAGCCCTGCGACACTGGAGACGACAGGCCTAATCTGGCAGGCCCCGCGACTCTTAAAAGGATCACAAGCGGCGATTGGTACGGAGCAGAGAGCATCCAGCCGCGAGGGGCCTAGCCGCCGCGCCGAGGACTGATGGATGAAGCACAAATCGCCAGGCACCCGACGGAGAGTGATAGTGAGGGAAGGAGGGATGTGATTTGGGGGCCATTTGATTGTGCTGCGCCGAGACTGGTATGATGCAACTACTGGAGCGCTCTTTTTCAGGAAGGAGGACTGGGATGACTGGGGGCCAGTTGGCGGAGATGATCTGTGCTTCCCTCAATTAGCTAGGTACGGACCCTTTCCCCTGTACGATGACGTCGACTGCCACCACAACTTATTCCAAGGTCTCGTTGACGACATTGGCAAGCGCGACAGTTCAGCTCAGTTTGCTTCTCCCTTCCCTGCGATTTGGGTTCCACCTCCAGGCGCCGAAAGAGTCGAGCGACAATCCGGCCCTTTCCACAATTGCACTTTTACGGTCCGCAGCCAGCTGTATTGGCCTCGGCTTTGGGAATTTTTGGCTGTCATTGTCCCCTCGCCCCTTCTCCCCGGTTCCTTTTTAATGCAAAGGCCCGGGATCTCCCACCGCGATGATGCCCATCCATCGGGCCATCATTCGACATTTCACAATGCGTGTGCCTGGCCAGTGCCCCCATCAGGCCCATCATGCCCATCGACAGGGTCTCGTCACAGTCATGGAACCAGCTTTGAGCCAAAAACAGTAGCAGTTCTGGCTATTGCAATGAACTTCCCGCCCCTCCCGCATCCATCTCGCATGCGCATCCTCTTTTCACATCTTGACAGAATGCTTTCATACCTGAACTTTGGCTCCGCTTCAACCCGCCATGAAGTGGAAGTGTCCTCGTGGCCTTGTTATCTTGTTCCTGTTCCTGCTCCCGCTGTTCCTGGTGTTGATTCGGATGGCTTTCAAGCTGTTGTACCCACACGTTTCAGTCGTGTCCCAGTTTCCGCATCATAGTAAACACAGTCACTGCTATCAACCCAACCATACAGATCACAGAGAACCAGGAGTATCCATAACCCAAACCCGACCAGGTTGTCGAGGTAGTCCATACATTCTACTTGCTGCACTATCGATCTACCCCCCCGGATTCGCATCTAATAGTTCCAAATCGCTCCCGTTGTTACATCTCGTATCTTCCATATCTCACCTTTCCTTTCCTTGCACTTGCCAGGCTGCCAGGTTACATACTCTACAGCATACATCCCTAACTACACCATACTTCCATACAGCTCCGTCTCCCCGCCCATCTTCGCTGCACCTCATCGCCGATTCACTCACAAATCCCGAATTCCGACTAGCTACAGCTCCCAAACAGGAACACCCGGGCCGATTTCGCGACTTCGTTCTTACCAACAGATCTAGAGAGCTTCGTGCCCCCCCTCAAAGTCCACACGTCCACACGTCCACACGTCCACACCCAACAGGCTGCCAGAGGCCACGGCAAAGGTAACCGAGAGGATACCACTCAGAGAGAGCCGAGGGCCTTGTGTCTTCCTGGGGTTCCCGGCGGTCTTCCTAACTACGCCCTTTTGCTGGCTTCTGGTGTCTTCCAGACTAGAACCAGTAGTTCAACCGTCACCTCATCAGACACTTCGGCACTACTCGGACTCGGGACAGGACGGGCACGACCACCCGGTTCCTTGTTCGGGTGCAGCGGTTGCAGATAGTCCCTGAAAATGAGTGACTTTGCGGCTCACCCCCATCAGACAAGCTCGCCAGCCTCCTCAAGTGGCACACTTCTCCCACCGCCCTTGCCAGGCACAAGTCTGAGGAAAGAGCGCGGTGCCATCGCCGCTCAGGCCTGCGATACCTGCAGGGCTCGCAAGCAGAAATGTGACGAGCAAAGACCAAAGTGCGGCACTTGCCAGAGATTTAATGTCGAGTGTCACTACAGGGAACCACAGCCTACAAAGTAAGTCCACACCTACCTTCCAGTCCTGGGGTGACTCGATCTAATACGGACTCTAGAAAGGACAAGACGCTGGTGGAAATCCTGGATAAGCTTAAGGTCCTAGATGTTCTTAATGTCATCGAGAACAAGATTGACTACTTGAGTTCGCGTATGGACCATTTGCCGGCCACATGTCATCCCAACACCAACTCCATCACGGAAACTCGCTTCGCCCCTACTCCCCCTCTCACCATTTCCACTGGGCATTCCAT
This sequence comes from Neurospora cerealis, assembly GCA_009806085.1. Lineage (NCBI taxonomy): Eukaryota > Fungi > Ascomycota > Sordariomycetes > Sordariales > Sordariaceae > Neurospora > Neurospora cerealis. The sequence continues at coordinate 479,510 of RAOY01000004.1, read as the reverse complement.
TGGCATCCATGGAGTACATCCTGCCGTAGCGCACCACCACTCGCCAGAAGGACTGTCTAATGGAGTGCCTCATGCGCTCCCCAATATTGCTTCGCTCACCGAGGATCACTACCAATATGTGTCTGCTGCGCATCAGATGCTGGCGTGGCCGGCAATACAAGGCCACCTGGCGGCCATTCAGCCCAAATGCCCTACCCGAGACCTCAAGTCGGTTGCGATTGAGGGTCCGGCCATGGCACTCGGTGCTCACTTCTCAATGGACCACACCATACCCATCAGCCTGCAGAATGGCGACAACTTCAATCCTGGGCCTGTCTCGGCCCCAATATCAGCCTTTGGATTGGATTGGGACATTATGCAAACGTTGAGCAAGGCTTACTTTGACACCATTAGCCTCCTGCATCCTATCCTGGACCGCCATACCTTTTTAACCCAAACACTTCCGGCTTTGTTCAAGAACGGAGTCGATCACGGACTGCCATCCACCATCGCCTTTCTCGTCTTTGCTCTAGGTGAGGTTGCCCTGGGCAACTATAGGGGCGCGCCCATCAATGCGCATGGAGGGAGGCCGAGCGGTATGAGGGGAGGTTCCAAAAGTCACCCACCTGGCATTACGCTGTTCAACGAAGCGAGGAAACGTTTGGGCTTTAGTGTTACCGAGACGAGCCTCGAGATGATACAGGCGTACACATTGGCTAGGTGAGCACGTCGTTCTGACCCCCATGTTATCAGTATATCTAACTCTAAGTAAACAGTACCTACTGCGCAACCTGTTCATATCCTATGGTACGTTCCCCTTAGATCCTGCTTCTCTGTTTAGGGCAGATAGTACCTATTGCTTTGGTAACTATGTACTAACGAACGTAGGGTTTCTGGAAAATGATCAGAGAGGCGTCTTTAGCCTGCCAGTCATTGATCATGATGTAAGTCAATAATATCCCTCCTAGTTTGTCCGGTATGTAAAACTGACACATGGCAGTAACCCAGGGGTGCTCTCTTCTCCACAAGCAGACTTGCTACGAAGAGCATTTTGGCATTGTGCCGTCATGGAAACGTATGTACCAGATATATGCCCCGAAAAATATCAACTCAATCTAATCGACATTTGCCAGTTGCCTCAACCTTGAGCTGGGGTTCCCGCTTACAGGCCTCGAGAAGATGGAGAACGTTGTTTCCCTCCCCGACTTCAGCACCTGCTTCTCAGACGACGATTATATCAGCAATCAAGAGACACAATACCAAGAACATTTTGCATCTCAAATAGCTCTTAGGCGGTTACTCGTGGAATTCCACGGGACCCTCAGTCGATGTAGGCACCCTCCTTCCCCTTGCCCACTTTACACTCTTGCCCAAACTCTCGCTAACGCACATCCTCTGCAGCACCATACAACACCACTGCTCCCAGCACTAGCAGCACCCCAAACACGATCCGCCATATGGCAACGGACCTCGAACGCTGGCGCGGCTACCTCCCCCCTAACCTACAATGGCAAGAAGACACACCCGGCGCCTTTCCGTCGAGCGCGACCACCTACAACGGCCCGAGCATCTACAGCCCCGTCACGACAGCAACAGCGGCTACGACAACGAACAGCACCCCGGCTATCTCACCCATGCTTCCCACTCCCCAAACAGGCACCATGTCCACCCGCTCTGTCAGCTCGGTCGTTGGCGGCGTCTCCATGCCCGGGAGCGGCGTCATTGCTCAATCCGTCGCCACCGTCACAGCTTCTGGCCTCCGCTCCCCCCAGCTGTCCCACCAACAACCGATTCTCAATTGCGGCCTAGGCCTCCAACAACATCAACCGGTGCCCCAACCACAAATGTTCACAGCCGACCTCGACGCTCCGCCGGCCCGCTATCCGTACGCCTACGACGTACAGGTAGCCCTCCTCCGCTCCCGCTACTACTACGCCAAGTACCTCATCCACCGTCCCTTCCTCTACAAAGCCCTGCACCACCCAGACGCCATGACGCAAGACGACGCCATCGGCGCCGCCGAGTGTCTCAAGGCCTCGCTGAAATGGCCCATCGCTATGTCGCCCACGTGTCTGCACAAGCGGCTCGTCCCCTGCCCTTTCTTCTTCACGCAGAACTTCTTTGGGATTTTGGTTTTGCTGCATCTGGTGCTGAGCGATAAGGTGCCGATCCTGACCAAGATCAAGGACACGTTGTGCGGAGGAGAGAGGTTCGAGATGGAGGCCAAGGAGACGGTGGAGTTGTATGTGAATTGGATCAGGGACCTGAGGGATGTGGAGCCGAGTGCGGTCTGGGATTGGGGTGTTGTTAGTGCCATGTTTGGGTTGGAGGGGAATGGGTAAGGGTAGAGATGGATGGGAAAGGTTTTGTTTTCAAGAGAAAGGGGAAGGGGGGTGGGAAGGGCGGCGGAAGACCGGAAGAGAGAAGCTGGGTGGAGAAGATTGGGGGTGATGAAGAGTTGGTGGAGATGGGGGCGTATTGGTGATGTTTTGGCTGTTTTGGATACCATGTCATTGTCATGGCCGGAAGGTTTGGCTTCGCGATTTTTTTAACATATACCTCTCAACTGAGTTTTGGAGATCTTGATAGTTACGACACTCGACTCAATCTTGAATATCGGTTGTGGAAAGCGTGGCTATTAATAATCGAAGTGATCAAATGCGCGTGCCACAGGAGAGACGTCACCACTATGGGAAGCAAAGCCATCTCTCTGTAGCTACGATACTCAATGTTGAATCCCGATTGTGGAAAACGAGGCAATACCTCAACTGCGTGATCCACTGCGCTTACCGGAGATACGAAGATCCCAAAGGCGACCAGAAGCCATCAATATTCAAGTGCTGTTAATGATATATCAACGAGGTCAAAATATCGTGACGAGAAGCACGTACCTATCCAAAACAGATGGAATAAACTGTTCATCTCATCAACCCCGCTAATTGCTCCAACATCCCCCAAACCAAACCCCCTCACGTTCATGCAGGTCACGAAGGGAAGAGGAGCCATACAGAGTTATCCAAAATCATTTCCGCATTGGAGGTATCATGATACATTAAGTAATACGCCAGTAAAATGCTAAAAGTCAGGCCCGCCCGCCTGCGTTGCCTGCCTTGCCCGCCTAAAAAGAAATGGTGGAGAAAACTCATCCATCCCATGCCAGTATTCCAGGCCTTCATGCCCATCCGGCTCCGTGCTTTCTTTTCGACTCCCTTCCTTCCTTCCTTTTTTGTTCGAATTGTTGCGTTGTTCTCAGTTCCCATTAACATTTTGAATTCTTGCTCGGCTTGGTATACAACCGATGCAGTAATAAAGAAATAACAAAAAACACCACCACCCAGCCCTTGTTTATTGCTCCTTCTCACTCACAGGCCGCGTCGAAGACGGGCTCTGTGTCGTCGAAGGGCTTTCGGGGCGGATCTTCTCCTGCGTGACCTCCTTCGAGTTCGCTCCCGAAGCGAAGGGGGGCTCGCTGTTGTTCCTCGACCTCGAGTGGTTGCTGGGTCCGGGGGAGCCGTCGTTGACAAACATGCCCTGGTCCGTGGTGTTGCGGAAGTAGTGGTGAACCTGATCGTTGAAGTCGTCCACCTCGAGATCGTCGCCCATGGCGTTCTGGCCGTTGACCTCCTTCTCGCGGCGCATGCGCTCCTTGCCGGCCCACTCCTCACGCATGTCCTCGATCTTCTGCTTGTGGTCGAGCTCGGGGTTGTAGTGCTTGCCGACGCCGCGGAGGCGCTCCCAGAGGGAAAGGTGCATGGGGTGGATGGCGATGCCGTGGTAGTCTTCGGGCTTGCCGGCGCGGATGTAGCTCCACCGCCGCTCTTGCTCCTTAAGGTCAAGACCGGTGGTGTCGGGGAGGAACAGCCAGGTGAGGACCATGCCGGCGAGACCGAACCAGGGAACGACGTAGAACTTGGTCTGGGTATCGATGTAGTTGTAGAGAACGGAGGCGAGGAGCGCACCAGCCTTGCCGCAGCAGGCGCTGAAGCCGTGGGCGGAGGCGCGGATAGGGGTAGGGAAGACCTCACCGGCGACGAGGAAGGTGACGCTGTTGGGGCCGAACTGGTTGAAGAAGCTGGAGAGGAAGTACATGGCCTGGAAGGACTTGATACCGGCGGGGCTGGTGTAGTACTCCAACTTGAAGGCGGGAATGACGAACATGATGAAGCACATGAGGAAACCGACTTGCTGCATCATCTTGCGGCCATAGAAGCGGTTGTCCATGAGGAGCGAGGCCAAGTAATAACCGGCAAGAGAGATGATGACGTTGTACAAGTTCCAAATCCAGCCGGTCATGACGGAGTTCGAGCCGCCGCTGATGACGGAAATGAACTGAGCCTGGAAAAGCTTGTTTCCGTAGAAGAAAACGTCGTTGCAGAACCAGCAACCAGCCGTGGCGAGGAGACGGCCACCGAAGTGCCTGGTGGTCATGGCAAGGGAGTCGTAATCGTAACCGGTAACGTTGCTCTTCTTCTTGGCGGCAATAAGCTGTCGGCTGGCGTGGGGCATCTTGTAGGTTCTGTAGTAGACGAGCCAAAGAGTACCGACGGCGGGAATGGCGAACGACAATCTGAATGTCCACTGGACAGTGGTGAGGCCATAAGGCGGGTCTCCACTACCGGCGTGGAAGATGAGGAGGAGGATAATGAGGAGGGCCTGGTTGATAAGCTGACCCCAACCCTGCATCAAGAAGGCGGTAGTAACCTTGCGGCCACGGTGAAGACGATCGTTTCTGGTGGAAAGCTTTCCGGACGAGACGGAGTTTTCCATGGAGGAGGTAGCAGTAATGGGATATTCACCACCGACACCGAAACCTGCAGACAAATCTGTTAGCTTCGCGCGTAATGCGACTTTGCGCCTTTGGGAGGAACTTACCGTAGAAGAAGAGAGACCAAGCATAGCAGATAACCCAGCCCTGGAGGGTCAAACCCCAAGAAGCCGTGAGCATGAGCAAACCGACAAACATGATGGCGGCATCCTGAATGAGACCCCAGCGACGACCAATCCAGTCACCAATAACACCAACGACCAACTGGCCAACCATGATACCGATAACCTCGAGATATGTTACGGCAGCGATCCAGTTGCTGCTGCACTCGGTAGCATGGTGGCCCCAGCATTGCGGCCAGGTGGCTCTGAAGAGAGGCTCGATGTTGCCGATACTGAAGAGGACGTAGCCCTCCAGACCGAGACCGGCACCGGGAAGGACGGCGTTGCGGAAGTACCACGAGACGGGGCTGAGAGGGTCCTTCTTCATCATGCGGCCGATGGCCTTGAGCTCCTGCTTCGCCTCCTCATTCTGGACCTTGTTGACGAAGGCTATCCTTTCGCGCAAGGGGAGGTCGGCCCAGTAGGTGCCGTCTTTTGTGTAGATGTCGTCAGGTCGTGTGAGGTAGCCGAAGATGGCCTTCTCGTGGTCGGGATTAGGGGTGACGCCGAAGGGCAGCTGAAGGGCCTCGTCACCGGTGGCCGGGCCGTGAGGCACAGGGATCAAACCCGGCGTAGGGTCGTGGTGGACGTCGGGATGTATTACGTCGTCGTCCATGTTGGAGATCTGAAGTGGTTTGTATATGGGTGGGGTATATAAAGAAAAAAGATGTCTATAGGACCAAGAAGATGGGGAGAAGATATCAAAAAGTAGGTATAAGGTTGGCTCCCCTTTGGTAGGTAGGTAGGTCCTTGGAAGGCGTCAAGGAGAACGGGGGAGGGTTGTCCTCTTGCTCTCTATCCCAAGACCAACAGCACAGCAGGCGTGTTGATTCTGGAGATCAGATCAGATCAGATGATGGAGAAGGAAGAAGGACAGAGGGCGCTGGAGGAAGAGATATGGATATGAGACTCGGTGGCCACAACGCCGGGACCCGTCGCGAGTTCTTATGGATGGAAGAGCTTGGGGATGGTGCTCGGATACCAGCCGTCTCTTTCTGATTTGGGATAGGGTGGATGTTGTGTGGTGGACTGGTGGAGGGACTGGAGGAGCGAGACTGGAGACTGGAGGGGCAGATTGAGCTAGAGGTACCTAGATCCCATCCAGAGGTATTCGGTACCTGCGGTTGTGGGCTCACTGCCCTGGTGGGCGGGAGGCTGGAAGAGTGGAAGGTCGTAGCAGTACCTGTTTTTGCACCATTATTCAGCAAGCAGGAGGGGTACAGCTACCTCAACTGATCAAAGGACAGTGGGGCAGTAACAAACGACCACGCCGAACTCCCGAAGGAATGGCCCCGTATGGGCGAGATCGTGGTCGAATCAGCACTGCCATTGGACGATGTGAATTTTTCCTCTCAATCTCCAAATCCCGTCTAACAGAGGTACCAGAGACTGTGGGGGAACGGGGCTCATGGAGCAGTCGAACTCATTGGACACTGGAGTTGCAGACCCTGACCGCTGACATCGGTTTCCCCGTTGCGCTTCCGGCATTGCTTTTTTTTCTCTGGATGCATTGGATATTCTGGCATCACAGGAAAGGATGCCGGTCTCTTCTGAAGCCAATGGGTATTCATGGCTTTAACTACGAGCTTCTTAAAAGGGCTGCATGTCTATATCTTGTGAGACGATCAGTCTTGTTCATCTGTCATCCGGATGAATCATTAGAGTTGGGTTCCTTTGTGACGGGACCTTGACGGATGAGAGGATCGCAATCTGATGTCAAAGGCTCCCGCAAAAAAAAAAGTTGGAGGCGATCGATCAACAACGCCTGTGCGGAACAGGCAGGGACGGACTCTGCTCGCTCGCTGCGCCCACTACTAACAGTTAACACTGATATCACTGTCGACATCATAGCGCAACGCAATTCCACTAACAGTGACGAAGCGGGGGGCACGGCATGAAGCGATAGTGCTCTAAGATATTGGAATCTTGGTGCCACAGCAGCGGTGCTGAAGCTTCCTTGGTTCAACCACGACTTGCAAGGCCGCACTGATTCTGGTTGAAACAGAACGGAACTGGAGCCTTGGAAGTGAGGTCAAGCTTTTGCCGCCTCAAACAGACAGCCTCGGCAGCCAATCAACGACGGCGCAACTCTCTCAAGCCGCATCGGCATCCGCCCGTTACCACTGCGAGTCATTGGCAACACGACCGCCAAGTGGTGTCGGGGATCGCCACCAGGCCGAGTTTGGTGATTGAGCACACGACACCGACCTCGACCGACCTCGAATCCCGCGAGGGATTCCTCAACGGATTCTTTTGACTCCAGAGGACTCCAGCTCGTTCAGGACCTCCTGGCTGTCGTTGATGCACGGCCGAATTGTGGATTCGTGGTAGACGAGGCCAAGATACCTAGAAACGATAGAAAGGAGGAGGACCCCCCGAAGAGGAAGACAGACACGCGACACCTTTGCTTCTCGTTTCTCTTTTTCTGTGCGACAAGTTGTTGTCACGATGCCCAGCGATGCCCAGAGATGCCCAGAGATGCCCAGAGGGTGCAGAATTATTGCCCTCGTGCCCTCCTTCCCCCTTCTGCCGCGTCCAAACGAAGCTGACCCACACATGGCATGTGGGCTTTGTTGACTTTGTCAGCCTCGCCGGCCAACCACGATGGAGCCATGCGGACTGCGGGCGGCGGCGACGGCGGACGGAGTCGGTTTTTGGACCGTTCCCCCCCCCCCCCCCCCCCCTCCTTCTGCCCCAGGCTGCAAGATCTTCTTGGCTGCATCATTTTTGGAGTGCGCTGTGCGTGCAGCGTGGGAGCGAATGCAGTCGAATGCATTTCGGATCAACAGCCTGCAGATTAGCTCGTTCGGCGTGCCTGGTGCGTCGCTGGGGAGTGCTGGCAACTGTGTTTCGCGGCGTCTGGACTTGTCGCTTTTTGGTGGATTGCCATTCACGACGTCGAGACCACCCACGTGTCACGATGATTGGTTGAAACCACCACCGAGCCCTTTCAACCTTCTCAGCAGAAGGGGCAGAACCTTGAGATGTGGGGCCGAATCCGCAGGACCGCACTTTCTTGGCGTCTACCAGACCACTCGAGCCCCCGACTCGTCGCTCGGGCCTCGGGGGACGCTTGTGCAAGGATGCTCGCCCAGAATGCCACGAAAGCTTATCGATTGGACTTAGTGGAATCTGGACCGAAGAAACACAAGAACGCACAATTGGAAATGCAGAATCTGCCCGTATATGGCTCGTGCGTCCGGCATCTCCCGCCTCACAATGGTTTCACAAAAAGTTGTGCGCACCTGGGCTTGGCACAAGAAGTGGTAAACCCGTGATGTCATTTGCTGCTTTCCAGCCTCAAAGCCCATTTTCATTCATCGTCGAATCTGTCCCTTCACAATGATGGGTTTCTACGCTGACCTCGGCGAAAACAACAAGTGGGGGGATGGAAAGTCTCAGCGGCACGACTGACTTTTTGAGGGATTGGATTCCGGAGTCACTCTCCACAACGGACTCCGATATGGACGGGATGGAACCGGCCGTGGATTTCGCTTTTGGAAGCCCCAGAAAGCGGTCAAGAAATGGGGGAAAAGAAGGGGAGCGTTTGTTCCATTCCGATGCTAGCTCCGCGGCCAAGCGGCCAAGACGGCCTCGACGGGCGCCGCGACTTCACTCGGCCACTTGTTCTGTGACAAGAGCTTCGATGGCATGTGCTCAAACACGACAGGTCGACAGGACAGGTGCTGTTGAGCCGCACAACTCCGTTCTCCGTAGGGCAAATCACAGTGGAAGTCAAAGTGGAAGTTTGCTTCGAGAGTCATTCGTCCACAGCAACCGAGAGATCCCCATCCCTTCGGTAATTTAGACGAACACAACTTTATTTCGACCTTTAGCTTTGTACGCTCATCAAACTCTATTAGGACCAACCGTTGTTCTATCACGGCTCTGTCACAATGCGAGGTGGTGATGCTGTCAGACATGGCGTAAATCACACAGAGAGGTCATTCAGAGCACCGCGCACTGCAATACTGCATTGTAGCCGGTATCCGGTGCACTGGTTCGGCACACCCCATCCCATGCCACTTCAACTGCCAGACTCCAATTCTCCGTGGTCCGGATGGATCCATCCACCCACCGACCACCAGTACCGAGTACGTAAACGTCCTCCGCCTTCTCCGTGATGCTGGTGGTGGTGTTCGATGGCCGATGATGACCCACGGGGGTTGACCGACCGATTCCTCCGAGCCGAACCCAACCGTTCAACCGTCCACCACCCCGTGAGAACGAACAAGCGCAAGGACGATCGTTTCTCTTCCCCGGTTTCCCCTCACAACCACAAAGTTGTCAAAGTTGACCACTCACTCGGTACCAACCTTAATTTTTGATCACGCCTCCCCTCCCGAGCTCGCTGATGAACCTGTCGAACTTGTGGTTGTGAGGCTTGCTAGCTACGTACGCGCCGTAACCCCAGAAAGTCGGGAAGCTGTCCGTTAATCTTCAACCAAATGAGAACCCTTGTCATGGATCATGATGCCCCCCAACTCCCCCGCTTCGGATCTAATGGATCTAATCCAGCTCGTCCAGCTATGAAGCGCAACGTGTCACACATACACAGCAACCTTACTCCGACATCACCACCTCCTCCCAAAAGCGCCCAAGGGTCCTAATGTGGGCACGTGCTATGTCTCGGTCTCGGTTGAGATCTCCAATGCGGGTGATGGTTGTGATCTTTTTTTTTTTTTTTTTTGAACCGGGGAGATATAGAGATGTGAAAATGGGATTGGTGTGTGTGGTGTTGTTGGAGATATGGATGCATGGTTGCTTGGCAAAGATCGTGGCGTATCTCGCGAGACCTTAAGCTCAACCTGAACTTCAACCTTGACACTTATCCCCGGTACCCAGTCGATGCGCTATGATATGCAACCTCGCTTGATATTTGTCCAGCCAAGTTCAAAGAGAGCGGGACGTCACGAAATGAAACTGATGAGGGTCCCTTGTGCTGTTGGACTTGCGGGTTCGGTTACTTCTTGCTTGTTGGCTATGCAGTTAACCTAATCTTCACTTCCAATCATAAAACTCACCAATCCTGGTGCAATTCTGTCATCCATCTTCTTTTGGGTTTTAAAACCCCCTTCAAGAGAATACAAGGCCGGATTTCCTCACTATTCACCCTAGGTACTCTCTACCGGATTGATGCTGCAACGGTCAGTAGTTCTAGTTGGGACGGATATCCCGACGGACACAGCTAAATGGTCCTCCCCCAATCCTCAAGTTCCAAATCGCGTTCATTCAACCACATGCGAATCAGGAATGGCATCGAATATTAGTTTTGGTGATCGCACAAGATCAAAGTAGATCCATGTACGGTATCTTACACGGCATCTCATCTTAGGTAGCTGCGTTTTAGTCGAGTACCTATCACGGAAACTCACGACAGATCATACCGTCTGAATATCCCTTGGTGGTGGGTGAGATTGAGGTTCACGAGCGACTGCGGCGCGAACCGTAAAATCTGCCAACGTTTTGTTGACACAAGACGGGCGTCATCGAGCATCGGCTGCTGTGGTCAAATATGCACCAGAGCCAAAAGAACCAGTTAGACAACTAACTCTTGTCTTCTACTAATAGTCATGCCTTCCATGTACCTATGTCATGCATGATTTTGTATGTACTGAATATGTAAAATGTAATGTAAGTGGTCTGGTGGTGTGAGTAGATAACTGCCCGCTCTGTCACATGATTGCTGTATGGAAAGTAAAATAGAGAGAGACCCTTCCTTTCTATTCTCCTTCCGCCCTAGAAACTCATGAAACACAGAATGGCTCAGACGCATTGTTAAAAAAAAAAAAAAAAAAAAAAAAAAAAAAAAAAACACTTGTCAGGAGTTTATGTTCCTTAGTCGCTTTGCGGTTGTTAGTAGGCAAAAGCATCATGACTGCCTACCCGACACCCTTAAACCTGTCGGGTAGTAGTGCTATTCTGAGTTTCAGAACTTGCTACGGCATTGTTCTCCTTTCATCGCCCAAATGTGCCGTCAAACCCCTTCGTAAATCACTAGTACTTGTAGAAAGTTGTGGAACCCAATGTTGAAGCCCTTTAAGAAGTACTTTGGGATGGGTTTTGGGGAATATGGAGGTTTGTAGCAGGAGAAGAACAGGGGAGATAGATACAAAATGAGATATATACAGTCATTCTGAAATAAGGTAACTACGTGACTTGTTTCATGTCGGTCAGTCTTGAACCGAGTAGGTAATATTTCCCTTTTGCATTTGATGGCAGTTGAGTTCGTTCTGTCTTCATCGGCAAGCCCGTATCAGTTTCAATTTTGGCTTGCGTACAATCTTTCAACTGATATCCATTCCTTCGGCTCTTCCCTTTCTTATTGTCATCCGTATCGGTTACGAGAAGTATGTCCTTTTTGGTCGGTCGGAGAAGTCCATGTCCACCCACACACTCCCAACTCGTCACTCCTTTTGGGTGACACCTTCCTTCTCATGTTCAATATGCCTAATGACGCTCCAAATACCTCTACCTCGGGGTCTTTTTCATTCATACACAACATACACACATCAGTTACACGACATCATAAACCATCATCACACAACGCTTTGCACGCACAACACAAGTCAACACAAGTCGACATAAACATGTGAAAGAATTGCGAATGATAATGGATGGTAGATGATACAGGCCTTCTCGAGTAATGTTGAGACCGCCCCCAATAACGCCGCGCTTGGATGAAATACAGATATGACCCCAAGGAAACACCCATAAAGATAAGGAAAAATGTGGATAACGATGTGTTGTGTTATCTCTAGCTGGAGTAGTATGTTTGGAGCGATTCCGCTTGACTGCGCTTTCTGAGCACTGCTAGAGCATCTACTGATCCACCGACCGGGAAAGTGGACGAGGGGTAGGCTCTTCATCTGCTTCGGCGACCTCCCCATCCAGCTTCGGCAGTGATAATTGGCGCGGCGTTTGCTCAACGTCGCAGATTTTCCTGCCCTCTGGCTCCGGCTTGAGGTCAGGAGGCGTAGAGACAGTGGCGGCAGCGGCTTCCTCGTCTGCTACAGCTGTGTTTAGAGCCAATATTGTCTCTGCGGTATCAACAACCAGTGGAGAAAGTTCCATCTGCACGTCGGTGATGGGAGTGACAATCTGGGCTGTCGGTGGCCCGAGCGTAGCGCTGCTGGCACTCTCAGAGTCAGCGGCAGTCATGCTATCATGACTGTTCGCCCGCATCATTTCAATTCCCAACTTCGACGATGGTAATGTGGATTTGGGGCGATGGTGCTTGGCAGGGTGCGGTTCCTGCCCGGAATTCGCCTGGCCAGCACCAAGCTCCTCATCCTCGTCATCGGCAGAGTCTATGCAGCCCTCAAGCCTGCGCTTCTCGATGGACTCTCGTCTTGCTCTCAACTTCTCGAGCGAGCGCTGTGGCACTGGACCTTTCGTTTTGCCTGCCAAGTGGTCCATCTGCGCGGGTGCGGACTGCTGCGTTAATAATTGTGCGTGTACTAGTGGTTTGGGTCCATCATTGCCGGTAACTAGGACCTCCTCCGAACCTGAGATACCTAGCCCACCTTCGCTCCAGTCACCCGTGGCCTTGCGGCTAACCACTACCGGAATGTCGTCGGTTGCAACAGATTCGGAGTCACCGAATGTTGAGCAAGTTGACTCCTCTCTGACGCTACCGCCAGAGTGGACAGTATATTTTGAAGAGCCGGATGCAGAAACAGGGCTGTCTTCCAGGCGCAGGCTCTCTTGCCGAAGGCCAGATGGTATAGGGGGCGGTAAGCCCAGCGACAACATCTGGGCCTGACCGGGCGAAGCGGGCTTCCACTGGCAGAAAGTACTCAGGACCTCACTCAACTTCGAAGAACTGATTGGCTTCTCTATAAGCGAATCGAAGTAATGCGGAGCGTGAAGTTCCTTAAGATACGCCGTGATAGCAACGATAGGAGTATGATGGTTTTTGTTCTTCGTTTCGCGGACCATTCGGGCGACGTCAGAGCCGTTGATTACTGGTAGTTTGAACTCCATGAAGATGATATCGAACTTGATGTCGCTCAAAGCATACCGGCAGGCTTCCTGGCCTGTTGCTGCCGAAATGGTCCGACAGCGGAGCTTTTCCAAGAGCTTCTCCATCACCATGCGAGAGACCGGGTGGTCTTCGCAGATCAACACATCTAGCGGTCGGAACATGGGACCATCCAAAACCTGCGACATCCGTCTGGAGCTTTGACGCCGGCGCTGGACCCGAAGAAGTGCATTCGCCTTATCCCCTTCAGTGTCGGATGAAGATGGCGACATATCGAAGACCTGACTCCTGCGCTTATGATGAGCCAGAATGTCGGTAGATATCGGACTGCCACTGCCTTCCTGAGAGCCGACAGTAAGGGAGCGAGCACGACCTGTAGATGGGCCGCTATGATTTCGAGGACTTGACATCAACGTGTGTCCAGGAACAGTCTTTTGTGGTGACAGAGGCAAGGGAGGCAAAACGAGCCGCCCGTTTGACGGGGAAGACGCAATAATCGTTGTAGCCGCCTTCTGGAAAGTAGGCGGAACACGTGGCCCTTCCACCGCAGGTTGGATCGAGGATCCCGATTGGTGTGAAAGGCTGGATGAGTTACTGGACGCCTTGCGTCGACCTTCCGCGCCTTGGCCAGCCACAAACGACACAAGGAGGGGTGAAGAAGGTTGTGAAGCTCTGTTGGGAGAGTTCGAATGTCCAACACCAGAAGGTGACTGGGGACGCTGAGATGCTTTTGCAGCAGAGAGCGTCCTCTGCACGGGATTGGCGATTACTGGACTGCCTTCCAAGGCTCCAATCTGGCCAGGAGCGCTGATAGAGCACAAGCCGCCAGGACTAATGGGCTTGGTCTGAGACTCCGCAGCCTCTGCCCGTAGTCTCTGTATGACATCCTTGTTCGCCTTTTCGAGAACAGCCAGGTTTTTGAACGAAAAGTTCCCGAAATCATCGGCAGCAACCGGCTCGCTCAAGCGTCTGCTCTTCAAATCACGAACATGAGGGGGAATATGAAGGGGCATCAAACCTCGCTTCACGGTGTTGACGTTGGAGTTGACCTGGGACCTAACCTTTGCCAACGCATCATGCGGTCGGTCATGATAATCAGATGCTGGGGTTGAACTAGGAGGTGAAGACTGGTCTTCCAATTCCTCAGCGAATGACTGGAGGACGGCACCACGTGAATCAAAGTATTCAGTGTCTTCTGGATGCTCCGGTTGGGGCACAAACTGAGCATCATCCTGCAACAATGTATCCCAATTGACACCCTCGAACCACGGGTGACTGCGGATTTCTTCGCCTCCTGACTGAAACTTGTCTTCGCGGTTCGCCCCAAGCCGCTGATGAGGATCCGAGCACAACAACTTGTTGATCAGATCTTTGGCCTCTAAGGAGATTTCCATATCATTGTCATCAGGGAACTCCAATCTGCGTGCCAGGATGTTCTCAAAGACTTGTTCCGCCTCAGGCGCATGAAATGGGGGGATTCCATACAAAAATTCGTACATGATGCATCCAACGGACCACCAATCACTTGTCTCGTCTTGAGGCTCTCCCCTGATAGTTTCTGGGGCTAGGTAGTCGGGTGTTCCGACAAAGCGGCGATTGGTATCCTCAGGGTCGAAAAGCGCCCAATTTGGCGGGGGCATATGAGGCTGTTGTGGAGGAGTGCCTCTGTTGGCGTCTGTGCTGTTTTGCATGGTTGCGTGGGAGAGCGAGACAAAGTCGGGGGATGCGCCCTCGTCGGCTTCGCTACGCTCGCCAGGAGACTGAACGGCTTGAGGCGGGACGGAGAGAGTGTCGTTCAAGGACAGATTTGGAAGCATATGCGACAGTGCTTCGCTACCGCCACTGTCACTGCGGCGCGCGGATAACCGCCGAGGTTCTTGAGATAACATCCCGAGGTTGAAATAGGATGGCTGTCCTAGGCTGGCACCATAGTCGCTCGGCGTCATTTGTGGGGTCGAGAGAGGGGAAGGGTTGCGAGCATGAACGTCGAGAGAAGTGGAACGAGATGATGCCATCGAAGAGGACCGAACAAAAGGGCCTTGCTTGAGCAGGTCCGGAGCTGCGTCGGCGCCATTGTTTAGAGCACGCTTCTGTCGACCAATGAGACCCATGCGCGAGAGGCCAAAGTCAGTCAACTTCAAGTGTCCCTTTTGGTCAATAAGCAGATTGTCGGGCTTCAGGTCACGGTGAACGATGCCCCGACTGTGGAGGTGCTCGACACCGAGGATAACCTCACCGAGATATTTCTTCACCCAGTCTTCGGGGAGACCTCCCAGTACTTTGATCAATGATGCGCAGTCGCCACCATTCAAATATTCCATCACCAGGTAGAGGTAGTCCTTGCTCGAAAACGTCCAGTACAGCTTAGCGACAAAGTCGCTTTCGCCCTGCCACATCATGATGGCGCGTTCTGCCTTGACATTGGTGACCTGGTTCTTGGCTACCATGTCGGCCTTCTTCAAGACCTTGATCGCAAAATATTCGCCGGTCGACTTTTTCTTGGACAGATAGACGCTTCCGAACGCACCCTTGCTGATGGGTTTGATGATCTCGAAGTCCTTGATCGATGGGGGAACTGCTTTGGCTCGCGGAGCGCCAACGACCGCGCTGAGACGGGGCGAGGGTGGAGGTTTAAAACCAAGGTCTCCGGTTGATGCAGACACGGCTGCTGAGGATTGTCGCCGGTGATGATGGATACTGGGAGGGGTCGGGGAAGTAAACTCACTGCTCGGCAGCATCGGTGATGCTTCGGGCGAGACCAGGCTGTCAGAAGGGAATGGCAGATTGCGCGGTTTGTGAAGTCGGAGGGGTGACGATGGTGGTCCATTTCGAGACGGGGATTCTTGTCTTCGAGGGGATATCGTTCCTGGAAGAATGAGGCTCCTTCGATGATGTTGTCGCGAACTTGCATGCCGGCGAAGGTCACTAAACTCTGACAGCGGCGATTCCGTTCGGATTGGCATCCTCGAGGCAACAGACGAGGATCTAACGCTTCCGCCATCACTATCGCCAGCGTCGCTTTCCAAAAGCATGGATTCTCGTCTCGATTGGGTTGCGCTGGTCAGGTTGCCAAGTGTACCCCGATTGGATCGAGGCGTGGGGCATTCCTTTGGGCTGCTGGATCGCGTAGACTTAATCGACATTGATAATCGGCGGCTGGGGCGATCTCCCGAAATGTGGGCCTTTTCCAAAGCCATTGCCAGTGTCGAAGGAGCATCGAAGGACCCGGGGAATATCCCCTCCTCCTGTGCAGGCGTCGTTTCTTCGTCCTCGGTCTGCTCGAAGTCCTCTTCTTCCTCCTCTTCAGTAGAGTCACTGAGCCGACCAGCGGCGATCTTGGCAGCCCTGCGCATAGCCTCATCAATACACTCCTGGACCATGATGGCAAATTCGATTCGAATCCTCTCGGCATATTCAAGAATCCTGCGATGGCGGAAGACAGCTTCAACCTTGGCCTTAGCAACGGTCTCCGTATCAGTACATAGCAACGCAAGACCTTGTTCTTGCTCGAGTGTGTTCGTGCCAGGTGTTTCCCATTGCATCACCTGGGAAATACGGCCCTCTGACTGGGGCGACTGCGTACGAAAATCTGCCGGGTTTTGTGTAGTCTCCTTGATGGCAGGGGTGCTAATCTCGATCGCAGTGTCGCATAGATCAAGGAGCAGCTCAACAATTCGGGCTTGCGGCCGACGGATAGCAAAGGATCTGGCTCTCGAATGTCCGAATCCGGATGATCTGTCCCTCGACCGGCCGGAGTTCGAACTTGGCGTTGATGTCCCCGGGGACGATGTCGTCGATGTTGGAGGACCAATGGGCATGCCTTTGTACTCGGCAATCGGCAAATTAGCCGGGTCTCCAATCAAAGTGCGGCTATGACGCGCCTCGAGGGCGTCGAGTACTTTGACAATGGCGTGACGGTGATCGATTAGACTTTCCTGGGTCATCTGAACATCCAGTTCCGCTCGATGCTCCTGTAGACACAAATCAGTGTGCTTTTCGAACCACCAAGGCGGGATCTGGCGTTCGCAAATACGGCAGAGCACTGGCGCTGGTGGAGGATGGCCATTCGGGTCATCCAGTCCGCACTCTGCAAGTTGGGTAAGATAGCTGGCGAGAACCTCAGCTCCTGAGCCGAGGGATTCTACGATGAAGGCTGGTAGATCGATTTTGATCTCACGCGGTGCTACCCACGGCCGTATCATCCACATGGTCTACAAAGAAAGATGAGTTAGAATTAGTTGATGAGAACAATGGTCATTGCCAGCTCCTCTAACACATATCCACTTCGTAAAGCATGAATATTGGTGTTCACTCACATGACTATCTTTGCCAGAGGCGCCATCGTAGACCATGATACCTTGTGCCTCCACGTCGATAATTGTCGGCTCATCTGCTTGCTCGAGCGGGAGTAGCCGCGACAATGGGCCGACCTTGACAGCAAAGCGGATGAACTTTGACTTCGAATCGTCCCTTTGCATGCTTTCGATAACATCGGCAAAGATGGATTTATTGTCGCTGACGATCAGATCTGCAATAGCAGTTCCTGTAACTTGTTCGGGTTGGGTCCCAACCACATCAACCCACGAAGGGCTAACCCATCGGATAGTACCGTCCAGGTTGAGGTCCATGATGACGTTTAGAGTCTGTTCGGCGGCCTCGCGAAGGTCCTCCCTCTCCTCGCGGATATTCTCGCTGAGTGATCGCTCCATCTGGCCAGCCCTGAGCGACGATACGGCCGGCGGAGCCAGCAGGCTCGGGGCCTTGGATTGTTCCTCCATGATGACTGAGTTGGACGACGGGGAGGTCAGGTTATTGTAGGACCATCTGATATGATGTTAGGGTGAGGCGATAAGAGGGCGGCAGCTTGCGAGTATTTCGGCGGAGGACGCGGTGGCGGGCAAAGTTCCGTGGAAAAGGGGCTTGGGAGACTGAGGAGGTGGAAGCTGAGGCTAGACTCGTATGGTTGGCGTGCGTGCTTCTCGTTGTCTTGTCGAAGGACGTCCGGGGTGGAGCCGGGGGCTGTCTGGCAGACGTGCCAGAGCTAGAGGGCAGCAGGAGCCTGAGACATAATGTGTTTTCTTGGCCTGAGTGTATCGCCGTCGTCTAGTGCGCAGGTAGTCTAGATATCGTCGGATTGGGTAGGCTGGGGATTCGTGTTCGTGGTCGGGTCGTGGTTGTAGTCGTGGTCGGGTAGGGTAGGAGGTGAGGTGTCGTTGAACCGTGGTTGTTGGGGCCAGCGCCGAACGGTGCAGGTTACAGCAGCAGCAGGACGGGAATCGGGACCAGGCGGGCAGTGGACCAGCTGGCGTAGACCGTCTTGCGTCGGATGCACTATGTATGTAGGCTCGCTCAGCACGTGAAGGTGGAAGAGGCAGTATGGACTGCAGAATCGTCAAAGAATGGACTGAGCGTCTCTGAAGTTGAGCGGCGGTAGATTGTGGTGATGGTGGTCGTCGACAACAGTGGAGGGCAGCGACAGCACGCCTTGAACGAATAGGGGTTGGAGGAAGTGGAAAGTGAGTGTGCGGTCAATTTTGGGCAAGCGAGACGAAGCTTCGATTGGAAGATTGGAAGATTGCGAGGGTAGCGCTGGGAGCCGCCGACTCCGTGCTCCGTGATCCGCGATCGAGGTTTCCGTGCAGTGGGACAGGTCCCAAGGGCAGCGAAAAGACAGAACCAAGGGGGAAATGGCCCGATGATGGACGTTGTCGATGTCGTCGTCGTCGGAGTCGTCAGTCGTCGCAAGGATGTGCCCAGAGAATGGAGGTGGACTCTGGTGGACTTGGTGCTGAGAGCAGTCCACTGTTCCCGGTGGACTCCAGCTGCTGCCGCGGACAGTCCGCGGTGGTGTTGCCGTCGACCCGTCCACCGAAGTGCGAGAAGTGGCCGCCACTGCCGTCGTGACTCGCTCGAGTGGAGCCGTCCCGTGGTTCCAGAATGGAAAGCTAAAGTGGGGCCCTCTTTGTTTCGCTTCCCGTTCGTGACAGCGGCAGTTTCTCTTTTTGCTCTAATATGGGTACAGGGAAAAGGAGATGTCATTGACAGCAAGCAGAAGAAAAAGAAGATGGGATGGATAGACTACAAGAAATTGAACGGGTGGAAGCGGTGGAAAGCGAACTTTCCAAGCTTCGACCGACTCGTTGATTTACACGAAACAAAACTGAACTTTCACTGCGCCTCCCCCCTCGCTCGGACAAGGTGGTGCGTGCTGTGCTCTCGTTTCTTTTTCTGTCCAGGCATTGGAACACCAAGACTCCCAAGAGAACAGCCCAACGGGATCTCTCTCGCACACCGTTTTTTTTCGTCACCATGTTCACTGCGTGACTACCTGCGCTACGTAAGGTATCTACGCACCACCACCAGGCAGCATGAGGGTACACTATGTACAACAGGCGAGAACAGGGTGCCATCCAATGCTGGGGTGCTTCGAGAGCGGGGGGATGAGCTCAAAGCTGGCCAATCACACGCGCATCTACTTCCACTGGGCTGCTTGACGGGACACAATGACGGGACGGGACCTATCATCGACCACACTCTGAGACTCTGGGGTCGACGTTGAGGTTCCGGAACCACCAACGTAACCTCCCCCAACGGAGAGAGTCAGGGGCCGTTATTATTTTTTTTTATTTTTTTACCCTGAGGTGGTGCAGGTCACCCTACCATTCTACCAACCACTTTCCCTCACAAACTGCCCATCATCGAAAGGTGCTGTTTATTCAAGATGAAAAGTCCCCGTTTGAGCTTGTATAAGCTATCTTCTTTCTACACGTTACAGAGGCAAGCAGCAGGAAACAGGTCATATCAAGGTGGGTTTGTACTTTGTTTGCCGGGTCAAAGAAGCTGATCAGTTCGAGTCGTCATTGTCGATCCTGTATAAGGACCAATGGAATTATACTGAACCGACATTACATTGATAACTGACAGCAACCTAACTCAATCAGTCCCTCAAAACCTTTAAGCCTTTGGGACTTTTTAGTTGAAGGTGATTTCTGGTGATTCCAACGTGGAATTTCACCGGTGCTTGCCGTGGGCGGTGAGAAAGAGGATGGCGCTTTCCCTTCCCAGGTCCTACCCCGCCAAATCCCACCAATGTCAACCATAACATCGCCTGCGACATGGTAAGTTTTCAGACGGGTCACGTTGTCTTGCATTTCCACCTCCCTTCGTTTCTTCCTCTTTCCCCAGTCCCCAGTCCTCAACAATGATCTCAGCGTAGATCCCCGGGATGCCATCAAAAAGGAAAAGGGACGACAAGGTTCAAACACGTGATGTCCCATCACATCTGCATTTGGTTTACCTGTCTGTCTATCTTGAGATGGATGCCTTCGGCAAGCCGGGCAAGCCAGGATGGATTGAGATACTGCTGCCAGAGTCGCCTACTATGCGCCAGAGTCTCACTCTCGCTTCTTCCACTTCCACTTCTTCCATCCGCCAGCTTCCACGGTATCATCGTGTGCGGATGGTGGCTTCTGCTGGCTGAGGTGATGCCAATCACCACGTCCTGCATGACGTCGTTGCACGAGAATGCCCTACCTATAGGCTCTCGAGCCATGGCACACTTGAGGGACCTCCGGCTTACCAAGTACGTGCCTGTCTGCATACATCACGTATGACTGCCACGGTCTTTGCGAATCGGATCTCGCCATCAATAACCTTGAGCGACGCGGTACCTTTGCTTGATTACATACAGCGATATCCGAGCTCTTAGACGGTGACCATAGGCCAAGCCGGAGATACCTCCCTACCTCCATGGCATCCTTTCTTGCGCAGCTTTGGCAGGCCAGCCGGGGCCCTTCATACTCCCGCTTCCAAGCACAGATAGGTAGGACTGCTCAACAGTCTGGCCGCTCGCTTCTTCCCGCCGTCAACGGAATTGACGAATCGTCTCCGAGCTGCTTACAAGCGATCCGATAAAAGGTAGCGGTGACCAAGCGGCCTCCAGGCGGCGTTGGATCACGGAATTCGATAAGGAATTAACCACTTCCTCTCCGGACTATCAAAGGTCTACCCTCACTGGACTACTCTCGCACCCTACGCTAACAGCGTAGCAGCTATGTTGAGTACTCCTCGAGAGGCAACTGATGTGAGTTCATGAATCCACAGCTGCCAGTTAGTGGGGGTGGGAGTGACAGGCCGCGTTTCCTCCCAAGACATTGTCTCAGCAATTCTAGATCTGCGCCGCTGTACTCCGCACGCATACATGGCGGTATCTGTATATGACGGCGTTCGGATAGAAACTAGATGGGTCGAAGGGACTAGACTAATGGACATAACGTATCGATTTACCTAACGATGGTCGTTGACCCCTCATTTTCTTCTACCATCCTAGCTGCAGTCGGCCACGTCTGGTGATGGTGTGGCACTTGCTGGCATCCTTCGAAAAAGCCACCCAAGAAGAGATCTCGAACGCTTTGACCTGGGGCGAACAGCTGGGCAAACCATGCCTCGACTGGGATCAAGGGCCAAAGAAGCCTGATGGGAACAGAACTACAAGCCTACATGGTAAGGCAAGTTTACTGATCCTTGGTATGAACTGTACAGACAGCCTCTTCGAACTCCATGAAGTAAGACGGCCAAACGCCTCGAAATTACTAAAACCAAAACCTTGATCACCTCTCATGGACCGTGCCCAGAGACCTCCCGGCTTTGTAGGGTTACAAAGCATCAAGGATCCCGTGGATATATGACTTGGCCTGGAGCGAGACAGAGACAACTCTGCACAGTAATAAAGAGGGTCCGGATATAACCAACATGTGTGGACAAGTTTTTTATGTAGACTAGGAATTGACCAGGTTCTCTAGGTACAGCTATAACAAACAACCTGACCAATTCGTCCTTGGCCACTTTGACCTGATAAGCGAGCACATTTATTGCGCTTTTGACAAACCTACCTACCATCCTTCGGATGCTTCCCCGATCCCTTCTTACTTACATAACGCTGGTTGCGTCGCTCGGGGCCGCACAAGGAAGACAAGTCAAGCACACCGTACGTTTTCCACCTCAGCATGGGACCACTAGAATCGCACAGACGTTACACTCACTACGCCATAGGCAGGGAGGGGGCTTGAATGGGTACTACCAAACATGCCATACTGAATGAATGGACGCCACAGCAATGCCTGTCTACCAGTTGAGACGACACCTCTGTTTTTCTCTCGAAACATCACGAACTACCGTAGGCCGCTGTGATGATATGGTTTACAAAACAGCGTAAACAGTCAACAAGGAAGTGAAAATCCGAGATGGCCCCCAAACTCTGGAGGGACTGGCTCGTTAAGGAGCCGTGATGTTACTAACCGACCTGGTCTTCGTGCTTCTTCCAAAGACGAAGCCATTGAGGAACCCTCGACGATCATTCTTGACCAGCGAACCAAAACCCATTGATGACGGAAGTATGTCACGATGTCTTCGGCTGCAAGAAAACGGAGACTGTAAAAAGACTCTTTTCTCCGTCCGGACAATATTACCTGATCCACAAAAGCTGGTAGTAAATGGTCGTGACAAACTTGAATCAAGACACACGCTGGTGGCGGATCGACCCGATGCGATCTACCCTCTACGCATTACTAGACGGGTCTCATATTGACACTCTCCCTACTTCCCCGCATTCATGAAGAAAGCCCTTCCCGAAGAAGAGTTTGATGGGCTCGATGGGGAGGATCACTGATATACATGACTGGGCACGTGATGACCATGACCAAGAATGACCGCTCCTCGTTTGTTTGTCTACTTGCCATCGATCTGGCCAAACAGCATGCTGGAGGGGCTGGTGAATGGTGACAAGAAGAGAAATCCAGATTGGGAGATGGCTGTCATAAACATATTGCTGCCATAAACATCCCGGCAAGACATTCTGCAGAAACTCAACGAATGTAGTCTTGACAGGTAAAACACAGGGAGTTGCCTCCGCCCCCCGGTGATACCAGCTTACACGACACTAGCAATACTCAGTGGAATCTAATCCCTTTCTCTACTGTGAATCTTGACAAAGTATTGACCAATATTATGACAACATGACAGCCTGTTGCCGCTTCAAACAAGTTTTATCTGATCGAGAGAAAGACTGACCTATCATCCAGCCTTTTGACGACATTTGACAGCTACCAATCTTATGTGACTGAGTGGTGCGTATATGCCTTTAGACTGGTCGAGGTCTGTAGCCCAATCCGATTGAGGTGAACAGGAAGAAGCTGCTTCAACAGCCCACGAGTCGGTGATAAGAACTCAACATTTGTCAGGAAACTTGACTGCTGTTGAGATCCGTATCTGGTCTTGTGAGATCAGAGATGACGAGTTTTCGATATCAGTCATGCTCTCCTCCAGCTATACCGAAAGTGACTCGGTCGACTCGTCCAGGGCATACTCCGGCGAGACAAAGCGTTGGGCATAAGGTTGAAAACGGAAACTGGTTGAAGCAGACCAGGGTGCGATGAAGTTGTGTCTTCCAAGAAAAGCTAAGAAAGGTCGTAACTTCCTTCTCAAATGGAATCACAAGTGCAGCGCCGCAATTTTACTCAGACACAGATGGCAGTCGCTAGCTGCCAACAAAATTCCTAACTTCCCCTCAAACCTGGCGCTCCAGTCACACTCCAACTCTTATCTTCTCTGCTGCGTATTCCACTGGTCACTGGTCACTCGGCAGCTATCCCAACCAAATATCCAGAACTTGCTCGACTTTTGTGCCCCCGAAGACACACGAAGGTAGGAGCTGAGCCACAATCCTTTTCGACATATGACTGACATTCCATTGCGAGTACGCAGAGAACGAGGCAAACAGCTCCAAATCGAAATCGATTGAAGGTCTCCCGACATCCACTTGAAATGCGCCGAATGTGCTGTGGTTCGTCCCGTCCCGTCGTTGCACTTGCGCCGGTCCCAGCCGGCTTCGCTGCTCGCCTCAACTCCCGTCGCTCCAAAGCCGCGAATACCACTTCAAAAGTCGGCATCTGCGCCCTGGAAGTTCGTACATTGCGCTTGTTTCCCATGGCAGTGTCGAAGATGAGAACAGGCCCATCCTGGAGGTGATTGCCAGATTCAAGCAAACTTGTCAAGAGTAGAAAAGCACAACCCAAGCGGGCTTGTTTATCTTTAAGAGTCCCGGGGCACAGGGGCAGGGGTCCTGTCCAACAGCTACCAACGGTCCAGGCCACCTAGCCAGTGTTAGTTGGTGATGATGGGCCATTCAGGGGCATCGACACAGTGGAGGCTTGCCAAGCACGCCATGTCAAATCGACATGTTTGACGATCAGGGCAAACCGGAGAAGTTAGCCGGAAGCGTTCACTAATCACTTCACAACTTCACGTTACCAGAGAACAACCCAGGTGGGCTGAAGTCTCAGCTACAGTGGGCAGCTGGCTGTCCTGTCAAAAACATACAGCTTCAGCGACTATGGCCAAGCAAAAGCTTCACGTTTGCAGTCACTTGCCGGCCCAAACTTTTGGACATTTCAAAGAGTTCGTCGGCCAACCCGGAGTGTTGGCAAGATCTACACACGTCCTATCCACCACACAGATTACACACTGTTGACCTGCGTCTCGGTTCACTATCATCTCTTTTAATCTTATTATCGCTATCGGGAAACCCCGTTGCTTGGTGTTTGGTTACCTTTCGGTTGCCCTGGACCCCAAATGCGGAATAGTGTCGTGGCATAGGCTGTCGGCCTTGCGCGCGTGCTGATATGTGTGACATCGCAGCCTAACTCGAAATGTCAAGTCAATAATGGTAAGATACTCGGCCCCCATGTCTCCATTTCGAAAGCGCGAACGGCGACAATGGAACTTTCCTCACCTGAACTCACTGCAGAGAACTTCATCCTCCTCATCTTCTCTCATCTGTGGGAGTCGGACCTTTCTTCGCTCAACGGCCACTGAACAAGCGTCACCGGGCCGCCGCTTTTACCCTTGCCCACGTCGAGTTACCCGCCGTCACTTCTGGGACCACTTACATCCTCAACCTCTTCAACGAAACTGCGATCCAAGCCACGAAGCCTCGAGTCGAGACCCTTTTTAGCACCTTCGAGGTGACGTGCTCTCCGTATTTCCAAATCCCCGCGGATAACAAGGTAGCCAAACAAAAGGAGATCTGGGAACGACGTCCTGGACGAGCCGTCATCATTGCAGCCTCATTATCCTCCCTCGTGTCCCGACTTACTGGATTTGTCAACCTCGCGCTTATTCGAGGTCCTCCAGGCGAGCTGCTTCTCAGGTGAGATTATCCGTATGATTTCTCTCGATACCATGCGTTACACAAACACCTCCGTGCCGCCTTTGCCGCCTAGTGTACCGCGCTCCGAGTTTCAGAATAGCGTACATACAAAGGATCCGCTTTCCCCAGAGTTAAACGATTGCCTCACACAATGCAAGGGCGGTCGTTATCTTGAGCGACTCAGTTTTGTCCCCCAGAAAGCAACCGTTCGGAACTGCATGGAAACCTGGAGGGTTTGTCAAGAATATCTGCTGATTTTGGTTCGACGATAGCCGCGTACCCCGCCAACCGCACCAGTTCATTCCGACATCAAACACTATCCCGTTCGGACCTCTCGCCATATCTCCACCCTGCCACCATGACTTCTTCACTGCCTCTCCAACCACTCGCAACTTATGCTGAGGATCCTCACTCTGGTCCGGACAGCAACCCGTTATCCACTCTGAATCTTACAATTCTTAAGAGTCTCTCAGACAAGAAAACGAGAGGTGGGTAGCAGTTATCAATATGGTCGCTGTTGGTGGATACAGACCGGGCTGATTGTTTCGGGTGTATAGATGGTCAACCACCGAAAAGGCGAGGCCCCAAGCCGGACAGCAAGCCAGCACTCACACGACGTCAAGAGCTGAATAGACAGGCACAACGGTATGCTTCTCCAGATGTTCATCAACGCCTAGATACCTGCTGATCTCTCATGAAGAACACATCGCGAACGAAAAGAGCTATACATCAAAGCTCTCGAAGATGAAGTTCTGCGTCTCAAGGAAATCTTCAGCACCGTCGCACAAGACAGGGAGCGTCTCGCCGAAGAGAACCGGCGGCTCAAAGCCAAGCTAGCCCAGAACGACGCAGCCGGTGATCCAATTGCTGCCGACACGAACTTCTTTGACCAAATGGTTAGCAGTCCAAGCGGACCGAGTCTTGGATACACTTCCAGCTCCAGCATGTTGGGAAGTGGAAGCTACCTACCGGGGGCACCGTCCAGCCAAACGACTTTCCCATCACCACCACCATCAACGACGACGACCTCGCCGGTTTACCGCCCACCCCCCGGGGGACAGAGAGACTTCAACACCATTCTGGGAGATGGCGCAGATGTTCTGGCACCAAAGAGGAATCCAGATTTGGATTATGATCAAGCCGGTGTTGATTTTGTGTTAACGTACGAGTTCCCACCTCCTTCGAACCCCCGTCGGTAGAAACAAGGGAGAAACGGACATTCATGTTGCTCGTCTTCCATGTTGGGGGGGTTCGACAACTTTCCAATACACAAAAGAAAAGGGAAGGGAACAAAAGCAACTAACAAGTGCCCCTTGGTTCTACCTTTCTTAGACTCGAGCGCCCATGCATGGAACACATGACATGGCTACTAGAACGAGGAGCCGGCACCGAAGATAGAGTGCAGCGAGAGCCCTGCGGCCACGCGCTCATGGCTTCCTGTCCTCCCGAGCCCTTCTCCGAGCTATCGCCAGAGAGCCCTTTCGGGTACACCAACACCATCCCGAATTTAGCCATTGGTGGGAATAGCAACGGCGACGGTGGTGCCACTACGCCCATCCAGCAGCAGCACGTCCACGCCCACGCTCACGGTCATCCCCCGATGCCTACTAGTATTAGCGGTGGTGGTCAGCGCACATGGGAACTCAGCAAAGCCGACTTGGCTACGCTGCTCGACCTAAGCAAGCGGCTAGATCTTGACGGGGAGATCACTCCTGTCATGGCGTGGGGGATGGTCCTCGCTCATCCGCGGCTTGCCGAGTTGCAGCTGGAGGACTTTGCGCGGTTGACGGAGGAGTTGGGGAGGAAGGTTCGGTGTTACGGGTAAGTTTTGCCTTTGCCTCTCCCGCTGTTGCCGAAAGTGCTTTCCTTTGCCTGTATCATAGTGAAGTTATGGATTGCTAATCTCTTTCTTTGGCGTGGTTGTAGGTTTGGCGCTGTGATGGAAGAGTTTGAGGTTAGGGATGCGTTGGAGAATCTGTTTTCGACAAAGCCGGATGGAGGAGTCTTTGAGGATTTTTGAGAGAGAAATTGACTCAATCGACTGTCTGGTGTTGGGTATAAAGGGGAAACGATGGTGTTCGGAATACTCAAGAGCTGGTCCGGCCGCATATGATAGCTGGCTAGACGACTGATGATAGAGGCCTTTGCACGTATCTTTTCGTAAACATTATGTTTAGACAAGCTGGAATATCAATTATCACTCGACCGGCCCCAAAATGCAATTCGGGGCATGATGACATCCAAGGCCTCAGGAAAGAAAAATGCCAGAAGAATACTAGCAACACCGGGCAAAGTTCAACAAGAGATGTCAAAGAAAGATGTACCGGAAATGGTGACAACATGAGCTTGGGCTTGCTAGGGTGTAGACGGTGAACCTGCTCACCTGAAATTCTCAGGTTTGATTGGTCAGTGCCTCATCGGTGAACCCCCATGGTAAGAGCTACGGAGAGCCCCACAGCACACAATAACCCCACCCTGCGAATTTCTGAGTTTTGGGGCAATTTGCTGCACGGCCGGACAGCAGAATTCCACAGCGACACAGCCCCGGCGAATTCGAAGCAACCCCTCCGAAGTCCTGGGTCCTCTTTTTATTTTATCTTTCCAACTTACGCCAGGTCCCGACTATCGATATTATTCCGATATCGTTTCGTCACCCACACACGACAGCAACCATGACGAACCCTACTCCTGGCTTTTCGGGCCTCGTCGACCTCATCGACTCCCTCCCCGACCTGGGTGCTACTTGGGGCCCCGCCGTCACCACCGAGACTACTCTCAATGGCGTCCCCTACGCCCCCTACTCCAAGGGTGATAAGCTTGGCCGCATGGCCGACTGGACTGCCGATTCCAAGGACGGCCGTGACGGCCGCGGTGGTCGCCAGCAGTACAACAGGAACTTCCGTGGTGCGTTATCCTACCTGGCCTCTGTCCTCTTCATGACCCTTTCAAGGTCTGGATGGGTGTGATGATGTTTACTAACTTCCTACTCTAGACCAGCAGATCTACGGCGCCGGTTCCACCTCCATCTTCGCTCCCCCCGTCGCCGAGGACGAGTCATCCTTCTCCGTTGTCTCCAACGTCAGGGATACTGGCAAGACCCGCTTCGGTCGTGGTGCTGTCTTTACTAGAGGCCGTGGCCAACGCGGCGGTGCTGGCGCCCAGGCTGGCAGGGGTGGTGGCCGTCAGACCTTCCAGAGGACAGGTCGCGGTGGTCAGCAGTACGGTGGTGGCTACGACGGTGGCCGCGGTGGTCGCCAGAACACTGGTGCTCGCGGTCGTCGCTTCGGCTGGAAGGATTATGACAAGCCCCAGCGCAACCGTGATGCTTCGATCAACATCAAGGGTGACTGGAAGCTGATTGAGGAGATTGACTACAACCGTCTCAGCAAGCTCAACCTCGAGACCGACGAGGGTGAGGATGTCGATGATTACGGTTTCCTCTACGCCTACGACCGCTCCTACGACAAGCCCGTGGTCAAGAACGCCGAGCGCAGGCTCACCGCCATCGACCGTGCTGCCTACAACGTCACCACCTCTTCCGACCCCGTCATTCAGGAGCTCGCCGAGAAGGACGAGGCCACCATCTTCGCCACCGACAACATCCTCTCCATGCTCATGTGCGCTCCCCGCTCCGTCTCCCCTTGGGATATCGTTATTTCCCGCCAGGGCAACAAGGTCTTCTTCGACAAGCGCGACAACGCCGCTCTCGACCTTGTCACCGTCAACGAGAACGCCGCCGACGCTCCGCTCGACGCTTCCGAGGGTTCCAAGGATGGCATCAACCAGCCCCACGCCCTTGCCGAGGAGGCCACCTTCATCAACCACAACTTCGCCAACCAGGTCGTTGTCGAGAACGAGTCCGAGAAGGTCAACATGGCCCACGAGAATCCCTTCTACAACGCCTCTGAGGAGAACGTTCCCCCTGCCTCCAAGGCCTACAAGTACCGCCGCTTTGACCTCTCCACCAGCGAGGAGGAGTCCGTCTTCTTGGTTGTCCGTACTGAAATCGACGCTGTTCAGAAGAACGCCACCGACGGCAAGAACCAGCTCGTCACCGTGCACGCCCTCAATGAGTGGGACAGCAAGGCCCAGGGAGCCGGCGGTGCCCTCGACTGGAGGACCAAGCTCGCTTCTCAGCGTGGTGCCGTTGTCGCCACTGAGATGAAGAACAACAGCTGCAAGCTCGCCAGGTGGACTGTTCAGTCCATTCTCGCCAAGGCCGATGTCATGAAGCTTGGGTAAGTTTTGCATCATTGCTACTATGTTGATAAAAACTGAATACTAACCACTTCTCCCCCCGATAGTTTCGTCTCCCGCGTTAACCCCAAGGTCAACGACAAGCACGTCATTCTCGGCGTTGTTGGCTGGAAGCCCAAGGACTTCGCCAACCAGATGAACCTCCAGCTCTCCAACGGCTGGGGTATTGTCCGCACCATTGCCGACATGTGCCTCAAGTCCGAGTCTGAGGACGCCAAGTTCGTCCTCGTCAAGGACCCCAACAAGAACATCCTCCGCCTGTACGAGGTCCCCGCCGGCAGCCTCGACGAGGAGGTTGAGGAGTTGGACCAGGTCGAGGAGGATGGTGAGGAGGCTGAGGAATAGAATACCTTTGGGGGTATGAAATGGGAGGCCTTTGCTGACGAGGAATAGAAAGCCTCTATGATGCAAACTTGTGGGAGGAGTATGAGGATTGGGGATCTGAGCAAGTGCAATATGCTCTCCCCGGAAACGATGGGAAGCGGAGAATAAAAGCAGTTTTATTTTTCAGTTAAAGAGCGTTTTTTTTGCTACTTGTGCTTCAAGGTATACGGTTGGTTTCTTTCAGGGGCGTTCATGAACCGAAAATGTCACTCATGGCAGGACTTTATTGGTTGTCTCGAGAGAGGAAAGCTTGTCTGCGTTGACGAGACTGAATGGAAACATGGGCGTGGCTCGTGTAGCGTACATAGTTTAGACACTATGCAGCGGCTTATGATGACGGGGGAATACCGGTAGACAAAGGACTCCGTAGTCGACAGAGTATGAAGGAATAGTCGATATTTGGGTAATGAACAAACATTCGCACATCAATTCAATCGTCTTGATTATGGTAATCCTTTGTTACAGGACCACTTTAGTCTCACGTGACTTCGCGACGTATTTTGGCGTTTGTGCTTCCCTCAACGCAGATTTGCCCCTCGCGTTGTTTCCCGCGCCCGTTTGCTGCCCGCTTGCAGATGCATGTCTTCGCCACTGCACCTGAACAACCACAACCCCGGCTCGATCAACCTGCCCCATCTCCTCATTCCAACAGTATCATCTCCAGCATCTCAATCGCCAACATCCCCTTTCCATTCAGTTATAGCAACGGCGCGCAATCTCCAATCACCTCACCACCACACCCATACCACAAAAACCGCGGCATCAATTTCTACATTAGGAAGCTGGAACAATGCCACCAAAATCATCATCATCCTCCGCAGGGAAACTGACCAGCTCCTCCTCCAAAACCCCCGTCAAGTCCGCCCGAAACAGAGGGTACATCACCAAGACACCTATCTCCTCGAAGCCGAAACCGAAGCCGAATGCGAGTATTTTGAATTATTTTAAGAAGGCGGCGGATGAGACGCTGTTTATTGGGGAGGGCGGGGTTACGGTTGAGGATTTGGAAGGGCTGAATGATGGGGTTGAGGGTGAGCGTGAAGCTGCGGCGGAAGAAGAATTAGAGGGGAAACGCTTCAATGAGGTTGGAGGGCCTATCAAGAAGAGGAGGGTCAGTCTTGATGCTGAGGAGGAAGTAAAAGGGACGAAGCTGAAGGAGGGTGAAGTTGAAGTGAAGAAGGAGGCAGAGAAAGAGGAGGTGAAGGTGCAGAGTGAGGAAAAGAAGGGGGAAAAGCAGGCGGTGCCACAGAGTAGTGGTGCGCAGAGCGCAAAATCGGTAAAGAAGCCGAGAAGAGGTCCGTTCTTGGATGATTCGGACGAGGAGGATGAGGATGAAGCGGAGGCGGAGGAGAAGAGCGCTGCTCCTCTCAAGACTGAGAGTCTATCTGGTGATGAGGGAAGGGAAAAAGGGGGGAAATCAACAAATAAGACGGAATCTGAGCCTCTAAAAGATGTTACAGAGAAGCCCAGAGTTCCCCTTCTACGACAAGAGACGTCCGGAGCTAGAGCGGACACCCAAACCAAGCAGGAAGAAGAGGAAGAAGAATCGGCAAAGGACGACGCAGATCAAGTCAACGAAGACCCACAAGAAGACAAGGAGAATGACGACAACGACCTTCAAGGCGAGGAACTGAGAGAGAAGCGGTACGTGCAGGAGCAAGCCCGGCTCGAAGCAAAAGAGCGACGAGGGTTTATCGGAGAGGATGATGATTATGACGAAATGATGTTGGACGATGCTGGATTTATCGATGAGATTGAGGACGATGATGATCTAACGTTTCCCCCGGCGGACCCGGATGCCATTACAGAAAACTGCCCGATATGCAACGCAAGTCTCGCCGGCGTAACAAGCGACCAGGCCACCGCTCACGTCAACGCTTGTCTTGATGGGAATCCCACGCCAGTTCCCCCTCCAACAATTCCAACAACCGCAACGAAACGTTCACCCAAGATTAAGGACGAAATCCAGGAGAGTGCATATATGATGGATGATACGATGGCGGATCTTACAGATGGTAGCAAGCGCTTCGCTTCTCGCGCCGCCATTGCCCGCCCAGGACAAGCAGACCCCTTTACCCTCCCAGGCGATGACGACGATATCAACCATGGCCCCGATGCTAAACCGAAAGGCAACGGCAGCTCGGCCTTCAGCAAATTAATGTCCTCCCACGCCGAATCTTCCGCCTGGGCCACCGCCGCGGCCGCCGAGTCCGCCTCTAGGGGCATGCCCGCCTACAAACGCACCTGTCCCTTCTACAAGATCATGCCTAACTTCTCCATCTGCGTCGACGCCTTCCGCTACGGCGCCGTCCAAGGCTGCAAGGCCTACTTCCTTAGCCACTTCCACAGCGACCACTACATGGGCCTCTCAGCCAGCTGGGTACACGGGCCCATCTATTGCAGCAAAGTGACCGGGTCGCTGGTCAAAACACAGCTCCGGACGGCGGCCAAGTACCTTGTCGAGCTGGAGTTTGGAGAGACGGTCCCGGTGGCCGAGACGGGCGGTACTGTAATGGTTACCATGATCGAGGCGAATCATTGCCCGGGGAGTTCACTATTTTTGTTCGAGAAGAAGGTGGGCAAGGAAGGGAAGACGCAGAGGATTCTGCATTGTGGTGATTTCAGGGCGTGTCCAGCGCATGTGGAACATCCACTATTGAAGCCGGAGACGCTCGATAAGGTGACGGGGAAGACAAAACAGCAGAAGATTGACGTTTGTTACCTTGATACGACGTATCTGAATCCGCGATATTCATTCCCACCCCAGCAAGATGTGATTCAGGCGTGTGCGGAGGTGTGCGCAAAGTTGGATAAAGGGTTGAAGGATGGCAACGAGGCAGAATGGGAGCGGTTGTTGAGGGTGAGGGAAGGTGGCGGTAATGCAAAGGGGGGGAAAGATGTCAGTCAGTTCTTTGGCTACAACAGTAAGAGAAAAGGGGATGGTATCAACGCATCAAACCCAACACCGCCCCAGGAGGAACAAGAAGAAGCCACCAAACCCCCTCCCAACGCATTTGCCGCCCTTACTTCTTCATCATCCTCCCGCAAAAACCGCCTCCTCGTAGTCTGCGGCACCTACTCCATCGGCAAAGAGCGCATCTGCGTCGCCATCGCGCAAGCCCTCCGCTCCAAAATCTTCGCTTCCCCATCCAAGATCCGCATCACCATGCAGCTCGGCGACCCCGAGCTCTCCGCGCTCATGACCTCGGACCCCCGCGAGGCCCAGGTCCACATGCAAGCCCTCGGCGAGATCCGCGCCGACACGCTGGCCGAGTACCTCGAGCTGCACCGGTCCAACGGGTTCAGCCGCATCGTCGGATTTCGTCCGTCGGGGTGGAGTTACCGGCCCGGTTCCGGTTCCAACAACAACTCCTCCTCCCATCCCTCCCATCAAATACCACCCGATCTCGACACAGGACCCCCCGCCTCCGCCCCCGTCACCGCCAACCTACCTCCCTCCTCGCTACCAACCACGCACCTCCTTCACGGCAACCGGTTCCGCCCCCGCTTCTTTGCACAGAACGTGGTCCCCCAGCGCGGGAGCGGGAAGGAGGCCATGTGCTTTGGGGTTCCCTATAGCGAGCACAGCTCGTTCAGGGAGCTGGCGCTCTTTTTGATGGCGCTGAGGGTGGAGAAGGTGGTGCCGACGGTGAACGTGGGGAGCGAGGCGAGTAGGGCGAGGATGAAGGGGTGGATTGATCGGTGGGTGGGGGAGAGGAGGAGAGGGGGTTTGGTGAGGGTTTTGAATGAGCAGGAGGGGGGCAAGGGGGAGAAAGGGGAAGGTGTAAAAGGGCAGAAGTTTTGGGATGGGAAGGATGGGAGTGGTGGGGGGGTTTATTGGTAATTTGTGCGGTGGTTTGTATGGTGGTTTGCATAAGAGTTGGGAAAGGGGAGAGTGCGGTCAGTCGGTTGTTCGTAAATGGGATAGCGTCATTGATCATGGCATTTCTGTTCGTCTGAAACTCTATCTGGCCGTTGTGTCTGCGTTTTCGTACAAGGACAACACTGCCCTTGCCTGTTTCCTGGCTCAACCTGACCGCGTCCATTCCTCATCTGATATCCGCCTATGTGACACTCTCGACGCCCTCCCTGCTTGTCTTCTCCCGTATCATCCCATCCTTGTCTCCGGCCCTCCTCGTTTACCCTTGGTTCTCGAGCGCACTTTCTTGCAGTTTCGTCATTTGCTTCAGTTGATAAACAATGTTGATGGTGACAACAACGGGTCAAAAATTTTGGTGTGCGTTCCGTGAAATGGTTCTAGAGCGTATGATCCCCTCCTCCTCTCTCACACTCAACCCTGCTTAGCCTTAGTAGCCTGGTTTGCCGCCTCTGCAACACGTCGTTAGCATGAATCCAACCCACCCAACCCATCCATCCAGCCACCCCAAGTCCTTTCACTCCGTGTAACATACCTCTCCTCGTAGCATCCTCCAACAACTGAATGTCCACGCTCTCCTGAGGCAGGTGGACGTAACGAACCACGGACCCGCGGATGAACACGTTCTTGACCGCGCTCAGGTGCGGGTACTTGAGCTCTTCGACGACTTGGATGTTGTCGAGCTTGATGTTGAGGAACTGGTCGACGCTCTTGAGCACGCCCCGGATCTGGATGTCGTTCTTGAGCTCGACCGTGACCTCGTGGTCGATGAGGGTTTTGAAGAAGCTTTTTGTTTGGTGTGTTAGTGTGTGTTTGTTTGACTAGATATTGTAGTGGGTGCTTGAGAGGGAAGGGAGGTGGGAGGGATAGGAAGGAAGGAGGTGAGAAGATGTGGTGTGGTGTTGATGCGCTGGCTGGTGTTTGTGAGAGAATGAAGGGGTTGATGAGCAATGTTGGTAAACGGGTGTCATGAAGTGTCAAGTAAGGGTGGGCTTGGTGTAGGTATGTGAAGCAACTCCCGATATGTATCGCGGACCTCGTTTTCTCGGCTTCAAAGCAGCATCACAAGCTGGCCAACATAGGATGGACTTGACCCCACTAGGGATGATGGTTGATATGATGAATGAACCGGCTGTTTCTACTGGAGGGGGTAGGACTGTGAGTAGGAGAAGGATATTATATTACCTGAAGAACAACATGGTGTTGGTATTAGTTTTGCTATGTTACCAAATGAGTGACGAAAAAGGAAGCAAAATGTTATGATATGTTGGACAACAGAAGGTGACGGGCATTCATAATCGGTAGAGAGTTGTTACTGGACTGACTGTACACGCCAAGGAGACGACTGCCCAACTCGGTGGAGGACTTGAAGAGGTGAGCTGCGCTTTGGGGGTCCAAGCTTCCATACAAACAGTGGGAGCACAGACCATTTGTTCCCTTCCCGCCAAGACCTACATGTCCCTACCTCTACTGGCAGCTGACAGCTCGGACATGGTAGATTGTACAGAGCTGCCCGGCCTCAGCGCGCCAGTGTTTCCACTTGAAGTCAAGAAGTGTCCTAGGAAAGTGGCAGTGTGGCACTTGCCTGTGGGTAGAGGTAGTAAGACGCTCGACGCGGGAAATCACAGGCGCGACACGGACATCTCAGTCACACAAACTCACACGGGAATAGCACTGCAAGGCCCAGGGCAAGGGCAACCCCAAAGGCGGCGGTTTCGTACACTTACAACGAAGAGCGCTACAGAGCACAAGTGGAAGTTAAAAAGGCCCGCCCAGCGCTCTGGCCCAGCCCCATCCATCCCCATTCCCTGATTCCCCCACAGGTCAAACAGCCATTCACGGCCGCTGAACACCACTCGGGCATTCTTCATCACTCGCGAGCGACAGTCGGGGGCCGACAGGGATGTGCCATCTGTTATTGTGCCGTCATTGGATTGTGTATCGACCAGCATCGACCGCCTTTCAGGGAGCGAGGCAGACCGCGACGAGCATCCCTCGAGCACGCCGTGGACGCGGCAGCCTTCCCCAGGCCTGATACCCCTTAGACAGACAGACGGACGCCATCGACATCGCCGTTACGGAGGACCCAGAGCAGCCAGACCCCCGAGTCCGGATCCTCTTCCACGGAACCCCCTAAAGTCCCAACAGATACCTGGAACCACCGACAGCACACGGGCCGGAAGCCGCGCCAGGATTACCCGTAGTAAGGTGCGCAGCAGCCAGCGGCCAGCAAAAAGCCAGGAGCGCGGGGTTGCCGATTACGCAGCAACAATGCCGCCGCCCTCGGGCCAAAAGGGCAGCCAGAAGGGGACGGGGAAGAAGGGTGGAGCGGGTGTCATGCGCCAGCACCAGCACCCGCGCAGTCGCAACACCACGCCCAGCGCCGGCTCCCCCCAGGTTGCCAGCCTGCCCCCCATTGAGCAGCACGAGACGGCCACCTTGGACGTGCGCTTCGACCTCTGCCGCAACATCACGTACGACGACATTGTCGACCACGTCGCTAACAACACCGCATCGCCCGACTCCAAGAGCCTCGATGGCCTCCTGTCCCGCCTGTCACGTCTTAGCGAGGTCATTGACAAGCGGGGGACCAACTGTGACAAAGGCATGCGTCTGCTCGCCCAGTCCCGCCGCCTCCGCGAGAGCGAGCTGGCCGCCGAGCGCGGCCGCGAGGAGGAACGCCGCCAAAAGGAAGCCGACGAGGAGGAGCGTGCCGAGCGCAAAGCCAACAAGAAGAAGCGGAAGGCCACCGAGAATCTGGCCCCGCCCCAGGGAAACAACATAGGTCCGTTACCACCACCTTACCACCTTGCATCACCCCCAATTGAAATCCTCTGCCTGCATTGATAATACAAAGCGTGATCCTGACTCTCCTCTCTTCCCTGCAGAGTATTCTTCCCCGGTCCGCGAGTCCGGAAACAAAGCAAGGAAGCTCTCCCGCGACGACTCTGCCAGCTCCTCTCTCTCGCCCGTCGCCCCCAGGACGCCCTCTGCCATGGAGGCCGACGACAAGACCAAGACCGAGGAAAATGACGACGACGACGACGACGACTCCGATGACGACGGCCAGCCTCCGCCGCCTGCACGACCACAGGCCAACACTTTTGGCGATGACCCATCTGCCTTCCCCGATCCGACCATCTACGAAATCCTCCCGGTGAAGCCGGGAATGACGGAAGACGAAATCAAGGAGATCTATTCAGTTGCAGTCTATCCAAAGAGCGACCTGGCCGACATAATAGCCGGCGATCCCCCCGATAAGGACTTCAGCAATGCGAAACCTAGTAACCAAATCAACTTTTCTACTTTCAGCACTTATGTCGAACCATTTTTCCGACCGTTTACAGAAGAAGACCTCGCCTTCCTAAGAGAGCGTGGCGACCGAGTCACGCCCTTTGTTATGCCGAAGCGCGGGAAGAAACATTACACGGAAATATGGGCCGAAGAGGACGGCGCCATGGCCATTGATTGGGCAGATGTCAAGGACAAACTGCCCCCCAACCAGCCTCGCGGTAACATAGAGAACATGAACGACGAGATTGCCGAGACAGACAAGCTCTCGGTTGGGCCCATTCTAGCACGGCTATTGCAGACGATGCGGCCCGAGCATCGTGCACCGCCTGCGGAGGAGAGACAAAACGGCGTCACTGCTGACGGGGATGTTACCCTGAACGGTGTCGATCGCTTTGATTTTGGGGACACTCAGCCACAGACAGCATCGCCCACTGTAAATGGAATCAATGGCACCAATGGAAATGTCAACGGCACAACTGGACAGTCCGCCTCAAACCAACTTCCGCCTGCGACTTTCATGCCCGAGTCCAACAGCGAATCATGGAAGAAAGCTTCGCATCCTAAACTCGATTATTCCCAAGTCGATGAACGTCTCAAGCAGGAGCTACGACACATTGGCTTCCTACCTTTCCCGCCCGACCAAGCCAACGGGACCTCTTCCACAGCCAACAATGTCTCATCATCGAATACGGGCAATAACAACACGTCTTCCACGAGCGGCTCCTCTGCCTCGCATCCCTCCGGCGGCGATCCTGGTCCCACAGCTGCCGATTTCGATGGTCATTATGATGATGAAGTTGCCGCCCGATTACGTCTTCTCCAATCCCGTCTGCACGAGCAGGTTCTTCTTAACGGTGCTCGCAAAGCGCGTCTCACTGAGCTTGTTAAAGAGCGCATGGCATTCCAAGAGTACCAGACCATTCTTGAAGACCTTGACAGCCAAGTACAAGCAGCCTACCTCAAACGGACCCGTACGATGGGCAAGAAACCGAAGAAAGCCCGGCCAGGCGCCGCAAAGGATGGCGCCAACGCGAATGGCGGGTCGGGGACGCCCGGCCCAGGCGGTGCGGCAGGCATGGCGCGACCAGGCATTGGAGACCTTACGCGTACGCTCATGGAGCGTAGGCGGAGGTGGATCGAAAACATGGGGCCGCTTTTTGAGGATGATGTGCCCCCTTCGGAAGATATGAGCCCAGTGGCGAGAAGGATTAGGGGCTCCAAACTTATGAAGGTTCCTAGGGTGAATGAAGAAGGGAGCACGATTTTCTCACGAGAAGCAATGGCTGATCTTATCAAGCGGGAGAAAGATTCCTGGGACGACGAAGAGGCTGACGAGGAGTGAGTAGCTTATCCCAACCACGTTGCCTCCCCAGGCCTCTCGGGGCCTTCCCATACTCGGAGTCCTCCTGCTCGGGCGTCGTCCCTGAAATTCCACAACGATAAGGATGTGGCTGAGGTTGTGGATGTTCATGGAGATGAGCAACTTAGTACATCGGTTGGACCTGATAAGAAAGAATACGAGCAACTCAGCATATTATTCGGATTCGATGAGGAAGAACACGAGAAAATCAGCCCTTCGGTTGGGCCTGATGAGAAAGAAGAACACGAGCGACTCAGCATATCGTTCAGATTTGATGAGAAAGAAGAACACGAGCAGCAAAACGGGCGTAAAACCCAGGTACGGGACCAACACCAAAACAAACATGAATACAGACAAGAGGAGGAACAAGGGGACGGACGGCTTCCTGCAACAGAACTTGCTGGCATGCGAACGCGTACGTGTGAGCGATGCAAAGAACGTAGAAAGAAATGCAGCGTCGACAAGCCTTGTCCGCCCTGTGTCAGGGCTGGACTAGGGGATCAATGTCGTACAATACCAGTGGACCAACACGAAAACACACGCGAAGACAGGCCAGAGGACGAGCAAGAGGACGAACAACAGCACGAACGTCGTCCTGCAACAGAACTCTCCGGCATTCGAAGGCGTGCGTGTCAGCGATGCAAGGAACGTACAATCAAATGCATGGGATCCATAACGTCGTGCGATGGATGCATCAAGGCTGGTGTGGGGGATCAATGTCGTCCACCACCATTTTTGCCCTAGGTATGGTTTAAGATGCCAGCGATGCAAAGGAATCAGCCGCTTTGCATGCACCGTCGAGAAGCCCTGCCCACCCTGTGTCAAGGCCGGAGTAGGAGATCAATGTCGCCCAGAACTGAAGCGGCGACTCCCCCGAGGCACAAGATGCCAACGATGCACAAGAATACACCACCTCGCATGTACTATTGAGAAGCCCTGTCCGCCCTGCATCAAGGCTGGCGTGGGAGATCAGTGTCGCTAACCACCAATGGAGCTGGCGCACAAGAATTCGCCCGCGTTGTAAGAAGAAAAAAGCATCGACTTCAGCGACAAAGGGCGGTGTTCTCCTCGTGAGAATATCCGATTGACAACTTGGGTAAAGATCCTGCTAAAGCGCCATCTGGACGAATACTGAGAACAATAAATGGTTGCTAGACTGGTTGGTTGAACCATGAGCTAGGAAGATAACGGTCGGCTCAATCTCTTCTTTTCTTTCTCCATTTTCTCCTTTTTCTTCACTGGATAGACCAAGGTGGATGGGATTCGGTTATGGTTTTCTTACCACTGGTCTGTACCACTACACCTACTCGACTATCATGGTCGACTATTTCCCACCCACCCTGTCTTGCCGAACGGTTTTTGTGTTCTTCTTTTCTTCCATCAGTGTACTTGGCCTCGCTGTTTTTGACTTTCAATTTTTCTTACTGGGTTTGGGAAAAGGCTACATAGCAGCTGTGGTCTTCTATGTATGATCGGCGTTTTGGATGATCAAAATGGCGTAAAATGGGCAAGGTAGGGTACGGTGAACAGGCTGGTGACCACTACTGGTTCTGGGTTTAAAGAGGAGGCAGGTTATCCGTTAGGTTTTATCGCGGTTATGGTTTGGGATATCATTACTTTGGAGTACGAATTAGGCGACAGTACTAGGTACTGAATGAGACTACAAGAGAATGTCAGGTCAATTATACGTCTTCCATATTGTATGTGACTTGCTCCATGATACAACGGACATTGATGTGGGTAACTTCGTGCTTGTTCGCGTTCCGTCTTCAAGAAGTCAGCAATTCCTCTCATTCCTAACACTCCATCAAATTCATCACAGGATACGCCCAAGTCTTGAATATGTTTCAATCCCTTGAGTATTTGCAAACGCATTGCCATGACCAGATCCGCTCTTTATGCGTAATTATGAATGGGATCCGTTTCATGATGGCTGTGTTGCCACCAGTAATAACTAAAATTCCAGATTCCCGTCAAGAATAAATAAAAAAAACCAATGCCAATCCAGCGCCTTTGCTTGCTAACTCACTGCGCTATCTATCAAGGTACGTATAACGCCTCGCCTGCCTACCAGCTAGTAACTCGCAAAACCCTCGTTCTTTGAAATCAAGACCCTTCCTCCTCCCCCGGCCTCACCGCTCCAAGCCCAACATAAAACCTCAATGCCCTCTCATAAGTCCACATCGTAACCGCACTCGCCGGCGCCGCCTTAAACAAGCTAACCGTCAGTCCCCTATACAGTCCCCTCACCCCCTCCCTCTTCACAATCGTCCTCATAGTCTTAACCATCCCCCCATCATAAACAGGGATATTCTTATGCACATACAACCCCCTCGTCGGGCCCTGCACTTGTATCCTCTTCCTGACCAAATCCAACGGAAACGTGCCCGTCTTGGCCATCACGCTCGCCAGCACACCCGCTACCGCGCTGCCCGAGCTGTAGGGCAGCTCGAGATTGGAGAGCCGGGGGCGAAGGGTTTCGTACACGCAGAAGAACGTGCCCATGTATGGAATGATTTGTGCCAGACCGGGACCTAAGCCGCGGAAGTATCCGGTGAAGCCTTCGGAGATGTAGATGCTTTTTATCGCTTGTAAGAGAGAAGGGTAGACGCGCTCTACCCCTTGCGCGGCGAAGCGGGTGCGAAGTAAGTCGAGGGGGTAGGTAGCTGCCGTGGCGACGCCGCCGGCTGAGGCGCCGGCTATGAAGGACTCGACTGATTGGGGGAGTTGTTTATTTTGGTCTTTTGGGAAAGCGGTTTGGAGGAATTGCGTGATGGACCGGTAGGTGGTGAACTGCACGGCGGCGTACGAGACGTAGAGAAGCTCGGCGGGGATGTTGCCCTTCCAGAGACCTGTGAGACCTTCGGTGCGCAGGATGTGTCGGATCGCTGGGAGAGTGCCCTTGTAGATGGGCCCGCCGCCGATGATTTCGGCGCCGTGCTGGTGGATGAGCGGGTCCGAAAGGGAGTGGTGTTGCAGCTGGAGACGGATCTTGACGACGTCGAGGGGGGCGACGACGAAGCTGTTTGGGAGGAGGCACGGAGAGCGTTAGTAACGGAGGTTGGGTCAAAGACTTTCTCGGATGATGGCTTTCGAGGTAAGCGGGTCGTGATGGACGTACCGAGAGATCAAGCCGGCCGTTGCGCCGGCGGCCACCACCTGAAGGCGGGAACCCTCATCCTTGAGGCGCTCGGCCTTGCCAGACATTCATCCAGCAACACGCGATACGGCGGAGAGACGTTGGAGATGTAGAGAGACCGGAAGTGGACGCCCGGTAAACGGGGGCTGAGCGATGCGTGATCGACGACCGGTCGGTGTCGAAGTGCGGGAGAGCGGCCAAGCTAGAGCTGACGTAGGGCTACTGCTACCTTGCGGACTGCAGGTAGCGTTCAGCGTGTTCGGGCTTCGGTGTTCGGATGTACCTGACGGCAGTGCTGTGCGCCTTGCAGTGGTATCTTTGGAAGCTGGTGCTTCGTGTTTTTCAGACGACGCCTTTGCGGTTCTTTCGGTGTTCAGTTGTAGATTCATGATAAGCGAAATGTAACTGCGAAAGACGGCGATTGAGTGTGGAAACTGCCCGTGTGATCTCATTGGAAGGACAGGCGCGCCAAGGCTTGAATCTTTTCGCGTTGACCAGTCCCTTACGATCAATACCGTGACGTCTACCACCGGCTTGTAAGACGGCGAATTGATAACGCACAAGGTTCATGTGCTGGACCCTGATCAATGCCTTATCGGGCTGAGCAATGTCAGGAGTGAATACATATACGTGCTCTTACATATTCTAGAAGAGCCGAGCATATATGCAATGCAATTGGGCTTAGAAACGGAGACAGACGTAGTAGTGGAATGGGGCGTTTGATGCTGCAGCGCAATGAATGGTTCTGTGTACTGCCCCCATGTACGTGCTAGGCGTTGCATCAAGCACTTGCCCATGTGCCCAGGGTCTTGTGATCTCGCTGCTTTTGCAGACTGATGGTGATGACGGTGATTCGCAAGGCGAAGTCTTGTTCTTCTCGTCATGAAGAGGCGTTGACTAGCTGCCGCAGTGTGAGACACCACGAGACATGAGAATGAAAGGGGGAAGAGCCGTTCTCCGTGATGACGGCAGTGACGACATTGTTCACGACTCGGGGATCAACAGGGGTGCCACGCGCTCAGCTCAGCCTTGGCTTCCACTTTGTCACTTGATTTGAAGATCTGAGGTTGTTCAAAAAGCAGCAGCAGGCCTTGCCATCATTGTGCAGAAAGAATGTCTTGCGCTTCGACATTTGTTGTTGCACTGGCTAACGTCCTGTCGTGTCCCGTATTGTCTGTGAAACTTTAGTTGAGAGCTGTTGTTCCATTGGGTAAAACGAGAGCTGACATACAAACTGAGAATTTTGGGTCGAGATGAGTCGTTATGAAATATTCCTGTCCTACGCAAGGGATGATACCAAAGCATACATGATTCCTCGACATGAGTTGATGTGACCCTTTGGCTTACCTGCGAGAGCATTATCCCTATGGGGCAAGCAGGAGTTGATGATATCGGCGTCGGTCGAGCGGTTGTAAGACGGAAAGGGGGTGAAGAGAGAGAGAGAAAAAAAAAAAGGAAGAAACAATACG
Source organism: Neurospora cerealis (assembly GCA_009806085.1). NCBI lineage: Eukaryota > Fungi > Ascomycota > Sordariomycetes > Sordariales > Sordariaceae > Neurospora > Neurospora cerealis. Next base: position 436,636 of record RAOY01000004.1, on the reverse strand, counting down.
GCCCATTCCCACGATCCGGTCTCCCGATACTACCGCCGTCTCTTCCATCCACATGCTAATCAAAGAGATAAGTCCGGAATCGAGGCTCTTGACAGCCAAAAGGTTTACCGTAGCATTGCCATGTCCAGGGTTGGCGCTAATTGGTTCCATCCGCCCGAAGGTTGCTACCCAGCAATCGCTAGCAAATCGCCCAGCAACGATCCCACGACCCCAACGAGGAGTCAACCCCACTTTTTCCTTGAATTGGCTAAAGCTGCCCATACCTGGCCCCCAGTTCTCCAGGTACGTACCTGCCGACGGGATGCACCCCAGCGTTGGTGATGTGTGAGAATGTCCACCTCCGCTCAATGCACCACTGCAGTTCACGAGATGGACTCCCATTCCCCGTCATCTCCATCATCCCGCAGCAACTGGCAACAGGGCATCGAAGCGTAGCGGAACCCCATGAGCCGGTGGGACATTTGTTCATCCACCGAGTCTGTTATATCTCGGCATCCCATACCCTCCGTTCTCTCTTCCATCTTGTCTTCTTTCTACTGTTCTTTTTTTCTTACCGTTATTTCCAATTCACTACTTTGCCTCTTCACCACTTCCACTTGCTTACCCACCAAGCAGAAGCGCTGCACGTCATCTGCAGCAACACGACCTCCGCCCACGCCTCATACATCCACCAAACCCCTTGCCATCCGCAGTGCTTGCAGTGCATAGAGATCTATACATGTTCCTGCCTATCTGCAAGACTCAACCCTCCGAGCCACGCACCACTGTACACATAATCATCGACGTGTGTTGGGCTCTGGTGCAGTCGAACCATCGCATGTGATTCACTTTATTCGCCTGCCAAGACCAGTGCTATAAAGTCAACTGGACCCCTCTCTGAGAGTCATCCTAAGGGTTGTCTAACTTGTCTTGAAGAGTGTTACAAGCAAAGCTTTGGACCCCGCATCAAACACATACCATAACCTTACCTTCAATCTCACTACGACAACAACAATACCTACCATGGCCATTGCAGCGATGGCTCCAACTAGTATCACCTCTCCGGATATCGAGAGCCTCGTGAGGCCTGTCCTCTCCGCCCTACCAGGAGCGTCCGCCTCGACCGAGCCAGCTACAACAGTACTACCCCTTCTTTCGCCCATTCTCAGACAGCGAGTACAGCTTCTCTCCGGCGCCAGCACAGATCCATGGATCCGTCTTCTTACCTATGACACTTCCAAGGTGTCCAGACTCACCGAGATCGCCCAAAGCGGTAGTCTGGATCCCCATCCGGTATCGGGAGAAGTGGAGATGGATTGGGATTATGACGTCCATATCAAGTACAGGAGACTTGACCAGGAGACACTGCAGACCCTCGTGGTCTTGGGAGAGTTCGACCTGTTCATTCGTCTTGTGTACTGCGTCAACGACAAAGACGGTGGCGGTGACGGATGGCGTGTGGGCGAGGTCGGCGTAGCCAGCGATCCATCTCCCCTCGAATTCTTCGGAGGTTATCCTACACTCGATGAAGCAGAGAAGGCGTTCAAGGCCCAACAAACCTCCGTGCCAGAAATCAAGCCCGTTGCGCAAGTGCCCATCCAAGCTGAACCGGTTGAAGAGGATGACGACGATGATTACTGGGGCCGGTACGATGCCACGCCTTCCCAAACGCCCGGACAGGGCCGCTCTCCTGCGCCGCCGTCCTTGGGCGCCGGCCTCAACACTCAAAAGCCCAATCCGTTTGAGCGTAGCGCGTCCGCCGAAGATGCGTACTTCGCCCAATACGAATCCGTACAGCCGGCCATGGACCCCCATGATCCGGACGAGGAGGCCCTCCAGGGCGGAGCTGTTGGCGGTGGTGCACCGCTTAATGGTCTTCTCCTTCGCAGGTCTCCGTCGCCAAGACAACAAGTATATGAGCCTCCTGTCACCAACTCCGCACCAGCGCCGCCGCCATTGGGCCTGAACGGAGACGGCAACGGTGGTTACGTTCCATCTCGATCACCCTCCGACGAGTCCGGTTTCGGCTCGAGTGGCCGGCGCATGTCCCAGGCGGACGAGGAGAGGACTGAAAGCCTTGCTCATCCGCGCCCAGCCAGTAGCGCCAGCTCGAACGGATCCCGTATGGTGGCCAAGCTCGAAGAAACGGCGGAAGCGCAAGATCGAGTCGAATTCGGAATTAAGCAGCACGTCTCAAGGACGATTCGAAGTCTATTCCAGTTGTCGCGCGGCGCTGGCATCGGTCGTGAAGAGTTCGAGCGGATGGTTAGGAACGAGCTTGATGTTCTTGCGATGGTGGAGGATGACGTTTGAATGAACAGCGCAAGGAAGGGGAATGGGAAAAGAGAAGTCATCATTCATTCCAAAGGGTGTCGGTGTTCACTTTTTAGATTCCTCATCTTGTTGGGGCTACTGCATCATCGGGTCATTTTTGGCGTCAGGTACTGGTGGGGGAAGTCCGGTGAGGGCGTTCGCCTCGTGATTCTTGTTGGTTGCGGGCAACGGCGTTCAAGGAATTGTTTAGCAATAGCGTTACAGAATATTCGTTAAAGTACGATAATGAACATAGCAAATATACGAGTAAAGTAGAGAAAGATGCCCAGTATCTGTAGATCATCGAGACAGTTGAAGACGAAGTGATTGTGAAGGCCAAAAGACGGAACTCCGGAATTGGCAAACAGCTACCCCACCAAGTACGTACCTCTCAATCATATCCAGGGTTAGGGTCAAACGTGGTTTCTCTGCGTGGACCGTGAGGCTGCCAGCCGCCAGTTCGTCCCAACGATTGGTCCCTGCTCCAATGGCCGGGTCCTTCCGCAGCGGAGCAAAAAAAAGTCGAGAAAGTCGCGTCCCACTTTGACGGTCTTCCGGGGTTGATTGCCCGTGTGTTTTGAAGTGCGTCCGCTCTGCGCCGGCAGTCCGTCCAGTCTTGAAGTCGTCTCCATCCGTCCTCAAGGTCCCCCCACCCACCGTCCACCGTCCACCTCCCCCGACCGAACGACCGGCCGACCCTCCCTCCCACCGAACCTTCCCTCCGAACCCCGGACCGTTTCCTCTTTTACGGAGAAAAAGACCAAAAAACAACAGACAAAATGATCGGCTCCATGGGTCTAAGGATACCCCGTGCGACAAGCTCGCTCCTCGGCCGTGCCGTCAACGCCGTCGCCACCAACCAGTCTGCCGTCACCGGCGCCGGCGCCGCCAGCATCGCCGCCCAAAGGAGATGGCAGCACTACCTCATGCCGCTCCGCGACAACTTCGAGCAGGAAGGCATCCGCAACTTCCTCAGCCCCGGCTCCGTCAACATGGCCTATACCGAGTACCAGACCTTCATCTTGGAGAAGCTTAACGCGCTTGTAGTAGGTACGTACGGATGAACAACAACACAGATACTGTCTTGGGATGTGCATGTGGTGTGGCAGGGTATGATGTGGCATGGCATGGCATGGAAGAAGAGCAGGCTACGCGCGAGGATTACTGGCTGCGGGGAAGTGGTATACTTGGGTTGAAGACGCCTGGACGGGATGCTGCCGAGCCTGGGGGGGAGAGGAAGCATTCGCAGTGTTTGAGGCGCAAGGAACAAGAGGAGGAAACACAAGGAAGGGGGGTCAAAGATCAAGTCGGAGACATGCCTTGCCTCCCCAAGGGCACATCACATCACCTATTCCGCTGCAAGAGAGCTATCTAACTAACAAACCACCTTACTTACTTCTCTTTCGCAAAACAGGCACCGACTTCGAGCAAAAAGACACCAAGTCCATCGTCCTCGCCACCGCCCGCGACCCCGAGCTCGCCCACGTCTTCAACCACGCCTCCATGGCGCACAACAACCACTTCTTCTTCGACCACCTGTCCCCCACCCCGGTCAAGATGGGCGACAAGCTGTTCTATCACATCAACGAGAACTTCGGCTCCGTCGACACGCTCCGCGACGAGATGATCGGCACCGCCGTGTCCATGTTCGGTCCCGGTTTCGTCTGGCTCGTCCGCACCCAGCTTCCCGGCCAGCCCGTCGCCCTCCGCGTCATGGCCACCTACCTGGCCGGCTCCCCCTACCCCGGCGCCCACTGGCGTCGCCAGGAGATGGACGCCCAGACCGCCATCGGTAGCTCCCCCCAGGGATTGGCCAACGGCCAGCGCTTCCTCGAGCGCAGCGCGGCTGGGTTCAAGGGCAACAAGCTCGAGCCTACGGCTCCCGGCGGTACTGATTTGATTCCGATCTTGTGCCTCAACACGTGGGAGTACGCGTGGCTCCGCGAGTACGGAACTGGTGTGGGTGGTATGGGTGGTAAGCTGGCGTATGCGCAGAGCTGGTGGAACATGATTGATTGGGCTAAGGTCGAGGAGGAGGCCAGGCTGGAGACTAGGATTTTGACGGGTGGTGATAGCTCTGTTTCGCCTCTTGCTTCCGGTTTGTAAGGAAAGAGGAGGGAGGAGTGAGGAGGAACTGAAGTAGGAAGTGAAGCGGGAGCGTGAAAGCTTAAGCTTTGACTTTTTGGTTCTGAACTACTCGCGACTACTGGCTCATCAATTCATGCCTACCGCCGCCATCGTCAGTCCGACGGCTGTCATCTTGTCCGAGAGGAAGAGAGAGCGAGTGGAACGGGATGAATGAGATGGACTGTTATACGGTTGCTGTCTAAGTTACTTCTGTGACTCTGTCTGTGTATATGGAACCTGGGGATATAGGGAAAAGGTACTCTGTACGATAGGATAGCATGACGGTGGGACTGGCCGGAAAAAGAGAAATGAAAGTAAAAACCAAACCAGCCTCGACAGCTGCCATCTACGCTTTTACATGTGTGTATCACCAATGAACCAAATATGTGCGGAAGAGGAAAGCAAGATACCGGCAATGAAGCAAATGGACAGGTTAAATGCGAATTGTTAATGTAGGACTTTGAAATATGGACGACACATTCTTACATTGACTCCCAACTTGCTCTGCTTACTTCACAAAACTTACAGTACATCTCCTAAGGACCTCATACGAACCTATATGTCCGACTACTCCTTACTTCGCATGACCTTTCCTTCCCTCAACATATTTATTCCCTAGGTAGCAACCACAATACATCAGCTGCTGAAAACATACCTGACCGTTGCCAGTTGCGGCCTCTCTCTCTTTGAAGTTGCAGCTTCTAGTTTCGCTTCCTTACAGGCCCTCAGACTCCGTGCCAAGTGATTGGTGACAGACTGAATCTTGACTACTGACTGTTAGACTATCAGACTTGCCTGGCTGAGACCTCACTGTTTCATTTCGGCGCGGTAGCTAAGGTAGGTACGTAAACCGAGCACGAGTGAAGGACGGGAGAGTGTATCGGTGTCTCGATTGCCATGCCATGTCTTGCCATGCTAATGTTTTGTCTTGTCTCGCATTGCCTCGTACGTTGGATCTGGTCAAAGGTTTGAAACTCTCCTTCGAACTGGCTTTACTTACGGTGACTCGATCAATGTATGTCCCGGTTTTACACAATCCAGCTCGAGCTCGAGCTCAAGAGAGGATTAGTCGATTTGTGAGGGAACCGCCAATTTGAGACGATTCATGACTTATATATATGTGCACCACAACTATTGTTCTGACCAAGCCTATGTCTTCTTTCTTTCGCTTTTAGTTAATTGAGATTCAGCCCTCTTCTCAGCTGTACCTACCTATATGTGTCAAACTTGTCAACCTCTGTCAAATGTCAAACTCACCTTGTCAAACCCATATAACCTGTACCAAATCCAGTGACACCAAAATCCAGTTTGATACCGACGGGAAGGTGCCATGTCATGCTGTCCTGGCATACGGAGATGGCTTGAGTAGCGCAAGCTCCTGGGCAACTCTCGGCAACCTCGTTACACCATGACTGACTTGTATCCCCTTGACAGGCCCAATGGCCAAGAGGAGAGCCCGGTTTAGGTGAGAGGTGGATTGAGTTCGGTACATACAAGTATATGGATGGATACGTGGTACAGAAACGGTACGCCTGTTGAGCACTTGTCACCTGTAGATGAACATGGGGGGGAGAGAGAGAGCATAGGTTTCTTCACCGTTGCGCTTTTTGTCGTACCCTACTCAGATAATTGAGATGGGTTTACGTTCACAGCTGTTGTTTCTCGTGAACATGAAACTTTCTCTCAAATAGAGCATGGTAGACGGGCCGCAGCTGTCTGTCTGTCAATCACTTAAACTATCGTGTCTGTGATACCAGCCAGGCCCACGTAGCAAAAAAAATCAAAAATAAAAAGAGGTTTGAGACGGGTGATCACCCGGTGATCTCGTTGGTCCTGAATCTCAAACGCTGTGGGTTCGTATGTGCTTCATTACTAACCAGGCGTGCCATATTACTAACCAGGCGTGCCAGGCAGCTCCCGTTCGCTTGTTTGAAGATCAAGATCGACACTGCCCTGGGCAAGTGCGAGCAGATTGCCCAAGACGGGATGACGGAGTTCGGTAGGGTAGCAAGCAGCTCTTCGATGATTCATGGAAGCTTTCAACGCGTAGCGTTTGTAATAGGTAGTCCAAGAAAAGGGGTTGATGACTTGATGGTTATACTTTAGGTAAGTGAAGGTCACAAGCTGAGAGTCTGGAATGGTCTTTGACAAAGGCAAGAATAAGGAGCGCTTGGCTCAGGCCTACAAAATCGGCGCTGACTCGCGGGAAACCGCTTAGTCAGTTGCCATCAATTCGTACATGAACAGCAATTCGTACCGGATTCTTAAGTATATGGTGTGCATGCATTGAATATCCAATTTGGAGAGGTGAAATGCACCTAAAGCATGAACATATGCGGCTAAACCCGCTAACCGGCTTAGCGTAGGCGACTTTGGCGCCAAGGGTTTTTTCTTAGCCCGTGCAAGTCGCTCCTGCGGTACGGATTACTAGTCATGTACGAATTAATGGCCCTGACTAGGGGGTTTTATCCTAGTCAGCCGCCGATTTTGTAGGCCTGACGAGTACTCGTCTGGGCTAGAAACGCCCAATGCTGAGCATTGAGTCTGGCACATTGATTCGCAAATGCAAATGGATTCGCGAAAACTGGGTGTACATGGCCCGCCTTGTAATTTGCTAGCAAATCAATGTACATCTGTTTTGTTGTATACTTAAAGTATATGCAAGCCTGACTTACACGACCACTTACGCGAATGAATCCATCACGAGCTTCCAAAACTTCCAAATCTTCGATATGGGAGCGTTGAGCGCATTCTGAGAGACTCTGATATCCAGTCAGATTTGATAGTGAGTAACAAAATTATGCTAGAAAGCGGTGATCCCGATGCTCCTAAAAGAAATATCGAACCTGCTTTGAGGGATTGCTAGTTTAATATAGGGGGTGTTTACTGGGTTGGCGAATAAAACATGCCCGTATGCAGCATTATTCAAAAAACCGAGTGGCATGGTGACAACGCTAATTTGTATGGGGGGTAATTACCAAAACTTTCGCGAATCCATGTGCTACACCCCTTGGCTGGGCGAAGGGGCGTGAATGCGTTTCTAGCCCACACGAGTATAACGGCAATGGAACAATAAACAATATATTGACCCCGCAGCGTCCAAAAAGCTTATTCGGGTTGATGGGACCTGTTTTACTGCCCTCCCTTGGGAGATGAAACTTGGTTCCTGGGTCGTTGGAAACTTGCCTGTATGTGGCTTCATGGTTCGATGTTTGGCTCAGTTAGGTACCGAGCGCTTGATTCCACTAGAGCATGTCGATCGCCGGTTCGCTTTGCTAGAGTATTGGAGTCTTGGGACTGTAACCTCTTAGGCAGAAACAAAACAACAGATTTTTGAGAAAGCGAGTTGGGAAGTCATCTGTGACAAAAACTCACAAGATGTCAGGATGATGAATCCGTGGACATCGATACACACACCTATTTCCCGTTCATCTCCGGCCATCCAGTCACCACGTCGGATTTAACACCCGGGTGTGCCCCGTCCCGGTCTTTCGGATAGGATGGTGAATGCGAGCGGACTTTAGCGTGCGATCCGAAGCCTCGAACCCCTCTCTTGTTGTTGACGCCGGATCATGATGTAGCAAAAAAGTAATTGCACCTGCCTTGTTCTGAAATGGAAGAGACATCGGACACCACATCGGAGGAGGGGCAGTGGAAGCGAAGGGAAGGTGCAAGCGACGGGACTCCCATTATCCCATCATGCACCTCACTTTTGTCCTGCTGAGACGGTCCGCGGGAGCTGTCGTCCGCTATTCTTTTCTCCGTTCAAATCTGAAGTGTCTTGACGGTTCCGTAGCAGTCCTGTCTCCAAATTTGGACAAGACACTTCACCATACCTTCACCCCCTTTCTTCGGCTGAACAGCAGGCCGACCTTGCTAGCGATACAGCTTTCGCCTCTGAAAAAAGGGTGGGACGCATAACGCATCGCGAAGAGCTGTTGTTCGCTTCGGGTCAGGTCTGCGAAAGGAAAAAGAAAGGTGAGGAAAGCAGCGGGCCATTGTGCAGCCGAATGGAAACATAATTGACGATGGGACGTCGGGAAGACGTTTCCGTGGGAGTGGGTGGGTGAAAACGCACGGACAACGGCCATGTAATAATAAAACCACGCTAGACCGTGGTCGGGTGGATGCCAAAAGACGTCAACTCTGGGAGCGAAGCTGCAGTCGACACCTGAAAAATCACTGGCATCCCCCCGGCGTGCGGCGAGCGGGCTGCGCTCCGGTATCCCCATCGCATCTCCTGGCTCTCATCCCGTCCGCTTTGTCTTGTCCCGTCGGTCGGTTCGGTCGGTCTTTGTGGTCTGCACTCCCGCCGAACGTGCCTTCTGCTGCGAGACCTCCCGCTGCGCTGCAATCTGCACTGCAACATCTGCACTCGCCGTTCCCGTTTTCTTGGCTCCACGGTCAGATCTTGGCTCTTTTCCAGCTTCCCGTCACTCTTTCCCTGCAACAGCAGCAGACAGTGCAACCAGGCAGAGGGCGCGCAGCATCTTCGAAACTGGAGCGGATTGATTGTGGGAATTGGCAGCCACGGCAGCGAAAAGCGACCTTCCACTTGACTTCCCAAGCCAACCTCGAACACGCCAACTTGTCGCCAATCTTCCCCTAACTTCATACCGACCAAACCCTGAAAATCCCAGTCCAGTTCTCCCCTAACGACTTCCAATCTTTCGCCCGGCTGTCCGTCCTTTCTTTTCGCCATCCGACCAAACTCTCTCTCCTTCAACCTCAGCAGCAGCAGCAGGGCAGCAGCACCCACAACCCATTCTTCCCCACGGCATTCTTTCGCAAAAAGACGGCTGTTTTGCGGATGCCATAAGACCCGGAGCCGAAGGGCCGCTGTAAACCCTTCGAAATGCCCGACAATGTCCATGTGTGAGTGGTCGCTCCCTCTCCCCCCTATAATTTGAAGCCCCCCCGAAAAGCCCCCCTTCTCCGCTTCCGCTTTCCCTGAGGCTATCACCTCTTGGCTAGCCAAGCCTCGCCAAGCCTCGGGAAACGAGCACCGTCTGTCGCCGCCACGGGCGCACATCTTCGACTTCGTGATACCAACACAACTGTTGACGACCATCTACTGACACGGTTATTGTTACAGCTGTCGATGAGATTCGAAATGTCGTGTACGTCGTTGTCCTTCTCACTTGTGGTTTATCCGACTCACCCATCTCGACCACCTTTCATTCCTTCTTAACCCACTCCAAGTGGACCCTGCACTGGAGCTTCCCCTTCCCAAGTCCAGCCAAGTTCCAACTCTGCCTCGTTTTCTTTGTCGCCAAGTTCGATCGCCAAGATCTCATCTGCATCCCGAGCCAGAGCCTCATCGTCTCGCGATGGCTTCGGAAACGATGGATCGCTATGGCATCAGCTTTAGTCCCGAGATCGCGAGCTCCCCTGTGCTAGACGACACAGCGTCGGAACTGTCCTTGCTAACCTGCCTCAACTTCGTGCAGCCTGTTACTCAGCAATCCAGCCTGGCGCGGTGGCACAACTATTTCCAACACCGTCATCAGAAATGTCACTGCTTTAACAGTACGTCTGGTAGCTTGCCTTGCTGTTTCGCGGGACTCCTCGTTGACTCGTTGTCGATAGCACAAACTTACAGTTTCGACCCGCATCGCCGAGAACATCACGGTCCTGACATCCAAGTATGCAGCAACCCAGAATGGCGTCATCCAGGGTCTACTATACGTCCCCGACCTTTCCGAGAAATACCCTTGTGTGGACAATTTGACCGAGTACATACCAGAAACCGCTACTCGTCGTGCCCAGCTTCCGCCCGCTAATATCAACCTTATCGCGCTCGTGCCTTGGATTAACGCCCAGTGTGCCCGACACTTCTTGATCTCAGCTCGTCAAGACCCGGTCCGAGGTCTCATCTTCTACAAACCCGACAACTCGACCGAGAAACCTTCGAAGGGTAGTTCAGATGAATGGGATCTTGGAGACGGTGGAAAATGGAGATCCCAAGCTGGGTATCCCATCTATGCCATGTCAGGTGCCGCTGGTCAGCAAGTTATGGACCAGTTGAGCTTGTACTCGGGTAACGTGACGGAAATACCCTTTGGTGATAGAATCGCCGAAGTGTATAATCCTAGTCCGGGCGATTTCGTACGAGTATGGACCGAGTTATCGGTTTCAACCGACACCGCTCTACCTGGAATATGGGTCTACATCCTGATCATCATCGGTGTTCTCCTGGGCGCTATTATCGGGATTTCGCTTTTGATGCATTTCATCCAAGCCAAGCGTCGCTCATCCCTGCGCAGACGTGTTATTTCCGGCGAGGTCAACCTAGAACGAATGGGTATCAAGCGACTGAGGGTGCCTATGGAGCTCATCGACACGTTTCCTCTCTTTACTTACCATTACGAGCCGGATAGCATCAGTATGCCAACATCGCCGAGGTCTTTGCGTCCCGATAGGCCCAGGAGAGGCAGTCGAACTCAATCGGAAGCACCCACCGCGCAGTCCGTTTCTGGGTTAACCGTGGCGATGTCGGAAAAAGCCCCCAGCACCGTTGCGACCGACTATCAGCCAGCATGCGCTATCTGCTTAGAACCGTACCAGAACCGAGTTACGGTTATCCGAGAGATTCCCTGCGGGCATATCTTCCACACGCAATGTATCAACGAGTTCCTCAGCGAAATCAGCTCGCTATGTCCGATATGCAAAGCCTGCATGCTGCCCAAGGGGTACTGTCCCAAAATAACCAATGCGATGGTACGGCGAGAACGGGCGGTGCGACGCTTACGAGACCGAATAACAGTCGAAGATTCTTGTTCGGAATACGAAATGGTTGATCAAGGAAAGCCGATTCGGGGAGGCAAGGGTCTAAAGAGCCTACTAGGGGGAGGAGGAGATGACTCCAAAGCTACGGATGCAGCAACAATTGCTACGACTCCATCCCGAATGTCAATTAGACAGGCCTCTATTCAACGCGCGGATCGAAAGCAACAAAAACAAGTCGGAAACAACAATAATGGTAATGTGCAGGGTGGCAGTCCTCCTGGGCTCGAGAGGAAGCGGATGCGGGAACTGGCTGGCGGCTCTGATATCGACGACGGGGAGTCGCAAGCACCAGGCTGTAAGTTGATCGCTCTTTGTTGTCCTGAGAGCTCCGAACTGATCATTTTTGCTACACAGGGGAGAGATTACGACGCAAAGTATTCCCAGGCTTCTAGGTACAGCCGAAGGATATCTGGGCTTCTTTACGCACTTGGTGGACAGGTAGCAACAACGGCTCTTTAGAGCACTTCGAGAAACAAATGAGCAGGTGGCATTACTCGCATCCACCTCCAGTTTTTGGAAAGAGTGGAAGGAGTATGGTGTAGGCGATATGGACATGATACCCCTTTTCGCATATTTTGGCAGATTCACACAGAGGTGACGGGCATAGAGAAGAGCATTTGTACGGTTTTGGTATCGGCGTTCTCATCATTTTGTGGCATTTTGTGTATAGAGACTTGCCTCTACGGAGGATATGAACTGAGAAGTGTTCTGAGAGGACCTCGTAGTACAATCTAAGGGGGTGCACATTGAGGATATGATAATGCACATACTGAGAGATCCAACACGACGTAACACAAGTTATGAAACGTCAAGCATTATCGGGGTGCTCGAGGGTAAACTAGATACGTGATAAAATTAACTAGATACAGAAAAGGATGATGCGTTCTACGGGGTATCAATGACGCTGGAATACTGGAATTTGCCGCCTCCTCCTCCTCCACCCCCCTATTTTTCGCCATCTTCGTTTCATCTCATATGATCACGGTCCATCCTTCCGTCATCCTTCCGTCCACAATCATCCCGTCCATATTCATTCCGTCCTTGTCTTGCTTTCAAATCTCTTTCCACAGACCAGTGTGAAAATAGTATCCTTTATCCCATCCTCTGCCACCTCCTCCTCCTGATCACTCCTTTCCCACCATGTAAAATGCAACGGAGCCGAGCCTCCCTGCCCCCCGTCTTCCCAAAAATGCAAAAAGCAATACAATGCAATAAAAAACGCGTTTTTTCCTCTCGAAGGAATAAGGAAAGAAGATAATTTGAGCAAAAGGAAATGTGAATGTGGTGTCGTGTCGCGAAAGAACCGTTGGATCCAGCCCACCGCCTTCGCTCTCAACATGAATATGAATAGATGTCTAACCCCAATACCAATGCTTTCGCTTCCTGTAAATGCTTGCATGGAAATCAGATTATGTCCTCGTATTCCCACCGGGTCCTGTTTCCATCACACTCAATTTTACCCAATCCCAACACTCACCGACACCGACGACCCCCCAAAACCCGAGCAACGGTGAAAGCACAGTATGGCACACACGGGATAAGCTAGCGAACAAGGATCTACTAGAACCTATTCGGCATGCTACCCGCCCCGGGTACCGACGGTCCCAGTAACCCAGCCGGAGTCTTGGGCGTAGGCGGCACGTACTTAGCGCCCCTCGCCACGGCACCCAAGTCGGCTTCCTCCATCATTGCCGTGAAGGTCGTCACTGGTCTGGTTTGTTGCCCCTGGTGGTTATCGGGGTTGAAGGGGTCGTAATCATCGGTGTTGTAGGTATTGGTATTGGTATTGGTATTGTTGAGATAGGGGTAATTGGTGTTGGTGTTAATGAATTTGGAGTACGTGTTGCTGTTGGCGTTGGCGTTGGCATTGGAATTGCTATTGGCAAGCCGCTCGGGAGTTAATGTTCGTGGATCAGCGAACACGTTGATGCTGATTCCGCTATGTTCGCGGGGGCTTTCTTGTCCGCTTGTTGCGCCCCAGGGGGTGATGGGTGGTGTGGTGTAGCCGGGCCGACCGCTTGCTGCTGGTGGAGGGGAGTTGTTGCGGCTGCTGGTGCCGGTGCCGGTGTAGGCTGATGGGCCGGGAACGTTTCCACTGACATTACGTCCGTAACCGCCGTAGGCTATGCTGCTGTCGGGTCCCTCGGACGGGGTTTTGGCCCGGCTGTTGTTGCGGCTGTGGTGGTTTGGAGACCCGCGGGGGGGAGTATCGAAGGGGTTGACATTGCCTGCTACTGCTGCAAAGTCGGAGTCAGGGCGGCGGTGCGATTGGGCGGAGACTGAGCGGTTGAAGTCGGTTCGGATGGTGTCCTCGGCAACGATGGGGTTGCTGATGATGTTGCCGAAGGAGGACGTGGATCGGTTCAGGCGCGGTTTCTCGCCATGCCCGTGGTGACCGTGACCGGCTCCAGCTACGGGTACCTTGCCTCTGCGGTTCAGGACGCAGAAGTAGAGGGCGATCAGGCCGCCGATGAGGAAGACCGCAACGCCTGCAACCACGCCAGCGATGAGGGAAGTGGGACTTCCTCCGCTCTTCTCTTCAGGCTCTTGGTCGTCGGGCTTCCCGCTTTCCACGGGCTTTGCGCTCCCTGCTGACTTGTCACCACTTGCTGCAGGCTTGCCGGTTTCTGTAGGCTTGTCGCTTGCTGTCGGCTTGTTGGTTGCTGTTGGCTTGTCGGTTCCTGCAGGAGGCTCGGTCACAGAGAAAATAGACTTGGATGTTGTCTGGGTGGATTGAGAACTGCTAGTTGGTGCTTCAGTTGCTGTCGTCGTTGCGCTTGGCGGTGGCTTGTTATTCAACTCTTGGGGTGTCTTTGACTGATCCGCGTCCTTTTGACAGTGACCTTCGGTGTTGCAGGAGTAACCCCATGGACAGCATCGATCATCACATCGCTTTAAGGGGACATCAAAAACAGTGGTCTTGAGGCCTGCTTGAGGGTTCTTCACTGGATCCTGCTTGCCAGTGTCGCAGGAAATCGGTTGTATCATCGAGCAGTCTTGTCCATTTGGGCAGCAAAGAACCGCAGTATTTGCGGCCAAAGGAATGCATGTCGAGTCGGTCGGACAGCAAAAGTTATCGGGCAAACCGGCCTGGGGGCACTTTGAGAAGCCCTCGGCCGCACATGTTGATTCTGACTGTCGTTGGAATAGCTGGCTAGCTGGTATGGCTGAGACTGTTGTCGCGCTCAAGGCGACGACTAGTAGTAGTGAGCTCGCTTGCTGTAGTAGTCGCCGCGGCCCCGACATTGTGAATATGGACTCGAGCAGGGCCGTGCTGAGTAGTCGAGTGGGCGAAGGGGATGTCTTGGGCTATTATGTCGGCTGCAGTCGAGACGGCTCGAAAGATGGGTAGGAACTCTCACTTGTGACCGGCAACGTGGAGAAAGAGAACAAAGGCAAAGAAGAATCAGAAGACTTGGGATATCATGTGCGGACGGCGACTTTGTTGCGCACAAAATGCGTTTGAGAGGCAGACGAGAGGCGGATGAGAAGCCGTAACCCCAGAACAATACAAACAAAGAAAATGACGACGACGTTGACCAGTCAAACGACGAACGGGACGAAAAATCAAGAAAGAGAAGAGTGAGGCAAACAGAAGAGGAAGTCAGGAACCGCTTGGTCAAGGTATCTTGGGTATATCGACAACTTTGGGGCCGGCCCTCTTGCTCACGAGCCCTCGTTGTCTGTAACAGCTAGCCGTGGGATAGAAATGACTGACACATGGACAAGCAAGCATGCGTTTGATTACTGCAAAGAAAAAATCTTCGCAGAAAGCAACGGAAAACGCATCATTTGGCCCAATGGATTGGACCAGCGCAACGCTCTCCTCCAACCGCATCTCACCCAAGTTGAATGGGTCCCTGGTGCTATCCAACATCCTAGGAACCACGGGCGCGAATGGGTGAGCCTTGGAACCTCAAAATGCTTCCCGTCAACGGTACCACGCAGATTGGCATCTGCCGCCCTGGCTATCTGCAACCCCGGGATGGGCATGCCATGGATGCGGGAGCCGAGCGATGGAGCGACGACGGGGCGGCGATGGGGCCATGGTGGTCAGTCACAGTCTTGTCAGCCTGGTGTAGTCAACGGATTCAGGGCAAATTTTTGAGATTGAGTGAGTGTGACCGGGCATTGTCAGGGCCTCTCCGAACCCAAAAGCCCAGACGCTAGATAAAGTGTGGATCAAGGCAGTGTAAAAGGGTCTCAAAGCGTTTCGCTTCTGAGCAATTGCTTGGTTGACGTGAAGCGCCGACGACCTGGCGATGAATGATGAGTGGGCGAATGAGTGGCAGATGGAGAAGGTTGGCTTGTTTAGTGAAGATGACAAGATGCAGCTTGGTTGGCCCACAATGAGCTTCCCGTCCGCGCCTATGTTACGCTAACAGGGACCCACTGTTAGGTTCAGATCCAGGGGTCACTTGATCTCCACTGAGCGTCACTGAAAATAGAGGCGGCGACTAAACTCACAAAAGGTCTAGCGCCCGCTCGCCAAACGCCGGGTGCCGGCTTGAATACGGAGCGTGCACGGGCCACACGGAACTTGTCTCGGACCAAGTGCGGGACGGGGACACTGCCTTCCTTCGATTCTACTTTGGAAACTCGACATCGATGGCCCGGAGCCTCTAACCATCCGATACCATGCGGAGTGCATGCGGAACAATCGACTGTCCGATGGTCACACTACGTATACTCAATGTCCCACATTGATATTGATCGAGCGGATCTCGAGTCCGCTCGCTCTCAGTTTGATGCCATGAGTCGAGGCACGTTATCATTGAAAGATGACAAATTTGACAGTTTTACCAAGCCATGAGGCTGGCTATGGCGGCCGCTCGACTATGCACGTTACCAACTCTTTTCGATCTTTTAAAGCTTATGAATATCCAAATCACCGAACTATTCACTGTCAAAACGCCGAAGGTCATTCTGAATTATGCTGCACCAATGATTACAAATGCCCCTTTTGTTTATCATTCCTCCGCCCATTCACGCTGTTGGCACTCCCTCCACCTGATTTTGCACCATGATCACGACATCGCCGCCTCTTCGAAGTCATGATGACATACAGCCGCGAGGGATCATAATCAAAATGGCGAAGTATAAAAGCTCACAATCGCCGACATCATGGGGATAAAAATTGAGATCAAACAAACAGAACACACAGAGACACCCAGAACTCACCATCACTTCGGTCCAGAACAACGATCCAAAATGACCACCCCAACCAAAACAATCCTCATCACCGGCTCCAACCGCGGTCTCGGCCGCCTCCTCCTTTCTTCCTACCTCCTCCGACCCAACCACACCGTCATCGCCGCCGTCCGCAATCCCTCCCACCCGACCTCTCAATCCCTTTCGAGTCTCCCCGTTCACCCCTCCGGCACCACGCGCCTGGTCATCGTCAAGCTCGACCTGAACGTGCGCACCGACCCTGCCGCCGCCGTGCAGGAGCTCGCGGAGAAGCACGGCATCGACACCATCGACGTGGTTATTGCTAACGCCTCGACGGGATACATATGGCCGAAGGTTAGGGAGGCGGAGGTGGAGGATATTAGGGCGCATGTGGATTCGAATGTGTTTGGGTTTGTGGAGTTGGTGAAGGGGTTGTTGCCTGTTTTGGAGAGGACGGCCGCCCAGAAGAAGGAGAAGGGGGAGGGGGAGGATAAGGAGGTGGTTTGGGTTACTATTGGAAGTGCAGGGGGGCTTTTGAATGTGAGTTCTTCCAGTCTCTTTTTTAGCCTGTCGATGTGTTTGGACTCAGGGGACGGAGTGACATTCCCTCTGAGAAGAATTTGAGTAGAGTGAATGAGGATCCCAAAATAAGGGGAAAGGGTTACTGCGGTTTGCTTCGTTACTAACTGTTCCAAATACAGAACGCCCAATCTGCCGCCGTCCCCAACGCAGCGTACGGTGTTACGAAAGCGGCCCAGCATTACTTGACCAGGAAACTGCATGACGAGGAGCCGTGGTTGACCTCCTTCTCCATTGACCCTGGGTGAGCCACTTACTTGCCTACCTACCACTGAATTATTTCTAGGATTCGTTTCTCAGCACCAGCAATACCTGGACATTAGCTAACACGAATACCGTCCGAAACAGCTGGGTCAGAACCGAGATGGGAAACGCGGGGGCACGCGCGCTGGGCCTTGAAGAGGCGTATGGTGACCCGGAGGAAAGTGCTAAGGGCATGCTGAAGGTCTTTGACGCTACTACGAGGGAGACGCACAGCGGGAAGATGTGGACGGCAGAAGGCGAGACCGTCTTGTTTTAGAGAGTTTGGTGGTTGATTAAGGGAGGGGAGAAGGTAGATCTCATTTTCGGTATGTGGTCCCATATCTTGCATTGTCACTGTGTATCGGCAGTGAGAAGATGACTCGATATGGTTTGGTATCTTCAATAACCTGCCGTGGTATGGCTCGAGAAAGCAATTCAAAGTTATCAGCCACGATGACTCCGATCCTCGTACATTCATGACGATCATGGAGAGATGAAGAGGTCACTTTGACTACTGGTAACACATTACGTTTTCGGATTATTCAATCCATCTAACTTGAGTCTCCAGTCCTCCAGGTCAACACTGCTAGGCTATAGTAGCCATCAATTTGAAAAGAACAGCCCCATGAGGACGGTGAAGGGTAAACCCCACAAATATCTACTTGCTGATAGGTATTCCCGCTATCTTGAACGGACAATCTTCCATAGCTTGTGATAGACGGTTGTGTTTAATCGTTATTACGTCTATCACGTAGAAAAGCTTGTAGAAAAGGAAGTAAAGAGACGACGAAGTTGAGCAGACGAACTAACCGGACTTTTGTGTTGTGCTTGAAGAGACCGTTCGTGAGCAGGCCGTGATTGAGGCCCAACTGAGGCCCGGAAAGAGCCCCAGAATGACTTCATTCATCTAAAGCGACTGTTCTCACCTCAGTTTCATTCATGCATCCTTTCGCCTCACCGACAGCTATCACATTGTACTGTCCTCGCGGATCTCGCCGCTCGCTCGGAGACTTGGCCGATGGCCGACCGACCACCAGACCGTCACGGTATCATTGCCATCCGGACGAGTGGACGGCCCGTTGTTGAGGCCCGGTTGCCTCTTTCCCCTGAATAGGTTCTAGCTGCTAGGTTCACTGTATGCCTAGGTGTGGAAAAAGGATATCGCGACACTGTGGTGGCGGTTTGATGTGGTACTACTATCCTTCTGTCCTTCAGTGAACTGATGCCCAAAGTGGAAGGAATGGGCGGGTTTGAAGGCAATGGAAAGACCAATGCAAGAGTGTCCAGGTCCGTCCCTTCCTTCCTTGTATTTCCATTTTCCATTCCCTCATCCTACCAAGTGCAGAGTAGAAGGAAGGTGGAAGGAAGGTAAAAGCCGAGTGCTCCTGCTCCCGTACCCGAACAATCTCTTGGCATTCATCACATCACTCACACCTCACTCACACCTCCCGTCCCACCTGCCGCTAAGCGCCGAGTTTCCTTTTCTGCCACTCACTCACCCATCCATACAAATCCCCGTCTTTTCGCTACGCGCGCAAAGCGTGCTTCGGGCGGCTAACGTTCTCTCACTGCCTGCTTGTCTCGCTTGCTACACACCCACACACCCTCTGGTAGATTCCCAAGTTTCATTGTCACTTGCACTACGCTAAATAGACCACACACACACAGCCACTTTTGTTCATGTGATGTGTCTGGACTCGGCTCTTCAACACCTGATGAGGGTCTACACTAATGAGACAGTAACGGAAGTCGCAGTCTGCTCATCATTTGCCGGAAACTGAAGGTTGTTCGTGGGTATGATGGCTACTGTGTAAAGCAAGAAGGTCACCTTCGGGCGGACTCTCCGACGGCGAACTTCGATAGACCTTGAGATGGCAAAAGAAGGTCGCTATGATGGGTTGCTCTTGCCTCACTGAAAGATCAACGTTCTCTTCGGGCTCACCTAGCGTGGTTGATCGGGCGTTGTCGGGTCTCAATAGTGGCATCATATGTCTCGAGATAGAAGATCTGGAGGCCTAGACAGGTGTGACTGACATCAAGACGTATGATCACGGTGGTCTGAGAAGGTGAACAAAGTGATTGTGATTTGGCTTTTCTTCATTTCCCCCCTATTACGGGCATGCATAATTGACTAAATAGCTAGCTAGCTAGTTCCCAATCTAGATCTGCTTCTCCGAGAGCCATGCTTCTGGATCCAGATCCAGCATGCAGTGGTGCTTCCTCCCTCCCCCTTCTCCCAGTCTCTGCTTAATTCCCCCCCATATGTAGTTTCTGTGGGTTTTCTGTTTCGCCGTTGAGTGAAATGCACACCAAATGTCGCCAGATGGTCAGAATCGTGCACTACTCAAAAACGGCGTCATATCTAGTAGCTGAAAAAGAAAACCAATCTGAACGTTTGAGAAGAAGAGAACAAAAGGTATCGAAGGGTCATAAATCGTCGTAAAATCGTGAGAAGTAAAACCAAGATTCCCCAGTTCCTGAAATCCCACACCAGATCAAGTGCTATGTGTTGATATCACATACTGACCGTACACAACCTGACCTGTATCTACCATGCTCACCCCTTTTTACACTTCTCTTTCCCTTTCCTTCCTTCCAGACAAGAAAGCACCAAAAACACACGCAGAGGATATAAAACGCCGCTGAATGTTGCCCAAGAAAAAAAAAAAAGCAAACAAAAAGCCATTCAACGGCACAAAGTGGTATCTCAAGGTACCTCAATCATCCTTTTCCAAGACATCCGTAGAATAAGAGAACGAAGCGAAGGTTTGAGGTGGGAGTGTTTTCAAGAGACGAAACCCAGGATGTAAACACCTTAGAAAAACGAAAGGCGGGTATAACAGTGGAACAGAAGGAAATAAAGAAGAAAGTTTTCAAATCATGCTGCCGTTGACAACAACCTCGGCGCCCTCGCCCTTCTGCTTGAGCGCCTTGGCCAGCATCAACTCCCTCATCCAGTCAATGCGCTCATCTCTGCCCTTGACAGCAAAGTGGTGCATCTTTCCGGTGCCGTTAACGGCGCCTTGGATAGCGCTCCCGCTAGCCGATGCCGCGGACGACGACGATGGGCCAGGGACGCTGTTCTCCCGCTTGCGCAGCTGCCCCTTGACGGCAGCCTTGCCGTCCTGGGGAATCAACTGGAAGCTAAAGGCGGCAATGTCCTCCTTGGAGTGGGCGTCGCCGGATCCGCGGCGGATGTGCATGGCCTTGAAGGCGGCGTTGAGCTTGGAGGTGTTGGCGTTGCTGCTGCAAGCAATGGCGTAGTCATCAATGTCAATGTACTCGAGCGTCTTGTTGTTGGCCGTGGCCGCGTCCTTGTGCATGGTCAGGCGGGTGCCGCGGAGCTTGAAGTAGTGCTCGTGCCACTCGTGGCGGAGCATCTTGGTTTTGCGCTTCTTCATGAGGCCTTGGTAGGAGACGGCTTCGCCGTTCGTCATGCCCTCCGTGGGCTGGGTGCTGGTGGGAGAAAGACGGCTTCCGCTGCTGGGGCTGTTGCTGACTCTATGGCTTTCGGTAGGGCTGGTGCCGGCACTCTTGCTTGGGGCAATGACTGCCGAAGAGCCAGGCATGGGAGCGATGGCGCGCTCAAAGGTGGTGCGGTTGGTCTGGCTCCATGGGTATTGCACACGAGGAGGGGGCTGCAGAGGGCGCTGGGTCTGGATGGTGGCTCTTTGAGAGAAAGACTTGTTCTGCGGTTGCACGGCAGTGAGGGGTGTGACGATGGAGTTCTCATCCAGCGCAGGCATGACAGGGAAGGAGGGCCGACGGATAGTGGCGCGAGACATAGATCGCGGAGGAGGGGCAGGGTTGTGGCGGTAGTTCATGTCAGGCGGAACCGACTGGGAAACATCTCGAGAGATGATGGGGATGGAGGTCATGGTGACCGGAACATCCATCTCAGAGAAGGGTGTACCGAAACGGTATACGCCAACCGGAGTCGCTTCTTCGGAAGAAGCAGAATGGTCGCTCATCTCACGGAACGAAGGGATTACCTGCGACTGACGACGAGCAGAGGTTGCACGAGCAGATACAGGTCCAGCGACAGCGCCACCCTCATCAGGGATTGCCAGCTTAGGAAGAGCACGCAACCTCGCATGAGGACCTTGAGCTTGCTGCTGGGGGTATAGCTCGAACGGCGGTGTTGGGGGAACCTCGCTCGAGGCGGCCGCATGGTGGTTCTGGAAGTCAAGAAATTGACGAACGTTGTCTTGGGGATCCCGCGACATGACATTTCGCAGAGTGGCTTCCTGGAGATACTGTAGAGTTGGTTGATCCCCAGGTCCCATGACGTCTGAGGATGCCACAACCGACGGGATGGCGTCCGAGACAGGACGAAAGGGATCGATAGCCTCAGCCGTCTGCGGGTTTCCGGGATTACCCGCAACCATAATGAAACCGCCTTCATCAATGTTGACAAATGGGTGGTCCTTTTTGAACGCCTCAATCATCTTCTGGTTCCGCTTCCACTTGGCGCAGTTCTCGCCCTTGGAGCAGCTGTGAGGCTTGGGCATGAGCTGCTCAATGCCTACAATAGAGACTGACTCGAGAGGAGAAATCACGTCATTGATCTTTGGCCTCACTTTGCTCGCCTTCCTCTTGGGCTTGTTCACGCTTTCATTCCTCCGCAGCTCTCTCTCAACCTTGCGATCCGGCTCATCCTCAATCGGGGTTTCGGGCTGAGAGTCCGGCTTCTGGATGTTCCTCATGGAGTGGATTTCATGCCAGACCCTTGTTCGCAGTCCAAAGGAGGTGATTCCAAGCTCTTTCAGATCCTCAAACTTTAGTGTGATCAAGATGGACCCTGTAATATCGTTCTCCACAAATCTTTCGCAGGTAGTAAGCTCAACGCCGGCGTTGAACATCCATTGGGCGACCATCTCAGGAGTCCATTCGGGAAGGGTTCGTGTGTCGAGTTCGACATCGGTGAATCGGAAGGGCCCGGAGTCGCGCTTGCTCCTAGATGGAAGGGTCGTAAGATGAACGGTATGTTGCAGAAAGTGGTCATGTTCTTGGGCCTTCCGTTCCGTAATCGGCGATAGGGTCAGGGCGTTTTGATATTCGATGGAATGCAGGGACACGGAGCTGCGAAAAAGATGAGGTCCTCTGGGACCTTCCACTTGCTTCATCTCCTCAAACGGGAACGGGAACCCTCCTCTTTGGCGCACCGATCTTGGTGTTTGGACCTCATCATAGGAAGACATTGTTGTGAAACTTGGTTGACCGCCCGACTTTGACTTTGGTCTTTGTTAGCGGTCCGTACCACGGACTTGCAATAGGTGCAAGTGACTTACTGAACCGATACTGTTGCGAGGCGAGACCTCGTCATCATGAGCCAGATCCTCCATATCGCTGTAGATATCGCCCTCCTCCATCTCCCAGTCGGACTCCATGAATTCGGTGTATACGGAATTTGGCCTGTCCTTGACATTGTTGGTGGAGAAGAAGCTCTCAACCCGAGAGCCGGTCTTTTGGCGCATTTCGTTGTGGCGGTCATGTTCCCGCACATGATAGTGCAGGTTATCCTGCAGTATATGGTGAGCACTCTGCGTCGCTGATCCCAAGGACATGTTGATATTGCTTACCATGTTGGCAGTCATGGTGGTTGAGATGTCCCCTATGGGTCTCGGGGTGACACAGGCGAGGGGTATATATCAATGGCGGCTTGAAGCCACTTTTTGTTGATTTCTTTTTTTGCCGCTGCCGGCAGTGCCGATCTTTGTATCCTCGATATCGCTACGCTGCGCTGGAGGATGCGCTGAACCGGGTAGATTTATGATGGATTGAACATGTGACTTTTTGTGGTATAACCCGCGTGGTCACAGTGAAAGAAGCCAAACCAGGAGGAAGGTCGACTGTGAGACGTTGACGGACAGCGATAGAGAGTTATGTAGGGCGAATCGATGGTCAACCCACGATGTCGGCAAGCGCTTCAAGCTGTGGAGGAGGGTAACGAGGTAACCTCAGCGGTGCGGTGCAGGTATAGTACCTATGTAAGCCACGGGCCAGAAGACACTGGTCTCCAATCGATGTCTGGGTGTGAAGAAAAGGCGAACTGGGGGGTGCCCCTGTTGGGATAGGTGAAAAACGAGACGGGGTGGGATGTGATATGGGATGGATTGCAGCAACAAAACCAGATCGGCTCATGGATGGATTTGACGTTGAGGACAGGGCCAGTCAGTGACAGTGGCAGACACAGTGCAGCAGGTATACCGTCGAGAGTCGAATCTTTTCCGGGCCGTAGCACAGAGAGGAGAGAGAGAAGAGAGAAAAAAGACTCTCGGTCTCACTCTCGCCGTCGCTCGGCGAGAAGGGTGTGGCCTCCCGCTACGGGGTATAGCCCCCCCGGCCCATAAGCCTGACGGGCATGGTTCAAGGGTGTAGGTACCGTCGGTAGCGCATGTCGAGCCCGGATGGTGTCCCCCATGGCATGTCCTCAATCATGGCATGGTGGCCAGCAAGTGGACGAACTGGAAATGTCCTGGCCTCGATGGTGTGCATTCGGATGCGTATCCAGTGATGCAGAGTGGCTTTTGGCCAGGACGAGCTATGAGGATAAAATTAGCAGGGTCTACAGTAGTGTGGTATACGTGTGAAATGCGTGTCAAGCCAGCATGGAGCACGCCAGAAAGGTGTCGACGGGGCGGTCGACGGGCAATGAACGGGGTGCCATGAGGTGCTGGAGATGGATGTGGCCGTGGTGGTTGGCCTGGGGCTCAGCTTGTTGGTTGGTTGTTCTTTCGTGAAAAGGCGGAACAGCAAGTGGAAGGTCGAGTTGTGCGAAGGAAGTGGAACTGCAGAGTCACGACAAGTGACAAGACTTGGAAAGCGGGGCAACCGCGACGGTCTAACACGCGATTGGCTCAAAATTCTGTCGTGCAAGCACATTAAAAGGGCGCTTCTGGCTGCTGATTGGCTGCTGAGGGCGAAAATGCCCAGAATAGTCGATGCTAAGCGCCGAATGTGCCATTTTGCGCTATTCCTTTTGAGACAGGTCTCTCTTGTCGTTTTTGTCCTCAGAACCCTCAGAATCGATACTTGTTTCTTTTCAACAAAGGAAGAACCCTACGACAACCCTGGACCTAACCCTAGGCGCGAGTGGGCCGTGCCGATCTGCTCTGGTCCACCAGCCCACCTTCAACGTCCTGTCCCCGCCATCCACTCATCACCTCAATTCAATGTCTCCGCAGCTCCAGAAGCGGAGTCGACCAGACTTTCAGTGCCCGTTTCTCTCCGTGTCGCCCTCGTTTTCAACTGCCATTCTGTCCCGTCTGTCTGTCCAAAACAGAAAAACTTCTCATTCCTCCCGGCAACTTGCGCATGACGATAGTTGCAACTATTTACTGCGCAAGTGTCGTAATGGATATCCCTGCAGCATGTGTCCTGTACCTGTGTGCTCAGTGCTGTGCTGCGAGTGCGGTTTGGAATGACAATGCGCCCGCGTTTTCTTGACGTCCACGAATCGAGAGGAGCCGGGTTCATCAGTTCATCAGGAACATCAGTTCATGACATTCCGTTCAATGCCCAATCGCATTTAAAAGCCTTCAAAATGTTGACGATGGCGGGACGGACTTCTGTTTACCGAACACGACGAGGGTTCCAAGTGATACATCTCTTATCTTCCACATAAGGCAAGGTACCGTCATTCCTCTCGAATTGCCAACTCTGATAGGGCTTATCAGGCCCGTGGGGTTGAAGTGGAAGAGGACACGATCAAGTGTGCTCCCGTTGACACCTTGTGGGGTTTTGGTTTTGATTTTAATTTGATTTCCTCTTTTCTCCTCTCTCGCATCGCATTTCCGTTCGTTCGCGGATCGATTGGCGACATCACTCCGATTCGAGCCTGTGTGAAATTGCCCTTTCGAGAGAACGGTGGACACGTCTTAGACACTCTTTGACGGTTAGGTTATTAGGCACAACGATCAGCAATCCTGAAGCAGCGGACCTCCCGTGGGTGCCGTTGATCCATCGGTGTCCATCTCGCTCAGTAACAGCAAAAAAGAAAAGGCAGATTGGCCATCATGGGACGGACCGGCCCCCGGGCTGAGGTGATGAGGGGATCTCCATCTCCGGCTCCTCTCCAGAGTCAGAATGTCAGATCCCTCGGTCATTGCGCTTCAAGGATTTTAGCTAGCCGGCCCGGTCCCCTGTCGAACACCATCTCATCGCTGACAGTGCAATTCCGGGTGAGAGATCCTCTTCAGCAAACCGGGGGCCGACGGGGCCAGGGCAGTGTGAGGACGACGCACTTCAGCTACTCCACAAAAACGGTTCGCCTGCCTTTTCCCTCGTCGTCGGCAAGCATCAGCTCATAGACGACGCTTGTCCCTATCAGGACAATTTGCCCCGATACTCTAGCATGCTCTAGCCTGTTCCTGCATTCAACACATTTCGCTCTCACCCAATGGCTTGGTGAAGCAACACAAGAAGGATGACACGCAGGGCAGAGAGCAGAGAACACATGACATGTGCAAGATTGGACAAACCAAACTCGACAATTGAAACGAGAAACCCGAGTTTCAGATTCCCGTTGACTGACAGCGAACAGATTGACCAGATTGGCAATGCCATCGGCTCACGGCCCAAGACCTCGAAAGTCGAAAGCAGCAAGACTCCAACGATCTCTCGTTCGGGACCGGCCATGCTCCATGTTCCACCGTGGTGGCGACAGGCATGTTGCGGTGTGCTATAATGCTGTCGCCTGCGTGCAAAAGAGTCATGCCTCCAACTCTCCTCATGCCATTGTCCGTCGCCAAGCGTGTCGCAACCCGATCGACATCTCGTGGAAGCCCAAAGCCGCAAAGCCGCAACCCGTCCCCGCTGAATCCAGGGCGATAGACAAGGCGAAAGTCATGTGCTTCGGTTTGCGGCTTCTCAGATCCTGCTTTGCTCAACACCAAAGGTCAGAGAAGAAGGTCCGATATCGACGCAAGCTGGTAAAGCTTGCATGCCGGCATATCATAGGCGTAGCTTCACCGAGCCTCAAGGTCAGCCGATCTAAGGGCATCAACCACAGATGCCAACCATTTTGCTCTACCAGGTTTTTTGGCACTTTTGGCACAGCCGAGTGTCAAAAACGTTTTGCTGCCCAATATCAACAAAATTTCGGTTCTTGTTTTGTAGGTCACTGAACACCAGGGTCCTTATCCTGTCGTCCTAGAAGCATGAAGCTAGCTAGCAGCTAGCTGCTACAATGCATTGTTGACTCAACATAGGGCAGAATACGGCAGCGAGGGCAGGGTCCAGGGGAGCCCTGAGCTGTCACAGCTCTCTGATCCTAGCTCCGTCCCATCATCTTCTGCCCTAGCTTCAACCCCGCCCTCGCAAGCCCCCTCCCGCGGTGAATCCCGCGCCGCGCACTGCCAGGGACTTGCTAGGGCACCAACAGCCTCACATCTCATGCCCTTGTCCGAGACCTCTGACCTCGGAAGGATGGCCGGCGTCATACGATGGGCCATGGGGGATCTTGACCGCTATTGCTATTTCTATGAGAAACAGTTTTTCTCATCACCAAGACAAAAGACAAACAAGAAGAGAAAAAAAAACCGCAAAAATTCGACATGGTGAGGAGACATCACAGTAGGATCAGGCTACCCTACTACCTTGACCAGGTGGACCCGAACTGGAGCCAATATTGCTCGCTACGAGAAAGCTTTCTGTACACCAGGCGACATAAGCATGTTCCCGTGTCTCTCACATGCCTACCTACAACAAAGCTACAGCATGGACAGTACACGCTATACGTTGTGGACCGCGAGTCAAAAAATTTTGCTTGTCGTTTTTGCTTTATCATCGTCCTGAAAGAAAACCCGATGACGCCGACGATATCTTCATTGCCCAATACGGGGAAGGAAGTTCGTGAACTTCTCCCATTTTAAACGCACACGGGCAAATGCGGTGCACCCTTGCCCCCGGGCCCTGACTCTAGCTCCACAATTCGAAGGCACTGTAACTGTGGCTACCTCTTTGAACCCACTGAAACTGTGGTCGCCCAGCGGGCGGCCTAGTACATATGTACAGCATAAGCGTCCACATTATATACATACAGGCCCTGCAGCGTAGGAGGCGAAGACCCAATGTCTGCATCGTGACGCATTTCACCACGCTAGGGTAACTCAACATTCTATTTCTTTACTTTCTCAAAACTTTTTGCTCTTCTTGTTTGAAGCAGAGGCTGTGCAACGGAGGACAACAGCTGGGAACAGGGAGGCAAACACACACCGACTCTTTACTTGCTGTCCAGTCCGTGGTATTGATGGCTCATGGTATGGGATCATGGGAGTTGCTTCCCAAATGTGTACGCAAAATGAAGTTATCGCCACTTTGCCATTCACCGCGCTAACCTTTTAAATGTCGGCGGAGGTGTACGCGGATAGGGTCGTTTATGCGCGGGGTAAGAGAGTCAAAATCGTAGGAGCTATCCGCGAACTTTTATCATGTGGTGAACGGATATATGACGTTTCGGCGACAAGACAAGACGGAAAGCGCGAAGGTAAAACAAGCATCCCATCCCTTCCGTCCGGATATCGGCGAGAAGTTAAAAAAGAGACGAGACGAAAAAGAAAGAAAAGAAAAAGTTGGGATGAATATGTGGCTCCCGTGCGTCCGTCTGTCCGTCTCGGCCTCTTCCATCCATATTGTCCTGTCTCATCGGCGTCGACGCTCGGGGACGTTCGAGAACTACTAACCTTCTTTCAGCCAACCAACCTCACAATTCACGATAGCTTTAAAAATGGAGATGTCTCAATGTCTTGACTGACAACTCAACTGTTCCCAAGGCATACTGCAATTGCAACTGCAAGCCACAACCTTCTCAAACATCTCAAAAAGTAGTCCGTGTCTCGGAAAGGAACATCCACCACCACATGTCTTCTCTCTTTTTGTTTCCAAACCTTCCATGTCGTGCGAACTGGAATTGACCTATCAGGCTTCAGAAGCCTTCAAAGACCAGTGACGAGGTGTGTAGTACAAGCAAGTATAAAACCATGCGTATTGTTGCTGTAAGGAAGGGGCAGATGCGGGTTAGAGGACTCAAGGACATGGATGGAAGCTGTAGGTATCCGTGGTACTCACATTCTTTTTGAGTTTTGAATTCCAGGGTATTCTGGGTAGGACCTTGCTTGCTCTTCAACAGTGAAGTGAGTCTTCGAAGACGCAACCCTTTCAAAGCGTTAGAGATTGTGGTGTGGTGTTTTGTGAGACGAAAGATTAACCCGACCACTGAGACGCATTCATAGAGCGTGCAGACGCAGAGACGGCAACGGGCAGCTTGCAGCATGCAGTACTGCGGCGTCGCTATGTTGCAAGTATGAAGGCACGAAATTCTAGAGCTTCCATACGCTGAGACCAATCAGCTGTTAGAAGCATCTCGACTTGTCTTGGAGTAATCAACTATGTACCCGAAGGTGATTGATTTTCCGCGCTTTCCTCATCACCACTTTCTCGTGTACTGTTGAGGAAATGAGACAGAATCACGATCCATCATCCATCAAACTTCTCGACAATTTGGAAAAGAGGTAAAAGCATCGATGTGAGGAAGACGGGTATGTACACATGTCTCCATCCACAGCACACAGCGGAAGAAGAAGAAATTAGAAGAAAAGGGTTTCAGGGACTTGCTTGCATGCAATACTCTCCCGTATCTGTAAGGGGATCATGTACAAGCAGACAGGATATGCCGCCCGGAAGGACCCGACTTGCATCGACCTATCTGTCCAATCTGTCTTGCACCCACCTGCAAAGACAAAGATATGTGAATTGAATTCGTGTACCTGAAAAGTGAAACTGTGCAAAATACAAGCCCGCCCGCATCCGCATATTGGGGGTTCTGGTCTGGCTTGGTCTGGTCTGGTGTGGATTGGGTGTGGTGTGGTAATACTGCGTCGAGATTGGATGTGGCGTACGGGTATCATAATTCATATCTCATCCCAGCGGGCCTCTGCCTGTCTTCACACAGCATCTTCACATCGCATTGAGAGTAACCAGTGAGCTTTCCCAAAGCAATGGGTAACATATCCGTCAACGTTCCTGCGTCGAGATTGATGAATTCGCATTGCATCGTGCACTGCAGCGAGAGAGAGAGAGAGTGTGTGTGTGTGAGTGTGTGTGTGTGTGTGTGTGTGAGTGTGTGTGTGTGTGTGTGTGTGTGTGCATGGAAAAGGGGATTTTGCGTGCACAAGAAATAAAGTGGTTGCTTTGATAGGTTCCCTTCTCGATTTCTCTCAATGGCAACCAACGACGACGACCCCCATTCAATGCGGTATCACTCACATTCTCGCACTCTTCAACCGAACACGGAGAAGGGGCGGGAGACCCGTCTCACTGCTTATGTGCTTCATGTGGTGGTTGGGAATGGGATGGTTGTTGAAGATTTTGAGGGTTCCAGTTATCAACGCGGGTTGGTTGTGTGGTGTAATTTATCACACAAGCATATGCACGACACGAATGGATATGTTAGATCTCAGATTTGGTGTTGGTGTAAGATACCGCCTACTTATTTCTACTGCTACCTACGAACAGGATATCCCGTAAGCGAAGAGAAGGTTGATACTGCACTGCGATTTAGAAGAGATGCCTTGAATTTTGTTTAAATTCGGCAAGTAATTCGCATCTCCTCAATAGCTGTGGTGGAATTCCATCACCGTACCATCAAGATTCTTTTTTGTTAATGCTTCTACTCCTGTGCTGGTGCAACCCCGGGTGTGCTTCCCGTTCAAAGTTGCTCGTGTCGCTCATGTGGCATCTCTCTTTGTCTGGTACGATAGCTATTAGTAATAAGCACAACAGCTTCCGGCTCCGCGGCGCGGGTGCAATGTTTCTCTCAGCTGTATGTACACTATTGTCTTGTATGTTAAAACTCGTCTGCATTCTCGTGGTCTTTTCGGCTCTGGAAGCCTGTGAGCCTGTGTGAATGTCCAACCGATCCTCCCCACCTGAAAAACATCAGTTATCGATTTTCCCTTCCTCCCCACCAATCAGATTTCGAGGAAGCAATGGTGTGAGTCTCCGGTTTCACATGACATTCATGCTATGCGGCCGTCTTCAAGTGAAAAGGCCGCAGAGAATGTGAGAAGACAGAGAATCAGAAGAAAGAGGGGCGAATTTGAGTTTCGGCGTCTGGAAGGCACAGTTATCCAGTCCGTTGTGGGAAAGCGTGGTGGATAGTGGTTGCAACTGGGCTCCTCCATGAACGAAACTGCAACCTTCTTTTTTGCAGTTGCAACACACAACGCCCACAAAGAAGTTGACTCCTCGGAAAGAGGCTTTCTTCTGCAACCGCAAAAGCGGCCACCCTGTTCGCAGATTCGTCGGAGCCACCAGAAACCCTGGAAAGCTTTTGGTCCGGGTTCTGGGAACTGGGACTGTAAGTGGCCGGTTTGCTTGTGAGTGTGCGACACCACGGGAAAGTGGCATCACGAAGAAAAAGAGATAGGAATCCTTGTTCGGGGACTGATGAGTCCGTGGCCTGTTGTGCGGTATTTGAGCAAAAAGAAGCTAGGCTTGTTCCCTCTCTCCGGCAATTCTCGTAGGGTTCTTTTCACCTTGCAGATTGTGGTTAGTTCGCGTTGTCTGAGGTAGTACTGGATTGCTGATTTATGTGATAATGTGTGGATCTCGCATGTCGTTCACTTCAGCTTTCAGATTCACCCCTTTGAACGCAAATTACGCCATAGGAAATCGAGCATCGCAAACAAAAGTGTTGCCTGGGCTTGTAATCACATTTGAGAAACCCGTATTGCTCACATCCAGGCTCTGTTGCTGAAGAGAGCCCTTGCAAATATGTGGTTGATGATATCGTGTCTCTGCAATCATCGATCTCTTATTGTCACTGTCACATTGCGAAATTGGAGTGACAGATTTTCGCGGTGCATTGAATCATCTCGCTCCTCGGTTTACGGACACTGGGCTGGCTTCATGATGGTCCGTTCACTGATTGTTGAGCTCCTCTTCGGCTTGCCTGGTGAGCCTGGCTTGGTAGGCTGACCGGGGCCCCAGATAGTTGATGATATGATGGCCGGGGAGGGGCAAATACCGCTTCTACTCGTGCGTAAGAGATTTACTGAACCTGGCAGTTTTGGTGAGAAAGGAGCATACAGTGATGTGCCCTGTAAATGCAAACAATTGGGGCAGGCCATTTTCCTTGCAGTTAGTGGGCATTTCCACTTAGGGGCACCGGCGCACAGACCCCTTTCCAGGCCGTCGCCCACTAGAGGCCCGCTGACTCTAAGAAAAAGTGGATAAGTAACCCCTGCCGAGAGCCCGAGATCCATCCTCCCAGCAAAAACGTGCCCCTATAAATGCAAAATTGGCCCAGCCGACTTGCACTTAGCAGTTAGCAGTCTTAGTATGGGAGAATAATTCGGGCAGGCCAAATGGCTTGCATTAACTGGGCATTTGCATTAAATGGGCCTCGCATTTACAGGGCACATTACTGTATGCACGGCGGGATTAGCTGCCTATGAGGAATCAGTCCAATGGGATTCTCGCATCTTCCTAGCTAGCGCCTTTAGTAAATCTCTTACGAGTGAGTGCATGCGGTAGATGTGGGAAGAGAAGAGGGGTAAAAGAGACAAGGGAAAAGGTTGGCCATGCAGGATCCTAGAGAGGTGGTTGGTCAATAACTGACCTCGAATCCAAAAAGGGAAAGAGATTAAGACAACTTACAGCTTGTCCAACCCATCTTCTTATGCCAACCTCGTGTTGGCTACCTTTTGAAGAAAACCGTTAGGTCTTAGCGTAGGCCAGTTGTTCTGAGATGTCTTTGATTTTCTGGCCCCGTGTCACCGAGTTTTTAGAGGCCGTTGAGATACTTGCTTTTTGCTCTGTTATCTCGCTCGAAAACGGAGAGAGATCCATGCCATCAACGAATATCGTGCTCGCTTTCGATCAACTTGTGTACGGTCATCGCAGAAGACCGCCAGCATTTTTTTTATTTTTATTTTTTTTCTTTTCATGAGGATCTTCACGCTGACAGGGGGCACAGTGAGGGTTTGCGGGATGCGGTTCACTTCCCGTGGTTCGTGAGTCCGTTTCAGGAAAAGTCCCTTCACGAGTCTTGATCACAACTATCAGATCGTTACATTCTCCTCTGATTGGCTCTTTCCAGGAGTTTTTATTCCCGTTGTGGAAGGGAATTCCCGTAAGCTTAACTGCAAGACTGCTGGCGGAGACATCTGAACCGTAAAACGGCGCAATTGAAGATCGATCGGCGACCGGCTCTTGGCGTAACCACTGCTCATCCACGATGAGTCTGATCATTATCCCCATGATTGCAATGCTCACCGTCATGGTGAGTTGTTCTGATATTTGGCGAGGCCATATCGATTCGTGGCAAAGTGTGATGCCGGAGATTTGGGCTCCTTCGCGCACTTTGTACGCCACATGTGTACCGGCTGGCCTGGGTACGGCTCTCGCCGTGAATCTGGAAAACACCACAAGATAGCCCCTTGTCCGCCTCCGCGAGCTACAACGTACTAATAAACGGTCCTTTCCGCTGATGAGCGCGGCCAGAATCTGACACTTACCCCGCAAGGACGAAGGTGAGCGAAATGAAGATGTGATATCACACCGTGACCTTGCCGTTTAGGACATGAGCTCCGTGCGCCTCGCAAGCCCAGAACATCGCTCAGCTCCAGACGAACGTCATATCTCAGAATGAATGCCGTGATGCCGTAGTTGCCGAGACAATGCCCCTTGTTGTGAAATGCGAGGAATAAACAAACATTGACGACGTCGGAGATGTCCTTGCAACTGAATCGTTTATGATCGTCGATAATTATTCAAGGATGGAAGCTAGAAATGCGCCGTACAGATCGCACCTAAAAATCTTAGTGCGTGCAAATCTCTTGTGGGGGATGTCAGCATAGTCCCATGTTCCCCGAAGGTCGACTGTCGTGATCACTCGGTGACCTCGGACATGTCAGCCCCGATGTGATGCGGAAGCGAATGTGAGATGAGCGTGTTAAGTGCTGGTGAGCGGGTTAATTGTCTTGATCGGCGAAATTCCCAAATGGGAGAACGATGAGGTGCGGGGGGAAAGAACAGGTGCTGGTGGACAAGGGTAAAAATAGCAAAAGGACTAAATACTTGCATGCAGCAACTAGAAGGGCGGGGACGATCACGGAGCCGGAAGTACCACTTGGTGATGTCTTGCAGATTGAGCCCAAAATTAGTCCACAACTGCAATGAGGGAAAATTCCATCACACCTGTGGAACTGCTGTGGGACTACGGCAGAGGATCCTGCTGGTCCTGCCAGCAATAAGAGGGTAAATCTGACCGAAAAGGGAAACTGGGCGGTTAATTAGCCCACCAACTGTCCCCATCTTGATTTCTGACGGATGGCCGCGAGCCACGCCGTTTATGATGCCATCACCAGCCGTGGGAGAGCCAGTGAGACATCCCTGGAATTCGGGCCATGCTGAAGGTGAAGAGCAGCACGCGAACGGCCGGTGTTCTGACCGATTTCCCGGCTCGACACCAAAGTGCGCTCTCGGCGTTGGGCACAGTCAACAAGATAGGTCGCGCTGCTCGTAGTCATTGTCGTCAGGGTCGGCGTGGTCGTCCTTCCGTCCTCATCGGTATCGAGTCGTTCGACAAGCAAGCAGCGCTGGTTCGAGAGATGGAGACGGTAAGGTCATGCCACAGTAAAAAAGCAAGGAGTTTTTTGATGCCAAGAGAAGGAGCGAACATAGCAAATCCTTTTTGACGAGGCCGATGTCTCGAGTCGACGACAAGGTTCAAGATGGAAGGCACAAGGGTTCTGGTACGTGCCTCGGGGAGCAGAGTGCAAACCCCGCGACGGCAAGAACGGCCCACTGTCTCCATTACTCCACCTACCGACTCCATCACTGCACCCCACTCGAGCTTGCCCTTGCACTTCACAGTGGTGATTGGAGGAAGCTTCGATTAATGGCTGCCGCACCCTTGCTCGACATCCCAGTCGATCTCGTTGAGCGGGCCAATCTCAGCTGAATGCCGCCTCGCGGGCCGCAGCCATGTCTGCACTACATCTGCACTAGGGCTGCACTAGGTAAAAGTTGTCACACTGATGGTCGAATCATGGTCGTTATCGGCCCTCTTGCAGAATTTTCTCTCTTTTGTCATTCAACAGACTCTTTTGACTGAACGACCACCGAGAGCACCTCCCGTCTCTGACCGTCCACCTCGGTCTCTCGGTCTCTGCCTCGCTACCCGTCTACCTGTCGCGGCCGCACTTGACAGCACAGCAGACAAGTGTCGCGGTAACACCCGACAGCGAGCAGGTACATCTGGGGTACTCTTCTTGCTCCTGCTCTCCTTTGGATGGATGTTTGCCTTGCAGCGAGGTTCATCATGTCTGGACCCGGCCGGGCCACACCACGCCAGTTCTCGACTGGAGAGCGAGGCGCCAATCCGAAGGCCGTCCTCCGACAGGCCCTGTTGATTTGCGGGCTCGTCAGATTTGATATTTCAACCCACGAGCAGACTCGCCAAAAATGCCCATCCGGAGGCTTCTCCTGAAATCCCGATCTCGCCCCTAATCAGGGAGTGTCCAAGTGATCTCTCGGCAGGCCGGCGACGACGGCACGATAGGTGGACGATAGGTGGTGATACGGGCCTCACCATGCCCCAACACCAAGCAGTCCTAGCCCCAGAGATGGATCCCTCCAAGGCCCCAAGGCCCAAGCCCTCCCACAACCCGGAAGCCGACGCTCGTCCACCGAGGTTGCGAGGTTGACAACTTGAGACGGGGAATTATTGCGATGCGACGGTTTTTGCTCTTCCCACGGACCGCGCAGACATCATCATTCTCATCATCACCGGGACCGCATCTCTGTATGTGATCCGGATACGGGCCAGCATGCGACCTGGCCGTCCGCCCTCGTCCCGTCGTCCGGTAGTACTACCACTCGGGAACGAACGCAAAAAAGCCATCTTTCTGAGGAAGAGCTCAAGAGGTTCTTCTAGATATGGCACGGATCTGGTGTAATGGTGGAATAATGCACATGCAGCCATTCGACGTCCCCGAGGGAAAGGTAGGGTTGCAAAAAGACGGCAGAGATGGGTGTGTCGAGCAGGCAAGACACAATTGCGCATTACGGGACAACATTGCATTGTCCAGTCAGTCAGCCATAATACCACCTGGCGTCGACGAATTCTCATGCTCGCTTCCAACTGTCCATCACATCTCTGATAACCAAACCCTGTTGGTCTTGACAAGTTCATTTGGTTTTTTTGTCCGTCAGCCTCTCAGCTGCCCCTATCCCCAGGCCAAGCGGCGAATCTGTTGGCTCTTCACATGAAAGCCTGCTCGCAACGGATACATGACAAATCTCGTCGACATAACGACCATGGGCTCGCAACAAAAAAAAGTTGTTCAGAGTCACAGGTCTGACGATCAGCGGACCCTTTGCCTTGCCTAGTTTGATATCAGACGGCGGGAGTTGCCAAAAGAGAGTCAAGCATGTGTGTCTCAATGTTGGCTCCCCATCATTTTGCCCGGATTCTACCCATGTATCTCGCCGGTACAGTGAGCTTCCTTCTTTCTGCACTCGTGCTGACCCCCGTGCCAATGAGCTCCCGGCCAAGTCGGCCTCGAGCACGCATGAGCTGCCGTTTTGGTTGCTCAACAGCTTCTTCGCTTTCCCCTGCAGCCATCTTTTTCCGTGAATGGCCTCCGTACCCTGGACGAGATACCTTGTCGATACCTCCCCATGCCCTCCCAGCCTCTAGCGTTGATGCTACCCTTGCACGCCGCTAGTTACACGACACTTGCCCTCATCCGTAACCCTTGCCCTTCCTTCCCCCCTGGCCTGAATACCATCAGCGGTGGGGTCTGTTGGGTCGTCCTGGTCCCCTCCCACATCCGAGTGAGACCTTCCGGACGACCGCCCTCACCAATGAGCGAGATTCCTTGGCCTCCCCTGTCCAGAGAGTAAAAGAAGAACCGGAACCTCGTGAGGACAGCAGCAGGCCAGCAGCAGCCCTGTGTGTCTGTGTGCCATGGACCAGCGTTCTCTCGTAGGTACCACCGTCCACCGTCGATACCACCGCAGTACAGTAGGGCACCAACTAACGCAGCTAGGGGGTCAAATCGGGAAAAGCAGTTAATTAGCCCGCTTTTCAAAAATAGAACAGGTGAGCAATCACCCGATCGGAGCACGGCTTTGCACCACACGCTGGCCCATCAACCGGGCCTGATATAAGAATTTGCCCACTTCTCTCTCGACGTTCCGGTTTGGTCTTCTCATCTGCAGGCCAAAATTGAAGAGAAGGATAGTGAGATCCAGGTGTCGTCCAGTCCAGTCCATTCAACAAACCTTTTCCCTCCCTCTTTTAATTACACTCAACCTCACGCTACCCAGTCAAACGTCTCTAGACTCGACGAGTTCAACATCGAACCAACTTCCGATCCCAGTTCACACGCAAGCCGGACTTGCTCACAATCCAGTCATTCATTCGACGATACAAATAATCTAATAATCTGATACAAGAGAGGGTTTTTGGGTATAAGCCCCCTAGCGATTTGCCCCTGGGACCTTCTGGACCGACGAGACGATAGAGAGGCCCTTGCCATTTCTGCCCATTTTCCTCGGCCTAGCTGAAGTTCACCACCCCTGGTCCCGACCACCCCCTCTCCGCTAGCACCCCCCACCACCCCCCTGGGTCCCCGGTGCTGTGCTCCATAACTCACCCCAAAAGAGGTACTTCCCATACAAGAAGGGTACAAATGTCAACACGGCCCCCCAACCACCACGAAGACATCACGAAGACATCCTCAGTCAACATGACGACCACAACAACAACAACAACCAAGACCAAGGCGGCCGCAAAGGCCGGCACCAATGCCGCGCCCAAGCAAAAGACACAGATGCATCGCCGCTCAAGGACAGGTTTGTTTCCTTTTTTTTTTTTTTTTTTTTTTTAACTACCGCTATCTTATCACTTACACACATCTCTTCGACATCGCTGGGCCGGGAAGCTGACTTGACAACGTGAAGGATGTTACACATGCAGGTTGAGGAGAAAGAAGTGCGACGAGGGTTCTCCCATGTGCACAGCTTGCAAGCATCTCGGGCTTTGCTGCGAATACAAGAGGCCAATGTGGTGGAGCAACAATGATGCGCGGAGGAAGCACAAGGACGAGATCAAGATGATCATCAAGAGGAAGAAGCTTTCGGAGAAGTCGTCGCACACCATCCAGACTTCAATCAACACACCGCCCGGCCTCTCGCACTCACTCCCAACGTCAGCAACCTTTTCGGACCCGCTTGATCGCAACAGGTCCGCCTCGATCGACTCGCATTTCGGCTTCAACTTCAACAGCCCCCAGCACGGCCAGGATTTCACGCCATTTGCGACACCACAAATAAACGTCAATGGCGAGTTCATCTTCCCACCCTTCTCTCCCTATGAGATCGATATGAAGACCGAGCGGCAAATCTTCATCAACGATATCCCGACCGTTCGCGAATCAACAGTATCAACCTTCAGCACCTATCAGACCCCGCCGCCTCCGGGCACAATTCTCCCGTCATTCCCTCTGGAAGGTGAATGGACCGAGCAGGTATTCTCGGAGCGGAGGGAGTCGTTGACGGAGGAGACTTTTAATGCGAACTTCTTCGACTTTGCCTGCGATCCGGCGATGGCTTCTTCGCAAGTGGCAATTGAGCTGGATGAGGGCGATCAGAGGCTCCTCGATCACTTCGTTCAACACGTTCTTCCAACCATTTTCCCAATTCTGGAATCCAACCAGCACGGCTCAATCAGTTCCGAGCTTGTTCTCCCATCACTGGCCAATAATAAGGGTTACCTGCACTGCTGCTTGAGCATTGCGGCGCAACACTTCAAGTCTACGACGGGTATCCAGAGCGAGGAGATTGACAACGACATCATGCGTCACCGCTATGCCACCATCACCTGGCTGTGCGAGGCGCTCAATCGCGATGAGAACCACCAGCCAATTCTCGATGCTACCCTTGGCTTGATTTTCTTTCAGTGCATAGTTGGCCGTCCTGAGGATACTCTTCCCGATATCCCCTGGCACCAGCATTTCCAAGCGGTAGTATCGCTCGTGCAGAAGCTGGATCTTGCCGGACTTGTTTCGGATATCACCAAGCCACTGGCCCATACACCTTTCAACATGACGCTCACGTCTTGGATTGACATTTTGGGGGCCACGATGCTAGGCAGCTCCCCCTTGTTCGCGCACACCTACCGCAACAAGCATCTTTCGATCAACAACCACTCGCTCGGCTTGCGCGAGCTGATGGGCTGCGAAGATCGCGTCATGTACCTCATCTCGGAGATTGCCTGCCTTGAGTCGCTCAAGAACCAGGGCATGGACGACATTACCCTTTGCCAGCACGTCCGTGGCCTTGGCGACGAGATCAGCAACACCGAGATCAACGAGGGCACGCTCGTCGAGCCTTACAACGCCAACGGGACTCTGAGCCCCAAGCAACTGAGCAAGAACATCACGGCCGCCTTCCGTCTTGCTGCTCGCATCTACCTCTGCAGCCTCGTCCCGGGCTTCTACCCTGCTCAGCCCAGCTGCGTGGGTCTTGTCGAGAAGCTCACCGCGGTTCTCCAGCTGATCCCCTCGGGAGTCAACGGGTACGACCGCTCGCTCACCTGGGTCTACCTGATCGGTGGATCCGTCAGCGTGCCAGGCTCATCTTTCCGCGACTTCTTCGAGAATCGCGTAGCCCAACTCGGCGACGTGGCCAACTCGGGCAGCTTCGGCCGCATGACCGTCCTCCTTCGCGAGGTCTGGCTGCAGTACGAGGCGATCCTCGCGGCGGCGGAGGCGGCCGCGGGCACTTCTTCATCTTCTGAGGCCCCACAACAACAGCAGCAAGTCAACGCACATTACGTCCGCTGGCGGGAGGTCATGCAGATCAAGGGATGGGACTACTTGCTCATCTAAACAACGAACAAAAGTAAATCCGCTTTCTTCCCCAGGCTGGTTTACTGGCGGGAAGTGAAACCCAACCGATCTGCATGCGATACTTGAAGCTGTTTAGGTGGCTGGAATCGGCCTCCTTTTCAATTCCTTTACGCGTTTTTCTTTCTTTTCTTATACCACTTTTTTATGCAACGAGAACTCCAAGAGTTTTTTTTAGACGTCGCCGCGAGGCAATTGAGACCCGGAGATAGGAAAATGGACTTCTACTACAATGACGACGACACACTACTGGTTAGGATCAATGGATGGATGGATACGTGAGGGAGGACGGGTTGGTAAGGGCAATGATTCATTCCGCTCTCTTGCAATCTTTTTGGACTGGGGTTGCAATTGAGCAATGGCATTGTGTGGCCTTCCACCCATTTTGGACAACTTTTTCTTCTTCTTTCATTCCACTCTTAGGAGAGACACATTTTTAGGGAGGCATTTGGATTTGCATGTCACATGGAGTTTTATGGGTGGTAGCATACCCATGACTGACCGGAAAGGATACCACGGATTTGGGGGCAGGAGGGGGAAATCGCATGTAACTGAACGTGAGCTGGGCTTGTCATGGTTGGAAAGGAAGGATTATACCCTGTGAAGGAGGAAAGATGGAAAGAATTCAAACAAATCAAATGAAGTTAAAGAACTACACTCACTGTTCATCAGTTGTTCTCCTTACTTGTGACTTGCTTGTTCACTGCATTGCTCGATCAAAAAAAGAGCCTCGGAGGAAGTTGCTCGGTCTGGGGTAGGCAGGTATTATCGTGACGCGAATCTCATCACCCATCCACTCATCACAGCTTACTGTGCTCAGCAAATACCACTCCCACTTTACAACCTAACCGAACGCGAAGTGTGAATGGATGAGCGATAAATACCTTACCCTTCCAGTTCCAATTCCGTCAAGCAGTTCGTGCTTTTTTTTCTTCTCTTTTTTTTATTCTTTTTTTTATTCTTTCTTTTTTTGCCGAGGGCACTGACGCAAACTGGAAGGTCGGGTCCGCGATTTTTGCCTTTCCGACGGGATCTTCCAACTGACTGATAAAAAGCAAAAACCAAGAAAACATCCAAGTCGACTGCACACCACCGTATGCAACACAACACAAACACTTTTTGTTTTTGCCCGGATGAGACCTTCTGCTTTTGTTCATCTCACCCGTGTCCTTCCGACTGCCATTGCCATTGCGTTCTGCATGCTGTGCTTCGCATTTTCCTCTTTATTTGTAACAAGAGAGAAGAGAGGCGCGCAACAAATGCAACATGGTGCTTACCTGGATGGTGGTGTCGTTGTTCAAGATGGTTGATGGTGTGTACCTTGATGGCAGGATGTGTTGCGTTGCGTTTTCTTAGGTGGGGGTTGATTCTTTCGTCGTAACCTCCGGACGGTTGGAAAGGTTCGATGAAGACCAAGACGGACAGAAGTTCCATCGATGAGATGAAAGTTCCCGAACGTAACTTGACAGTTCCCATATCAATCCGTCCGGTGAAGAATCTTGCGTGGTTCGTAAGGTTTAGCCTATATCTATTCCCTGACCGACCATCGCCATTACGACAATGACAACACTAGAACTGCGGCGGTGCGCATGTGAAGCTCTTTGACAACCAAGACTGAGGGAAGCACGACGATGTCACCCCCTTCCTCAGTTCAACGTACTATAACCCCCATAGTCAAAGCTTCTACGCAGTAACTAGTACGTATTTTAGACTTTCAATAACGCTGGAGTAGAATATAAGCAAGGAAAGCATTGTTTGGGGTACTGCAACCACCTCTCTCTCCTTGTCTACCACCACCTATCCTCCTCAACCATCTAGCCATCCAACCACCCCGCCTATACCCACCTATCCTCACCGGTCAACGCCAATGGGTAAGAAGAACCGACATAATAATAATAATTAAAAAAAAAAAAAAAAAAAAGGAAGGAAGGAACGAAGCATAAGATCATTTGAGCGCACACCAGTACTCACACCAAGGGTTAAGTGGGGTATTATGGTGTGCACCTTCCTACCTACACACACACTGCACACAACCACAACTCGAATATTCGTGGGGAAAGAGCACCTCACAACAGGCTGAGTGGACAAAATCTCCCACTCTCCTTCCAAACAGCTGTTTCGTTTCAACTTCCTACCTTGTTGGCGCTTAAAAAGTTGTGCTGTGCCGTCGAGGTGCAGTTCACATCGCATGCAGTGCGCAGGACGGGAAGGAACGAAGCTTGAAGATGTCGCTTGACTGCTGTGCCGTCTTCGTACCTCCCACCCGTCTCCGCTCTGCTCCAGACTGGCGCGGCTGGGGGATCAGATTTGGCAAGATGAGTTGAGTCTGTGCCGCTTCCCTCATCGGAGTGTCGATTTGGCTGAGGCTT
This sequence comes from Neurospora cerealis, assembly GCA_009806085.1. Taxonomy (NCBI): domain Eukaryota; kingdom Fungi; phylum Ascomycota; class Sordariomycetes; order Sordariales; family Sordariaceae; genus Neurospora; species Neurospora cerealis. Next base: position 395,142 of record RAOY01000004.1, on the reverse strand, counting down.
GTGTTCGTGCAGTTCTTTGGCTTGGTCTGGTAATTCTGGTGGTGGTGGCTTCAACCATCATCATCAACCTCGGATAACTTCTGCACCGAAAACCTGATTAAAGATTGTGTCAACATCAACCCATTTGGGAAACATGACTGGCTGACAATACAACAGCAGCACGCATACTCATCCGTGTGGATAATCATCACAAATCTTCCCAATCAGGCTCTTGACAATCAATTCAAAAGACCAAAAGACCCCTGAATTTGCGCCTCCCGCTTTGCCCGCCCGTCAACACGGCACGGCATCACACAGCTAGAGCAGTCAATCTTCATCCCGCTTTTACCCTTCAAGCGAGATGTTCACCGGTCAGCTAACTGACGATAATAGAACCAGGAAGCACGGGAGCTGGACGGCTGAGCGTCTCGCTACCGAATTCTATTTGGTATAACCGATCCCTCATCATATCGCCCCGTGGATGTTAACTTCAAAACACTCAAGAAGTGCCGCTTCACAGCATCGAAAGTCAAAGACTCAAAACGACGAGACGAGGCCAGTGAGATTCTGCACTGAATGGAAATGGCACGCACGGTAGGACAAGCATGGCGGCGGTCATAAGTTGCCCGGCGATCACCCTACTAGTGGTACGGTTCCCGACTCCCGTTCGGTATCCGCGCCTCAATTTGCCGCTCGCAAGCTGACCATAGGCCGCTGGCCGCCGCAAGCGAGGCCCGCAACAGCTGGGCTGGAGGACGATGATATCTCTTCAAGATATTGGTGAAAAGTTGTTTATTCAGCTTGTGTGTAGAGGCGCAGAAGCATCAGCAGCAGTTGTCTATTCGGTCAACTTCTTGTTGACCGATGTCTAATACCCTGAGGCTGGAGAGGCTGGGAAGGACGCCATGTTATCCACTGTTCAGCTTCAGAAGTTGAGGCTCTTCAGACTAGTCGCCTCCATTTCTGTCCATCTACCCTATTGTGGAAAAATACCGTGGAGTTCTTCCAAGACTCAGCCACTTCTATCGATATGGCTGCCTCTCGTTGTTTTGCATCGTGGATCGAATAGCGAATGGCTTCAATGTCCATTGATGGCCGCATTGTTTTGACCATTCCCGGCCTCTCCCACTCCCTCCCCTTCGCCCCTTTCGGTCATTGTTGTGGGGCGATTTTGTTGACACGCGAATAGGGGCACGTTCAGATGTTTTGAAACCCACTAGATACGTCAAACCAACACAGCCTCAACAACTTAAAGGCGGTGGCCCATTTTCAAGACGGCTCTTTCGGAACAATGAGCCGAAAAGTGAGACTTTCGGGATTTCTGGAAAATAATGGGAAAGAAATGATGTGTTTTTTTCTTTGGAGGGAGTGTCATGTGAGTGACTGCCGAGGAGCCTCATCAGGAGGCCTCTCTTTGGCGAGCATGCGATGCGCTTCTAAGCGCGCGCTTGAAGAGGTTGTGGGAAACACGCACGGGCTGTTGCAGACATACAAAACATCTTGGGGGCCATATCTGTGAGGGCGCTTAGGCTTGAACGGAGTTGAATTGGCTCTTTGAGATGCCGCATGGGAGTTTTGCTTTGCTTTCCCTGCTTTTTTTTTTGGGGGGGGGGGGTTTTAGCGGAAGATACATTCCAGTCCACCACCACAATCGTCACATCTCTAGTTCCTTTAGCACACAGTCAAGAATGATATTTCTGGTGAGGCGAAAGGATGGATGGATGAATGAAAGTGAGGCTAGACGAATGAAGTCATCATGGGCCTCGTTTCGGCCTCAGTTGGGGCCTCACCTGGGCCTTGCTCATGGCCTGCCACCCTGCTCACGAGTGACCTCTCCAGGTCCAACCTATAGTCAGATCGGATAAGGTGATGTTGGACTGTCAGATCAACTTCATTCTTTCTTCACTATCGCGTTTAATCTTTGCCACGTGATGGCCATGATTTTGGCCAGAGGCAACCAACTAGATCAAGCCAGCCAGAATGGGCGGTTCAATATAGTGGAAATATCTGTCAGCAGTCCATGGCTTTCAAGGCGTGCTCGATCGATGATAAGATCGCGATTCCACTGTTATTCAATCGACGTTGGAACTTTGGAAACCAGAATGGTTTAAATACAGACCGATGAGCATGAGATACCACGCCGGGTACCTAGGCGGTACTTCTCACCGATTTCACTGATTCAGGGTCCAGTGACCCAGTTGACCGATGGCGTGCGGCGGTTGTTTCGTTGTTTTCGTTCATTGTTCGTAACCAACATGTAGTTAGTTGAGCTGGACCGTTGGGCCAACACTGGCGCTACGGTTTGTGGCACGAAGGGGGGAAGTGGATGAAGAATGCCTTTGTTTGAATTGTAGCCGTGGGACCGCCATGCTCGGTTCGTATGAGGCTCTGCACCGTCAACCGCGTCAATCGGAGCCTCATGGGCTTGTTGAACTGTGAAACGTCCGAGGTCGGGATGCGTACCCGCTGGTATCGTTGGGTCGTGTAAACATCACACGTAAACAAACACCAAGAGTAGATGGCATATTGAGGTTTGGCAAAAAAATGAAATGATTTTGAAACTCCTACTAGTATATGATATAATAGGCATGGTATCTCTAACCCATGATCCCAATACTGCACTTGCACTGAACAATGATGATGATGTGTACATAACAGCAACGGCAACAACAACAACGCCGCCAACCCCAACCCAACCGTTACCCCTGAACCTTCCAGGAAGTAGCCATTTACCTCGTGTTCTTCTTCTTCTTGAGTCTCGCCGCCTTCTCCCTCGCGTACTCGTTCGCCGCCTGCCCTTCGGATCCCTGGATCTCCGCCACCAAGCGCTTGTACTTTTTCTCGTACGCCTCGTCCTTGGCCTTCTTGACCTTGAGGTTCTCGCGCTGCATGAACGCCGCGTCCTTGCGGAGCTCCCTGAGCGCGCCCTTGCGCTCCTTCTTGTGCTCGGCCCGCAGCTTGGCCAGCTCGGCGCGCTCGCGGTCGGGGTCGTAGTGCTTGTTGGGGTCGAACGAGTCCTCAAACTTGGGCACGTACGTCTTGATGGCGAGCGGCTTGTGGTGGTGCAGCTCGAGCGGCCTGCGGGAAACCTGGGCGAGCTGGAGGAGGCGGGAGATGCTTGTCGTCGTGTCCTTGAGCTGCTTGACGAGGGCCGCGGGGAGCTGGGCGGCGTTGGACTTGGTGGTCAGGTGTTGGAGCACGCGCTGGGCGGGCTGGAAGGTCTCGTAGAACGCGGGGAGCTTGCACCACGTCTCGGAAGCGGCCCTGAGAACGGAGGTGATGGTGCTGATAATGGCAACCTTCAGAGCGGACTCCTCGCTGGCGGAGCGAGCGCTCTTGGGCTGCTGGCAGTCACCGCAGTTGAGCTTCCTGACGGTCACCTTGCTGGCACCCTTGACACGGATACCAGCAGCGGGCTCGTGTACGGGGAACAGACCAAGCTTCTCCTTGGGCTTCTCAGCAGCGAGCGAGCAGAGAGTGTTGAGGCAGAAGTTGACAAACTCTGGTACGTAACGCTTGGAGAAGGATTGGTACTGAAGGGCGAGGATCGAAAGATAAGCGCCAATCGAGTAGTCGGCGAGTGTCTGGGGAATCTTCTGTCCCAAATAACGGGTGATGGAAAGCATCGCAGGGGTGACCACCTGATGGAAGTGATCAGAAGTAGGGTATGTTGTGCCAATAGCTGTCAGAAGCATAAGGTCGCCGACAGTAAGGGCTAGGGGTCGCTCCTCCTTGATCTCCTCAAGCCGTGACCTGTAAGCCTTGGATACCTCAATCGGGAAGGTCTTTGCGAGCGAGTGGACGTGGCGGATCAAGTTCTCAATGGTAGGGAACCAGGTGGGCTCGAACTTATCGCCAAGGTAAGCGATATGCTCAACGAGGGCCTGGGCGAAGTTTCCAAGGCGCTCCTTGTTCTTTGCGTCCAGCTTGGGGTGGTAGAGAGCTCTGATCCTCTGGACGGCCACTGGAAGTTTGGTCACGGGAAGGCTTCCCAAGATCTCCAGTAGCTGCTCGTGACTCTCGGGACATGTAAAGGTATAGGGTATGCCGTCCTCGTCGCCGCCTTTTGACTGAGCTTGAAGTTTTGTGGCCACCTCTTTCGACTCGCCGTCCTCACCACCATTCACAAGCTCGTCCTCATCAGGATCATAGGCATCCTCGTCGTCGCTCCCGTCGATGTCCGACATGTCGTCCTCGTCCATATCCAACTCAGAGCCGCTTGCGATAAGGTCGTCTTCGAGCAAGAAATCGTCTTCGTCATCCAGACCCATCTCGGTGGCGGTCATTCGTAGCTTGATACCCTTGCCGAGGCCGAATTCGTCCTCGCTGGCCTCGTCTTGTGCCTCTTGATCGTCTCCCTTCTTCTTTCCCTTCTTCTGCTCCTCCTCTTCCTCGTCATCCGAGACGATCTCGCCCCGCATGCGCCTGAGTCGCTTCTCCTCCATCTCCTTGAGACGCTTAACTCCTTCCTCCGCCTTCTCCTCGTCGGTCTTTGTCCTGTCGGTAACCTCGGCCCTGGCTTCACGCGCTGCCTGCTTGAGACGCATGTTGTATTCCTTCTCGAGTTGGTCCATGTCGATTCCTGCCATGACGGCGGGGCCCTTGGGGTCCTTTGTTTCCTTCGGCTTCATCTGGAAGAGTAGGGACTGCAGTTCTGGTAGTTCCTTGTCGAGCTCAACTCTTAGATCGTCGTCCTCCTCCTTGGCGGCTTGTCGTTCCTGTAGAAATGATTATTAGCTGATGAATGGAAGCAGACGGCTCAGCGGTCGCCCTTACGTATTTGAAGGCCTTTGACTTGGCGATAACCTCCTCCATGACTTCCTTCTTCGTCTTCTTCCTCTCCGGTTGTCCATCCTCTCCTTCACCTTCCGCGGCCTCCTCCTCAGCGCGCAGGCGCTTGAGGAACTTCTTTCTGGCGGAACGCTCATCGTCGGATTCCATATCGGAAACGTCTTCGTCGAAATCGTCACGGCCCGCATCGATGTCGTCGTCGTCAAAGAGAGTCTTGCCGGCGTGTGTAAGGGTGACCTGTTCTTGTTCGTCGTCGGAACCCTCCAAATCGAAGACGGTGTTCTTCTTGTGGCTCTTCATCTGCTCGCGCGCGAAACGTTCCATCATCTTGTCCTCCAGTGTCATGTTGGGATCGTCCTCGCCGAAACGTCTATCGACAATACCGCCGACCTTGTTGCGCCGTTGCATCTCGACCAAGAGGGTTTCCCGTCGCTGTTCATGACACAGTTAGCATCAAGAAGACCAAACCAGTAGTTCGATCTGAATGGGATCGACGAACCCTCTGCTCAGCGGTGGCCTTCGCAAGGCCGGGGCGGCCCTGGATGCCCTTGGCGAGTTTGTCATTTTGGGGCTTGTTGGTGGTGACCTCAAACTTGGGTCCTCTGGCGTTGGTCTTGAACTGGAAGGGGTTGAACTGCTCTCTGATGCTGGCGAGAGCTTCGTGGCGCTGGAGTCGCTTGTCGGTGGAAGCCTTCGCATCCTGGGCGTTTTGCCGCTTTTGCTTCTTGGACCTCTGGGGACCAATGATGCCTTGGTCCTTGAGGGAGGCCTTCAGCCTCTTAAGCTGAGACCCGGCCATGTTTGCTGAGATCACTCGATTGTCGATTTGACAGGGGAGTGTTTAGAGAGAGAGAGAGAGAGATGGCGTCGCTAAGTGGGTTCGATCGCGACGCCGGCAATCAATTGTCTTTGGCGGTTCTCAGAAATTTTGGTGTTAAGGGTGCTTATCTTATCGGTAGGCCCCACCTGAAATTCTTGGCAGGCAGTTAATGTCGACAGGGGCAGCAGAAGCACCTGCCTTGCCCGTGCTGCACTGTAGCTGCTGAAAGATGAAGCTCTACAGCGCGTGTCACTCCACTGAACAGAAGCTCTCCATCGTCATCCTCCTGCCCAGGATTTTTGAGTCCTCTTAAACCTTAAAGTCGCGATGTGATCTAGAAACAACACAAGTCTATGCAGAAGCATCTTTCTTCACCATACCGTTATTATGGGCTGGCAATCCTCTGTTCTTCGAGATGAGAGGGTCATCTTCACCGGCGTCGGCTTCGTCACGGCGAGCTTGATCATCTTCGCCATGAACACTTGGCTAACAAAATGGCGAGACGAGACCATTGTCACTCCCAATCCGCCAAAGACGCAGTACATCACGCAGCAGACCGAGGACTCGCTCGAACTTAAGACGCTGGACACCTTGCTGGGCCACTACAACTACGCCATCAAGGAGACGGCTGCCAAGATTATCTGTGATAGGGCTGCAAATGACCCAGGCCTCCTGGAGACGTTGCTCTGGGGCATCACCCGTCCAGATTATGACGAGCGTGTCAAGAACTTGAGGGCTCTAGCTATCATCTGTGTCCCTCGTGAGTATCCCAATACTACTTGAAAGTTACCGGGTCACTAACACGACTTGAAGGAGTTCTCCCTATGCTTCACACTTGGAAAGCATACTCCGCCATAGTCCGGTGTCTCGAGCTCTCCCTCGACCCGGAGCAGGAGGTGCTTGAGAATGAGGGATGGGACGATTATCCTTTGAGGGATATCACCGAGAAGATGTGCTTTATCTTCCTCGAGCAGCTAGTCGATCACTATGGGCCAGAGATGCTGATCCGCTCCAAGTTCGTCGAGCGTTGGCTGTCCAAGCAGAACTGGGGCAGGACTGAGGAGGACCGACAACGCAACTTCCACAACTATATGTTGTACAAGGACAACAAGATGAGGAGGCTTGCGGATGCGGTGCGCAAAACCGAGTCGGGAAGGTCGGTGCTGGTCAAGTGTGGTCTCATGTCCCAAGAGGGGGCTGACGACTTCGCGGCTGAGCAGGCCGATAACTTGAACCTCATGGATACAAGCGGCGAGCGGTATAACCTCCTACTCTCTATTAACATGGGTAGGACCCCGCGAGCGCAGGAGACGAGTGCCGAGGAGCAGCGGATCAGACACCGGAATCGCGAGGCAATTGTGATGAACGATGGAACTAGACCGATCGGAAGGGACGATATTATTCACCGAGACACGGAGTGGCGGGTTTTGGGAGAGCCTGGTCAGTCTTAGAGGAGCGGCTCAGTAACTACAGACGTTGTCACAGGATACGGGGACGCATAAGGAATATCAAAATGAGATTAAGAACGGTTAAGCATTGTTGAGTTAGTAGCATTGAAACAAGAATCCAGAATAACAAAAGTTTCGTTTTGCCGGATAAGATGGTGTGCGTTTGTTCGGTAAAAACCTCAAGAGGTCATATGTATCGTTTCGTTCAATTGTTAACGATTCTGGAGAAACTCCACCACAATTCTTAGCAGGGAAAGGAACGATACCTATACCTCAACACAACAATTCACTGCAATGCTCACATTACCTTTGTGATTCAATTCAACCAAACCACAACCTGAACCATTGACTTTTCGCCTTTTTGGAAAGACCAGCGCACTAGAACACATCACATCGCCTACCCGCCAACCGACACGCAGCATCACCTTAACTAAAACAGCGGCGCCGCCTTTCGTCATTTCCACACTCCCCGGCCCCACTCCGCTCCGAACACCACCTCAACCTCCGCCCTCCGCTCCGTGCCCGGATTTCATCAACTTCATCCGCCATTATGCCCTCCTCAAAACCAATCGACATCCCCTCCTTCGCCTCCACGCAGCTCACCCTCCTCTCCTCCGAGCTCGCCGCCGAAATCGCCGAGACCTCCGAGCTCATCGGCCTGCACACGCCCACCGCCCTGCAGCGCGCCGGTCTGGCGCTGACCAACCTGGTCGTCAACGCCCAGCGGACTGGCTACGGCGGCAAGACCGTGTTGGAACTCGGTCCTGATTCTGCTACTGTTACTACTTCTACTAGTACTTCCCATCAAAAGGGAGGGTATGATGGACCGGAACTACCAGAACATGGAATCAGGACGGGCGATATCGTGTTGGTGTCTGAGCAGCCGGCGGGAAGCGCGAAGAAGAGAGAGGTGAGGGACTTGGAGAAGAAGGGCGCGAAGGGAGTGGTGACGAGGGTGGGGAGGGGGGTGGTGGGTGTCGCGCTGGATGAGGATAAGGGGGAGGAGAATATGGTTGGGACAGGAGGGCTGGGGGGTAGTGGGAGGGTTTGGATGGTTAAGCTGGCGGATGATGTTACTTATAGGAGGTGAGTTTTTGATGATTGATGCGAGCGAGCCGAGGAGAGAGGAGGTTGGTTAGGGTTTGGTGGTGGATGGGAGGAGAGCAAAAAGGGGGGCAGAGACTGGGGGATGGGGAGTTGGTGATGGTACCAGCAAGCATCAGCTGACACGAGAATTACAGGATGAACGGAACTATGGAGAAGCTGCAAAAGATGAGCGAGTCGGAACACTCCATGTTCATTAGAGTCCTCTTCGGACAGTCATCACCCTCACCTGTCCCTGGAGATCTAACTAATGACCCGGAGGTCGGCAACATTGAGTGGGTTGATCCTACTTTGAACGATTCTCAAAAGGATGCTATTAGGTTTGCTTTGGCCTCGAGAGAGGTAGCTCTTATTCACGGTCCTCCCGGTGTATGTCTACTCTATATCCCCTCTTTCCAGCCCCTTATTTGTCTAACTCACCACAACAGACCGGCAAAACCCACACCCTAATCGAACTAATCCTCCAACTTCTCCGGCGCGACCTTCGCATCCTAGTCTGCGGCCCCTCCAACATCTCCGTCGACAACATCGTCGAGCGTCTCTCGCCACACAAACTGCCCATTCTCCGCCTCGGTCACCCCGCCCGCCTCCTCCCCTCCGTCCTCTCGCACTCGCTCGACGTCCTCACCACGACCTCGGACGCCGGCGCCATCGTCAAGGACGTACGAGCCGAGATGGACGCCAAGCAGGCCTCGATCCGCAAGACGCGCAACGGGCGCGAGCGCCGAGCCATCTACGCGGAGCTGAAGGAGCTGCGCAAGGAGTACCGCGAGCGGGAGCGGCGGTGCGTGAGCGACCTGGTAGGCAGGAGCAAAGTCGTTTTAGCGACACTGCACGGTGCGGGGGGCTACCAGCTCAAGAACGAGGAGTTTGACGTGGTGATCATCGACGAGGCGAGCCAAGCGCTGGAAGCGCAGTGTTGGGTGCCCCTGCTGTGGGCGAAGAAGGCGGTGTTGGCGGGTGATCACTTGCAGCTGCCGCCGACGATCAAGTCGTTGAACTCCAAGGCTGCCACTACAAAGGAGAAGAAGGAGGGCCAGACGCTGGAGACGACACTGTTTGACAGACTACTGGCCTTGCATGGCCCTGAGATCAAGAGGATGCTTACCACGCAGTACCGAATGCACGAGAAGATCATGCGGTTCCCGTCGGACGAGCTTTACGAGTCTAAGCTGGTGGCGGCTGAGCATGTCAGGGAGCGCTTGCTCAAGGACTTGCCGTACGAGGTGGAGGCTAATGACGACACCACCGAGCCGCTGGTTTTCATTGATACGCAGGGCGGCGACTTCCCGGAGAAGAACGAAGAGGAGCTGGACGGCAATGGGTCGACAGACAAGAAGAAGGTCATCAGGAGTCTTCACGGGGAGAGTAAGAGCAACGAGATGGAGGCGGCGCTGGTGAGACAGCATGTGCGTGGCCTGGTCGAGGCGGGGGTTAGACCGGAGGACATTGCGGTTGTGACGCCGTATAATGCTCAGGTATGTCACGTTCGAACAAACGTTTCCCTTGGTTCTGCCTGCCTGTTCCCTTCTCTCCTTTGGTCTTCTTTCTTTTGGAAGAGACAAGAAATCCTACCACGGCAGCCCGTATGCTTTGCATGAAACAACGTGTTGTGTGCGCCCAGGCCACGGCATAAAAACGCATTACACGGCATTGATGACTGACCAACTCTTCTTTTGTGGTTGTGTGATCACAGCTTTCCATCCTGGCACCCCTAAAGGACGAGTTTCCCGGCATCGAGCTCGGCAGTGTGGACGGATTCCAAGGAAGAGAGAAGGAGGCAGTCATCGTCAGCCTTGTCCGCAGCAACGACGAAGGCGAAGTCGGTTTCTTGGGCGAGAAACGAAGGCTGAATGTTGCCATGACACGGCCGAAGCGGTCGTTGACGGTCATTGGAGACTCGGAGACGGTCAAGAAGTAAGTGAAACTGAGTGACAGGACATTAGGGACTTGTACTACATCACCCTCTGTCCAGGCTTGATGACTGACTCGACTCTTCGCAACGACAGGGGTAGTGCATTTCTCAAGAGGTGGATGGAGTTTCTGGAGGAGAATGCCGACTTGAGGTATCCAGACGTTTCGAGCTTGGCGTTGGAGTCATGATGATGACACAATGTAAGCAAGGGACGCACGCAGCCCGAATGAAGAATTTCAGGCACCAGGTACGGACGGATATCACGAACAGGGAACGAGAAAGGAAAGGAGACGAGTAAGAATCCTTCTAGAAGAGCGGGTCGATAAAAGCTTTACGAACATGTCTGCGTGCGTGCCTGAATGGAGACTCTGGTTTTACTCTTTTCAGGACAGGTAACCTGGGCAGTATGTATAGTGATACTATACGCGACATAAGCGAGAAGAGTTACGGAATCTAGGCATACGAAGCGAGTAAGCGAGTGCGCTCACGGCATGCCACGTATTGGGAGGCGAAAAGGCAGGAGGCTCTTTTCGGACACCTCAGCTTAATTTGCCCACTTTGTCCACTCGGGGATTTTCCCCTACCTACTCTGCCTCATTCTATGCTCCATCATCTTCTGTGTTGGGCGACCTGGTATTCCTATTCGTTCTTTAGAGTATATGTTGTGTACTTGTGCAGAGTCAGAAGTGAAGGTCGTGATGAGTTGAGGTTACTCGGTTGAGGTCTCTGAAACCGAACGGACAGGGCCTCGCCCCGAACTGTGAACCACAAAGAGCCAGAAAGGGGAATGGTGGAAGCTCAGTGGAGATTTCTTGCGATGTCTCTGATGAATCGTTTTCTGTCAATCGAATTCGAGTTGTGCACTCCAGTTTCCATGCTGTGCAAGGTGAGAAGAAGCATGAGAAAGAACGAAGTGAGAAAGTCCTCAGATGTTGGAAGTGCAAGGAGCGAATGGAAGCCCTGGCTCTTTCTTGTTTCAGGTTGAAGGGTGTGGGACAATTGCAGTTCCCTTTTCGCGGGAAGCCTTGGTCCCCACACACTGCATTTTGCACTTTGGACCCCTGTCAAAGCGCAGTGACCACTGACCAAAAGCGGGGACGTCCCCTCTTTTTAGGCATCTTTCACAAAAAAAAGACCTCGAGATTCTCGAGAGAGAACAGACGACTCGGAGGAGTGATGCACGAATGAGTTGGCAGCGTTGAGGCAAAGGAAGGAAGGCACTGCAGCGTTTCGTCTTGAATGGAGCAGCAGTTGGAAAAGTCTTTCCTTTAGGTCCTCTTTAATATCATGGAAAGTGCTGTATCTGGACTGACCAAAGGAGATTCAGGTGCATTCGATCGTCCGCCGTGTTTTAGCTTTGTACCACAATTGTGCATCCAGAACAGTGAGTACTACTCCATGAAGTCCATCCGTGCAGAGTAGGAATCGCGATAGGGAAACCTTTCGCGAGACTGCAACAACAACGACGACGACCGACGACGACGACCGACGACGACGACCACCACCACCACGCGCTGCGGCGGCGGCGTGTTACCAATTCCCGGTTTCATCGAACAACTGAACCTTGCTGCCAGGCCTCCGAAGAAATGCTTGGCCTTGCCCCTCTCGTCGTTACCTCGTGAGCTCTCCAATGTCCCATTGGAAGGCAAGGTAGAGAGAGGTTATCTACAGCATCAGCAGTGCAACTTGACAAGAACAAAACTGCACCAATCTCGAACGAGCTGTCCTACCTTTGCACGAGGACTTGGCAAGATTGATATATGTATACCATCGGAGCTTTTTCTAAGCCTTTTCCCCTCCAGATAGGTACATAGAGGTCCTGTGAGTCCGGAGTCCTGACTCTGGAGGTCCCCGTGACGGTGGTCCCTTTGGCTGGAGTTAGGTTGTGGTGATTTGTCGCACTTGATTCATGAGCACGGTAGCATCCAACTTCTCGTCCAACAGTATCACCAACCTCGTATTCTCCGCTTCCACGATTCTTCCCCCCTGCCCTGCTCTTGTCCTTGAGACGACCCTTTTCACTTTTAACTTTCCCACTTGTCTGCTGCGAATCGAAGCCCGTGCGCCTGCCTACCTATTGGATGTACTATCGAGTCACACACGCGGCACCTGCCTTGTCACATCTCGCTTCAATTTAAGATTCCGTGCGGGAAAATGAAGAACGGATGATGCCCTGAATGGCCTGACACTTTTTCCAGAACGCCATCCCCCAAAAAGAAAAAAAGAAAACAACAAAAGAAAAGGTCCTCCCTCCCGAGACATTGCATCAACGCCGACCGAACGAGGGAACGAGATCGATGGTCAACCACCATAGAGCCATGGAAGTCATCCGACCGATGCTAGATAGCCGCGCTCTTTAACCCTGCCGTCGACCATCTATTGGCTCCTCGCGCCACTCATTCTGCCGTCGTCGTCTCAGCCGTTGCCATTGATGTTATCCCCAACGTCCTATGAACTTGTCGCTGTTGTTGTGATGCAGCACAGCATGCATGCACCACCTCTATAGTTACCCCTTCTCATCCAGTTGAATTTCGTCCTCGAGGTCCTTTCAGAAAACACAGGGGAGGCACCGGAACAGCCATGGAGGCTCAAAGAGGGTCATAGAACTTACCCATCTTCTCTTGTCAGGGCTCAGGGACTCCGGCCAAACACACACCCTCGATGATGATGACACTGCATTCCATCCCTCGCAAGCGAATCACAAAAGGAATTCGCCCACAACATTGCTGCTTGGGCTTGCATATGCATTGCACTGTCTTTTCAGTGTCGCAGTGTCGAAAGAGGGAACGCCCGCGCACGAAAGCGCCGAGCTCGGGGATGGGGACCTGACGGCGGAAGGCAGTGTTGTTTCGAAATGCGAAAATGTCAATTGCCAATTGTCAGAGAGAGCGAAAGCGAGATACAGCAGCTTCTTCTTCTCGATTTGGACATGTCTGACATCGATAGTCTGATGTCTTTCCAGGAGACTAGGAGACTAGTTATCGCACGGACCTTCAGTTTTGATGTCGGATTCAGCCAAGATGGAAGTGTTCTCTCGAGACAATATCCATGTTGCCATGAAAACAACTTTCCGCAAACGGAACACGACTCTGATGGGGTCCCTTTTTAGTGAAGTAGTAGACAAGATCCTAGACATTACTTACCGTAAGCTACTATAGCACGGGAAAATCATAGCAGTCGAGCCTCGAAAATATCATATCATGTCGTGATAAGGATTATAAACGCCATTTCAGAGTTTCTCACTATCTCAACACTTCCACTGCTTCGGACACGCTCGCGCGCTCTCGGTATGTATCGGTGATATCCCACATCGGACTCCGAATGGCTTCAATGACCTACAGAACCACATGCCTAGACGGGATCACGGGGAGTTGCGCTAGTCCGCCTGTACGGCTACCTCATAGTGGAGTAAGGATTGCTGTTAGAGCCCAATACCGTCTTCCGTTTTTTGGCCCAAGGGTCTGACCCACTATCCACGGGCACCATTGTCCAGAAATTCTTCACAAGCAATCGACCAAAAGGGAAGTTGTCGTCGGTTGCAACTGGCTCGTCCAAAGAAAACCCTAAAAAAACATCGCGAGTCCCACTCTTCTTCAGCGCAGCAAGATCCTCATCTTGCAGACTGACAGCACTCGATCGGAGGTTGATCAGGGTTTTTGTATGCAAAAGGTAAAGGGGAAAACCAGCCGCGGTGACGACATATGACAGCCGAGACGAACATACGAACATACGAACATACGACAGACAAGTCGACGACCAAAACGACAGCAACAACAGTTCCTACTTGCGCACTTGCGTCCGTCACCATCAATCATTCCTCCCGTCTCGCCGTATCCCGGTTCGGTTCAGTTCGGCTGGGTTTCCGTACGGTCCAGCAGGGCCGGATCGCCCACGCCCACCACAGCGCCCACGGTCCTCCTAACAAGGGACAAGAATTTGCTTACCAACCGCTTGTTACTCGCTTGTTCGTTCGACTTGGATGCCCTGGATGCGCTCGGAGTTTTTCCAATACTTCGCGATCTCTTCTTTTTCAAGCGAGAAAAAGACTAGACACTGGACTAAACAGAGTTGGGAAGCGATCGATGGTTGCTCATCGCCTACCTTATTCAGCGAGCCAGGTCCTAGTTCTCGACAGGAGCACTGCTGTGGACGAGTCAGTTTGAGACCTCGAATCGACAAACGCCATTGTACAGAAAAGAGGGACCCGCTAAACGGCGACCTGAATCCGTAGGTTGTTCGTTGACCATGTACCTTGACGGCTGAAAGTGAGGAGTATGCGGCATGTAGGCGGTAGTTTTTGAGGTTACGTCGCTACGTCGGCCACGAGTACATCCGGCCGCCGCCGACGGCGACCACACCATCACCACCACTTACCACTACCACCACAGAAAACGCAGCCAAGGACAAGCTCCTGACTTTCTCACGGTGCGCATAAAAAGATCAACAAAGTCGACGTAGACAAAACAATGGTCCTCGGTATTGCACTGGTTCCGGCTCTCTGGGACAAGGCATAAACAATGTCAAAGCGCGGCACGGACGCTGACAGCATGGAGGAGCTTCACAGCTCTTGCAGCTTCGCAGCTCTCATCGCCACCATTCACAACCTCAAGGGTTTGCACACCAAACACAACAATCATGAGAGGATTTGTAAATGCAGTCCCGGCTGCACGACCCCGCGCGCATCGGCGGCGTCGGCGGCTGTTTTGCCAACAGGAGACGGGTATTCCCACATCCTTGAAATGGTTGCCGAGTCGAGTCGAGCGTCAGCGAGCGGGCGCCGTGGTGGTTGCCCTCCAAGACAGGGCAAAAAAAGTCATGCGGCCTGCGCCTCTAGTAGCGTTAGCTGCGGAGATGATAGTACTAAGTACCATCTAGCGTCGGCGTCTCTGCATCTCGAGAAAAATTGATGGGCGGTTTGACACTTGGCCAAGTCGAGAAGGTCAATAACAACCCGAGCAACAAAGAAAACCTGACGATGGCCCGTCGCGATCGATGGTGTTTATCGACAGCTCGAAAGAGAAAAACAAGAAACTGGGAGTTGCTGGCCCAGCTGCCTATCCTTACACCGATATACTTTAGCGAAGGAGTAAAGAGACGGGAAGTTCTTTAAACGAACACCACAACTTTACGGTGTACCAATAACCCCTGGAAGACAGACATGTGAGGCGGTCCAGAAACTCAGACATGGCTGCAGGGTCTCCAAACGGCCAAGGACTCCAAGGAGAGAGAGAGAGAGAGTTGAGGTTGGAAAAGGCGAAAAAGAAGCGAAAAAAGGAGTCAAGTTGTCAAAAAGCTGGTGAACCTTCACGGTCGTGACGGTCTCATGGCTCCCCTAAACTCCACTGTACAAACAGCCCTGGACCACGCATCAGTGGGCAACCCATGACTTTCCCCTACCGTTCCATTCCCCTATGGAGACCCTGTGGACAATTCCCCCTTCACAGTTTCTCCCCTCTCTATCACCGTTGCATCCGGCCTATCCTTGCTCGTGGTTGCAGCAGAGCCGGCCAGGCTTTGGTGGGTGAGGAGAGGGGACGTCTTCAACCATTAATACATGCCATTGGCGCTCTGCTTGCATGTCTCACGGACTCCGCTTGCGCGAGCTGTTTCTCTTTTTTTTCTGTTTCGTCGTTGCTCTTTCCAGCTTCGTTCCTTTCGTTGATTCGGTTTCCGTGTCTAACCAACCAGTGTTCTGATATGTGATGCAGTGGGCCAGCTTGCTCTGTGTTGCTAACCTGCTGCTGTCCACTTAATTCCTTGTGTTGCCATAGAGCTGAGTGTAAGCCGCGACAATATTAAGTCTTGTCGCCACATACCAGCCGTTGTCAACTCCAAAAGTGTCAAACCTACACGACCAGGACCTACCCAGGTACTCGACCCCTCTCCTCATCCAGCAACAGGCTGTCAGCCTGCACAGGAGTACAAACACCAAGTAGTGGTCTGCTCCCCCGCAGCCACCAGAGAGAGCTCGAGCGGCAAAGCAGTGAGCAGCACACCTACTGTACTGCCTACTCGGGTCCGACCTCCGATTGCAGGACTCCGGCGCACGGCTCGGCTGCCCAAGACATCCCCCTCATCGAATCCCCGACGACCTACCGATAGCTTACCCCCAACCTAGTCGACCACTAGGGGTTCAGAAGGAGGAGGAAGGAGCCGCATTGCTGGCCATGTGGAAGGCTCAACGGTGAAACGTGGTAAAGGAAGGGCGAAACTAGGTGTTCCCGGGATTATCCAAGCAGGCGCAACACCTAGAGTGGAAGATATACGGATCAGTATTGCGTTTCGGTTACACTTGGCTGTTACCAGATGGCTCGGGAGGGACTCCGATAGCCCATATACCACCATTACCAACCCGATTCTTCCGACTTCTCGACAGCGCCGACAACACTCCGCTTTCGGGTCTTTCGCAAACCAAAGGTGTTGTACATTAAAGCGGCGCAGACGAGATGCCGAGCATATGGAAGTCGGGCTCAAACGCCGGCCGGGTTAAGGCTGGCAGCAAGTCCATCCGAGGGACAATATCGGGACCGATACCAATACCAAACGCCCTAGACGACGACAGCGAATTCCCCGTTCGATCTTTGGGCGCAATCAGGTCCACAAGAGCCGAAGACGAGCTTGGTGGTATCCAGAGACCAGGGACTGGTGGAATTGCAAGCCCAACAGCATCAGCACCAGCAGCAGTTGAGGCGGCCGAAGGAGGAGCACTGAAGGAACAGCTCTTCGATAATCGGCATCATGGTGAGAGTAGCGACAGCGACAGAGAGAGAAGCCCGGGTTCGAGGCAGGGCATCATCTCGGCAACTGCCGAGGTTCCAGGGGAGAGTATGGCCGGAAATGGGGTTACTGGAGTGGTCTCCCAAAGACCAAAAGCGCCATCAGACCCTCCACCACTGCTGCCGCCCAATTCTGCCGGTGCTGCATCGTCATCAACAGAAAGACAACGGACGCCGCAGAGAACCTCCCCACCGCAGACGTCATCGCCACTGAGAACGACGCCGGTGAGGGTTAGGACGACACCGACAACGGGACGGATCACGAACCCCCCTCAGAGCACTGTCTTGCGATATTCGACCATTAGCGATACCCCGAGTGGGCAGACCAACAACAGCAAGGGGCAACCACAAAGGAAGCAGTCCACGCTGCGCTCGGCACTGGGCAAATTATTTGGACGAGGAAAGAAGAAGAATGGGTTGGCGGCTGGAGAGCAGAGGAATTCTCCAAATTCCGGGCGCGAGTCTGTTTTTATGGAGTCTTCTCAGCACAAGAGTGTTAGTGTCATCAATCTTTTCGTAGCATTCGAGTGGTGCTAACAGACTGTTAAATAGGACCCAAGTGCGCTCCATCGGACGACGGAAAGGTCGCCCAAGCGATCTGCCTCGCTTCCCATCAGTGAGCTTGACAGGCCACTGCGTTCGCATTCCATCGGGCCAGACGACATCCGGGCTATCGAAAGCGCTCGGAATTCACTCCAGGCTGATATTGGCGGGAACTCCGGATCTATCGCAAGGCGGCGCGCTGCAGCGGCAAATGCAAATGAGCGCCGGTTCTTGTTTGTGCCGCGCTTTCCTGAAGCCGAACCAGGTGCCGGTCTGTCGCCACGACCTGCCAGTAGCCACGGGCGCGGAAGTCGACTGTTTGCTGGAGTTCCACGCGGGGAACATGATGACCCAAGTGAAATTGGGCGCGCCATCACCAGCGATAGTGGTAGCCATGGCATGCGACGCCGATCACGGAGCCTTTCTGGATTGCCGGATATCTTGGGTACGGGAATTGGGCGGGCGCCGGAGCGCCGCCGCAGCGACGAAATTCGATACTGGCGTGAGTCCTACAATGCGGGATTCCACTCGCCATTATCATCGGATGCGCACGTCAATGCCGATATTGACAACGACGGTGTAGCAGATCTCAGCGTTCCCGCAAGCCCCGCAGTCGAGAGACCACCGGATACGCCTCCGCAGCCGTTCAACTTTGGATCGATATCGACACAGATGGCGGGAATGAAGATCACTCAAGCGGCAAGCATCGACACCCGTATCGGAACCCTCGAGATGCGAACCGGAAAGTTGGAGCGGGTTGTCGACCAGCTCTGTCACGTAGTTCCCGGGTTCAGAGGCCCGCTCAGCGATATCTCGGCAGTCGGAGGAGGGAGGGGAACCGGAGGACCGGGAACCATCAGAACTGTCTCTGACGGCCGGCCTTCGTTCACATACACGGCTGCCTCGCCGCCGCCCCCTCCCATTTCCCCCGTTCCACCACGTCAAGGACAGCAACCAGCTCATTCCCAGTCCGACATGAGCCGCTCTCCGCGCGCCAGCAGCGAGCGACAGTCGATGGATTCAGACACACACTCGCAGATTTCGTTTGGCGAAGCTCAGACCTTCAGCGGCTCTCTCCATCCGCCCTCTTCGTCAGCCACCCAGGCACAATCCTTAACCACCGCTACCACGCCCACCACGGCAGCGACTCTCAGCCTCCCACCTCACCCAGAGCACCCCAATGACACAGACCGGGACCGACCAACTTCCAACTCCACCGTCCGCGGCGTTGCCAGCATGCCTTCCATGCACGAAAACACCACGACGGCCTCTATCAGCGAATACTCCTCCACCAACGCCCACAACCCGACCTACTACAACCAGTACCACGCCCTCCTCGGCCAGCTAGAAGCGGAGCGGCAGGCCCGCCAGGCGCTCGAGGGGCAGGTGAAGAAGCTGTCAGACCGCTTGAACGCGTTATCGAGTACCATGTATGCTTTAGTGAGGGATAGCGGGTCTTGGGGGGCACCTGATCCGTCCAGTCCCAGGTCAGCTATAAGTGGAGGAGGTAGAGGCAGAGGACATCCACCGTCGCACATCCCGAGTGTTTTCGAGCATGATAATGACGACGACGATCACCATCATCAGCAAGGAGACGAGGAGGATGAGGAGGACGATATCGACGACAATGTTGGTCCTGTTAGACATGGACATCACAGTGTTGGAGTCGTGTCCAGGGCGAAGTTGGCTTTGGTCGCGAAACCTACCTCTAGAGGTAGCGGCGGCGGTCGTGGTCAGGAAGACGCCGAGGCGGAAGATTTCCAGACGCCGAGAGAAGAGTTCCAAACGCCGATGACGCCGACGCCGGTTTATACCTATGGGGCTTTCAGCCCTGATCATGAGGTTGAGAGCGGCGGCGACGAGACGGAGTCTGGCGGGGACTCCTTTGATGCCAGGGCGGAGAAGAAGCGGAAGAAGGCGGCTCGGACGCTGAGTTTGAGTCAGTTGACGATGGGCAAGAGGATCTGAGAGAGCGGGGGTGAAATTTTTGCTCTAAGCTGTCGCTCTTTCTCATTGCCCTGCCATCCGTCTGCTTGTTGTGTCAACGGGGAAGGTGCGGGCGGAAATATTCTGTCTGTCCGGCATGAACGAAGAAGGAAGTTCACCAGCAGTAAGATCGTTCCTGCCTGGTTAGATCCCTTGACGTCATGTACGTCACACCTTCATGACACCGCTGTCTTGGACAATCCTCAGTCACGGAACTCAAAGACGACTCACCCGGCTCGGGTATCACGAATAGATCCAGTCAGTCAGTCAGTCAGTGAGTGAGTCGCTGTGCGGACTCTTGGACTGACAACAAACAAATACAACACACATGATTGAGGAATGAGACGAAACCGTATCACTTACCTACTCACCCTCTACCTACCTCAACCTGCCGAGTACACCTTTCTCGCACATACCCACCACCTTTAGCCTTCTATTTGCCCCTTTTATCCCAGGGCTATAATACGAAGCCTTACGCTTTACCCCAAGACGACCAGTTCGCCTTGTTTTATCGACGCACATTCACTTCGCGCGCATCCAGCATGCGCATGAACTTTATACGTCTCTTCAACATTTCACCCCATACTCTATTTGTGCTCGACACTCTACCTCCAGTTGATATTTTTGTCTCATTGTTGGAGCGGCATAGCCTTGATTTTCACGTTGTTACGTGTACGATTATATTCAGCAGATACGGACACATCATGATGGATACCCTTTGCGGTAGTGGTGTAGTTAGATACCTTTGCTTTCGATTGCGATTTTTTGCATATATCGTTCTGGTGTTATTGGGAATTTTCTTCATGGAAATGGATCTTTTGATTTCAAAGCGCTTTGATTCAACCTCTCTTATCGTCCTCTGTTGTAATATCGGTTTTTTTTCTTTTTCTTCGCATCATTAGCACTTAGCATTATTTCTTGGATGGGTTGGCAAATTTGAATTTGATACAGCTTTGAACTTCACATTATTTCTTGGGTTAGCACTGAGTGAAACCAACATGACCATTGAAAATGACCAGCTGGAAAGTGGGACACATGACAAAGCAGTGAACACAAAGAGGCAGAAGGCAATGTAACCAATGGGAATGGTATATCGTACAAGAAACAACTGCCCTCGAGGCGTATATGTTCGACTTGACCCAAAATAACCCAACCCAAAACGCCGTTGTATAACCCGCCAAAGCCAAGCTTAACACGTCTGTACTTAGTCGACTTTCTCTCCCGTTTTCTCTTGTTCTTTATCATTGTCCTCTAAGCGGTATCTTCAGGCAACTCCTCCACAACCCTCTCTACCAGCTCGATCAGCTCATCGATATCTGGCCTCTCTGCGGGTTCGACCCTCAAACATCTCCTCACCACATCCCTTATCGGCTCGCTGATATAGTTCTCGTCGTCCTTGTTGGTTGCCGTGTTATCACCACCCGCACCTCCTCCCGCACCCGCCTTACCCTTGCCCTTGGTCTGTCCGGGCCCCTCGTCAGGGAACCTCCAGTCGCCACTCAGTACGCAGATGCTCAAGCTGCCACCGGTTTCGTCACTGCGCATCTCAAAGGGCGACTTGCCGACCAGGCAGGCGTAGAGGGTACAGCCGAGCGACCAGATGTCTACCTTGGTATCGATAATGGTGCCGGTCTTGACATCGAAGAGTTCGGGAGCGCGGTAAGGCATGGTGGAGTGTTCGGCTGCTGTATCCTGGGTGGCTATGGCGAGGGAGCGAGATGTAATGGGAAGGGGAGAGACGGCGATGGAGCCGAGGTCCATAAGGATTGGGTCGCGGCCGGAGTCGGAGATCATGATGTTGCCTGTAGAAAGGAGTTAGTGACGATATAAACGGACGTGATAGGTGGTGTTGAACACGTACCAGGCTTGATATCCCTATGCGCATAGCTCCTCGTCTCGCCTGACCCAGGCAAGCGTCCTTCCTCTTCGATCAGCGGCACCTGCTGCTCTGTCTCATCATCCTCATCCGCACCTCCCACCGCCGTCTGCCTGCTCTTTGATTTCCTCTTCCCTGCTCCCGGCACCTCCATTGACTCCCCGCTTGTGTCCCCTGCGCAACCTTTGTACTTGTGCATCCCTCTTAGCGCCTTGCACACCCCCAGGAAAAGCATCATGAGCCTCTTCTCCGGGAAGCGCGTATGGTTTACCAAGTTCGCATTGATCATATCCTGCAGGTTGCCGCGCCTGTAGTACGGCAACAGGACGTAGACGGTCTTGTCCTGCCCTTCGCTGCCGCGTTCCGTGGCGATGCTGTAGTCGACATGGTGGATGATTCCCGGCGTGTTGCCGAAGAGCTTGTAGGCTTCTACTTCGTGCATAGCTTGGGCGACGGATTCTTGACCGAACGGGCATCGGATCTTTTTGAGGGCGAGGAGTTCGCTTGTGGATGTGTCTTGGACTAGGTAGACGTAGGAGAAGCCGCCCTGGATGAGACAAGTTGTTAGTACAGCTCGGAGCAAGGGGAGAGCAACAGAGATGGTAAGAGATGGGAGAGGCATACTTCGCCTAGTAAGCGCAAGATCTTGAAACTCCTATTGTTGATCTTGAGCGTGGGCGAGCCGGGAAAGCAGACCATGCAATTGCCCAGCCAGTATATAAGATCTGAAACTACTTGCGCCATGGTGGGCTACCGTGGGAATGGGCTATGTCTGAGTTATTGTGGTGATGCGTTGGCGGAACTGTTGTCGAGTTTCTCGAACTGCTTTGCGAGTAACCACCTGTACGATTCTGCGCTGGTGACGGAGAGTGAGATGTATGGCGCGTTTAGCTTCGCGATGTCATCCGCTTGTTTGGTCGCGCTGCGCTCGGGTGTAGTTGTTTGAGATCGAGTGGTTATGCGCAATTGGCAGTCGACTTGGGAATGGCTTCCTCTTTCTGATGACGACAACTAATCGATATTTGCGCCAAGTATCCTGGAGAGGCAAGTCGAGATAGTTTGTTGTATGGTATGTGTTGGCTAGAGTTAAAACGTATGCGAATGTCAGATGCGATTAACGCTCAGGGAAGGTACAGTACCTGTCAATCAAAAGCTACCACAGCCATGATTGAAGGTGGCCGGATCACAGCCCGCGATGTCCACTGCCAAGGACCCTGGGCTGATTGACCTGTTAGTACGGCTCCTGCGATTGCTGTTATAGCCCGCCATTATGAAGCTCAGGAATGCCTCCCAGCTTTCTGATAAAGTCTAGTGAACTCTGTTTCAAGCGGGAGAGCTAGCATTGGCTCTTGAGAGCATTTTTGAGAGTTTAGTTCCCCATTTCTAGTTTAAGTTTAGAGCACAACGCTGAGCTGCTGAAGTTGCGCACTAACATACTCGAGGGGGGTCTTTATAGGATTGCTCCGACGAAACAGTCAGCTTCAGCGCCACAGCAACTGGAGCCCCCTTGCGCTGAGCTTCCGGGGGCCCCGGCACCGCACCGTCCGGACCGCAGCGCCTCCACTCTCCCAGGGAACTCAACGGCCCCGGAACCCCAAAATAGAAAATAAGCTCTTCTCACTCTGGATAGGTTGTTGACGATAACTTCAATCCGTCGATAGAGGTATCCCTTTTGCAATGCCCATTGAAAAGGGCGGGGAAGTCGCGGATAAGGAGGCATCATGTGGTCGTTCTTTCTGCGACTGAGATCCTACCACAACCTAAGGTACTCGCACAGCAGTCGTTTTGACTGCTCTTTCCCAGCCTGACTGACTTAACTGCTCAACATCCACTCATCGAGGTACTGCTGGCCGGAGGGGAGTAGCTCTTGCCTTTTCTCTCACTTTGATGGGAAAAATTCTCCTCACCCCAATCGACACTGGTCACTCTGAGATTCTGGGTCAGCCCGTCCGCATCCGGTGTTACTCAGCACGCTTCCAATCTCCCCGGTCATTGAACGCCAGCATCTTCCGCGAAAACGGCTTGTCCTCTGCCTCCGTCTTATCCATTGCCTTAACCTTAACCATCCGTTAACATGCTTTCTTCAAGGCCTCATATATCCTGGCTTATCGAATTTTCTCTCATCAGAGGACGGAGCCAGCCATGGCTCATATCACGACGATGACTTCGTCTACACCATGTATATGCGTACGAAGTGGTTTCTGTGGGTGAGCGACCAAGTTGAACAAACGGAAATACGATACAACGCCCGAAGAGGCCGTTGTTTTCCACGGAGCAACGTCGCTGTGGGACACACGAGCAAGGCGTTTAGGTCATGGCGAACAGCCTCAAAGTCATACTTAGGTTCTTGGACTCTTGCCTTCTTGTTTTCTATCCGAGATCAGACGGTACGCCATCAGCGAAAGGACGGCCGCATCAAGAGTTACAGGAGATGCGCTGTGCCGTAAATCAAAGATACCTTGAAGCATGTCGTGAACAGTTGAGGTGGAGAGATACGGCTCTTGGCAGAGACGAAGAAGAGCACATGTAAGTAACTGTCTTACACGGCAGTTGAGTCGAGACTAGACTGACAAAACGCTCTAGGATGTTCTCATCAGAGGCTCAAGGTTGCTAGCGAACAGTTAACATGGCCACCAGCGTCTGAGGAACATAGTGGAAGAGTGTCAACGCGAACAGCCATGACTACCTTCCCTCTCGCTACGAGCACTGAGAAAGCCATAGGCAGTTACGTCGTGCGCGAACGAATCTTGGAAGTGCGCTGGCCATGGTTGGCACCACTCTTTCTGGTGGAGCTCCTGGGCATGGGCTATCTGCTCTTCATGGTCCTTCGATCCCGACCTGTCACAGTCAGAAGGGTGTGGAAGGACTCGATCCTTGCTGTCCTGTATCATGGCTTGGATGATGGCACCATACTTTCCCGAAGCCATGGGCCCAGCGGCCTGAGAGAGATGAAAAAGCTGGCCCAGAGAATGGAGGTTCATCTCGAACGCTCTAAGGGCGTCGATGGTCGAGTTGTCCTGGTTCAGGACAATGACGATGGCATCGCCCGCTCTAGAGGGCCAGGAGAGGGGAATGTGCGAGGATTCCATAACTCCGATTCGGAGAATGGGCGGGGTGAAGTGAGTCTACGGTCAAGATTCACCGCGGCAGAGAACTTCCGATCCTGCACATCCTTGTCGCTTTCTTACTGTTACCATGCTTTTGGTCTTACTCTTATTTCCTATTGTCACTCCTTCACTTCCTTATTCTTTGCTTCCCTTCAATGGACCTCCTAAGGTTTTGCCAGCGGAAATCGTTCTCAACACTGGTTGTTCCTTCTGTGGCTCTCAATATCATAGTTACCCCCAGCCGCCCCCGGCCCCTTGCCTCTCACATCGTCCTAATCTCGGTATATCCAACATGCTGGAGAGTTACATCCTCGCTGGTGCTGAATGTTATGATTAAAATTCGCGCAAGAAAGTGTCTAGCATTCCCGAACAAGGACGACGCGCTCGTCCTCCCTCCCTAGGACGATTGAGACGGACCTCCATGTGCTCCGTCGCCTTCATCATTTCAGGTTTTGCACGTGCCCTATAGTGCTCCCAGCTCCATCGTCTAATCCATGATACAGGACACAGACTCCTACTGCTGCTCTAGGCCGAAGGATAATATAGAGCAAACACCCCATATCCAGTATTTCGATGCCAAAGAGGACCGTAAGCCATTCCCAGCGCGCTACCAAGACGGTCTCCCGCACGACATAAATTCCCGTAATCCTCTCGTTGGTCACCGCATAGTTCATGCTGTTGAGCGCTGCGGTGATTGATGTCATATTGGAAGGCAGCGTTCGACGGGTTATTCGAGCCACGAGAAGTTCTTCATTTTCTCGAAGTTTCTCATTTTTTATGGATGTGCACTTTTCCCAGCGCTCATCAACAAGGTGTTTATCACCTTGGCCGGCTGCGTTTGTTGCCTTCGTCACGCGATACACAGATGAGAGATAGTCCACCATTTTGTATGTAGCCACAAGAGCAGCGTTTCGTAAGCAAAAGGTTCCTGTCGAGTTATCCGCCTGGTAGCTTCGGTTTCCAAATGAGTCTGGAGAAAAGGACCGTGTCATCTTTTCCACAAGTACTGATGACATGGTTGCGTTGTTTTCAATGTGATCTTCTGGTGCCCAACATGAGGCATTCTGCTTAAAGGCAACGTCGATATATGCGTAGTGGAGGTACTTCGACGATGTGATGGAAAAGACGGCCTTGCCCATCCACAACACTCATTATTCTCTTTACCTTGCAAAGGGATAGAGTTGACCAATCCGTCATATTAACTCGTAGCTCCAATGGCGGTTGATGCCTCTTGGTGGTCTCGCCCCATGCTTTCAGACGATAGATCTCTGGTACCATATTGTACCAAGTATGAGACATGACCACAAGCGGCTCGGGCGGTTGGATGTATGCCATGTTGCTGACTAAATCAGGGCTCAATTCCGGCCAACTGTTTGTGATAACTTCGGTCGGGAACGTGGTTAATAGGTACGGCGACTCGTCATCAAGATGACGAGCGTCGTAATCATAATCAACGGGGTGGGTCACGCTAGCGTACATGGAAAAGCTTGTGAAAACATAGTATTTTGACCAGACCTCCCGACATGGTTCTTCACCAGGTACTGCACCGAGTGCGTCCCAAGAAGTAAGCCAACCACTGGGACATGCAAACTTAGAACGGGCATGCCATTGCTCTTGAGTCAGATCAAAGATGCGACCTTTATAAATTCCTATATCGTCTCTCGCAAGAGGCTCCAATAGGCCATGGCAGTATCGCATTATGCCTCGATATGTCCGGTTGTCCTGGTTGCTCTGGTTGTACTGGCTGTAAGCTCCGTCAAACTCTGACTGATTGAAGGACGGTAGGCGACAGTAACCCGTTGGAGCCTCGATGACCTGATTATCGAGGCAATACTCGATCGTAGAGAATGGTCCCACTCGCAGTTACCGCTAGGACACTGCGTGTGTGTTGCGGGTTTATACGTCTCGGGGTCAACCCAAATGGCGGCGTATGTGGCATCTCGGAAGGCCCTTTCACACTCTTCTGACATACGGGTTCCAGATCCGCCCTCGCTGTAGCAAAAGAGAGGAGCGCGTGCCTGGGCTGCCCAGACCTCGTCAGAAACCACGAGTCTTTGCCGTTCCTTAAATCTGACAGTCTACTGCGTGAAGGGGTCGACGACAAGCGAAAGGATGATGACAAGTGCGCCCAACGGCCCTCTGCTTGTCTGGTCCAACGTTCCCATTTCCTTGAGCCACCTCCTCTTCTTCTTCGTTGTCGTCATCCTCCAAGGACTCTTGTTGCCGTTCTCCTCCTCGTCTCGGTACAATGCTTGTTCTTGTGGTTGTGACTTGATGTTGTGCTTGGTCATGACCATTACCACAATCAGCAGCAGCATCATCATACCAATCCCACTTGTCCTGCCCCAACGCGGCGCAGATGGCGCACAGCAAGCTGGATTTGGCCACGGTCGAAATGACGGAAACGACGGCGTTGAGAGAGACGTCCCAGGGTAGACGCGGGACAGGGTCGTTGTTGTAGATGCCGAGCACGACGGGTATGATGACGGCACATGCGAAGGAAGCGATGACGGCTAGGATCTCGGTGAGCCAGCCGTTGGTGTGCCAGTCTTCGAGAATCTCGGAAAGACTTCGTGGGGGTGGGTTCGGATTCGAAAGATCGCCGGTGCCATTGCCATCGCCACCATTACTACCGCCACCACGGGCGTTGCGTTCTTCTTGGAGGAGATAAAAGTCGTCGTTGTCGCCGGTATCGACTACTGAGAACTGGTGGATGAAAGATTGTTTTGCTTCCTCTTGAGAGTCGTCGACTCTTATCTGTTCAAGGTCGATGAAATCCTCAGTAGTATTGGAGGAAGAAAAAGGCGGTTGTGGAATCTCAGGTGGTGGCTGTCGCGGCTTCGTGAACTTGTCAAGAAAAGAGATACGAGACTGTGCCATCATTTGATCTTCAAACTCCCATATGTAAATACTTGATGAGGAATATTCTCTATGATCTCAATCAGAGAGACCTTACTGACCAGCTTAAGAACAGAGTGAGCACAGAAAGGTGTGAGAAGCCCACCGAGTGAGGGTATTGGTAACTACACTACATAGTAACCACTTGTACGAAGACACTCGCTTCTCATAACCAGTTTCCGAATCCAGAAAATGCAGAACGTCGCTATTTGTCAAGCTTGAAGGGGGGTTCCCGCGATGCAGACAAACTTGTTTCAATATCAACCACTCGATTGACACTGGTGGCAACTCAGATGCTGCCTTCCGGAGCGCTTGAGGGCTGGCTGCACAGTCTCTACAATGTTTAAAGTTTTTTTCCACTCAGTTCCTGCGATACTGTCATTCCCATGAAGCTCTTACAGCCCTGATTTGTTTGTTAGCGTGGTTTTTCAAGAGCACCTCGGACAGGGGAGAATCAAGAGTCAGTCCTTACTGCTCTTACAAAGGTAAAGAAAGTTGGCCTTCGTTCATACTACTAGGTACGAAGGGCATGTAAACGGGCCTGTGCCTCACAGAAATATTCTTTTCGGGGAGGACGGTCCATATACAAAAACTGACCCTTAGGAGCAGTTCGGACACTCATATGTAGGCAGAGCCTCCTCCAAACCAATCTACTAACGGCACCCATCTGCTTGAAGCTGAGATGCTTTCCCACTTCTATATTGTCAAAATGTGCGTTCTTGTACCAGCTAACACACATACAAAAGTTTGATGGATATCTCCCCCTACTCAGTTGGTGACTTCCAGGTTCTTTGACAACAGTTGACTAACCGCATACTTCCTTTCACTCTCTTCCGGGTATTCAGGAATAAAACAACATACTTCAGCGAAAACCAAGGTCACAGATATGTAACCAACCGCCAACCCAAGGACATCTTGACTATCAACAGCCCATATCCAGCGCTTCCCTCAGAGCTTCATGTAACCATCCGCTTCGATATAGGGTGTTTGGATCCATCTTCTTCGCCCAAATTTTATGACACGTACAAAAGCCGGGAAGTTCGTCACATGGGTTTCCTGTCAAACCACCCCCCCCCCCYCYCCCCCCGGGAAAAGAAAAAAAAAAAAAAATTCAAAAAAAAAATTCGGAATTGGTGATATCGCAGCAACGGGAAACTGCCATAGAAGCTTGTCAAAGCACGTAGTTCGAGGGCTGACGCACCAAGAGAACTGATGAAGAGAACAAGATAAGATATCAGGGACGAAGAAGAATGAGAAAAAGCTAAGCTACATCGGATGGATGGGAAGGGATTCTTATATGCAATGACAGATGGGATAGAAAGACCAAAGACCAGATGGAAACCCAAGCATCTGACAGGTGCTGGCATGTGCCATTAGAGAAGCTAGGGAACTGCATAGCCTGTTCGGTTGTATGGGCAAGCCTAAAACCTTTGTTTTATCTAATAGGATGAGTGTATAAGTTCTCTTTATCACGTTTTATACTCATCTCCCCTCTGCCGTGTCTTACGAGTCTCAGTACCTCCAAGTCTGTCCTTCTCTCTTTGCGGCTCGCCTCTACTACTCACCCTTCCTTAGGTTCTACATTTGTCGTTCCTTCTAAGGAGATCAATGGACACTGCGCAGAGAAGTAGCAAAAGTCACGACTGGAGAAACATTCTTGAACTCATTGTCCTGAGACTCCATGCTGCATGATACACTAAACTACAATACCCGCTCACTGCCTCCGACTTGCGAGTCCTGCTCTCCCATACCACATACCAAAACCAACGCGACTCAACCTGTTCTCCCTACCATGTGATGATCCATTCCCATGCCTTCTCAATGCACTAGCATTCCATTCCATCTCATCCTAGCCTATCCCGTCCTAACCCTAACCCTTCCCTTCCCTTCCCTTTCAAATTTCCCTAGTGATTTGGTTTGACTGCAGACGAATAAATTTCAGAAACTGTGTCTGGTATTTGTTGTTTTGTTTTTAACTTGCTTGGAACTGATTGATGATGATGAGGAACGATGATGATAAAGACAGGCAGGGATGGATATCGAGCGATGGTGGGAAAGGAACTAAGGGTACAGGTGTAGAGTTTCCAGCGTGCAGCGTCAATGAGAATGAAGAATGGCAGAGGTAGGTAAGATGGATAGGTAGATAGGCAGATAGGTACGCCAAGCACCAGTTCAAACGAGATGTCACCATCCATCGCTACCCCCTCTCACTCCTCTTCCAAGCCGGCGTCGGCGGCGGCATCTTCCCCATCATCATCTTATTGTCAGCAATAGCCTTGCTTAACCCAACAGTCCCCTAAAACTCGTCTTCAAAGGGGCAATCAACGCTATCGTGACCGTCACGCTCGCACAAGGCACACCACTTGGACGCATCCACGATTCCGCTCTCCTTGCCGGCTACGGGACCCGACTCCATCAGGTTGGGGAGGGGCGCTGCCTTCGCAACAGTGACAGATGGCACGATAGGAGCCGTAGAAATAGGCTCCAAGGGAGTAGTAGACCGGGCGGCGGGCTCAGCCGCGGCAGGCTGAGGAGACAGGGGCTGGTTCCTAGCCCTGTTAGGGGAAAGGGGCGCCGGCTTGATGTCGTCGTCCTTGGTGGAGATGGTCATGGAGCCCATAGCGCTGACGATGTCGTCCCTGTCCTCGTCCGCCTCCTCATCATCGTCCTCGAGTTCGGAGGCAAGAGACTGCGACTTGCTCTGCTGCTGCTTCTGGTTGGCGTTCTCGGTCTCGTTGGTAGAGCCAAACATGTTGGTGCAGGTAAGGATATCGTGACCAGAAGTGTCACAGAGCTCGCACCAGAGAGTGCTGTTGTCGGTTGCGGTGCTGTAGGAGTCACTTTCGGGCATCGCCTCGAGAGTTGATCCCCGGCTCCTGAGAGCCTTGTCCGTATTTTGGGGAACAGGTACCACAGTGCTTCGCGAATCACGCTGCGAGTTGCGCTCGTTGTTGCTGCCGACCGTCATGGTGCTAGAACGATGGTTCGACTCGCTTGCAGCATTGCCTCTCCGCAGTATCTCAATCTCACGCTCGAGCTCCTCCTCGCGGCTGGCTTTGCTGTCGAGCATGGCGCGAAGCTCAGCGACCTCACGCTCAAGCTTCTCACGAGCGAGACGATCCTCGATAGACTCGCCTGTCTTGGCGGTTGGCGTCATGGCATCATCATCATCGGGAGCAGAATCTCTGCTGAGTGAGTGAATGATAGCCTTAAGGCCTCTGATCTCATCCTCCTTCTGTTCCAGTTCCTTGGCAAGAGGACCGCTGTTCGGAGAGCCATTTGCGCCGTTGATAGCGGCCTGCGCCTTCTCCCTTTCCCGTCGGAGCTCGGTACGCGTTCTTTCTACCTCTCCACGGAGGAATTCAACCTCACCCCGGGCCTCTGCCTCCCCTCTCCGGGCGTCTTCAAGGCCCTCCTCCAGCTCCTGAACTAACTCTTCCAGTTGCTTAAGCTGTATGGCAACGGCATCCACATCTTCGGTTCGTTCCCTCAGCTCCTGAATCTCCTGCATGAGTTCCTCGATCTTCTTCTCGTAGATCCTTTCGGTCTCTGAGCTCGCCAGCTCCAGGGTATCAATAGTGCTCCGGAAGTCGGCCCGGTGTGCGTCGAACTCGGCAGTCAGCAGGGCAATCTTGTCGTTCTTTTCTTGCAGCAATGCTCGAAGCTGAGCAACATCCTTATCTTCGAACTCTTCGTGTCGTGATCGATCGCGCAACGAGCCTTCCGAGCTCTCGATGAGAGCCTGAAGCTCGGTAAGACTGCTTTCCATCTCGACCAGTGTTGCTGCCTGGTCCCTCAGCTGCCTCTCGCGGTCTTCAAGCTGAGTTCTGAGTTTCTCTAGCTCCTCCTCGTGGGCATTACTACCAAGGCGTGAGGCCGCCCGCGAGGGGGCGCGGAACCTCATTCCTGGTATAGACCCGGCAGTGACACCGTTGTTGTTGTGTCCGCTGATGGAAGCGGCATCGTCGTCGTCAAAGTTTGGCTGGTGGGCATTGCCGAGGGAGGAGATACTACGAGGTCCGACACTACCTTTCCTCGTATGTGAGGGCAATCGCTTGCCCGTATCCCCAGGCACTCCGCGAACGCTCTGAGAAAACTTATTAGGCTGTGGACTGGGGAATCGTCCTGGAGGGCCAGGTGTGGCAAGCGAAGGGCGCGATCCGGGCGTCATCTGCAGTCGCCTCATGGGCGACTCCGGACGAACAGCACCGGGCCCAACCGACTGGCTGAACTTTCGTATAGATGGGGTAGCCGGCGCTCGGCCTCCGAGCTTCAACGCGGGTCCGGGTGGGACAGGATCGGTGGGCGTGCGAGGGAGAGAGCCGCTGCCGACATCCCGCTTGACGGCTTTGGATAGGGGGAGGAAAATACCAGCCCCGGGCAGGCTGGTGTTGAAGTAGGAGACACTGGCAAAGGTTTGCGCATTAGCTCGAGTCCAGGCCCCCTTCAAAAAGAAGCATATTGGAGAATTGTCTGCTTACCCATCGACATCACCGCTGTTCTTTCCGCGAGAGGCAAACTCGCGGTGAAGTTCGACTCCGGCAAAGATACCCTTGCGCCCATCAACTGAACCGATGAAGCGAACGGTACCGGTCATGTTGCCGGGGACCTCGACGATGTCACCAATAGTGATCTCATCGCCGGTGGTCATGGTACCGGGGTTGATAGTAAGAGGCATCGTGTCGTTGTCGGTGGTGTTTAGGACGGAGTGAAGAGCGTAGGCTTTGATATCATCGGGGATGGTGGCCAGAGAGTTTTGCGTGAGGGCGGCGTAGGAAGCCTTGCGCGACAGCGCCGGCGGGACAAGGCGCGATGACAGAGACGGAGACTGGGACTGCTGGGACTGCGACTGGGACGAGTAGAGCTGGTTGAGATTCGGGGTTGATGCTGTAGCTATGCCGCTGAGGCCTCGGCCGGTGCGTGCTGGTCTCGAGAGTCCGAGTCTAGGTTTGGGAGTGGTCGTGTAGGTGGTGGAAGTTGCTGTGGTGGTGGTGGAGGTCATCTTGGACCGGCTTTGTGGCGGCCACCGACCTGCAAAGGCGGTCGAAGTCTGCCTGTCTGGTAGGCTAGGGGTAGGGGGTAGACTAGCAGGACTAGTTGGACTAGTAGATGCCGAAGGCCAGTCACCAGCGTGCGTCTGGCGGGAGGTGAACAAGGTTCAGGTCAGAAGTGAGAGTCTTCTTGTTTACACACCCCACCTGAGCCCACCTCTCCGGAGCTGCTGAGCGGTCGCCCCTGACCGGTCCTTGTGCTCGCAGTGCACAGGAATGCACGGAAGTGGCTCGCTAATAGCGCCTGCCTTGCCTGTGTGATCCGCGTCTGTGGTACCCATCCACTAAAAAGTAGCGGGATGGAGCCTCTCGTCCAGGGGTGAGTGCGACTGCCGTGGGACGGGCAAGGAATGCCACCTCGGTGACTGCGTCTGCTTACAAGTAAGACCCGACGGTCAGATGCGCGAGCGGGACGGGAGTCTGGGAGTGAGGTAGAAAACTTGTGGAAGAGACGGATGATCTCGAAGAAGTTTTGTTTTAGACCGAGACAATGTGAACCGCCTGTGGTAGCGTATCCGCCTTTCAGGTTCCGTATCCTTCTTTTATTCTCTCTCAGCACCGCTTCGTATGAAAGGCCCTTTCGGTCATGAATCTGTTTTCGTCAATGAGCCGGCTTCCTCCCATGCGTTGACGTCGCTTTTTGTGTGATGATAGGTTATGACTGGACTCTTAGAAGAAGGCGGTAGAGGGAGAAAGAGTGTCTTCCCCTCACTATGAGCAAGAGGGTTTAATTTACGGATCCGCGGGGGAGGGACAGACTTCCTCTGGTTCTCTCCAAAGACTTGTCAGCCGTCAAAGATGCTCATTTTAAATCGAGATTTGATTCAGGATAAGACGGGTATGGTCCCGCGGCTAGTAGCGAGAAGCCCCGACCTGGAAAAGGGGTGGGAGCTGATGGCATGCCACAGGCGCACGTACCGTTCGTGAATTGTTGTGAATGGAAGAAGAGAGAAGCACCGATGTTGAATTGTTAATACGATCAGTCACAACAGAATGCGACCGCGACCGCCGTTAGGTCAAATGACCGATGAGAAATAAGAAGGAAACGGGGAGAATGGGCGCAAACCAAGAGGAACGAGAAGGGATGGAAGGATGACGACTGTTCAGTATCATGGGCTTCCTTCCCATTATCAAGTACTCCCTACCAGTCCAACAACCAAGGACCCTGCACAGCAATGGAACCGAACATAACAAGGAAGCAACACCACAACACCATGGGCAGAGTTGGCGAGAAGGAACCTCACATCGTGTCATGGGATTGCAGCTGCAAGAGCAACCAAGTATGTACATACTAACGCACCGTCCCGACGCCCCTTTTTTTGTCTGGTCAGCGGCCTGCTGCATCTCATCTAACCATGCAAACAGGCACGACAGGTTCGTTGATGTTGACGGCAGGTCACCGGTGAGGCGTCATTGTCACTGTCACTGTAACCCCCTTAAGGCTAGCTCCTCCTGCAAGAGCGGATAGTGCCTTGGAAGAAACTGCCCCAGGGGCAACGTCCTTTCAGCCCATCCGTTCGCTGCCCCTGGATGTAAACAAAGCCATTCGTTGTTGGTTTGGAGGGCCGTCAAGAGGCAATGCCCATTCATCCTCCAGTGAAATTCATGACATGTTCTCTCTCAAGACGAAGGGGAAAGGTATGCATCCCCCCTTTTCCATTACTGGCGAGAAAGCAGTTGCCATTGGGCATTCGGGCAACCCCTCAGCTACCCAACAAATGCCCTCAGATTCTGTGGTTTAATTACATCCTGGCTGAAGATCGACACCAGTCCGAGCGGCCCGGCCTGCGAACTGGACGGTGCCTGAACGTGCTCCCCTTGGCGCCCTGGCAGCAGCCCCCACTTAACACGTTTTCAGCGGAGCACATCCGGGAATCTCCCGATGATATCACGGGGAGTCGGAGAGCCCAAGAGAAGGACTCTCCGGATGCCATCGTTGCTTTCCCGTTGGCTTGGGTGGCAAAAAGAGCCGAGGTGTATCTGATCATTCGTGTCCAGGTAATGTGATCATCTTTCTTTGGTCTTTCTGTCTTTTGGTTCAACCAGAGAAAGGCGAACCGTGTTGTCGCCGTGATTTTGAGCCCCCGCCTACAAGTTTAGCGACTCTAATGAGGCGGCTGTCGTTAGCGGCGTCACCTCGCCATTCGGTTATGGTGTTGCATCGCTGACAGCATTGGCAAATGTCCGGTCCAGGGGTCACAGATAGTGTTACGGGCCTAGCTTGCCCGTAGCAGGGTCTCTCACCTTACACTTCCTACCCTCGTACGTCCACGGCGCTCTGCACCGCGAGCACCACTATCAACGATGCTACTATCACCGCCAAGGCAATGAATGATAGCAGCATAATCGTCCCTCTGCTGGCCGGGAACTTGCCCTTTATCACCCAGTGTTGTCCCAGCAGGTAGCGCTTATATCCAAGAAACAGCGTCAAGATACTAATACCCAAAAACGTTGCGCCAAGCGGCTTCCCCAGTTGCCTTAGTGTTTCCGCTTGGTGGGCAGTGTCGTTGCCGTCCGATAACGATGTGTTGAGACGGAAGAGTTGAGTGACGGCAATGCCTATCGATGCAAACGCTAATGAGGTTCGTAGCCATGCGAGGAACGTTCGTTCTGTAGACGCAAGAAGTCAGCCTGATGCGCTGCAATATAAAGGTGCTTGGCTTCCTCTACTCACCTAAAGCAAGATGGTCACGAGCGACGCTCCCCTTGTTTTCCAACTCAATGCTCTGAAAATATTCCAGATGTTTCTTCCATTTGCTCGGTTTATGATGCTCGGCCGACCCATTCCCAGCTTCGCCCTCGTTATTTGAATGCGTCAATGGCGTTTGTGCGGCCGGACTATGGGCGGCGGATTGGCTTGCTGTCTGTCTTTTACGCGCCGACGAGTTGGATGTTGGTGTTTGTACCATACTTTGGTAATTGAGCGGTTGGCTTGTTACGATGCCTTGTTGTGTATCTTCGCCGACTCCGGTGGTCTCAGTTGTACGAGGCGACAGAGGTGATAGCAGAGGCTGTTGTTGTAGACCAGGATTGGCATTGTCGAGCGCTTCGGCCCTCTGGCGGGCAGCCTGGATGCAATCGCAAATGTTAGTCACAGCATCAGTCTTATCGCCGAGATCATTGGCGGCTTTTTGTTGTCTCCGGGTGGAAAATGCTCGAGCCCGGCATGGCTGAAGGGGACGGACGGGCTACGAACAGTACGGCTAAGCATGTCTTCGGGCGAGGATGCCAGCAACTGCGCTGACTATAGTACCGCGGGTATGGTTCGAGAGGAATAATTCAGCCTCGACGAGCTGGATGACTGACTGTCCGGAATCGCAATGTCGAAAAAGGCGTGCTCAATGATGGAGACAAGTTCGAAGCTTGCGACTTTCGCGAACAGTTCCCTAGTCTGGATTCTTGGCATCCGGATCCAGCCACCGATATACGCCCCGGTCACTGTTGATTGCAGGTGTTTGGGATGTCACTGACCTCGAGAATTTCATCGAGACGGTCTTGGGTTGACCTTCGTCGCGGGGCCCGAAAGGTTAAAGAGCCGTGGCGGACCAGGTATGGCTCTGGTTCGGTACTCTCAGAAGGCACCTCGGTTGTGGAAGGGGAGGCATGGAGGGCTGGCGCTGACCTCGAGGTCGCAAGCCGCTGGTCGTCGTCGGCCATATTGCGATTGTGCTGTACGTGGTCTTGAGCGATCGTACGAGCAAATATGCAAATTTCAACGCGACAATGAAACGTCGGACGGTGGTATCAACGGGGCCAAGGATTGTGATTCGATTAGAAGATTAATCTATTGGAATTTGGAGGACAGCGCAGAGATTGCGGCGAAGAAGTTGATTTGCGACTCGAGGAATGGCACGCACGGGAGCCAAGATGCATTGGTCCTCCAGAACAAGGGTCCGGATTGTAGGCGTCATCTTGCACTCGGCCTTGTCCGGGTCCCCGCAGGAACTGAACCCTTCAGTGGGTCCCGGTCAGGCATGTTCCGTCTCGGGCCCAGAATGGTAGCTTTCCTCCGTTGATATTCGGTTTATATCAGTCGTTACCTCCCTCAAAGATCGTGCCATCCACCAGATTGTTGACAGGATGGCTCATGTAGTTAGTATTTCAGATTGTATCTTTGGAAACTGACAGGATGACATAAGATCCCGGAATCATATCCTCCCGAGGAAAGTGTTACAGGAAGCTCGAGGTTTGCGCTCGATAACCACCTACGAGCATGGTTGGGAAGTTCATGGCTGCTCTTCAACACCTCACGTAGCTACCTGAAGTAATTTATAACAGCCCGGAGGTACTATTCATCCGTCACCGCTCCTGATGTTTGTACCGACCTTGGGATTTGATCCGGGCGTGCCGGGACAGGGCCCGTGCCGCCCGCCCGCTCCGGCTTCCGCTCCTAGTTACCCCACTGCTCCGCCTCGAAGCCCCGCCCATTGCCCGGGCCCGGGGGCCCCACATCTTACGTGAGCCGGCAAGGTGACATCGGGGCGGCCGCCGATTTGGTAGGTCGGTTAATACATAACTAGCTTGAGCATCTCCATTCTTCCTTTTGAACTTTACATTGAGCTCCATCATACTTACACATAACAGGAAACATGGTGACCATTCAAGGAAAGAAAGTCGGCAACATAGGCTTCGGCCTGATGGGTATGATGTCCGGAGCACAACCAACCTCTGAGGGCAGTAATATGCTGACAAGAATCACCAGGCCTGACATGGCGAGCCTCCAAGCTATCGGACGAGGAAATCTTTCCCGTCATCAAGGCCGCTCTCGATGCGGGCTGCAACTACTTCAACGGCGGCGAGTTCTACGGCCCTCCAGACCACAACTCCCTTACCGTGCTCAAGCGTTACTACAACAAATATCCGGAGGATGTAGACAAGATCCTCCTCAACGTTAAGGGCTGCATGCTTCCGGGCTTGCTGGCGGACTCCTCGCCTGAGGGTGTTCGGGCCAGCATCGAGAACTCGGTCCGCCTGATTGGGGGCAAGGGAAGGATTGATCAGTTTGAGGCGGCCCGGAAAGACCCCAAGGTGGACATTGAAGTGACCATGAAGGCCATGGGCGAGCACATTCAGGCCGGAGATATCAGGGGTATCGCGTTGAGCGAGGTCAGCGCCCAAACGATCCGTCGAGCTGCAAAGGTGGCCAAGATCACGGCCGTCGAGGTGGAGCTGTCCATCTGGAATACCGAGCCGCTCGAGAACGGCGTGCTTGAGGCTTGCGCCGAGCTTGATATTCCTGTTCTCGCATACAGTATGTCCCTTCATGAATGCTTTCTGCTGCTTTTCCGTCAGTTCTCGAAACTAACACAGACTTCCTACAGGCCCACTTGGTAAGGGCTTCTTGACCGGGCAAGTCAAGTCCTTTGACGATATCCCCGAGGGAGACTTCCGGAGGATGTTGCCTCGATTCCAACCTGAAGTTTTTGAGACCAATTTTCGACTGGTTTGGAAGGTAGAGGAACTCGCGGCGAGAAGAGGATGTACACCAGCTCAATTCGCCGTCAACTGGGTGTTGGCCCTTTCTAAACGGCCTGGGATGCCGACGATTATCCCCATCCCTGGTGCCTCGTCGCCGGAGCGCGTTCGCGAGAATGCTGTGGAGATAGAGCTGACGGAGGAGGATATGGCTGATGTGGAAAGGATCCTCAAGGAATTCGCTCCGGTTGGCGACAGATACCACAAGCATGGCATGGAGCTCCTCGACAAATGAACTCGAGATGTACCTAGTTAATAAGGTTTGATCTAAGAATCTTGTGAAGACTGTTCACGAAAGGTGGATGATGGGATGAAGGCGTGCATGCACTCCACTTGCTAAGGTACAAGAGACTGCCCATCCCCACACCGGTGCCTGTGTGCCCGGGCCTGTTCGGTTACCCTCGGGCGCCCGGGGACATCCCATGAACAAAGCCACCTGGAAATGACATCCAACGCCCTGCAATAGACCTTCTTTCTTGGTAGCACTAACGCATGACGTTGCGACATGCCACTGTGGTAACTGTGACACTATGTCTGCAAGATGTGATTACCACGGTCGAGGTTCCTCTTCTTGCTTCATCTACCATCTAATGCTAGTTTGTTTGTTTGTTAGCTCGGTACTCCTGGTATACTGGACGAAATCTATCCCGAATTGTCCCAAACCTCACAAGGACAAAATGAATGGCTAGGTACGATTCAGAAAGCCATTAAGAAGATTCAATATGACATGTTAAAATTCGGGAATAGCATATCCAAGGTAAGATCACGCTTTGATAAAGGAAGGAAACGAAACTATCAGATATAAAAACGCCTTGGGCAGTTGACCCGAGGTCTCGAGCTAACCAACAAACCAGTATTGGACTGTACTTGTACGGTTCAATTCGGGAAAGAACGACTCGAGGATAATCTCCTTCAAGAAGTGGTGGAAGGAAGCAGTGACCCCCGTATCTCGTTAGAGGTCATACTTCGTCAGAACCCAAGGCCAAGAACCCTCTGGTCTTCTTAAACGCTTTAGTACACTTAAATGACCGCTGATCCTCTTCTTCAGATTGGAACTTTTTGTATCGGTCCCATCTGGCAGCCCTTGCTCCTATTTCGGCCGGTCTGTAAGGCTTGCGGTTTCCGTACTGAAGGATCCTCACCCACTTCGGTATTCTCTCGTGAAAAGAGTTTCCCACTGACGAACCAGTTATCGGTGATGTTGATCGAGAACAGGTTGAGAGGGCCGTCGGTTAGGAGTTCCGAGGTGAATGTCGTAGTCTTGGCCGGCTGAGACTGAACAAGTTACGGACCATCCGAAGCCCCAAGTATCTCTAAACAACGATTCCAATTCCACTGGCGAGATGGGGGTATCGGGTGATTGCAGAAGCACGCCGAAACCTGCTGCTCCAACATGCTCAGGCTCTTCTTGAATTTCGTCCTCTTCAATTTCATCCACGTGAATATCATCCTCGTGGATTTCGTCTTCTTGAATCACAGGCACAATGATCCAAACCTCTTCTTCAGGGTCAAGTACTTGACAATTTCGAATTCTTGATTGCTTTGAACCCCAGTATCTTGATTGTTCTCCACCTTGGCATCTTGAATGCCTTCCACCTCGGTCCCTTGATTGCCTTCCACCTCCGTACCTTGACTGATTTGAGGCTCTGGACCATCGGGTCGTCCGACGGCACCGATGAATACCCTTTCGCTCGGCGCCCAGAACAAGCCCACCAAATTATCGAAGCAACGCTTCTACTGCGACTTCTTATCTTCTACCTGCTGGGGCTGCTGCTGCTGTTGCTGCTGGCCACCATTCTTCTTGCCCTTCTTCTCGCCCTTGGCAAAGTCGTCCTTCTCCTTAGACTCGGCGTACCATTGGCCAGCCTGCAAGACCAGGACTCCTACCAGCACCATGGCCAGAATGGTGTTGCTAGCGCTGAGCACCTTCATGGTATCCTCCCTGCCGAGAATGACCTCGCCCGAGACGGGGCCGTCGTGCTTGATGCCAGCAAAGTCTTCCATGTCCCAGATTCCAGCAGTGATGGTGCGCATTCCCTTGACGATGTTGCTCGTGTAGACGCCGACTCCAATGACGTACAGAATGAGCGACGCGCCGTCGAACAACACGTTGGATTCGGCCGGGCGGAAGAGCTTCATGAAAAATCCGAGGAGGCCAACGAAAATGACAATGTTGAGGATGCGCGAGATGATGGGAGGCGAGGCGTGGAGGAACTTGACGTGCGTCTCGAGGAAGTCGTAGTACGTGGCCTGAACGGGCTCCGAGGTCCAGAGCAAGGGGAAGTCATAGGGGAACTGCGCGAACAGGATTCCCAGGAAGAAACAGACAGCTTTTGTTAGGCAAATGTCAGCGCAAGCTTCCGGTCGCACGATGGGGTTAAAAGAGCTGTTATGTGGAATGGACCATGACGATCATGGAGGGGGAGGGGCAGCAAATTGGAAGCAATAGAAAGTTGAAAACATACGACCGATGATGATGAAGGTTGAGAAGGAACCAGAGCCACGATAGTCCTTGGACTGTGTGTTCTTATTCCAGTCTACCCAGT
This sequence comes from Neurospora cerealis, assembly GCA_009806085.1. Lineage (NCBI taxonomy): Eukaryota > Fungi > Ascomycota > Sordariomycetes > Sordariales > Sordariaceae > Neurospora > Neurospora cerealis. The sequence goes on along the minus strand of RAOY01000004.1, from coordinate 354,827 downwards.
GACTCTCCGACATTGTAGCTGATGTTCGTGAACTCGGACGGTGGCTTTATTGGATTCGGTGTCTGAAGCAGAGAAATGCGAGTGTTCGGCTAAGGCTGTTGCGCTTGTGGAATAGGACAGAGATATGGTGCTGGGATAATCCGGGATAAGTGTCGCTGTAAGCGATGAAGTAGGGATGGGAGGAATAATAAGGGAGACAATCGGATGCTCAAAGCTGCTCTATGACGAGGGAGATGTCGGCTTTTAAATGTTTTTGGAGATGTTGCAGCTGTCCTTCCCAAGCTGAGCTCAAAAAAGTTGGGAAGGACGCGCAAGGCTCTTACGTGTTTGACCCTAGATAAGGCTTCGGGGCTCCTGCCACTAACGGCATTAACAGGGGCAGCCGCACCGGACGAATGACTGACAGCGGGAAGAGCGAGATGCACGCTAAGGGACCTATCAGATGCAGAAGGAACCAATAACACTAGGGGGTAATTGGAATTGTATCAGCGTGCCGTCGTGAGAAAAATATATAGCGTTCGATCCTCTGTACAAGTAAGGTAGTAAACATTCTCAGCGTTGAACATCGTCCATCATCTTCCACTTTTTGCTATGCCATTGCAATTGTTTCGAGTCGACAATGTGCTAAGTTCCTACACATACTGATAAGTACTAGGCAGCCATATTATGGAGACAACAGTTCAAGCTTACGAGACACAATTCCAAGGAGAAGATGATTTTTATGAACTTTAAATGTTCAACACACTTGTTTTGATCATGGAACCTGATGGCTAGTGATACTATCGATCGTCACTCCAGATACCCTAAAAATACAATCTCCAACAGTCCTCGTCCGGTCCTATTCCACCATGGCTGACGCCTTCCCCTACTCTTTTTCTTTCTTCCACCCCGTTCATCGAGTTTTCGCCGCTACTGTTTTCCCCCTTTAGCTCTCCTAAACACTGTCATTTCCCTCAGTCCCTTACTTGTTCTCTCATCTCTTTTACTGAATTGACTCCCATAGTTTCCGTCATCATCAAAGCTTCATAGCAATCATCGCATCGTTACAGACATCACATCACTCCAACCAATCATTCACTTTCTTCCCCTTCCCCCAACACAACACAACACAACACAACTCCATGATCCATCTCAACCCCCACCGGCCTAGACATCCTAAGTCATCAAAAAGACTCCAATGGACAGACAGACACCCCCATACACTCTCACTCAACAAACTCAAGCCAACTCCAACCGATAACTAGCAACCTCAAACGGCCTCAAATCAACCTCAAACCTCCCCTCCGCCACATCAAACCCGCTGACCTCCTCCAGCTCTTCCTCCAGCAAATTGACTTTACTCACCCTCTTAACGGGCCACCTCGTCTCGATCATTCCCCTCGCGCGTCCACCAAGCGAGTCGTAGATCCTCAGAATCACACTCTGTCCCTTCTTCTTTTTCAGCGGACTTTCGGGGGTTTCAACAGAGACATCCTCATCATCCTCGGCGCGCTTGATCGTGTCGAGGATGAGGGATGGGTTGGAGTTATCGGTGAACCAGACGGGTGGTTCCTGTTCGTCGAGGGCAGCGAAAGAGTGCGGGGATTCGAGGAGTTTAAGCGGGTTATTGAACTCGTAGGCTTTGCGGACGGTCATGGCGCCTAGGGAGCCCGTGTGCGGGAAGACGGCCCAGCGGATGGTGTGCGTGCCCATGTCTGCGTGAGCGTCTGGGGCTTTGGGGGAGCGGAGCAAGGACAAGCGCATGAGGCTGCCGGTGGTGGCGAAGCCGTATTTGCTGTCGTTGAGAACCGACACGCCGTAGCCGTGTTCCGACAGGTCGGCGAACTTGTGGCAGCAGACTTCGAACTTGGCCATGTCCCAGGAGGTGTTGTAGTGGGTCGGGCGGCGGACGATGCCGAACTGGGTTTCGTATGAAGCTTCTGTGTTGCGGATGTCGACGGGGAATTCGACCTTGAGGAATTTCATGGTTTCGTGCCATTCGACGGTGGATTGGACTTCGACGTAGGACTGGAGCTCGTTGACGGCCGCCGAGAGGCTGATGATGGTGGAGATGTGGGATTGCTCGGAGATCTTGGTCTTGGTGATGACGCTGACGCGGTGCGTTTTTTCTTCGTGCACTTGGGTCTCGCTGGACTGGAGCTCCTTGCGCGTGTCGAGGTGGTAGACTTCGACGTCCCAGGCTTGCCAGTAGAGCGGCTTGTCGTCGAAGATGACGAACTGGTTGGCGCGCTGGCCTTCGGGGATGATCTCGCGCCTGTCGTATTTGTCGTAGAGGGACGTAATGGTGCCGGCTTCGACTCGGACCTTGAGCCGCTTATTCTCGAGGACGAAGACTCCGTTGGATAGCTTGTGGAGTTTAACTCCATCTTCCTCTTGCCTGGTCTCGTATTGTTGGAGTTTAAGGAGAGGTCCTACACCCTTGGCAAGGGCAAAATCACCCTTGGAAATCTCGACAAGTTCCTCGCGGTACCAGGGTAGAGTGTTAAGGGCAATTCCGCGTTCCATGCTCGTGGTTTCTACTTGGAAAACGCCCAATGCCTTGCAGGCATCCTTCAAGAGCCTTTCACCAGTCTTGAATATTTGAGCATAGAGCTTTAGAAAGGTTAGCCAGTAATCCTTCATCACAAACAACTAATCAAGCCCAAACATACCTTATCCGAATCATCATAGCACATCTCAATCGAGCTGCCCGGAAGACAATCATGGAACTGGCAGAGCAGGGTTGCCTCCCACATCTCATCGATTTCCTTCTTTGGATACTTGTAGTCCTTGTCCTTGAGCGAGGCAATCGTTGCGAGCTGCTCGATATCCCTTAGCACAAATTCGGCCTTCCGGTTGAACTTTTTGTTGTTCGCTTGCGTAGTGTATGTTCCGCGGTGCAGCTCAAAGTACAGTTCGCCAAACCAGGTAACGAGGGAATCAGCCTTCCGCTCCAGATTATCGAAGAAGTCATCCACCGAGCCGCCCAAGGACACCCGGGGTAGGAGACCAACGGTATCGCTGATACCGCGGCAGCGACGAAGCTTCTCTAGGTGCTGCCATGTAGGACCGCCGCCTCCATCTCCCTTACCAAAGACGAGCAAAGACGTGTGGTCTTGGTCGAGAGACTTGTGTTGTGACATGCTGCGCTTAACGTCGCCAAAGTGCGCCTCGGCGGTGTAGGTCTCTGAAGGGGGCATGTGGCAGATGACCTGCGTGCCGTCGAGGGCGACCCAGTTGAAGGTCGTGTGGGGGAACTTGTTGATGTTGTTCCAGCTCAGCTTCTGGGTTAGGAACCGAGTCATGCCAGCGAGGCGGCAGAGTTGGGGTAGCTGACTGGAATATCCAAAAGTGTCGGGCAGCCAGAACGTTTGGGACCTCTTTCCAAAGTTGCTCTCGAAGAAACGCTGGCCGTACAAGAACTGCCGGACCAAGGACTCGCCGCTGGGCATGTTGGTGTCGTGCTCAACCCAGCTACCTCCGATAGGATGGAAACGGCCCTCGGCCACCTTCCTCTTGACACGTTCCCAGACATAGGGGTATAACTTCTTGCACCACTTGTATTGCTGTGCTTGTGAGCAAGCAAAGTTGAGCTCTGGGTAGCGGTCCATGAGGTCACATTGGTTAGACCAAGATCGAGCCACCTTGCGCTTGGTCTCATCCCAGGGCCATAGCCAGCAACTGTCGATGTGACAATGGCCGATGCCAAAGACAAGCGGCTCCTTTCCCTTCTTCGTATCGTATACCCTGGCCGAGTCGACGTCCGGACCAAGGTACTGCTGGGCGATTTCCCGACACTTTTTAAGGGAGTCTTTATTGCCGAGCTCAAAGGCCTCGATAATCTCATTGCACGTCTTCAGCGCCTGATGCTGCTCCCACGATTCACTGGGGAACTCGCGTGCTGCATCACCAATGATCCAGATATCGATGTATAGCTGCCTGGCATCGGGGTTCACGGCCACAATCTCGGCCTTATCGAGACGAAAGTGCTTGTTCGGATCAGGAGGCTGGATGATATCGCCCCCTCCCGCTGCACCAAACATGCCATTGCAGGCCATCTCGATGTAGATGGTATGTTCCTTTCCGTCACGGAACGAGTCTGGCAATATCCACTCGGTACGCTCACCACCGCCCGTCAAGCCCTGCAGCGGCTTGCCATCATGCGTCCAGACCATGCCCTCGTTGTTGGCGTCCCAGTGGAGTTCGAGGAGCCTCTTATCGCGCAAGTCCTTGGGGACCGTGAGGACGACCTTGAACCAGTGGGTCGACCAGGCAGGACCGAACCGAGCGCCGACTTCTGTCTTTCTGAACTCGTGCTTGACGGCCTCGTCAAAGGTTGGTCGATCCTGGTCGGGGGCATCCCAGACGGACAGCTTGACATGGGGCTCGCCCGAGGCGACGCCCTCGTACATCATGGCATTGAGGTTGTTGTTCTCCCATTGTCCCTTTGCGTAGAACTGACTGATGCGATCCTTGTAGATGTTGGTGATGTATTGGCCGACAGGCTTAGGTGCGCGTATCGGGTAGGCCGAGATAGGCTTGTTCTGGGTTGCTGATTCCCCGCCCATCTTGATATACCAAGGGTATAGGGTGTTGGTAGGCAAGTCGAGTAGTCGAGAGGGGTGATGGGGGGAGGAGAATTCTAGGATCTTGCCGGGAGAGCGAGCGTAGATATAAGCTGGTAAGGTAGCAATCGTAGAGAGGAACTAGGCAAGGCAGGCTTTTAGAGGTCGTCGGTAGGTAAGGTAGTATGGTCAAGCGTAGGTCATAACACGACAAGTCATCCACCAGGTTCTCAAAAGTATTTGAAAAAGAAGACTAAAGCGTCTGTCTGTTTGGCACACGGCTATATTTCTGACGAAACTAACGAATCTGCTGTACACATTGGAGCCAACGGACGGTATTGGTATTGGTATCGTATGGTTTCGGGACGCGAGTGTTGTCTTTGGTAGAGGAGGGGACGGCCAGCGAACAAGTCTGCGGGGGGGTCAATCGCAGGTCGAGGGTCGAGGAGGAGGAGGAGCAGGAGGAGCAACTAGGAATGGAAGGAGGAAAAGAGGAAATGCTTGCAAGAGGACGGACCGACCGACGGGGGGGTTGGTTATCGGATCCAATCTGCCAATGTTTCCATCCTTCGCTGTCCGTGTGAAGTGCTGAATGGCAGGCTGGCTGGCCCTGAGGTGGAGGTGGTTCTTTCCTAGTGCAAGCCTGGGGAGGAGGTCGGGCTGCTGGTCAGGGTCGGTGGTATGTCCAATCCGCTGTCCCTCGCTTGCCCTGTGCGCAGTGCTGAGCTGTTCCTGCTCGTTGCTGTCAGGGCTGAGGGTTGTGGCCGAGGTAGATCCACTGCAAGCCACGCCTGAAACACCAGAAAAACAGCAAGTACAGGGGGCAAAGGGGACAAATGCGGGGAAGCCATGTTCACCATGCCTTCACTTTGATGATTTGATCCGTCCAGTCAACTCCATTCTTCCTTCCTTCCAGCCTATGAGATGGCGGGGGAACAAAGGCGCCTGCACTCTGCGGCAGAAAGATGAAGTGAGTGCAACAGCCTCTTGTACAGCAACAGCCAATTTGGACCCCAACATCTCGTAACTTGGAAACTTTTGAAATGTCGATGCATTACACCGACGCATTACACGCATGCGGTCGGTCCAGTTCCTTCAAACGACGAGGAACCACGACAACATGCCTAGCCGTCGACAGTTCCCGTCCCGTTTCAGCAACCGCGTTGGCCGACCATACATCGTGAAACACACTACACTTTCCAGGCCTCAGTCTGGCCGAATCTGAACTACATGATCTTTTTTTTTCCATCTTACATCTTCAAGGTAAGGTTTGCGAACTTGCTTGCAAAAGCGTCCATCCGTCCCTCCAATTCGAAATAGCCGATCAGATACGCCTCCTCCGGGTCAATGTTTGATACGAGCCTTGTTCTCGCCTCTTCTCTCTATATACAGGTATCCGTCCCGAGGATTCGGCCCCCCCGAGCGTTTGGCCCCCATTTCTGTCAAGGTGGTTTTGATATTGGATATTTCGGAACGAAGATCAGACAACCAAGACATGGAATGGAACTTTGACAACATATGACACACACACACACACACACACACACACATACACAAAGAGAACGATAATTATTTTCAAGTAACCCTTGATCAAGTGCTTCCATCCTACAACTGAAAAGGGACTCATGATTGCCAAGTCGCCCCCATCAAACACAGATCGATGTCTTTGGGCTTGGTGCGGTAGGTTCCAGATCCGAACACAAGAAACGAATCGTCCTGTCGCTGTCTTGTCTCATTGTCCTGTCATCGATGTTTTTGTGAAACGAGACAAGGAACAGATTGCTCTAATAGCCAAACAGAGAAAAAGTAGGGAAGCGGAGGGTTCAATCTAATCGAGCAAAGCAAAAGACTTGGGGATCTAGAAGGGTTCTGCATGCTGCCTGTCTCGTCTGTCTTTTTTGGCTTTGTCTCGTATGCGTCTCGCCTCGTTCGTCGTGTGCATATGCAGATTCTTCTGTCTGTATCACCACCACGCCACCCACACCGAATAACCCATTTGGCTGTCCTGTTGTCCCGGCAGGCATGCTTTTGACAACAGGGCAGCCAGACAAAACAGACAGACAGGCGACAGGATAGACAGGATAGACAGGACTACGGAATCGGTTACTCAAGTTCACTCGAGTACAGGTCCGGTCCGTGTTACCATGCAATTTACTTTTTTCTGTTGCGAGGATGGGGGAGATGGGGGGTAGTACCACCTGTCACAAGACACCACGACACCATCATTCTTGGAGATCACAGGCGAATTAATTTTCGTCACGACCGGATTTTGTGTATGTGTTCATTAAGTAGAGTATTGCATTGCTACTATGTGCAAGTGAAAGGTGAAGTAAGGTAAAGAGAAAGAGAGGTATGTAGGCTGAGGTATGCTATGCTATCATCCAAGCAATGTACGAAAGGAAAGGTGTTGTGTTGTGTCTGTGAACTGTGAAACCCCGGAATCAACGCCGCCGCCCCGACCGAACAATGAACCTGACCGTCGCCGTGACCATGACCGGTTACCCAAAAACGCCCCGGTGTTTCCCCTTTCCCTTCACCGTACCAAACCGAACCCCGAAGCAAACCGACCGACCGACCGAGCTGGCTAACAAAATTCCCATGAAACAGGCCAATATTGCTCCAGTCCGTGTTTCTATATGGTATCCCATCCATCAAACATGCCTTCCACCGTCATACACAATAATAGGCAAAAAAGAAAACAAGAAGAAAGAGGCTGAGATAAAACGCCACGCTTCACGAAATCTCGCTCGCACCTCTCTTCCTCCCCGCGCTTCCCGACACCGTCGTGCCCAACTGGACCTCCTCCGACCCCATCCCCTCCGGCGACATAACAACAGCTTCCTCCACCTTTGTATGCTGCTGCTGCTGTTGGTGTAAAGAAGGAACAGCCGTCACCTTCATCTTTTGATTGTTTCCGCCGCCGTATACGCCGGGGCCATAGCATTCGTACACGACGTTCTCCTCCTCCTCCTCCTCTCCCTCTCCTCCCTCATCCTCGTACTCCTCTTCTTCCTCATCGTACTCTCCTTCCTCATAATCCTCCTCATACTCGTCATCATAGTACTCATCCTCCTCCGAACTCTCCTCACTATCGCTCTCATCCAGGTTCAACACCCCCAAAAGCGGGACGTCGATCCGAGCCAGCTGGGACTTGATCAGGTTATCCGCGATGGTAAACAACTGCGAATCTTTGTCTTCGGTCTTGGTTTCTGGCAACTCGTCCCCGTTGCCGCCCAGAGCAAAAATAGCTTCGGCTTGGTCTTGGAGGGGGTCGTGGACTTCTGGTGATGGCTGGGGTACCGCCTTTCCATTACCCGTCGTTGTCGTAGCAGCAGTCGGAGTCGCGATCGGAGAAGAAGGCGGTAAAACCCCAATAGGCACATCCAAGACCCACCTCCGTACCACCTCCCCCTTCGTTACCTTTCCCCCATTTCCTCCTCTTCCCCCTCCTCCTCGGGAGCACAGCCTCTCCCTCTGCTCCAACCCGCGCTTAAACACCCTCTTCTGCTTCCGCCGCCGCCGCTGGATCCGATCTCGAATATACCAGGCCACCACCAGCATGGTCGCCTGCATCATCTCCTGGCACTTGGCGCGCTGCATGTTGGCCCACTGCTGGCACCGCTGCTGCTGGAAGTTGGCGATGGCTTGGCAGCGTTGTTGGTAGTAGGCGGCAATGCGCGAGGCCATGGCGAGGTATTTGGGGTCGAGGGTGGGGATTGTTGTTGGGAGTTGTTGTTGTGTTGGATTTGTTGGGGATGTCGTCTTCATGCCAAATGGGAGATTTGTCTGTGTCTGTGGTGGTGGTGGTGGTGGTGGTGGTGGTGGTGGTTGTGGTACGGGAGCGCTGCTGCTGGACTGCCGGGAGGATGCGGGGGTTGGCTGTTGTTGTTGCTGCGCATCTTGCTGTCGCTGCTTCTGTCGTTGCTGTTCCCGTACTTGTTGGGCATGCGCGGCAAATATGTTGAAGAAGGCTTCTTGTTGAGATGTTGTCGTAGTTGTTGTCTTGGACATATCGGGAGACATTGCGCCCTTGCCGAACAACGGCTGGTCCGGCGGAGGGGTTGCCGGAACGTGGGCTTGGAACGGATGCGGCATCGGTGCCGCCATCATGATTTTTATTGAAGTGGTGAATATGTGCCAAATGTTCTTTATATGTCGTCGAGTGATATTTTGCTCGTTTGATATACCCGTCGCCAAGGTTGTTGGTGATAGCGTTGGTGATATAGATATGTTGGAGTAACTGAGGCGATGTTTGGTAATAATAGAGGTAGCTTATTAATACCAAGGGATGTATCGTATGTCGTTGGAAGAAACGTATGGACAGCTGATCTTATAAAATAACCTTGAACAAGGGATACGAAGAGTTGACCACGTTAAAACAAATAGAAATAGTCTTGAGTGAAGCCCTACGGAGGGTGGGGGAAGGAAACGAGGTCTGATTTATAACTCCGGCTGACTACACCTGATGGTTGGTACCTTGAAGACAATCACGACTTAGACGTCCCTCGGGCCGCATCCTGGACCCGAACGGCCACCTACGACGCGCATGCCTAGATTAAGTGGGTTCATGTTAGTTTGACGGCTCATCATATGTTTTTTTCTTTCCGGGATTTGAATTTGGAAAGGGGGGTGACAGACGGGCGGACTGTCAGTCCCAAGAGAGAAGTGTGTTTGGCCATGATGTTGCTGGTGCAGATGGTGGAGTGAAGGGTCCTGAGGGAGGGTTCTAGCCGAGTGCCCAGGCCCGAGGGGCCTTCTTGAGACGCTACCATCGCTACGACTGCCACCAACGGAGCTAACTGGACCAGAAAAGCGCTCGCAAGAAGCCGAGAATAGGGTAGGAGATAGGATGTGGTGGACGGGGGTCGCTAGGATTGGCAGGCGGAGCTGATGAAAATGGTCTGAGAAAGGGTTCGGCAAGGCTGGAAATGGTGGCAGAACTGGTACAACATGGGGTCAACGTAGGCAAAAATCGGTCGATGCCGATTACTTGCCGGCCAGTGGCCACCGAGGCCCATCCATTCACAGCCAGGCCGAGGGGCACAATCGGGCCACACTTGAATCATGCCAGTCAGACGCGGGCATTGCAGTGGCAGCAGTGCATACCGGGCCTCATCCCGGCATCCCTCCCCGGCCTTTGGGTTTCTCCTTTACTCGGACTCCCATGGTGATGATGAGCATCAAATCACATTTCCACTCGATTCGTATCATTGGGTTCTTAATCTGCGGTTGACTCCCGTCCGGTTCCCAGTTTCGGCTGACACGTTGTCTCGTTTCTCGTTGGCGTTGTTGGTCTGGTCGTTTTCAACTCGTCTCTTTTCTGTTGGAGCCCGTCCGCACACATCATCGTCCTTCGGAATAGACCGCCGTTTGGTTGCAGCGTCTAGATCGTTGCGAGATTTGAGCGTCATCAACAACGCATCGTCAGGTACTGGAACCAAAAACGAGAAACCAAAACACCTGGACTGTCTCTGGTTGTCAAGGCTGGTCTAGTCGGATCGTAGATTCAGCCGTGACCGTCCTGCTGGTGCCGATGTCCGTAATCAAAAATGGTAAGCGTATGTAATCAAAGATGAGGCACAACATCCTTCCAGCAATCTCCTTTGTCACCCGTCCCAAGCCGTCGTTCGTCCCTTGTTGTCCTACTCTCATCATCATCAAAGGCGAAAACAGGTCAGTGATCGGTAAAACATGGTATCGCTTAATAATGCGGACCTGAATCACTCTGATCACCGAACCAGACGCTGTGAGCACGGGGCGCGGGTGGCCCAGACTCAGACATTCAGTAGGGTGCGCGCGGGTGTGGCTTGCACGTTTGCCCATCTCGCTGAATCTGTTTCGCTTGATTGCTTCTTGTTACGGGCGTCAACCACCGAGATTCGGTATTCGGCAGAGCGAGAGAGCGCCATGTCCGTTTGCATCAATGACAAGTTGAGAACCTCTGATGGAGAAGTGAACCGGAAAATGGTAAATGCGAAACGTCTCGTAAAGGCCCTTCTCTCCCCGAGCATGAATCGGATATGTAATTCCCTCCTCCTCAGCTTGTTAGGTAACCTTCTGATTGTGCTGGCAGATGGGCCGATGAGCTGTCGTTGAATGCCACATGGAAGGAACCGGTCTCGCAAAACTGGAATCGTTCCCAGTCAGTCGGGTTATATCGTGACATGGTCTTGCGGGAGCGGATTCCGGGAGAGGCAAAAAAACAGAGAAACAAACCGGGGGGAAGGGTAAAGTCATGGCCCCAACCTGTCTCCCCGGTTATCGCCGAGTGATTCCTCGCAAGTTCAATATCAAAGCAAGATTAGCGGCATGCATTGAATGGAGACACGCAACCAGGTTCCCCAGATCATGTCGCTCAAAATTGGGAAAAGTTGCGACCAGATTTGAAAGAGACGATGTTGCGTTGCGAAGTCTCCATGTTCACTGCTAGCGTTGTTGACTGGGGATTGTCCACGAGCAGAGACCGAGATCGGGGTGTCGGTGTTAGTGGTTGTCCGTTACCCGGTGGACTGTCTGTTGGTGATGCCGGGATAATATCAACATCGGAGCTCGTCGTCGTCCTCCGTATCAACGCCAAACCCTGCGAGCTCGAGCTTCCAGGCCGTCTCCGAATGGTTTTCAGGCACAACCAAGGAATGTCCCAGCGCAAACACCACCCCAAGAATTCGTACAAACAGGGAGGAACGACAACCTTGCGGGATGGGCGTTGGATGGCGCGATGGCACCCCAGCCGAACGGGACAAACAATTGTCCCCACTTTCCCTTTGCACTTCATTCGGAGACGGGCTATAGACAGACTATCCCCCTCCCCTATATCTAGACTACTTAACTACTTTGGGCATGACTTTCAGGAATTTGACATATCTTATCAATCGCTAACACCCCAACCCAGAGACAAGGCCAAAGTCCGTTAGCACACGATCGGTCTTTTTCGAGAATCCCTCCAAGAAATGGTGGGTCACTTTCAAAGTCAGGGCAATGCACTTTCACCAAATGCACTCCCTCAAAAGAAAAGGTTGAGCCCGGTCGGAATCAAGATCTTAACCAAAGAGTTTCTTCATTAATCATATTGCAGTAAGCGAAAATTTGGACGTGGACATTGCTGCTTGCTCTTGCGCTATTTAGGTTAGACTTTGGGGTGTAGTCAGTTTTGGAGTACGTCTTCCTGCCTGAAGACACTGAGGATTGGAACTTTCAGTGTTGCCCCTGGCTGCCCACCTGCGGTTGCGCGACTTTTTTTGTACGGCGGAGAAAAGCTTGGAAGCCTTGCCTGAAGCGGTTAAGTAGTCTAGATATAGGGGAGGGGGTTAGTCTGTCTATAGCCCGCCTCCTTCATTCGACTTCAGTCGACAGCAGAGCGCGCGCAAAGTGCCTGCCAAGAACCAACTGCCAGGTGCTGGAGGGGTCCATTTGGGCCATTTGCACCTGATTGTTGATGATTTCCATGCCATCTCTGTCTCTTTTTTGACACTATTCCCCTCCTTCAACCCCCTCTCACGACATTGATCACGCTTCGCCACGTTGATCGCGGACCTTGACGGCAAGTATTTGAAGAAGTATTCTCGGAACTGCGCGCCATTCTGTGCATACTCTCATATTTGGTCGCGTCAGTACCGCACGTTTTCCGTCTTCGCAAATCAAGGCCAACCAGCAACCATTGAAAAGCAACAGGCCATAATCGCCGATTCTTGATGCTCCCCCCGCGCCCAAAACAGGTTCCGCGCCTCTGGATAGCGTCCCTCGGCCAAAATAGTTGTCGCCCATGCGTTGTCAATAACATCCGAACCGCTGCCGCCACTGTTGGACGTTGTCGTGGTGCTGTCAGTGTCGGTAGATATGTGACCACTCAGACCTCCCGACCTTCCGCCTGGCCTAGACCCCCCAGCGTGCTACTCGCCGTCCCCGCCCGGCCCGTTGTCGACATCACGCCGTGTTGTCCTCGACTGTTTCAGCTTCAGATTCGCGGCAAAAAGACCCGGACCGTTGTGCAGTTGAACGATCTACCCCTTCCGCCCGTCGTTGAATCCGCGGTCAACGGCCCTCTTCTAGTGGTGGAGGAGTCAGTCCAGGAAGAAGGCACCTCTACGACTCGCCGCAAAAGGATCAAAAGGACGATTCTGCAGCTGGATCAGCTACCCGTGTCTCAGACTACGCTGACTTTGGATCCGATTCTGGATTCCCAGAGAGATATAATGCTAAATGAGGACATAGACTCTGGTAAGGCTAAACGGGGCAGGCGGAGGATCGTCAAGCTGGACGACTTACCCACTCCGTCAGTTGATGTGGTCGAGGAGTCTCTACTGCCCGTAGAAGAAGCGGTCGAAGAAGCAGCCGAGCTAGAGCAAGATGAATCGTCAACCAAGCGTAAAAGAGGCAAGACGAGGACGGTCCGATTGAAGGAGATTCCTCAGGGTGCCCTCCTTCCCGACGAGTCTTTCCTGTCACCGCAGCAGGAAGAACAAGAACCGGCTTACCCAGCAGTAATACAACAGCATCGCCAAAACATGCAAAAGTTTGACAACTGCGTGTTGCTAACGCGCGTGGGAAGCTTCTACGAAATGTACTTTGAGCATGCCGAAGAGGTCGGCCCGCTCCTGAACCTCAAAGTGTCACAGAAGAAAACGAGCGGCGGCCCGGTCTCAATGGTAAATCTTCTCCGTTTGTCCTCGTGTCTTTGTGTGTCTACTGTGTCTTCCCTCCAATTGGCTTCCAAGTCGGCTCTCAAGTCAGTTCTCCTATTTGCACTTTGTTCTGATCATAGACCTTCTTCTAGGCTGGGTTTCCTTTCTTCCAACTTGAACGTCACCTCAAAGTCTTAGTTCAAGACCTGAATCGCCATGTAGCCATAGCGGAGGAGTACAAGAATTCCCCCTCAGAGCAGATCAAGTCGGGTGGTTTGATGCACAATCGCAGAGTGTCACGTATTGTTACTCCGGGCACTCTGATCGACGAGAACTTCATGGACCCGTATGCGAACAACTACATCATGGCCATTCACCTGCCTTCAGTCAAATCGGAGGAAGGCACGAGTTCTCAAGAAGCCTTGGACTCGGGAGAAGGACAAAAGAAGGAGTCCCTCATAGGTTTAGCATGGCTAGACTTATCCACGGGCAACTTCTACACCCAACAAACAAGGCTGATATCCCTAGGGAGTGTTCTCTCGCGGGTATCTCCCCGAGAAATAGTCCTCGACAAGTCCCTTGAGTCTGCTGAAGGTCACGATATCCTATCCGTCTTGAACGAGGAGAGATATCCATTTACCTACTCACCGCAAGGCGAGGATATCCAAACCCTCAAGGACTGGGCACCGATGCTGGACGCAAAAATACCCGCAGAAACAGTAATCCGATTCACAGACGACGAGATCAAGGCAGGTAACGTTTTGCTTCACTATGTCAGAGACCGACTTCAGGGCCTGAGCATGAAACTTCAACCGCCAGCACGCCATGACAACATGCAAATCATGGCTATCGACAAGAATAGCATGCGATCTCTGGAGATCAAGCAGACCATAACGGACGGCTTCTTTGCGGGAAGCTTGTTGCATGCTATCAGACGGACGGTGACCAAGAGTGGCGCGAGACTGCTTAACGAGTGGCTCAGTAAGACATCCCTTTACCCCTTGTCTCTGTGTCAATAAACAAACGCACTGACAAACTTAGGTGCCCCTTCAACATCCCTTCCGGTAATAAACTCCCGTCTCGACCTCATAACCCGCTTCATCGAAAACCCAGACCTCAGCGACGCCATCGCGGTGCTCCTCCGTCGTTCCCACGACACCCAGCGTCTCGTCCAAAAATTCGCTCTCAACCGCGGAGACGCCGATGACCTCCTCCGCCTCGCCAGCACCATCAAGGCCACCGAGGACATCGTCAACCACCTTAAGTCCACTATCATCTCCTCAGATAACCCAGCAGAAGATGATTGCCTAACCAAGCTGATCGACCGCATAAGCCTCGAGCAACCGCTCAAGCTCGCCAAGCGGATCTGGGACGCCATCGACGAGGAAGGGCTCGTCCAGCAACACCAGCTCGAAGACAGCGAGACAGGCGAGATGCTCGCTCTCGCGCAGGAGATCGTCAAGGACGAAGGGACGGAAGAGGATGGTCGCGCGCTGTTACCTAAGGGGGCGACGGCTAGGAGTAACAGGGCCCGACAGATAACAACGGAAGCGAACCAAAACCAAAAGGAAAAGGAAAGGGATCTCTCGAAAGATAAGAAAATGAGTCTGCGGAATTACTACGGCGAAGACAACCAGGTCTGGATCATGAAGCCCAAGGCCAACAGGGCGCTGGCCAAGCTCCATGCCGAGCTGGAGTCGCTTCAGGAACAGAAGGAGAAGCTTACCGAGGAGTTTCGCGCAAGGTATGCGGCGCCGTCGCTTACGCTTAATTGGAAAGCTGGGCTGGGTCATGTTTGCGTCGTCAGGGGGAGGGATGCTCGATTGGCGGCGGGAGGAACGAGTCGTAGTCGCACGGCAGGAACAGGAACAGGTGCTGCTATAACGTCCACCAACAGCAGCAGTAGCAGCATGTCTGACCCTTCAGATCCCATCTCCGACCCCATCCCAGATACCACCGACACCGACGCTGCCGACCCCATCGTTGACTTCGCCGACGCCGACGCCGACCCAGACCCATCGCCAGAACCCGAATCCCTCTCCACCCTCCGCACCCTCTCCGCCACCCGGACCACCCGCACCTTCCACCACCCCCTCTGGACCTCCCTCGGCGAATCTCTCGACCACGTCCGCCTACGCATCCGGTCCGAAGAAACTGCGCTCTTCTCCTCCCTTCGCTCCAACGTAGTCACCTTGCTCATCAAACTCCGTCGCAACGCTTTGGTGCTTGACGAGCTCGACATCGCCACCTCGCTATCCCGGTTGGCAACGGAGCAGAACCTCGTTCGGCCTATTTTGCATGATTCCAACAACGGCGATTCTCGGGGGACGAGGACGGTTATAGTGGGAGGCCGCCACCCCACCGTCGAACCCTCCCTCCTCTCACGCGGGATGACGTTTCACAAAAACGACTGCCTGATCGGCTCCCCCGGGCAAGGTGCGATCTGGTTGATCACGGGACCGAACATGGCTGGTAAGAGCACCTTTCTGCGGCAGAACGCGTTGATCACCATCCTGGCACAGATGGGGTGTTATGTCCCCGCGGATTACGCGGAGCTGGGTATCGTTGATGCGATCTTCAGCAGGGTCGGGTCGGCGGATAACTTGTATGCCGACCAGAGCACGTTTATGGTGGAGATGATGGAGACGGCGGCGATACTGAGGCAGGCGACGCCGAGGAGCTTTGTGATTATGGATGAGATTGGGAGGGGGACGACGCCGGAGGATGGCACGGCTGTGGCGTTTGCCAGTCTGCATCATTTGTTGACGGTCAATAAGTGTCGGGGGTTGTTTGCGACGCATTTTCATGCGGTTGGGGATATGGTGAGGGAGCAGGGGATGATGGTTGAGGATGGTGCGAGCAGTGCGAGTGCGAATGGGGGCGTGGCCATGTATTGCACGGATGTGGAAGAGGACGAGAGCGGCGGGTTTGTCTATGTGCACAAGTTGCGGAAGGGCATGAACAGGCAGAGTCATGCTCTGAAAGTAGCTCGCCTGGCTGGGCTGCCAGAGCTGGCCATCAAGATCGCTCAACAAGTGTTGGCGGCTCAGGGAGTTGTAGCCTCGGAGTCACGGTAAAACAAAGGGTTCATTAGAGTCACTGTTGGAAAGTTGTGGCATGGGAAACAATTTGGTTTGTTCAAGGTTTTTATTGAGAGGGTATCTGAGAGGATCTAGATGCATCTGGAAATGTAGAGTTAGCCTCTGTATACCCCATTTGTACGATAGTTGTAGAGCAAGACAAAAATCGGGGGTGTTTAGGAGTGTCTCATAAAGTAGTTGTTTGTGATGGGTTTTCATCAATGATAATCAGGGTTAAAAAGCTCTTTGATTTTTTTCTAATCATCGACACTCCAAGGGAGGGGCATTGAGGGTGCTGGGAATAATAGGAGAGAAGATAACTAACCTGATGGATTTGAGAAAACAAGCAGGACATTTTCACATGTACCCGCACAGTTTCATCGAGATTGCAAACAGACTCATCAGAAGGAGACCACCAATATGATGTGCTTAATTGAGCAGCAAATGATCTATGTAGCTGAGGGGCAAGATTATTCGTCTCTTTACCCAACCTAAACCAACTTTGCCACCCCTCAAACACTTCAATCAAGAAGTCAGGGAGACATTTAGTCGCTAGAGAACCAGTTAGCTGTGACGTCACATACCAAGGGGCACTATCAGGGAATACGCACAAAAGACCGCCGAAGCCGCCATCATCCTCATCAGACTCCTCCTTCTCCTCCTCCTTCTCCTCGGCCTTGCCAGCGGCAGGGGCAGCCTCGGTGGAAGCGGCGGGAGCGGCGGAAGCATAAGCCTCGGGGTTGGCAATGCGATCCTTGAGCTCCTCGATCTCGGGCCAGCTGATCTCGGTCTCGATAGCGACGGCAAGAAGCTTCTTGTAGGCGTTGACGACGGAGTGGATGACGGAGGGAAGAGTGGGGAAGTTGAGAGCGAGCGAGAGGCTGGCAATGGTGGTGATAGCAGTGGAGAAAGCCTTGAGGAGCTGCTCCTCGGAGATGTCGAGGACATCGGAGGGGAAGGTGTTGCCCTGGTCGTAGACCTGAGCGATGCCCATACCGTAGGTGAAGGGAGAGATGTTGAGCATGTTCAACAGGGTAGCCTCAGAGGGGCCGACCTTGGCGCCAGCCTCAACGAGCTTGAGATCGGTGGTGATTTCAATGGTACCACGGGCGATCTTGGTGGGGACACCGAGGGCCTGGAAGAAAGAGGTCTTGCCGGGTTCCATACCGGTGTTGCCAGCGGGGACCCAGACATCGGCAGGGGCGATAGCACCGGCACGAGCGGGGGCAGCGACCTTGTTGGCGAGGATCTTGTCACGGACCTCCTTGAGGTCGCCGTTGGTGAAGACGAAACCAACGTTGCCCTTGACGAAGGGGAGGAGACGCTCGTACTCGGGGGTGTCGACGACGAAGGTCTTGAGGGCACGGCGAACCTACAAAGCCAAGGGTGTTAATTTCTGGCTTTCTGGGATCGCGACAGTCTTGCGACAGCGGTAAACGTACCATGGTGTTCTTGCCCATCAAGACGACAGCCTCACCGCGGAGGGACTGTCTGATCTCGTGCATCTGCTGAGAGCTGACATTGTCGACGGTGACGATGAAGATGGACCGGTAATCCTCCAACAAGCCCTTCAGCTTGTCGAAGTAACCGGCCTTGTTAGCAGACTTGCCCCCCATATCTTCTTTTAGCACGAAGGCAGGATGTTTAAGGGCAAGAGGAGTTCTCTTGATTGATTTGGTGGTGAAATTGGAGTTGGTATGGTGACCGGAGGAGAGATTCTGGAAGCCGGACAAAATTTCGGGCGCGCGCAATTGACTTGGTTGATCCGTCTGTGGGAAGCGAGGGGTGAGTGTGGCCCGTGCTGCCGTCGGGGTGCTAGGGCTTGGGTGGAGCTGGCCAATCAGACAGTCAGAAACAAGCTCTCCGACTCCGCATTGTTTCTGTGAATGTGGTCTTGGCAGGTACCCCGGTACAACGAAAATCGTCAAAATGGCATGAGCCTCAATTCGTCCGTTGTACAGCCACATGTGGCTCAGCAAATAAGTCAGTTCGAGACTTTCTCAAAGTTCACTCACTCACTCATCAAGCAATGCAGTGACTACCCGGAGTGAGGCTGCATCACAACTCCGAATATCAAGTTTGTATTGCCTTTCCCATGTACCAATGGTTCTTTACTAACACACGCACAGGATTATACTCAAAGATCAAAGAGACAACTGCACTTGATCTCACTTTGCTTGACCTCAGCATTGAAGTTGATATCCACCACCAACAGCCTCTAACACCAACATCATCAAAATGGCTTTGCCATACCACGTCCTCAAGGTGTGCGACGGCATTGTTTTTGCCGCTCGCGGAAGCAACATTCACGCATTTAACTCCAACTTCGAACCCATTTCAGTATGGAAGTACCCCGTCAAGCAGCGAGAGACCAACGGAGAGAAGGCCGAGAGTGAGACCCCGGCTCCTACCGCAGAGGCCGAAGAGTCACCCGCTCCAGAAGGACCCCCTGCTAAGAAGAGGAAAGTGGAAGATGGCGAGGTGGCAGCTGTCACGGAAGAGAGCATCAAGGAGGAATCCAAGGAGGAAACCACTGAAGATCAAACTGAGACCAGGACTGAAGGACAGACCCAAGAAGTGAACAGACGCAGCAGGCGGCAAAAGCAGAAGCAAAAGACCGAGGGCGGTTGGGCAAAGAACAACAAGGCTGTTCTCGAGAAGCCCTTTGTCCAGGGCATGTACCTCACCACCGACGGCCGTCATCTCGTTGCCATTACCGGATCCGACAAGACCATCTGGGTGTTTGAGCACGATGGTGCCGGAAACCTCAAGCAACTGAGCCAAAGAGCCATGCCCAAGCGTCCTTGCGCCCTCGCCCTCACCCCCGACAACAAGACCATCCTCTCCGCCGACAAGTTCGGCGATGTCTTCTCTCTCCCTCTCCTCTTCACCCCTTCTGAGCCCACGGCTGCCGCTGCTACCACCACCACTTCCGAGGTCGCCACCCCCGAACCCACACCCTCCGCCCCGGCCACTCCCGCCATCTTTACTCCTCCCACCACCGACGTCGCCAAGGCCCAATCCCTCTCCGTCAAGCCGCAAGCCAACGAGCTCACTGTGCACACGCTCCGCAACCTCAAGGCGCTGGAGAACCAGAAGCGCTGCCTGGAGCGCCAAAAGGCCGCCAAGCTCGCCGCCGCCCTGCAGGCCTCGCAGTTCGAGCACACCCTCCAGCTTGGGCACGTCTCCATGCTCACCTCGGTGGCCGTCGCCGTGCACCCCAGCCACCCCGGCCGGACGTACATCATCACGGCCGACAGGGACGAGCACATCCGCGTGAGCCGGGGCATCCCGCAGGCGCACGTGATCGAGGGCTTCCTGCTGGGCCACGACGAGTTTGTGAGCCGGGTGTGCATCCCCGAGGCGCGCGGGGATGTGTTGATCAGCGGCGGTGGTGATGATGACTTGTTTGTGTGGGATTGGGTCAGCGGTAAGCTGCTGGGTAAGGCGCCGGTGTTAGCGGAGGTCAAGAAGGCGCTCCCGAGCGCTGAGGAGGCGGAGAAGGTCACCAAGGTTGCTGTGACGAGGATTTTCGATGTCCAGCAGGGAGAGAAGACGCAGATCTTTGTGATTTGCGAACGGTATGTTATCCATCCCTTTGCAAAATACTGTGTTGGTGCAACGGCTAACAGAAATAGCATCCCCCTTCTTCTAATTTATACCCTCACCTCCGCCAACACCCTTCAACACACGCGAACCCTCTCCCTCCTTGGCAACCCGCTAGATGTCGAGTATCTCAAGGCCGAGTCCAAGCTCCTCGTGTCCATTGATCCTAACACCTCGTCCGAGACCCAGGAGGAAGAGGCCAATAATGGCGGTGTATCTTCTATCCTCGCTCTGTCGTTTGACGATTCCGAGTCGAGCTGGAAGGTGACTGCTGGTGGTCTCAAGGTTACTGAAGCGGCCGAGGACGATAGTAACTTAACTCCTCAAGATCTGCAAAAGCTTCTGTATACCACAGAGAGCTTGAGGAAGACGAATAAGGATGACGAGTAAGTTTGGAAGTAATCACCGGATAGATAAAATTGACTAGAATACACTTTAAGCCTACCATCGTATGCGCTGGATTTCTCTCGGTTTGATCGCCCATTGGCATCTCTTGCCTCACCCGATATACGTCTTGTTTTGCACCTATCCGCTTTGATCAAAGAGCATCAGGCCCCCCCCCACCCCCCCCCCCGGGTCTCTCAGACCCTCTCACCTACCACCAAACGGCCAATGATGATGATGAGCCATAGGCCCCGGTCTCAACGTATTCGGCCTGATCGGTTCCCAATGATTCACCCATGGCAACGGTCCGCCTCCTCCCATATCCCCCAGCCCTCCCGGTGTTCCATTTGGTCTTCCTCCGCCTGCTGCTCCCGCTGCGGCCCATGGTCTCTCCATGCTCGGTAACGACCTCCCCCCTGCATCCATCCTACCCATTCCCATTCCTGGCATTCCCATGTAACCACCCATCCCAGGCGGCCCTTGAAGCCCGGGACTTTGGTACTGAGTCTGGAAGAAATCCTCCTCCCTCCTTGCCGCCATCTCCATCAACACCGCCGTCACGATCTCCGGGTTCTGGTGCAGCCAGTCCCCGGTCTCCTCGTCCATCTCCTTTTCAGTCGTCATACCCTCACCACTATCACTTCCTAGAGGTCTCTCTCCATTTTCATTGATTCTTTCCCCGCTGTTACCATTACCCCTATTTCCACTTCCATATACATACCCACTACTCCTACACCTCCAAGGCTGCAAAAACCCCACCCTAGCAAACACCATCTTCAACAAGGGGTCGCTCTCCGGCAGGCCCTCCCACAGCCTCTTGCACAGGAACAGCACCTGCGGCACCGCCGCGTCCGTTCCCGCGCTCTCCAGCATGTCGATAGCGTGCCGCGCGATCTCGGCCTTGAAGTCGTCCAGAAGAAACTTGTTGGCGAGGATGTACACGGAGAGGGTGTGTTCGTAGCAGAGGAGCCAGGTGCGCAGGTCGGCGGGGGTGGAGAGGCGGGCGTTGCCTTCTGTTAGGTAGGAGTCCGAGTTGGTCGAGGATGATGGGGGCTGGTTGGAAGAGGAAGATGGGGAGGCTTGAGCGGGTGGCGCAGGGGATAGAGTTTGGTTGGCAGCAGGAGGAGGTGGTGGCGGTGGAGGAGGAGGTGGAGGAGGAGGTGGAGGAGGAGCTGCTAATCTTACGCGGCCACGTCTCCTATCGGCAGCTGCTCCTAGGCCATCGCCCGGCAAAAGTCTTTCGAGGTAGGGCCTGTGGTGATATTCGGGACCGGGAGGGTGAGGGAATGGCGGCCTTGTTCCGGTTGGGGTGTACGGGGCTCCAATACCGGGCGGAGGTACTGGCGATCGCGGCGCGTGGCAGGACCAACATGGAGGACCGGGTTCGACGACACAGCGGGGGCAACCACAGTTGGGCCGATGACGGCCGGGATGTTTTCCGTTTACGCGATCCCATTCCCGCTGTCTTTCCCTTTGGTGACGACGGCGTTGGCGCTCGCGCCGGCGTTGAGCGGGAGCGGCGCTGAGGTCGGTGTCTAGCTCGGAGTCGTCGGAGTTGTTGTTCTCGGAGTCTATTCCACCCGCGCCGCCACC
Organism: Neurospora cerealis; assembly: GCA_009806085.1. NCBI lineage: Eukaryota > Fungi > Ascomycota > Sordariomycetes > Sordariales > Sordariaceae > Neurospora > Neurospora cerealis. The sequence goes on along the minus strand of RAOY01000004.1, from coordinate 332,999 downwards.
GTTGGTTGCTATGGCATCTTTGCCTTTTCCCTTTTGTTGGTCGGGGACAAGGACTGATGCGGCGGGCTTGATAGGTTCGTATTTCCCTTCGTATAAAAAGGCGATCAGGTAATGGAAAATTGCAGGGTCTTCTTCGGGTAGCTCGATCGACTGGGTCTCCGATTCTCTGAAGCTGCCGCAGAGTGCTTTCTCGAAGTATTCGACTTTTAGGAGGATATGCTTATGGACCTGATTTTGCGTGGTAAGTCAGTTATCCCAGAAAAAAGTTCAGGACTGATGGTTTAACATACGTAGAATGTTTGCGCCTGAGGCGCCTCTCCCACCCGAAGTGGTATAATCGTTGAGTTATAACGTCTTTGTGGTTTTTCTCACGTTAGTAACACTCTCATCGTTTGACCTCACGAAATCCGACTCTCCAAAGTCAACCTTTCGAACACCAGAGAGATGACCTGCTCGCAGAATATCCCGCCGGCCGTCACAACACCTATATGCAATTTCCACAGGGGTCGATGGAAAAAATCTCGACTCACCCATCAGCAGTACTCAACCAAAGGTCCTCCTTCGGATTCAACGCCGCCTCCCTGTTTCTGCTACTCGATTCCTCCGGCATCGCCTCCAAAACCATGACATCAGGCGCGCGGGATCCCGGTTCCCTCATCACATCGCCCAGTGTCTGCGGCCTTCTTCTTGGGTTTTGCTGGCTTTGGTCTTCATTTTCCTCGATATTTGCGCTTGACTCTTCGTTTCTGTTGCCATTGCCGCTGCTGTTGTTATTGCTGTTGCTTTCTTCGCCATATTCGTTGAGGGTATCTTCAATATCGCTCCTACTATTGCTGCTACTCTCGCCGTTGATCGTATCATTAGCTCTCATCGAACTAGAACTCGATGAGCTCGGTTCTGCGGTGGCAGACACACCACCCAAACCTGGGGAAATGTCTTGATCCATGTGTGAGACGAAGATGAAATCTAGGTTGTGCTCTAGTTGTTGTCGAAGAGGTGGACTGGTTGGTATTTCTTTTTTCGCCAGCGTCACTTGTCGTATAAATGGAGGTTAGCTGACAGAAAGAAGCAAAGAACGGAAGAGAGGAGGGGCAACGGGAAGTGGGAGAGCTGCGATGCGCAACGAGACTAAAAAGGGACTGGGATTTTTGGAGCAATAATGACGGAACGCCACAGCCGCGACTAGACCGTACGTGACTGGGTGTAGCTTACACAAGCTAACAAAAAGGCAAGGCACCTTGGTTTTGTTCATTTAAAATTCCGCATAAAGGCAGACAAACACGCCAGGGTAGGTAGGCAGTGTAGGCATCTGAGTTAGAACCCCTCAGCCCGGTCTCCGGTTCGGCGTTAAAGCTGTGCTGAATGAGCGTGTAAGTGCGTGTGCTGGCCTATATGCGCCCGCCGGCCACAAACAGGAATGTTGTGTAGTACAAGGATTGCTTCGAGATTGGTGGTCAAGTCCTTTTGGCGATGCCCAATGAAAGAAGAGGGTTGCGGTAATGTGAGTGTGCTCAAGACCAGGAGGTTTTATTTGCCGGTCTGAGAATGTGGTGTAAAGGGAAGGAAGATGGAGGAGATCAATCGGGAAATCTCAGAATTCGACTTATTCCTCCGTCACCCACCACCCACTGGTCACTTCTCCGGCTTCGTTTGGTGGTCCGATAAACTCATCGACTTGTGCATCATTCGTCGCCTCAAATACGGTGTCCCCCAAATGTGATCCCTCATCTAACATTCAATCCGAATCTTATACCGGTCCTGCCTACTGCCACACACACAAACACACACAAATGGAACAAAGGACACGTCCCTTTCATCGGCCGCGGAGTCTCGAGGTCTCACCGGCAACACTGATTCCCACCCTTCTTCCCGCTTGCCCGACAATGGCGCACATCATTTGACATTCTAATGACTGTGATGTGATGGGATGGCCCCCAAGGGTTGTTAGACGAGGGGTCGCGGTGTGGCTGGCTCGGCTGGCTTGGGTGTATTTCGGTCAAGATGCGCCTACCTGGTAATTCTGGATAAAAAGTCATCGTCCGTGGCCAGTTTCAACTGACTCAACTATACTCTACTACTCTACCCAGGTAAGGTATGTGGCGTACTGCATGAGAATTTTTCCACTTCTCTCTCCTTCGTTCCTTCTTTCTTCCTTCTCCCTTCTCCCGTGATCCGATGGAACGTGAAACGGTGGCTGGCACAGAGAAGAGTAGGAAGGCACCGTCGGCACCAAGCATTGGTTGTGTAATGGTGGGAGATGCCTACGTGCAGTTAGGTATTGCTGCGCATCGGGCCGTGACTCACTACGAGGTAATCCATGGCCTTTGCCTTTCTGCCTTGTCTCTCTAACATATCTTAGTCCTCATTTATGTGTGTGGTTGTGATACAAACACATCCCTTTCACTTGTCCTCGAGGCGACGACCATAACGACTCGTTCGGTCTTCCTTGAATGGATCCAGCCTGCGCTGATGGCCCAATGAGACGCCGACAGATTTACAAGAAGGGACTGGTAGCATACCTATGCTGCGTAAGTTGAGAAAGAATTGAGAGAGATGCAAGATTACAGGTCCATCGACACGACACGGCGCATCTTCGTTCTCTTGCATGCAGCAGAAGAAAGATTGAGATTGATGTGATGTAGATAGAGGTAGACAGAGGGAACACAAAACAAGGTCCCCTGTACATCTTGTTCAACATCAACTATCAAGCGAGAAATGGATAGCAGCTGAGATAGCGCCGCCCCTCGTACCACTTCAAAGGAAACAACCCAACCCAGAGTGAGACACACACACACACACGCGTGCCACCAAAGCCTTTTGATCATGGCTATGCGTGTAACAAACGGACAGATAAGGAAACTGAATGTGTTCTGGAAGATGCCTCATACATTACTTCCCTACTTCCCTACCACGACTTTGTCTCTCCCCAAAGCAGGGTCTGGTAAGTGATTGTGGCTGGCTTGGCAACCAATTTCCCTGGAGGGCATTGCAAGGCCTGCTGAGGTATTGATATGAATGCGGGGTTCCCTTGTATGTGTGTGTGTCCCTCGTGTTAGGTATGATGAGAAATACAATATGGCCTGCTTGACCTTTGACCGGGCCGGATGAGAAGGCTAGGTGTAAGAGATTCGGCGCACCAGACCAATCCATTCTTCCCGGTTGTTGGGACCAGGGTTTTGTTCTTCTGTCGTCCTTCGCGCGGGATCCAGGCCGTTGATCGGCCTAAACTGCGACCATACATAGTACACATACCCCCATGCTTCTAACAGGCATCCTTCTGTCTCTGGAGTCCGCGATGTGGCGTAGACTACTGTTTCGAGCTGTTAAATATCGTATCACATATGTAAACGGATCTCGATCTTGAGAGCGCAGACGACCCCTGGTGAATATGGCCAGAGGTAAATCACAAAACAAGGCCGAATGCCTTAGCCGGCCATGACTGAGGCATACGTTCAGCCCGCCCGCGGGCCTATCGTTCGTTTTCATTGCGAGTTGAAGAAACTAGGTCCCCTATTCCTCTTCCATCAACTCTTGTTGCATCTCGATTTCTATGACATAATACCCCATTAGCTCCCATACACATGTGCCAAATAAGGATACCAAGTACTCACGCCATATCCTGTTCGCAGAGTCCGTGATAATCTTCGCCTTAGCAAGCAGTTTATCCAGGTATTTCTGCTCGTCCTTGGCCTCCAGCCGGACCTTGTTCGGTTGCGCTTGCATCAGCACGGGTACGAGTTCCTTGGGATCCGCATTCGCGACGACGGCCACCGTCTTGAAGCCGTTGTCCCAGAACACCCGCGCTGTCCGACTCTTGACAAACGTGATCTTGGACAAACCAAGCAGATCGGCCCTGGCTCCGGCCTTGAGTCGGTCGGCGAAGTGGTCCAATGCTGCCGCCATGGCGCCCCATCCCATGGCCTCGCAGAACTTGATCATGCCGGCGGCAAACCCCTGACAAGTTTGGGCAAGCGTCTGGACGGCGCCTCGGGGCACATCGTATTTTTGGGCGACGCGGTGGATAGGAACCTCGTTGCAGAGATCGCGGAGTTGGAGGGCAAGGTAGAAGCGGTGATAGCGACGGGCGGTGTCCTTTTCTTCGTCTGTTGTTTCCTTGAGGATGCCGCCTTGTAGCCTGTTTTGTATAGAGTTGTAGTTAGCTTCGAGGCATGTCACAAGACAAGAAATCGTCAATGCTTACATCCTGTTCAGAACCACAGGCTTCAACCCCAAGAAGCTCATCACCCTCAGCCCACTCTCATCCAGCTTCTCCATCTCGTTCCAAAACACCCTCCAGTTGATCGGCGTCCCATTTCCCAGATCCGACACCGGCGTGAAGTTATACAACACATGCATATCCCCATCCATCACAAACCCCTTCAGGGCCCTCTCCAGCTCCTTATGAATAAACACGCCATCATCGGGATCCAGCGAGCTAGCCACGATCGCCCCTCCCAATTTCGTAGCGCTATAACTCACCGTCTCATACCTCTCCTCCACCGTCACCGTGATAAACCCCATCTCCCTCAACTTCTCCAACCCAGCCTCCACATACCCCCTCATCTTCTCCTCCCACTCCTCCGTCTCCTTCTCCGCCAACCGCTGCTCACAAGCCAGCATCGTCCTCCCCACATACTCATCCAGCGCCTCCCTGCTCGTCGCCAGCCTGATCGCAATCACCTCCAACAGCGCCCTCCTTATGCGGCGTTCGTCCGAGACCAGACAGCTCGCGATCTGCGGCAGGTCGGCATGCATCAGGTCCACCACGGCCTCCAGATCGTTTCGTCGACAGCAGAGATACGTCTCGCCCACCTCATCTTTACCCTTCCTCCCGGCGCGGCCGCGCATCTGCCGCAGCATGGCCGGGCCGACGAGGTCGATGCCCATGCGCGCGCCGTGCAGGATCACCCGCCTCGCGGGCAGGTTGATGCCCGCGGCCAGCGAGGCGGTGGCCACGCAGACTTTGAGGGTGCCGGCGTCGTAGGCGTTGGCGATCAGCTCGCGCTCCTCGGTGGTCAGGCCGGCGTGGTGAAAGGCCACGCCGCAGGGGATGGTCTGCTCGAGTTTGGGGTCGAGACCGGTGGAGGAGCTGCGCAGGTCGTTAAGCAGGTCGAGACGGCGCTCCCGGATTAGGGGGTCGGCTTCTTGGAAGGTGGGCAGGACGCGGCTGATCAGGACGGCGTCGGATTCGCAGCCGGCGCGACTGCTGGAGAAGACGAGGACGCCGTAGCCGGCGCGGGCGGTCTCGTTGGCCAGGGCGATGACGGCGTTCATGACGGCGTCTTTGAATTCTCGGTGGGTGGAGGGGTGGATGAAACGGATATGCTGTAGAGAGGAGGTGGTGGAGAGGGGTAGCCCCTGAGTGGTGGTGGCATTTCTGGTGTCTAGTTGGGTGGCTGTTTTGAGCAGACTAGCGGTTGTGGCTGCTGGGTATATCTTGCCGTCGTAGACGAGGTATTCCTCGATGGGGACTGGTCGGTAGTGTGTCTCGTAGGAATGGCCTCCTAGCCAGTCCTTAAGGAGACGGATGTTCTTTACGGACGATCAGCGAATTCGTGATCCACCAGAGAAATAAGGAAAACTTAAGCTTACCGTCAAAGTAGCGCTCATGGCAATAATCTGCACCTGCTGATCCAAACACAAGAGTTTTGTGGCCATCAGCTCCAACAAATACCCCCTGAAGCCATCATCGATCATATGGCACTCATCCAGCACCACGGCTCTGAGTTTAGATATTGAGCAATCGCTTATAGCCGCATTAACAAGCGAGTTGGCCTACGTTTCTTCATCGTCAGAATCCCATTCATCCCACAAAAAGCATCACAGGGGCAATCATTGGAAGTCACTAGACTCATTCACGCTCGCCCACCTTCTCCATCGTGCAAACCGCCACATCAAAATCCGCCCACGTAGCCCTAACCTTGCTTCCCCCAAAGAATCCCACCACCCTGATGGTATCCTTATCCGGCCTCCTTGCCCACAGCTGCTGTTTCCCTTCCAGATCAGGCTGCTTCTGCCCCAAGTCGCCGCTCCTCGAGATCCCACCAACGACACTCCTCAACCAGCGGGCCTTCTCCTGCACCAGCGCCACATACGGCAGCACCAGTAAGGCCTTGGCCTCACCGGCCGGGTCATCCAGCACCCTCTTGAGCATGAGCAGGTCGGCGACCAGCGACTTGCCGCCGCCCGTCGGGGCGCTGTATACTAGGTTTTCGTCGCCCGAGAGCAGACCGGGGCCGAGCAGGCATTGCTTCTGCCATGGGTAGATGGATTTGATTCCTAGGGAGGCTAAGTTGGCTACGAGCTGCTTGGGCAGCTTGTATACCGGGTGCGAGAGGGAGAGGAAGGGGTCATTGGTGGAGGTGGGTGTTGAGGGTAGGGCTCGACGCTGCGAGTACTCGGATGGGATGCTACCCTTGGCGGCGGCGGCAACTGGATCTGCATGCTCGATGGTGCTTGCTGTGAGAGGAGGAGGGCCGGAAGGTGCTTTTATGAAGGCTGAGGGTGTGAAACCTGGGGTTGGTGTGTTGGATGGCCTTGGTGTAGGCCGTTTGGCTAATGGAGGCCTATTTTGATACTGAGGCCGGACCTCGTTTAAGGTGCGCTTTTGGCCAATGACAACATTGGTCGTTGTCGTCAGTGTGGGCCGTTGTTGGAAAGGTTGATGTTGCCTTTGCTGTTCTTGTTGCTCCCTCGCTTCCTGTAGAGTTGTCTTATGCCATATGCCGACTGGACTTGGTTTGTTTGGTTGCCAGTTATGCGACATAACCGGATGGTGACTGTGGTGAAGCTAAAGAAGAAAGCAAATGAAATCGGTCAAGTGTGAATTGTTATGCTCCATGCAAAAAAAAGCGAGTGGTGAGGTTTGTGATGTGATCGCGACAGTCGATGGACAGAATGATTGCAATTCGGGCAAATGACAAACCGAGCGACGGGAACTGAAGGGACGATAAAGCTGTTACTGCCAATCGGATGGAACTGAAGGGAACTGAAGATTGGATTGAATATCTAAGAAGTGCTTTGACAGATCGCCATTCCATAATGGTCAGCCAGAAGGAGACAAGGGCTCATTGTTGCCTATTTCTTCTCGCGGTCATTTGCGAGCTGTCGGTTGTTGAACGCGTTTTGCCCCTCGAGATATCGGGTTGAAAGCAGGCCAGTCGTTGTCAAAATTCCGTGGTGGCTAACAAGGGTGCATAAACAATTAGCCGTGATGCCATATCCACCTACGCGCGGACCAGCTCGGACTTTCTCAGAGTTGACAACTTCAAAAACACCTACAAAGGGGAGTCCAAGATCTGTAATCTAGACTCTTCCATCTTAATCTAATGTATATCAAACTCCATTTTGACGACCAACGGGGACCCGTATTCTTCCTACAGTGACTCGGTTGTTGTGATTTTGCCAAATGCTGATTTGCCTCTTTCCTCTGTCCCGCGATATTTCGTTCAAACGCGCACATGGCAAAGTCAACTGGGAACTGGTGCATCAGCCACTGAGGCATGCTGTACTCTCTTTGTTGGCAGTTTTGAACACAACAAGATTTATTTCAGATAAGCCAGAGTTGTGCGAGGGTATTTCGGCCTCTTTCATTTACAAAGCCTGTTGGTGATCATGAATTCAATTCAGTCTAATTCAAGCCTTCAACATGCAGTGACGTTCCAAGTCCTTTGAACTTCAATCCGTTGTACGCTGGCAGCCACATCACAAGCCACAGAGTTCCGCCTTCCGTCAGGGAACGATCCTCACGGTTCTGCCAGCCAGTGCCGCCGGCAACGACACTGCACCAGTGCTTCGAAGCATCATGCAGGGAAGGTGTGACCCGCACCAAGCCGCCGCCGAGCCCGCTTGGGGAAAAAAAGTGGAGACATCGTGCACGGTGTCTTTCGCGCGCGCGTGCCGGCGCGTGCTGCGTGTGCAAGTGCAATACGGAAAGTGCAAGAGCTCGCCTGCCCGCTTTCTGCCCGCGAATACCCCACGCCCCTGGGCTTGGCTGCTCTGCCTGCCACTTGAAATCGTAAATTGTTACAAACAAACGAAAGGAACAAAAGCTCTGGTGGTTGTTGCTTGTACGCGTCTACTGAATTCAAGCGGGCTTTTGATACATGTGGATGCTGGGAAAGAAAGCTGTCGTTTTTTTCATTTCTCACGATCATCAAGAGTTTCATGGCAATGGTGTTTGAGAAACTTGGAGACCTGGGAAAGATGCGGCACGGAGCACGTAACGCAGAACTGAACCGAACTGGGGCTCGCTCGGCTCGGGGCAACCTCAAACGTTCCTACATGGAAGCCGCGAGCGACGGAGTGGACAGGCGCAAAAACGGCACCGCAACCGCAGGCTATCCATCAGTCGATGTAGCGGGAGTTCACCGACCTCACCTGGAAATATTTGCTAACAACGTCATATCAGTCGACTTTTATACACAGTATGTTCCGTCAATCCCTTGTGGTTTCGGGTTTCAACACGGTTCCATCTTCGTATGGGCGGCTCAACCCTGTTGTTCGCTTTTGGAGTCTTTGACCTATATCCCAGACAAGATCTCACCGTCAACCTCATCGTCGTTCGTGGTCGTCGTCGCAGTGTTCTTCTTTCGCTCCCCGACTTCAGGGCAGTTTGTTCGGTTGTCCAAAGGGTTCAACCAGTGGACCAATCAGCACGGCATTATGGATCCGTAGAGTCCAATTCGGTTCACGCTAGTTAAACCTTGAAGGACACGCTCTCCTCAATCTAGCCCCCACATGGAACTACACTACTATGTAGAGCCAATCCCTGTACCGACCGTTTCCTTGACGCTTCTAATTTGTGAAGCTTCATCGCTCACTGCAGTCTTCCTGTTGCGATGGTTGAGGACGGCAAGATTGATACAGTATGGACCATGCAACTCGACAACGGATAGATATTTGGGTGATTGACTTGCTTACAAGCCGAGGAACATAATCTGGAGGTGCTGTCGGACGGGGATCTGGAGTCTGTTGACGACCGTTTAGCTTTCCAAGTTGTTGGGAGTGATGCCGTACCCCAGACGCCATCACCACAGTTGACGCCCTTCTGAAACACCTCAGTTTTTGCGAGCGATGCCCTCTCTGGACCGCGAACTGCCACGTTGAAACTAGGACTGATGTGTAAAATCGGAAATCAACAGTGTTGGTGTCTGTCAGGGACACAACTTATTAGCCATTACGAGCCTTTCAGAACCAGTGGATTGGGATTCGATCTCAAGTCAGGTGATGATCTGCAATCTCAATTGAAGTGAGGTTTCATGCGAGCCCATTGAGAGTGTTCAGGAGGCTGTTTCTCGGGATGTATTTGGCAAACAAGCACCCTAGCAAAACCTCCTATTGAGCGCAACGGAGCGCGCATCCCAGGTCGAGTTCCAAACGGCGGAGGAGCTCGTCAAACCTCCGGCTGTGATGGGGGCTTTGCTTGGCAGGATGCTTGGTGGGTCTCCGCTCTGTGCTGAGGCAAAGTTTCGCTTCCCCTCGAGATTTTATCATGGCACAATGACAATTTGTAGTAAAACCGACGGATTTGAAAGTTGAGATGGTGGCATATATGGCTTTGGTGGTGAGCATTTTTCGGTGAGAATCCGCGATAGTGGTCTGCCTTGATGCCCTGGCATGAGATAAGGTTGTCCGGCAATGGTGAGCAAGTACCCTCTACCAGATTTTGATATCGCATCCGCCAAGAAGCGGCGTCCAAGTGCTGAAAAACATTTGAGTCTACGGCCACATGCCGTTGTGTCCCCAACGAATCCTTGATTCCATGGGAAGGGATACCAAATCTTTGTGAGTTCATCAGTTGCGATACGTGGGTGGCGCTGATATAATAGTATCAAACAACCATCTTACCAGTCCACAGCCGTTCAAGGTTGACGGTTTAGAGAGACTGACGTCAGCTGCCGTCTGGCGGACATGATAAGTTCGAAAAGATGGCAGCAGTCAAGACGGAATTGAGGGGTGACAGAAAGTTGAGGCAAAGTCTGACCCAAAAATAGGTCGCTAGTGCCAATGTCTGCTGCTCATGGGGTGCTCTGTCGGTCGGATAACATGGAAGCTGAAGTAATGAGCTGCAGAGGTTGCATATGACGACGATAGGCAAAGGTCGTCACTGATTGAAATGTCTTTTTTGTCAGCGTGGTGCAGGTCGAGAGGATAAAGGGAATAAGAAATCGAATCAAACGATTCCAGGCGTTCAGATGGTGAATGAAGATTGAACAACAGATGACATTGGAGGGCTCGTGACGGTTGGTGGGTTGTCGGCGAGGCAAAACAGGACGCACGAACGACGCAAAGCCGAGATCTCCTGCACCCAAGCATCTTGTCACAGTGTGTGATCAAGGTGTGAATTCAGGCCTCATACTGTCTTCTCAACCTCATTCCATCAGTCGCAACTTGGTCAACACTCCTCATGGCTCGGCCAAAGTGACGGGTGTCGCAATTATTGAGTCCTTATATGATTCTGGGGTCCCTCTATCCGTGGATAGTCTTTTTTCATGAATTTTCCGGTCCGTTGCACATGGTCACGACGAGCTTTGCACGATTGTGGTCGAATTGCTCGAACCCTACGCACAACGGGACGCCGTAGGGTTTTCCGTTCTCTGGCACGGGGGCTGAGGCAGCTAGGCACTGGCAGCGAACGGATTAACATCCGTTTAAACTCCCACTTGTCGTCTGGTTGAGTGGTGCGGCGCGGTGCGGGACGGGACCGCTTAAGCTTGGTTTCGATAACGTGCCGATGCTTGTCCTTCCAGAGACGGGTGTCATATGGCTGCACCCATTCGACAGCCGAAATGCAATTGTTGTAAAATTGTTGAAGTGATCTCGACCATAACAGACATTCCAGGGATACGGGGGGACGTTTGCGAGTAGCACATGGGCAGAGAATGGAACACTGATGAACTGTGGAGATGCCAGGGATCGACAAGCAATCTGAAGCACAGATGGAAATGCCCGTGGGCGTTTTCGGGATCCCACCTCTCCTAATCGGATGTCTTGGAACGACATCACAACAGTCAACCTGGCCGGCTTCTATCATTTTCCCAAACTGATCTTGAGTGATTCGAGTCGATAACCGATGATGATTCATTGTCGCGGTTGCGGTTTTCATTGACAACTTTACCTCTAAAAGTGCATCACTGGTGGTGACTCTTTCGCCAAGCCCAGGAAGCATCGACTGCGTGCCAAGACAGCCGCGAACCCGTGCACGCCGTGCGGCCGTGGATGCAAAGCTCAACCTCCTCGCGGGCCACTCAAGCACTATGTTTGGCGAAGGGTCCCGTCAAGGTCAACAGTGAGCCAGAGACTTTTGGTGAAATCGTTCCTGAGGTTATTTTTCTTTTTTAGTATGCTTGGTGATTTTCCTTCATGCAGCTTGGCTGCAAGATTTGGCGCGCGACGACGCCGATGATAACGTTGAAATTGCCGCTAGGGAAGATCTAGGCAGGGGCAGCACAACCCGAGGAAGGCGGTGTTACACCAAAATGACCGGGCAAGCCAGACCAGGCCAACTCTCTCTCGCCCAGTGGCTTGGTCGCTGTGATGTGTGTTGCGTATATCTCGGCAAGTAATGGGTTGCTGACGAGCATTTCTTTCATAGCAGCCTTGGAAATCGACAGACAGCTGGCCGTGCCAGAGGTGTTGCAGCATTGAGGTTGAGGAAAGGGGAGGCGGGAGGGCGAATGATGGGGTCAGCGTGGGATTTGCGGAGGAAGCCATCATGACCCACACCTGGAATCCCCGACCTAGCCCACAAAAAGATTGCAGAACAAAGAACCTGATGAGAGATGAATAGACGTGAGCGTCCCCTGAGCGAGAGGACGCATCATCAAAAGAAGCTTCATCCATACGCCAGCCTAAATTTGGCCCTGATGAGGCCAAGAAGTGCAAACACACAACGGAAAGTGTGATGCTGGGATGGTAGGACGTTGGATTGCGTCCTTGCAGTTACCAAACGCTGAGCAGAGCCTTGATGTCGAGTTGGGTCCAAAGAGTCGGAGACATGTTGACCTGTACCTGTCCAGACCGGCTCGGCTGGCTCGATTGGTGACTGGGCGGGGAGATACAAGTGTGAGGCAGAGCATCCAATGGCACGCAGTATTGTCGGGTTACATTGGCCATGTATCTAGAACCGCCGTTTCCCAGGCGTGCCAGGCACACGGCACACATCATAACCACCCAGCCAGCATATGGACTGAGAACTAGACAGAAGTGTCGAGGCCGGGGCAGACCAGGACTTTACCTGTCAGCACAGTTCAGCCTCTGGTCCAACCTTGACTCGAACGGAACTGGAACTGGGCGAGGCGGACGCGCACAGTTTAGGGCCGCACGCCGGCAATCAAAGGACGAAGAGCAGGCCAGGGAGCGAACCGCGAAATCAAGCCTCTTCTGCGTGGCGACTTTACGCCATCTTACTGCGAGTGGGCGCGGCGCGTACCGACCACCATGATGAAGGAATATGCAAAGACTCAAAGGTCAAGTTCATTGCAAATACTAAAAGACGTGATAAAGTGAAAGGTGGCCGTCGGACGAGTCGGCGTCTCGGGTTGAAGGTGGAGCGGCCGGAGCAAGTGCCAGTTGGATGGATGGATAGATTTGCGGCAGGGCTTGGCCAGAGATTGAAGGTGGGAGAAGTGGAAAGGAACGGAGAATGGAGAACGGCGTGAGGTTGAAGAGGTTTTACTCCTCGCTGGGTTTTCGGGGGCCTGGGGCTCGCCGCGAGGTAGACGGGAAGGATCGTGAGGTATCAGCCAAGTCTCGCGATGGTGGCTGCATGGCCGGCGCACGTTAAGAAATTCCATGAAGACACATGTTAATGACTAACACTCCATCAGACAAACACTAACTGAATGCGGGAGTCGCAGACCCCGGCAGAAACCTGGTCTGTACCTCCAGGCACTAGCGATATCCGGACCCACCCACCCGAATGTGTGTTGTGTAGGAGGTAGCTGCGTTCTGCTGCCCTGCGAATGCGGGCTCTTTGGTGCTGGAAGGTTGATGGAAAGCCCACCCGGTCGTCGCAGTTTCTTTTCTTGCTCACTTCAATGAATGTTCAAGTTTTCCCCCAGAACTTACTCGAGGCTCGGGCATATCGTGGGGAATTTTTACCACCGCTCGGCAGACGTGACCGTCATTAGAAGAGTGCAGTGTCAGACAGCAGGCAATGTCTGCCTAGGTAGCATCCCGTCGAGATATCGAGAGAAGAGCTGTCTGCTCGGCACCCGACGTCAAACATCGAACTCCATATTTGTCGCTAGACCAGCGTCTCCCGCGTCTTGACCGCAGTCGGCGGCAGTCATGAACCGTCACCACCGACAATACCCCCATACATAGACTTGGAGACACTCACGATGGGAAGAAAATTTGAGTTTGTTGTGATGAGTTGCAAGTCGTGTACCTACCTAGAGGTAATGGGTCATACCCATACCCATCCAGCCAAATAGTGTGTGTACAAGAGAGACAACGACTAGGTACCCGTCCCCGTTAGGACCGTTATTACGGGCCACCCTACAAGACCTTGCCCAAAAAAGGTACCTTTCCTCTTCTGATGAATCCTTGCCCTTTTCCACTTGACGTTTCTCGCTCCAGTCGCTTTCTCCATTATTACTTTTGCCCACACATATCTCTCTCTCTTCCCTTTTCTTCCCTTTTCGCCAACAACGCTGGTTTTGTCCCTCCCACATGCACTCCGACTTGCTCGATCTGGACCGTGTATAGGTTGCTCACGCCTTCCCCAGCCCAGACGGGATTTTTACCGGCCGCCGCAACTTTGACAGCATTTCCCCATTACATACTACCAGCCTACTACACCTTTACCACCAAGACGACGGGCCGCCTCTTGCGACTTGACCCTACCTCGAACTCCTTAGTCCCGTCTATGTCACGGTCGTCCCACGGCTGCTGCTCCAAACGGCATCTCGCATGTTCGCCTTGCCCATTCCCTCCCCCGGCATATCAGCATCTTGGTCAACCTGAGATTCAGGTCCGACTCAGGTCCACTTCAGGTTTGGGTGTTGGAAGCTATCTTACTTGATCCCAAAGGCATTGGTCGTCTGCACGAGGCGCCGGCACGCTTCCGTCCTAACTTATGGCCGATCTGCTGGCCCCTTCATCTCACATTTCCAGCATCTCATAGTCCACGTCAAGTGGCCGTCTCTGTCCTTTCGGCCATCTTATACGCTTGAGATCTGATTCACACCTTTCAAGAGCGCCACTAGGCATTGGCCTCACTCGTCGCCCACTTGGCCTCTTTTAAGGTTCCAGGTTCCAGGCTGCGGGACATTTCTACTGTTTCAGCACCATGGCTCAAAAAACCCAACATGTGATTCCCTCTGAGGAGCAGACAAACTCTGCGAGTCGCACCTTATCCGCCAAGGAGAAGGAGGGCGCGGCAACCGCAAGTGCAAATGCAAACTCGACCAAGCAGTCAGCCACCACTCCCGCATCAACCTCCTCCGGTACTTCATCTGCTGCTATATCTAATGTCCTCCCACGGATGTCGGATCCCTCACCTCTTCCCCCAAATAATTCTGAACCTTCTACCGACGCCCCCATGGGCAAGTCAGCACAGACAAGCACACAAGCCGCCGCCGCCGCCGCCAAAGATGGCAGCACGGCGGCCAACCCCTATGGAACGCGTTCACGAAATCGCACAGGCAATTCTCGCATCAACTACGCAGAGGATCGGGACCTTGATATGGACATTTTCGAATTGTATCCGGATCGTCGAGAAGGAGGTGAGGCCAAGAAGGGATCCTCGAAGCAAGCCCCAGCATCAGCATCATCAGCAACAACGCAAGCGGCAACACCATCGTCATCATCGCCGACAAATGGTGCATCTCAGCCAGCCCCACGCACTGCGGTAAACGGTACATCAGCATCAACCACCGTCACGTCCACCTCAACGTCGGCCTCACGGAAGCCGCTTCCCACAATCGACGATTCTCGCAAAGGCCACTCCTCAAACGGCACCAAAGATCAGCAGTCTCGTCAACCTTCAACCTCACCGGCCGCAAACGGGGCTGCTACCACCACTACCAATGGCCCCACAAAGTCCAAGAAGCGAAAAGCAGATCCTGCAGCAAATGCTTCCAGCAGCCAGACGCCGACCAGTGCAGCAAACTCGTCGGCATCGCACAACAAGCGGGTCAAGACCAATTCGCACGATAACAACGGCAACAGCAAGACACCGACAAATGGGCCCGTGAGCGACCTGGGCACGGCTAATGGCTATGGCGAGACCAATCTCCTCACTTTTGAAAACACCAAGGCGATGCCCAAGGACGGCAAGATGGTGGCTGATGACGGCACTGTTCTTGAGGTGAACGGTAAGTTGTTGACTCTTCTACTCTTGGGGGCTTGCGCCTGATTCCCTATGGGGAAATGATGGCTCCGGTTCTCGTCTCTTTTTTTGGTGTGTCGAGGGGCGCCGTTCTGACATGGGTTGCAGATCACGTTTACCTGGTCTGTGAGCCGCCTGGGGAGCCTTACTACCTGGGCCGCATCATGGAGTTTTTGCACACCAAAAACGACCCGGCAAAGCCAGTGGACGCGTTGCGCGTGAACTGGTACTACCGGCCGAAAGACATTGGTCGGAGAGTGCAAGATACGCGGATGGTTTTCGCCACGATGCACTCGGACATTAGTCCTTTGACGGCCCTGCGCGGCAAGTGTCAGATTCGGCACAAGATGGAAATCCCCGACCTGGCGGCGTATAAGAGGTCGCGCGACTGTTTCTGGTTCGAAAAGCTGTACGACCGATACATCCAGAAGAACTACGAGGTGATTCCGACCAAGCAGATCATCAATGTGCCCGAGCATGTCAAGAAGGTGCTGGACGAGAGGTGGAAGTACATTTTGGTGGAGCAAGGCCGAGGCAAGGAACTGACCAGTGCGGTCAAGACTTGCAAGCGGTGCGTCGGCTACTGCGCCAGGTAAGCTATCAACGAACAGTCTGTGTTGCCTCAGATTTGGTTCGGATTTCCATTTCCCTTTTTATCTCACACTTCCTCACTTCATCACTTGCTTTGCGATGCACCCCTTCACCCGCGGTACCGGGACGGGAACACACTAACTGCGACACCCCCCCCTGCTGGCTGGCTGGGCCAGGCGTGGACAATTGGACATGTCTAGCTGCTATTCTGTCGGCCGGGTCGGTGGTTTGGTGCTCGGTGCAGTAGGTGGTGGTCTGTGCACCATCCAGATGGACGGTGTACTTTGATTTGGCGCGGCTTGGCTTCCACTCATGCCTCTGGGTTGGCCAATCAGTGTGGGCCTTGTCCCAGGAACAGGACGATGCAGCATGTCGCGGTCCCCCATTTCAGTTGCCCCCCCCCCCCTGTCCCTTGCTCCATCATTCGCATCATCCCCCTTGTCTTCGTCAATCACCACTCCCCCCATTCCAACCAGTAAGCGATGGATGCGCTGACACCCGCAACAGCAATGATTCGGTGGATTGTGCCGTGTGTCAAAACACGTACCACATGAACTGTGTAAGGCCGCCGCTGCTCAAGAAACCATCGCGTGGCTTTGCCTGGTCCTGCGCTGCATGCAGCCGTGCTCAGGAGCGCAAGCTGGAGGCGCGCAACACCCCCAACGTCCTCGATCCCAATGGCACCCATTTTGACGATGACGACGAGTTTCTCGAAGACGATGAGGAGGACCCGCCCGGCGTCCAGACTGGCATGACTAGTCGCACTAGTCCGGCCACCGAGGACTTGCACCAGGAGGCCACGGCAGAGCAGATATACCAGTGCAGCCTATGGCCATATCGTTACCTGGGAATGCACTGCAAGGTCGAGGATGCGCTGGACTACGATGATCGCATCTTCCCCCGTGCTAGCACCCGGTTAGGACCGCGTCACCAGGCCGTTGTGGTCCCGTGGTATGGCCGCCCGGTGCAGTATGTGAAGCCTCTCGAGATCAAGAAGACCGGCAGAAAGGACGGGAAGCTCAACAAGGAGCAACAGGCTCTTCTGGAAGCCGAACGTAAAAAGCGAGAGACACGCCCTCAGTGGATACAGGACGAGCCTGCCGGTTATGTCGAGAGAGGTGGTGATGATACCATCACAGTACTCTACAAGCCCCCTGAACTCTGTGGCAAGCAGATGTCCAACGAAGCCATTGACGAGTTCATGGACAAGGCCAGAGGCATGGCGGTAGAGCTGGGTCTTCCTCCACGATCGACGAACTTGCAGGATGTTGCAAGAGACCTCCTCTTCAAGAACGATTTTGACCCTAAGAAGGCCCTGCAGCAGCTGTCGAAGGTCCCCAAGGAGGAGTTCAAGGAGCCCGAGCTTACTCCCGCCGAACTGAAAAAGTTCGAGGAGGGTGTTGGAAAATACGGCTCCGAGTTGCACCTCGTTATGAAACACGTCAAAACCCTTAGCCCGGCAACAGTAACCCGATTCTACTATACTTGGAAGAAAACGGAGCGAGGTAAGCAGATCTGGGGCAATTTCGCTGCGAGAAAAGGGAAAAGGGACGCAAAGAAGGCCGAGGCTGCTGCCACCAAGCAGGCCGACGACGTTGCAGACGACCATGACGATTCGGCCTTTGATGCAGGCAAGGCTAAAGCTCAAAAGAAGGCTTTTATGTGCAAGTTTTGCGGCACCAAGGCGTCGCGGCAATGGCGTCGTGCCCCCACCATCTCTCAACCCATCGGCGAGACTAGTGGTCGCAGTACCAAACAGGACAAGAAGGGGGAGTTCATTCCTGCTCTCTGTCGTCGATGCGCCGAGCTCTGGCGCCGATACGCTATCCAGTGGGAAGACGTGGACGAAGTTGCAAAGAAGGTTGCTCAGACCGCAGGCCGTAACTGGAAGCGCAAGGTCGACGAGGACCTCTACAAGGAGCTGCTCGCGGCTGATGAAATGATTGCTAACACCAAGATCCGCACCCCCGAACCTACGCCTGTCCCAACGCTTGTCCACGAGCCACCAGCGGCCGGTCAAGAGCCGCCGCGGAAGAAGCTCAAGGGATCCACTCGCGAAAAGGACAAGGCCCAGGAGAAGGAAAAGGAAAAGGTGGAAAAAGAAAAGGAGAAGGAGAAGGAGAAGGAGAAGGAGCTTGAGCCCGCAGTGTCAGAGGCGGGCAGTGTGGCATCCACTCCCACCCCAGTTGTCACGAAGAAGAAGGAAAAGGTCGTCGAGAAGCCGGTGATTATTGAGAAGCCCGCTCCGCCTCCACCGCCGCCGGTCCCCGAAATCCCGAAACCGCGAACATTACCCTGCGCAATCTGTCGTCAGATGGAACCTATGGGCGATCAACATATCTCATGTAAGGAGTGCCGGATGACAGTTCATCGCAACTGCTATGGTGTCCTTGAGCATCGGGCTCCCGGGAAATGGACGTGCGATATGTGCCTGAACGATAAGAGTCCGCAGGTATCATTGGTGAGTAACGAATATTTTCTGAGGTATGGTTGTCTACTAACACTTTTTTAGAGCTACAAGTGCGTCCTTTGCCCGGTTGAAAAAACGGAGCATGATTTTGTAGGGCCACCTAAGAATTCCCACAAAAAGAAGACCGAAAAGGAGCGTGAGCGTGAGCGCCAGGAGCGGGAAAATGCCATCAAGGCTGCCGAATACTATCGGAAGAAGCAAGAGGAGATGAACCGACCTGTCGACCCGCGCGAACCCCTGAAGCGGACTGCAGACAACAATTGGGTGCATGTCACTTGCGCGGTTTGGACTCCGGAGGTCAAGTTTGGCAACGCCAAAGCGCTTGCCCCTATTGAGGGCATCCCTTTGATCAACCGAACCAAGTACTCGGAGATTTGCAGAGCTTGCAAGAAGGATGGCGGAGCTTGTGTCAGCTGCTATCATTGCAAGTCACCAGTGCACGTCGAATGTGCTCACAAGGCCGGTTATGTCCTCGGTTTCGACATCACGCCAGTGAAGGGTTCTCGCCGTGACCAGCATAACATTGTCACTCTCGGGAGTGAAAGTGGTACAATGTCGGCCGCGATCTGGTGCAAGGAACACGCGCCCCAGAAGGGCGCATTTCACCCAATGCACGAGAAGGTGGACGAAAGTGGCATGACCGCACTACAGCTCTATGTTCAGAACTACAAGCAGGCCGACTTGACTCTTACGGGTTGCGCAAGGAAGGCCATCCAGATCACCCCAACCACTCGGCCCACATCGTCGTCTGCGACATCGACAAGCCATCAGACAAGACGAATCTCGACGATTCACCTGCTCAATGGGGACCATGGAGAATCAGCTCCGGGCTGCCGACAACCAGGCAGCAAGATATGCTTGACTTGTGGGACTGATGTGAGTCCCAAGTGGTACCCCATCGATGAAGCCCAGGAGCGTGGGCTTGTAAATGGATACTACGGTAATTTGGGATCAGAAGCACAGAAGTTCATCGAGCAGAGGAGCGTCCAATGCCACAAGTGCAAGAAGGAGGGGCGTCAACCATATGTGCATCCTAAGAGGGAGCCAACACCCCCTCCTCCTCCCGCGCCGCTCTTGATTCCTGCCGTTGAGCCAGTCGTCCGCCCAGTACAGGTATCGCAGGCGCCGCCGGTGGCACCACCAGCCCCAGTTACAACGGCTCCAACAGCTGTGATGGATATTCCAGGTAGACAACCTGGCCCAAGTCCTTACTGGTCACCAGGTGTCCAGGCAGCTCCCATCCCGCCTCCTCTAGCTCACCCGGCGCCTATTCGTCCTCCGGTCTCGCATCCTCCTGTTCCTGTATCAGGCCCTGTCGCCCTGCAGGTTGCTCCCCCGCCGACACTTCCGCCGAGCCTCGCGCCTCGGGGCCCATCTATGCCACAGTCCCTGTTTGGATCGGCACCACCGAGACCTTACGACGACTGGCACCGTCAGCCATCAGGTCATCCACCACCGTTGCATCCAGGACGGCAGTTGAACGGCACTGGTCCTTCACCGCCACCGTTGAACACCATGCCTTCATTGGCACCGCCTAACCATCTACGGCCATCACCCTCGCTCTCGATTGCGAACCTAACACACGCTCAACCACCGCCTCCTCCGCCCCAAAACGGGCATAACGGGCACATGGCACATCCATCTCCATATGCAAGAATGGATGGTTTGCCTCCTTCGCCTCGCCGGGTGAGCGGCCAGCCCACCACACCGAGCGGCGGCTCCTATCTATCAGGAGGATCTCTCCACAGCCACGGTGGACCACCCGACCTGCGACCGCCTACAGACTTGCGAACAGACCTGCGAACAGACCTACGACCCCATAACATGCTGAACCACTCGATGTCTCCTCACCACGTTGCCGGGCCACCACCTCCTCATCCTGCCAGCGCGGAGCAACATCACCCCTTATCCTTCCTGAGGCATTGGAACAACCATACTGCGCAGCAAAACCAGCCACCTCCGCTGCATCATACCTCTTCTTACCAACAGGTATCCGGTCTGCCACCGCCGCCGAGGGATAACAAGCCGAAGGACATTAAGACTGGTGCGAGCTCTAGCCCGTCGCTTCGTAACCTCCTGCACTAAGGCATGAGATGGTAATTGGGGGTTGGTGTGGAAATGTCATGGTATGGAGAGGGCACGTCAAGAAGAAGACCATGGAAGAGGGTGACAAAGACTTCATACAAAATTGTGTGAGAATGCATGGGATACATACCTGTATCAAGAAAAAGAATCAGCCTTCGTAAGCCACCTCGTTTGTTGAGACCCTCCAAGACATTAGTCGAGCTTTCTTCATTAACTCACAAGAGGAGAAGAACGGGAATGAGAGGAGAAAGAAAAAGAAGACTTCGATATATAGGTTTAGAAATGGCGTCAAAGATACCGATTTGTGTTTGCTGCGGAGTTTCAGGAAAGCCACCGACTACGTACGTGTTCATGTTTTATCTGCATAAGTTTAATTTGAATTTCTCTGGAGTGTAGGGAGGGAGGTAGGAGGTGGGAGGAACTGGACTGGACTCAACTGGACTGGTTTTCCTCTGCTTGCAGTCTCGTTTGCATAGCGTTGTCGGAGAGGAGAGGGAGGAGGAATACTTGGCTTGCTATTGCTGGCTTTACTTTATCTACTTACTACACATTGACGCGTGGAGTGTTGAGACACCTAGCTAAGCGGCTCCGATAGAGCTAGAAAGCACAAGAAATAAAATTTAGTGTAGTTGATCGGGTATCCTAAGTGATATATTTTGGCATTGTCTTTATTTGTTCATATGCTTGATAACGGAGCCCATCCCCTTCTATTTCTTACAGTACTACATAACCTCATTCACAAAACATCAAAATCTGCCTCCCCTTTCTTTCCCTCCCTTTTACTCCTCCTTCTCCTCCCCCACCTCCCCAATATCCTCTCACCAAACCTCCGGCCGTTCCCTAACAAACCGTTCCATCAACTCCCTACACTCCCTATCATCAACAACCATCACCTCCACCCCTCTCTGACGCAAATAGTCTTCCCCTGCTGCCTTAAAAGTGCTATTCTCTCCTATCACTACTCTCGGGATCTTGTACAGCAAAATAGTCCCTGTACACATGTCGCAGGGGGAAAGAGTGGTGTACATTGTTGAGCCTGAGTAGGTGGAGGCGGGGAGGCGGCCAGCATTTAAGAGGGTTGCGGTTTCGCCCTGGTTTAGGGGTGGGGTTGGGTTAAGTTCGAATATGGAAACGGGGGATGAAGTGGTGAAATGACGGGACGTACATGATGGATGGGTGAACCGAGCTGGACGCGCTGGTTATGGCCGCGACCTAGAACGGTGCCGGTGCTGGAGATAAGTGCTGCTCCAATCTGTTTGAGATATGGTTTGGATCATTAGCAAGGTAGGTATGTTCATGTTTGTGGTGAGAATAGGTAGGCTTGATCTTGTTGAAAATCCGTGGGAGTTATTATACTGTGACATCCTCGTTGTGGTTTTCTCTCTGTGGTTTTTACTATTTCGAGGGAGATTGGTAGGTGTTGAATAGAATATCAAGAAGACATACAGGGATTCCACCCTCTTCATAGGATTTCTTGGCTTCCTCGTAGGCAATGGCTAGACCGGCAGCGTCGTCTATGATCGAGGAATTTGGGGAGGTTAAATAAGGGGTATGATAAGACACTGGGAAGTCTTCGAAGTGCAGAAGGTAGCCCTGGTTAACCACGGGGAAGTCATAGACTGTTCTTCAGAGCGAAGTGATGAAGGAGATAACTTCCAGAAGCAGCACCTTGGTGTTGTCGCTCGACTTCAACTCGGTAAGTTCCCGTTTTTCACGTTTGATGAGCATCAGGCTGGTGAATATGTGACCTAGAACACCTTATCTCCTTGGTGTCTCCATGGTATTGGTGTATACCTAGCCATTGTAGCAGATCCCCCGCTTCCGAGATGTCACCTCACTACGATAAGGTGCCGTTTGCGAGGATCTAGAGGAGTATCATTCAGTTCCAGATCCAAACAACCATTGAACCAGTGTACTGTAGGCAAAAAAATGGCATCTGAGCTGGGGCTCCTCGGTAAGAAGCTGGTTGCTGAGCTTGTTGTCCTGATGCAGCTTGTTGCCGACGGCAGAGATGCTGAGGTTAGATAATCCATGGATCTTGATGATTTGATCCCAAGTACCTCTTGAACCACGGATAGACGCCCAAGTCTTTCTGGTGATCGATAAGCAGCAGCGCACGTCATTCCCGCTGGCTTCACCTGGAATCCTCTAGATGCAAGGTAAACCCTTTACCAAAAGCTGCCCCGCGATGGTGTCGAAGGGGGTCAAAGAATCGAGGGGCAAAAGGCGACATCAAGATGTTGGTGGGGTTGTTGGGAAGAACGCCTGCAGGGTATCGAGCGGACGCCAACTCGGATTCAGACGACAACGTGAACGTGCCCCAACAACCCAATCAGAGGTCATGAGTATTAGGACAGCCTTGTAAGGAAAGTGAAACCCCTCAAAAGAGAGATGGTAAGCACATATACACTTTCACAAGGTGTATGCACCACGTTCCGCATTGCGTGTGGTAAAAAAAATGAAAGATGAGAAAGTTTAAGTTGGGCATTGGTCGCTGTCACCTTGAAGCGCGCCAGCCACGATCGACAGGGTCCCCCAAGGTCAACCGAATTTCCATCGGCATCCCTGAGGCTAGATTCTGCTAATGAGTGATAAAGAGGTACCTCCTCATGAGTGTGGGGAACCCGGTCCCTTCCCCTCTTTTACGCACCCTGTTCCACCCTGCAAAAAGCGGGACCAAGTACCTCATTATCGGCCCCCAACTCGGTCAGCCACGCTCTAGAGCTTTCGATTGATTTCCATGAGGAGGGGCTGAAGAAGAACTTCCTGGGCCAGTTCACCTTTCAGCCTCCTTCGCCGTTCCGGGTCCCCCAACGAACAAGGCGCCCGTCGCATCTTCACTCTGCGCCTATTCCAGAATTGCAGTGAAGATTCCGGTTCTGTTGCCTTGCCTTGGTTAATATTTGAACCCTGCTGCCGGTGCTAGTACATTTTTCTCGAGAAAGTTGATCAGTCATTCCGTTATACCCAATCTTCCGTCTTCTGTGTTTCCCTACTACAACTACGCCTCATCACGCCTCCCATCACTCCCAATCCTTCGGCGAGTCAAATCCCATACTTTACCTCGAACGCTTCCTGCTGCTGTAGCTCGAGCCGTTTCTGGTAGGTCCATCGCTGTTTCTGTCCGTTCCTGTTCTGCGCTTCTTTCTCGGTGCCCTGGACCACCCCCGAGGCGAGCGAGGCCTGGAAGTCCCCAACTCTGCCAACCAACCCCGACTCGGGACCCCATCGGCCTTTCCCAGACCTTTGCGCAAAAAGATCTTTCTTTCCCTTCCACCATTGTCCACCGCCGCTCTTCACTTGCACCAACCATTCATTGTTTCTCTTCTCTCGTCTCGACCTCCATCGTTCTCGACGCGACCTCGTAGCCGCTGACCTTATCTGTCCTCCCATTAGACCGCGATTTCTATCGACTCTGACGCATCCCCATATCCGTCATTATCATCGGAACTGATCGTCCAGAGCATTCCGAATCTTGCCAACACACATCTCTCCACACACATCCACATAACTAGACCAGACAGTCAAGATGGTCAAGGAAACAAAGCTTTACGAGACTCTTGGAGTAAGTCCCGCTGCTCACCGATACCCGCAGCCTGACAGAGGAGGGTCTAACGCCCAGAAATAGGTCAGCCCAGATGCCACCGAGGCGCAATTGAAGAAGGCATACAAGACCGGTGCCCTCAAGTACCACCCAGGTATGTCCCGCCATGCTTGCGACATGCGCAGCCGAATGGCTTGCTGACAGCCAACACTACAGACAAGAACGCCAACAACCCGGCTGCCGAGCAGAAGTTCAAGGAGATTTCTCACGCATACGAAATTCTTTCCGATTCCCAAAAACGCGCCATCTACGATCAGTATGGCGAGGCTGGTCTTGAGGGTGGTGCCGGTGCCGGTGGCGGCATGGCTGCCGAGGACCTGTTCGCTCAGTTCTTCGGCGGCGGTGGCTTCGGCGGCGGTCTCGGTGGTATGTTCGGCGGCATGAACCAGCAGCGTGCCCCCGCGAAGGCCAAGACTATTCACCACATCCACCACGTCTCGCTCGAGGATATCTACCGCGGCAAGATCTCCAAGCTGGCCCTTCAGCGGTCAATCCTCTGCCCCAAGTGCGAGGGTCGCGGCGGCAAGGAGGGTTCCGTCAGGCGGTGTGCTGGCTGCGACGGTCAGGGTACCAAGATCATGATGAGGCAAATGGGTCCTATGATCCAGCGCTTCCAGACTGTCTGCCCTGACTGCAATGGCGAAGGCGAGGTGATTAAGGAGAAGGATCGCTGCAAGCAGTGCAATGGCAAGAAGACCGTCGTCGATCGCAAGGTCCTCCACGTCCACGTCGACCGTGGTGTTAAGAGCGGTACCAAGGTTGAGTTCCGCGGTGAGGGTGACCAAGCACCTGGCATTCTCCCCGGCGACGTTGTCTTCGTCATCGAGCAGAAGCCCCACCCTCGCTTCACCCGTCAGGATGACGACCTCCTTTACAAGTGCGAGATTGATCTCGTGACCGCCCTTGCCGGTGGAACCATTTACATCGAGCATCTCGACGAGCGCTGGTTGAGCGTTGACATCCAGCCCGGTGAGGCTATTGCGCCCAGTAAGTATTCTTCTGTCCCGCTACATCATAAATGAGCAAGCGCTAACTGTGAGATAGACGCCGTCAAGATGATCCGTGGCCAGGGTATGCCCTCGTACCGCCACCACGATTACGGCAACATGTATATCCAGTTTACCGTCAAGTTCCCCGAGAAGAACTGGACTCAGGATCCCGCTGCCTTCGAGGCTCTTCGCAAGTACCTCCCGGCCCCCGCTGTTGTCAACGTACCGCCTCAGGATGCTATGACCGAGCCTGCGGAATTGGAGGACGTCGAGGGCAACGGAGCCGGCCGTGGCTTCTCCAACAGCCCTATGGAGGAGGATGACGAGCCCCAGGCCGAGCGCGTCCAGTGCGCCTCGCAGTAAGCGAGCTAAATAGGCTGGGAAGCAGTACCAACCTTATCCATAATTCGACGATAAATTGCGGAACAGGCGACGGTCCAACAAAACGTGCCATGCACTACCATCGTTTGGGACTCGTCGTTGTGGAGGCTGGATGATTTGCAACGATACTAAATCATTTGATGCCTCCTGTTCCCATGATCACCCTTAACGAGGCAAATATACCCGATTACTCGACCCTTTGTCGGGTTATTGCACATTTGACGAGGCACGATATTTCAGGGGCCGACAAAACGAAGAGTTGGAGAAAGGAACAAAAAAGGGGGTATGATGCAAGGTGAAAACCGGTAATACCTGAAGTGTGATCATGTCGGCGCGGGTGGAAGGGATACAATCACACTTTATCAACACAGAGCATCCGGACTGTCACTTTATCTGACATGGTTAATGGTGGAAGAAGAGGGTTCAATCTCACTGTTTGATGTTCCCCCTATTTCACCTGCGTTTTATGACTTGATGGGCTTTTACCACTATCGACGTCAAAATATATCGACACCCGGTCTTATTGGCAGGCGTTCCAGAGAGGATATCGGACGGATAGAAAGGAAGGATGAAGGGGCATGAATATGGCATCATCGTCTTATCCCGGGCTGTTTGCCTTTTGAAGGACGCAGGAAAGGTCATGTAGCAGGAGAAGGGAACAGGGAGGGACTGCTCGATACGTGCTTATGCTACGCGTATCACAGGATTGTTGTTCGCCTGGATCTAGGAAGAAAGGGGGAAGGGGAGCTGGGTTTTTCTGGAATTGTTAGCGAAATGATTATGAGGATTTCTGAATATCATATTCTACTTCAGTGGTGAACTGTATGTTGTTACGCTGTGACCTTTTGACATGTGTCCCAGAGAAGCTCCTGACGTATCGATTGAGTGCACTCAGAGTAGTCGAGACCGCGAGCCTGTCTATAGATGAGATCAGTCGAAAAAGTCACAATAGCTTCGGCATTCGAGGCAAACCGAACGTGAATTTGAGTATCTGAAGCCGGAGCAACACATCAACTTTCCAACCGAAGTATTAGCCTCCTGGCGGCAAGTTAGAAAACCTCTCTTTCGCTGGTTATGAAAAATCAAGTAAACATGTACCTCATATTCTCAGATTGCATCATCACCGATACCAAAAGCACACATTCTCTCTAACAAATCAATACAATACGGTATTTGACTTCATAATCACCAAGATTCTCAACAACCACTTCAGACCAGCAACGACTTTCCGTACCACTCACCACTCCCACATCAACCCCCTTAATCCAGGGTATCATCCCTCAACTTAAACAACTGCCCCAGAACCTCCTCGGTCTTGGCCCTCAAAGCTCCATGATACATCACGTTCGTCTCAAACACCTTGGTGCCCCTAACCAGCTTGGCCGTCTCCCTTGCAAAGTCCGCATCAACATACATGTCCTCGACATAGCTGGCCGCGTAAACGGGCACCTCGTTCCGCGCCAGCTGATCCAAGTCATAAAGCTGCGGCCAGTTGTCGTACTTGGCGAGCAGCTCGGCCGTCTCCTTCATGTCTTTGAGTTCTGGGTAGCAATCGAAGTGGGCAGGGTAGACCATTTCGCCTGAGAAGTACAGGGGCTGCTGGTTTGAGGAGTCGAGGGCTTGGGGCACAGAGGACAGCCAGCTGAGTCCTGGCTCGGACTCGGAGAGCGTCTTGCCGACACGGTGAGCGGCCCAGTTAGACGCCAGCCCGGGCCCGTTGGTGTAGATGGACTCGTGAAGGACGGCGTAGATCGGGTTGGTGTCGAACGGAACCAGCTGCTCAAAAGCGGCGCCTGCGGCGCGGGTGATGAAGCCGAACTGCTCAATGTCCATGGCCAGCTTGAGGATGGTGCTGTGGATCAGGTCCAGGCCGCCATTCATGCCCAGACACAGACCGATGCCGAGCAGTCTTTCGACGGTGAACTTGCCGCCGCCCGGCAGGAGCGGAGATTTTTCGTTCAGGTAGTGCGCTATCTTCCGGACGCGCTCCACGTCTTCGGGAAACTTCCGGTAATAGGCTTCGTTGCGCTGGATGACCTTCTTGTACAGCGCTGTGTAGACCTCCTCAGCCGTGCGCTTGACGGGCGCGAGACCGCCCGTCATAAACACCTCGCGCAACCCCTGCGGGAACTGGGAGAGGTACGTCAGCGCGACGAAGCCGCCATATGACTGGCCGAAGATGGACCACTTCTTGTGACTTTCGGGATACTCGGCAGTCAGGCAGAGGCGCACGGCTTCGGCGTCGCGGACGATGCTGTCGGCGCGGAAGTGCTTGAGGTAGTCGGCCTGCTCCTGGGGGCCGCCCAGTGTGGCTAGATGCGGCTGGTTGATGGGCGTGCTCAGGCCGGTGCCGCGGTAGTCGAGGAGGAGGAGGGTGTAACCTCTATCCAGGGCTGTCTTGGTCAGTTGGTGGTCTTGGGGCTCTTTGTTGCCGAAGCCGGGACCGCCTTCGAGGTAGACGAGGTAGGGTTTTCTGTGGTACTCCTCCAGCTCGCTGTCGGTGCGGGGCACGATGGGAGTGTCATGTTTGGTGACTTGGCGACCGAAGATCTTGAGGTTTCCGGCGGAGAGGTTGGAATGGTTTAGGGGCACCTCGAAGGTTAGCTCGGTGACGCGTAGTTGGCCTGTTGATTCGTGTTAACGACTGCCAATGCGATGAGCTGGTCATGTCGGGCTGCTTACCGGGGACAATGTGTGCTGTGCGGCTCAACAAACGAGCTGGACGGATGGCTTTAGCAGCCATCATGTTGATCAGTAATGAAGGAAGCCTTGGTGATGGCTGGTCCTAGCTGATATGTTGATAGAGGTTAAAGTTGAAATATGAAGATGAGGTCAATACAACATCACGGAGCCATCACGCTTGTAGCAGAAGAGTGTCACCGCGGGGTGTTATATGCCTTATTAAGAGGTAAGCCTGACGGTTACAGTTGCTGGAATCAATACGAGGCCAATGACTTTAAGGAGCAAC
Source organism: Neurospora cerealis (assembly GCA_009806085.1). Lineage (NCBI taxonomy): Eukaryota > Fungi > Ascomycota > Sordariomycetes > Sordariales > Sordariaceae > Neurospora > Neurospora cerealis. Next base: position 304,574 of record RAOY01000004.1, on the reverse strand, counting down.
CAACCGAGCGGGCTCTACTTCCAACTGGATATTTGAAGAAGTGGTTGTCTTCATTCTATCTGGCGGGCTTGATGAGTGATGTCTGATGTGTGTCCTAACACAGGCCCATCATATCAAATTCTGGCTCCTCTTTTCCTGAAGCCTTGTCCCCTCGAAGTGCCTTGAGGCACGAAATAAGCAAGCAGAATGTCAAACTGGCCTGATATTCGCAGGTAACAAGCCGCTCGTTCATCATGCCGCCGTATGTTTACCCTTCTCCCCCGACCTCATGATGACCTCACAAGGGATGTTGTGATGTTAGTGTTTGGTCCCCCTGTTGCCCCTGGCGTCCCGCTGTGTCGGTGTTCAGTGCCAAGTGCAAATGCCCCGCATGAGAGTTCTGGGTGGGGTCTCGCCAACGGGTCTCGGGCCCAAAAGGCACGCCGGCGTCGGGCAAACATGGCGGGGCTCTGCTTTTGGGCGGTGCAGTGTTCCAAAAAGTGGATCCTGTGGGATGACTAAAACCGCGGCCGGACAGCTGCGGAAAAGCCTTTCTTCTCTTTCCATTCACCGTGCATTTCACATTCATTGGAAGACTGGAAAAGGCGGAACGAACGAGCTTGCTTTTCCGAACCTGTCACGCGGCGCAACAAGCAAGCGGTCCATTCTCGTCCATTCAGCCTCTTCTTCTTCTTACTTATACCGCGAAGCTCCTCCCCGCTTCGTCGCAACAAATGCCGTGGGATGAATTACCTACAACTAACCCAGACTCTAACCGAGTCCTTCATTGCCCTGGCAGATGAAGTCCAATCACTGATCGACCGCAAGACCATCCTTGAGCACAAGCTTCGCTTTGCGCACGAGCAGGTAAGGTAAAACACCTCCATTTCCTATTTCCAATCCTACCCCCTTTTTATGATGATTTTTAGCTCTAGATCTGCCAGCTGCCTATCAACAGCACGTGGAGACAACTTACTAATGTCTGATCCAATTTACACCCACTTGCGCTTGTCATATCCCATCTCACTTTTTCGATGGCGATCACGTCTGGCTAACACAGTCGCCCGCAATTTAGTACCAGTGTCTAGCCGATAAATATGCGCCTGCAGTCCCCGAGGTAGCCGAAACGCTCGCAAAGCTCCAGCTTCCACCGGACGTGCACTATTATTCTGTCGCGACCAACTCCTCCGTCGTGCCTTTGCCTCGGCGCATCCAACCTGGAAACTCCCAGCACGAGATCGCCTTGCAAATCAGAGAGGGGAGAAAGGCTGCTCAGCTCATTGCCGCTGCCATGGGAAGGGCCAGCAAACACAGTGACTCTAGCAAGGAGGCTTCCACCTCTCCCGTTGCCGCCGCCGACACCATGACTACCATGTCGACCGTGCTCGAAAAGGACTTTACTGTTGAGGGGAAGAAGAAAGGCCTCCTTGCATGTCCCTTTTCTGCTGCTGCCATGCCTCCCGCTGTCCAAGACCAAGCATCGCCCAACCTTGGTATTGGCAGTGTGACTGGCGATGGCGCCCAAGACCAAGATGCTGCTGCTGCTGCTGCTGCTTTGAACAACGGCACCACCGCCATGGACCCCACTCCGCACAAATCCTCTGACCCCATCTGCGCTGCCATGTTCGAGGATTCGACGTCGATGCCCGCCCACACTGCTGCCTCCAAGTGTCCGATTCGATTTCTTGACAAGCATTCTCCTGAAGAGATTGCTCGCTACGTGGAGACGCACAAGCACGAGATTCCGCGCAGTCATGAGGTTTGCGTCAGGCGCTATCAGAAGAATGAAGAGCAAGTAAGGAAGCTCGATGCCAAGTATGGGAATCTGGTCAACATGATCGAGGACCTGAGCCATCTGCACAAGCCTATGCTGCCTTCACCAGCGACGGGAGATCAATATCAAGACCCTGAGCAAGTCGATAGAACCTCCAATGAACGAGTAGCGAACTGGGCCAAGTCTGTTTCCGCCAGTGACCCGCAAGCGCCACCGGAATACCAAGACGACCAGAACCTCCTGCCCGTAGAAGATGAGGAAGATCGTGAAGGTCGTTTTGATCGTCCTCTGCGAGAGGTGCGTTTGGGTGAATCACCCAGCCGACCATGGGGCATTCCCGTGCCTGCCATGGAGGACCAACCCCGGAGGCAGAGGAGTCGGAGTCCGAGCCCGGTTCGGCCTGCGGTTCCTTCGAGGCCGCCGGTTCAAGATGGGATTTCTCACAAGAAGGGTCCAGGTGCTGGGAAGTGTCCATTTGATCATACGAAGATGGCTGCATTTGCTTCATCTAGCACAAAGGTTGAGCAAATGGCCAAGCAGGAAGCAGTACTGGGAGAGACGGCGCACAAGGAGACGGATCACAAGGTCGAGCAGACCAAACCGGTCAAGGGGCATCACATACCACAACCTATGCCTACACCACAACCGACATTTATCAACTTGGCAGATATGCCTATGCCGAAGGCTGAGACAGCAGTTCAGCAACAGGCCCCCGTGGTCTTCAACTTCAATGGGCCGGTCTTTATCGGATATCCTATGGAAGAGGCCGTTCGGTTTATGCAGCAATTCCAGGGCAGCAAGTGAGCAGGAGGGCCAGGGAGAGCATCAGTCTCTTGTATTTGTTCGTTGTCACATATCTTAGGAGCAGGCGAGCGTGTTAGTCAAAGGCTTGGGTTTTGAAACTTGTCATGGTGGTTGTTTTGGCTTACCCGGTTTGCAATGGATAGCGAGGAGTTCAAGGGCTTGCATCATTCCTCATATAATCATATAATAACAGGCTTCTGGGAAGATACCTTGATAGCATAAAGCAAATATAATTTCACAATATAAGTTCTATATTGCGGTCTATCTCCCTATGATCTCTTTGACTATCTTCTAGTAATCGATATGGTCTCTAGACATGGAACCAGCTACTAATCAGGGACGCCGTCAAAAGAAATTGTGTGATCAAAGCAAAAGCTCAAATGCCCCCAAAGACGCCTTAGAACACCTATTGCTTTCCCCATTTTCTATACGCGATGACACCGCCCGCTCGCTCCTTTTTGTGCAATTATGCCACAACCTCAAAGTACAGACAAAAGAAATCAGCCCGACACAAGAAAATAAACACATTCACTTCCGAATAAAATCAACCCTACTTCCTCCCTTCCAAGTTGGCCTCCTCATCCCAACTATCCCTATACCGATCCGTCTCCCAAAGCGAGATATCGCTCTCACTGCTCTGCCTCCTCAGATCCCTTTCCCGACCCGCATTACCACCAACCAACAGTCTCCCGCCGGTGTTCCCTTCCAGATCCGCATAATCCTCCTCGTCATCATCCTCCACCTCGAGCGTGCCGTCCGTCGTGCGATGCACCTCCCCAGCGGCCGTGGTCCCCGCAGCGGCGGCGAGCGAGTCGACACCGTCCAGTCCTTCCTCGTGCGCCAGCTCCTCGGCCCGCGACATGGTCCGCTTCCAGATGAGATAGCCGACCACGGCGCCGACGGCGCCGAAGACGAGCATGGAGATGTAGTTGATTGCGCGGTCGCGGGTGGTCATCTTGTCGCCTGAGGAGGCGAGGAGGGCGAGGCGGGAGCCGATGAAGATGTGGACGAAGAGTTTGGGACTAGTTTTTTTGTGGTTGCGTTAGCATAAGGGCCGGCGACCAAAAAAAAGGGGGGGAAAGGAGAAAGAAGAGAAAAGAGAAAAAAAACTTACGTAGCCAACCCAGTAGCAACCGCAAACCCGCCCACCCTCAACCGCGGCACCGTCGCCAAAAACCCATTACTCAAACTATACGGCAACGGACTGAACCTGACCATGGCCAACACGCCCAAGCCATCCCTCCTCAAAACCTGGCTAAGCGCCACAAACCTCTTATCCCCCCCGACCAATCTATTCACATACCCCGCCAACACGCCTCTCGACGCCAAAAAGCTACACGTTGATCCCGCCACCGTCGCCGCCGCAGCAATCGGCCACCCCCACGGAAACCCATACACAAACCCGGCAACGGTCACGGCGGTAGAGTAACCGATGATAGGCGGGAACGCCGTCATGAAGACTAGCCCAAAACAAATCAGCCAGCCGAAGGGTAAGGCTCGCCATTTCTCTGCTAGCGGACCCAGCGAAGCGAAGATGGCGTGGGAGTAGACTAGTGCCACGACGCTCAGACTAAAAAAGATGGCGAGGGCGACGAGGATGGCGATCTTTTGGAGCAGGGAAAGGCTGAGGAAGATGGTGATCGCACGCTGGGCGATGGTCAAGCCGGTCGAAATCGCTTTCAGAGCTAGAGCTTTCAGGTTGGCTCCGCGCCCACCACCGCCGCCGGCAGCGGAGGAGGAGCGATGGTGCGAAGCGTGCCGGGAGACGGAATAGGGACGGCCGGAGGAGAGACGGCGGATGTTAGAGGCCGAGGGACGGGCCCATTGTGGGAGGTCTTCCTCACCTCCGGGACCGACTCGCCCGGGACCGGGGGAGGAGGTCGGTGAGTGGGTGGGCGTGGTGGAGGAGGAGGAGGAGGAGAGGTTCATGGAGAGGGCGGCGGCGGCGTCGCGGGCCGTGTGGTTGTTGTTGTTGTTGTGGTGGTGGTGGTGGTCTGGCATTGTAATGTGGTTGGTGTCGTCGGAGGACGACAGATAGGTAATGAGTCTATCGGTGAAGACTCGAGTGATCGTAGGATAACGGGGTGGGGTTGATTATCGATGTAGGAATTGATACTCGGGCATAAACCTGGTGGTTTGCTTGATGACGCTGAGTAGTAAGCGCCGTGCCGTGCTCACCGGACTTTGTGGTTGAGACGGTTGTTGGTCGAGGAAGGTGTGTAGGTGAAAGAGAGATAGTTAGGTGAAATGTCGTTGGTTGCTCTGCCTCCTCTGCTACCTGGTTGCATCCATTGAGGTATATAGACCGTTAGACGTCGGCGTCTAAATGTCCATGTAGATATGAAACAGCTTTAGATCGATATCGGGAAGAACAAAGTAAACAAGGTGCATCGATCAAAGAAAAGCTTGAAAGACGCTTGATAAGTTGAGATGCCGTGCCGAGGATGAAGTAATACGGTAAGAGGTGTGATGTTGCACAGTAGCAAAGAGAGGCAGTCGAAGTTGCCCTATCGTTCAACTGTCCGGTGCAATCGGAGACCGAAACTCCGCCACTCACAAGGTGAATCTGGAACGGACCAGCACAGGGGACAATTGGTTGGTTGTTTCGGGCTCCTCGGCTTCCTTTTTAGCGTCTCGTAACACTGCTGTGACAGTGAGCTAAGCTGAAAATAATGGAGCTTTGGGGCGGCTTGGATGACAACTGGCAAAGCTCGCTCGTTTAAATGTACCTCGTAAGACCCTTCATCTTCTGATTATGAAGCTCGACTGTTTTAAGATTTCAGTAATTCCAATGTTTTGATAAGATCCCGCAATCCACGCCTGCCGCGGTGATCCGACCACATTTCCACTCTACGATTTGTTTCTTCTGTACGTAGGGACATGATATATCAATGTCACGTACACTACTTGGGACAATTGACAAAGCAGCGACAGGGGCATGGCAACTGAGGAACAGAGAGGGACAGCGGGCGGGCAGGACCCATGATGTCCGGCTACAGGGATAGCATGGAGAACGGGCCAGACTGAAACGTCCAGATTCCAGGCCATTCCAAGAATACCATCCTGACCATCAACAACCCCCCTGGCGGCCCTGGCCGTGAGATCTTTGAAGATCTGCACCCAAGCGTCGCCCATCCCATCTTTAAACTCCCGGATCTTCGTCCGTGGGGAAATTGGGGGAAGCAGCCTCCCTCGGGCTTGCAAAGAGTGTACCGTAGCTATGATGTACGCAAGGGCTTCCGTTCGGGACGTTGTAGTGACCGTCACCACATCTATATAAGGTCGATGCCACAAAGATGCACGTCGCTGTAATAGCCCAATGATTATTGATAGTCGATACTTCTCTCTTCTCTTTCACTAATGCTCTACCGCTATCAACCAGCCAGGCTTGTTGCTCCCGTCTTCGCGTTATCACCACTGCAGGCTACCCTTCAGTTCCTCCCTTCCCTATACTCAATCCGACTAATCGGTGCTCACTGTACTCAAAATTCCCGTCCTGCTCTTACTCTACCCACAGTCACCGTCCCCTATGGCTAGCAGGGCCCTTGGGCGGCTCCTTGGCAGCCATCGGGTCCCTAACAAGCAGCTTCACCTTGCCCTCCCCAATCTCCACCCCTTGAGACAGGATATCAACATCATCCTTGGGCTCGTCCTTCTTCACCAAGCTGACACCATCCTGCGACAACGATTTATCCCAACTTCTCGCATCTATACCCAAAATCCCCCCCATGCTATTTCTGTCACCCGGCACCGAGAACTCACGGTAGGCATAGCGCCACTCGTTAAGGAAAGTGCGCAACGCCTTGCCCACCTTGTCCTTGCCGTTCTTGCTGTGATGCCCGGTACCGGTAATGGCATAGATAGGTCTGTTTTCGTTCGTGTTCTCGGTCAGAATACCTGCGAGGTACTCAACTGCCTCTTCGGGGTGAAGGCCGTGCAAGTCCACGTAGATCTCGGGGCAGCTGCCATTGTTTTTGTTGCGCTCCTCGTAGAGCAGTGACGCGGCTTCACGGTGAGCTTTCCTCATCAGATCATTTTCGCTCTGTCCGCGCAAGCTCAGCGCCTTGGCCGCACGGGCATCGTTGCGGTTCCACGCCTGGGCAGCACTAGAAATCATGGTCAGTATTTGTCATCACTCTGTGTTGCGACTTTGTGGGAACGTACCTCTGCAAGAATTTGTTGCGCAAGCCGCCGTGCTTAATAGCCTCCTGGCGTGCCTTGAGATACGCCTTGTTTGCCTTCTCTCCAGTCTCAAGCCAAGGGATGTGCTTGGGCGGTGGAATAGCCTGAGCAGCAGCGCTGTTCTCGCCATTCCGGATGCTAGTGGAGCTGCCATTGCGACCCAACTTACCATTAGGCCTCATGTTGATATTGACAGGAGAGGGAGACATCTTGACAATATCGGCGAGTGTGCTCGGGCCTGGACTAGCAATTTCCTTGCTGCTGCTGCTGCCACTACCAGTGTGGCCATGTCCGCCCCTCTTACCATGGTGCTTCTTGCTTTGCTTGGCTAAGGCGGCGCCTAGCGTAGGAAATGCATCTGCATCATCAGGAGACGGAACCGTTTGCGGAACTTCCTTTTGCTGGTGTCGACTACCAGGCCGCGATCGTGGACGGTCGGGATAGCCGTAGTTGTGGTGGCCCTTGAAGCCCGGTGGCGGAGTGATCCCTACTGCGGGAGTGTTTGCTGACGCTGGGAAAACGGGCAACTGCTCAGGAGTTCCCGGCTGCAAGGACGGGAAACTATTATAGTCCTGAACGTTTACCGTCGAGTAATGCGTCGGTGGTGTGCCCGAGCCGTCAATGTGCAGCTTGTTCACCAGATGCGCCGGATCATGAGAGAATACGCAGGTATCACGAGCCAAACAGTTACCAGCAACCCAATACCTACAGTCGTCAGTCTCAGGTTCTGGGTTTTCAAGACAAGACATAACTTACTTGCAGATATGATTGCTCAAATCGTGACTGAACCGGCAATCAGAGCGCAGGCATTGCCCGGTGGACAGATAAAACTTGCAAATCACACCCGATCTCTGCTGGTCGGCCGGAGTCGCGGGGCGTTGATCAGGCGTCATTGACTTGCCAATTACAACCACCTTGGCCTCATCGTTTTGGCCAGAAAGGGAGACATTATCTTGTGCCGGGTCGTCCATAATAGAGGCAACGGTGGCACTGAGGTCATAGCCATGCATAGCAAGAGCAGCGCCAATTTCGTCATCCGTCTTACTCGTGCCCAAGATGGACCTCAGCATGTCAAACGGACTCATATCGGCCTGCTGAGTCGATACAAATTCGGGAGCGGCCACATTCAAGCCACTCGAGCCGCCGATAGAAGAGGTCACACTGAGACGGTCATCGTCACTAACGAGCCAGTCGACATTGTCCGACTGGTAATCTCCGAACACTTCCTGCGAGGGGGGTTCATCATTGGCGGCAAACTGATAGGCGTTCAGGTTAGGACTGTGGGGGACGGGTGTAGCAAACGCAAGTCGCGGGGATGGCCTAGGCGAACCAAAGGGAGAGGCCGTCGAAGACATGGCCCGGCCGAAGGTTGTCGGCACATATCCGGGAGGGGCAAGCGGACTGACGCTCAAGCGAGGCGAGCTGGAAAGGGGAGTACTAGAGCCTCTCCAGGGAGCCGGCGACGGGCGTCGGAGAATGCTCTGTCGTATGGATGGTGGAGATGTCGCCGTCCCGCCTCCGTCTCGAAACCTCCACATGGCATCTAACACTGCATTATCCAGTGCCTGCCCGCTCAAGGTTGTCTTTTCCCTGAGAAGGTCCTGTAGCTTGTCCGTCTTCTCCTCATCGTCAAGATCTGGGTCCTCGAGGACCGGAAGACAAATGTCGTATGTCTCGTCGGACACCATGTTGGGCGCAAAGAGGATTGTATGTGTGTTGTTGGGTGTTGGTGTCTCCTTTATAAGCGCCGCCGTTGGTCGACAATGCGCTCGTGTAGTGCAAAAGCCACCAGGTGCTTTGGGACAGTCGGCGGCTGTTGTATTATGTGATTCGACCGGATGAGACGGATGCCGGCAGCGTCAGCCTCGGGCGCAAGGGCGGGCTGGGTATGTCGGGCACCGGCGAATCGAGTATGAAGGAGTCGAGATCGAGAATCTCAGTCGAGAAAAGATATTGGGATAATCGCAAAATCGGGGGATTCGAAGTCGAATACGGGAGGCCAATGGGTGGTTCGTCAAGGAACCGAGCAAACGGTAGTGATCGAGAGTCGAGCGGTTTCACGGCAGCGAGAGTAAGGGCCGACTACCTCTAGTAGCATGTTGTCACCGCCTCGTCGGACAGCGGAGGGGTCACAGGGGACCTTGCTTGTAGTTGAAGGTATATGGATATCGGAGTGTCGGCTCGTAGCGAAACGGTGAGAAGTGAATGGGGTAAGCTTAAGCGTGGCGGACGAGCGTGTGGTGTAAAGATAAAAAGAAGCAAGTGGAAGTTGGGCAGCGTATTGTGCGATGTTGTGAGAGGCCGGAATCGGTGTGACAGACGACACACCACGTTGAAGAGCCCCGGGCTGGCTGGGTACGAGTATAGGTAGGATACAGGGGCGGGAACCTTGACAATCTTGGCTCTTGGGTCGGTCCTAGGGACAGAATGTCGGGGGTACAACTTCCAATGTTGACGGGTGCCTCCAGATGATAAGAGTTGGCAGGAGCCTTGAAGGGAGGAGCAAACTGGTGATGTAGTCGCGAACTATAAGACGGTAGAGATGGTGATAGCGGAAGGAAGCGATGAGGTGATGAGCCAGAGAAGGGAGTGGTACACTATGCTCAAGTACAGTACGTATTCAGCTATGTTGGCTGACGGGATGCAGTGATCGGACTGGTCTGCCCGAGCGAGTGGGAGACCGCGATGGGAAGAACCTCAAGGGCGCAACGAACTGGGTGGGAGAAACTGAAGTCTCGACTGCGTGGTTGGACGAGGAAACAACGAGACGGATCGAGCCCAGGTGTGGATGACGGGAGTGGATGGGGATGGGATGCACAGGGGAAGCTGCGCCGGTCGGGCAGCACCTCTCTGGTGGTGTGCTCAGCACTCACAGCACTGGGACCAGCAGTTGGGTGTTTCCATTGTGATGCCAGGGCGACACGCCAAAATCGGCGGGGAGTCCGGGGGCCAGCACCGGGGAGGCCCTGGAACGCAGCAAGAGCTGATGGACGCGTGGGGTCGAGCTGTCCGTGGCCGCCTGTCGGGGTGCGCACCGGGTTGAGTGGAGACCCCCTTGCCGAAACATTCCAACAGCGGGGCTGTTGCTTACCGGATACGTACCGTGCACAGACCCAATATCAACTCAGCTGAGAGCCTCGAGACCTCCTCTTGTCGCCTTTTCCCCGTGTGCTACTGAGCTACTGTATAAGTGTATGTGGATGTTCCCCAGCCTTAGCTTCTTGGTGATACAATGCCAGCACTGACTGACTGGCCCGCTTAATGCTGTGTTGGCGGAAAACCCCTATACGAGAACATGCCCCTTCTACCTGGGCCAAACAGGGGCCGTCATCGCTTCACTCATGATCTGATGAAAGGGGGAATAGACAGGGGTCAAAGAAGGAAGTGGAATCCTTCGTGGGCAATGCGCAATGGGGTGGCCTCGAAGGCGGCCATGACCCATCCCAAGGCTACGGTCACGGCCAGTTTCTCGCTGAGTTACGGATGCTCAGTGGCAGCTTGATCATCATACAAGCCACAGAGATCCGTTGAAAACGGGCGCATTGTATGGATTCCTCTTCATCGACGAATCAATGTCCCATCCGCCTTCTCCAGGTTGTCTCATCGGGAGAATACCCTTGCCCAGATGCTCGACGACCTTCTCACAGACCAATGCGTCCACCCGATCCTAGTGTCCTTCTATGCTCTCCAAGCGCATGAAGGACAGGACGACCACATATCCAGTTCATTTCTATTTTCATACGCCGTGAATGACCGTTGCAGATGATCGTTGCGATCGTAGGGCGGTAGGCTGTAGGATTGCCGCCAAGTTTCATCACTGTTTATCCGGTCGGGGCAAATCCTCAGTTCTTTGCTTGCCCCTGAAGATCAAATCAACCAATCGCTGGGCTATGCGGTACTATATGATGTCTAGATGGTATACTTTTGAGTACGTACGTATTTACGCGCATATCAACGTGATGTCATCTATCTAGTGACAAGAGCCACCAGATTTCCCTTTCGATCCCGATAATGAATAATCACCATTAGGGGATTTCATCCTCCTCGTCGATATCATCGCCAAAGCCAAAGGCAAAGGAGAAACCACCGCCCTTCTTCTGCTCTGGTCCACCGTCGGCGCTGTCATGACCGACCACTTGATCCCATCTCCTTTTCTTATTTCCCTGTTTCTCCTCCATCTGCTTCACGGCCTCCTCCAACAGCTCAGGATACTCGACCCTTAAGCGCTCAACAAAGAGCGTGTACGGGTCCTCAACCTCCTTCTTGAATCCCGAAATCTGGTCGGCCTTGTACTTCAAGAAGGACAACACATCCGACAGATGTGCCTTTGGCACAAAGTTCTGAGTGAGAGCGATGCCGGGCTCAATGTTCACCACCAGATGCCACCAGCCGCTGGGAACGTGGAGGATCTCGCCTGCGTGGCAAATGCCCTCTCTGCATTCGGGCAGTCTCCGGGCCTCTGCGTGAAACTCGAGGAGCCACTCCGCAATACTGAGAGGACTGGTGACTTCGCTCTGGTCTTCGGAAACATAGACGCCGGGGACCTGGGCTGATGGCGGGAACATGATCCAGTACTTGGCTCCCTGAATGACGGCATTCCAGGCGCTCGTCGCGTTCGGATCCTTGTGGAAGGTAGAGCCGCTCCGCTCCGGTCCGATAATCATCCAGCGATGCGCCGGCCGCTCCGCACCAAGTAGCTCGAAGAGGTCCTTTCCAAAGCAGTCCGGGTTCCAGTAAGCGGCATCCTTGGTCTTGCCGACCTCGATTTTCATCTTTTCGGCGAACTTCTTGTCGAACAGGTAAAGCGGACTTTCGTCGTGGCTGTCCATCATGTACTGGTAGTACGTATCGAAGGACCAGTCCACCGCCTCAGCTCTGAAGACCACGTCCGAGTACATCTTACGCAGTTTGTCCATATTCCAGGACTTGAGGACCGGCCACGACTGGATGCACCTGGTAAGGATAAATGGCTTCTTGCTCCATTTCTCCGCGAACTCCTCGTACGTCAGGTCGTCAAGACTGGGGATCTTGTTCGCAGGTGGGATGTTTCTCGTGTACTTGGGCAACGAGATGTGACTGCAGACAAACGGGCGATGCAAGACATCAGAGAAAACGTCGCTGCAGTCGATCTTGATACGCTTCTCGGGTGAGAGGCCGAGAACAGTGGCCCTCCACGAGCCCTGCCATTGGAAAGAGGACTTATCTTTGAATTCAGACCTACACCTCGAGTTAACATGGGTTGAGTCAATGTGTTTCAGTAGAAGTCTACTTCGTTGTTGAGCAGATGTCAGGTGTTTTAAACAGCCTACACAACTACACATGACATATCGGCGAAGATGCCCAACACTCCGATGTCAAAGAAGGGAAATATCTGACAAGAAATGCCGTTTACGCTACTGACAATACGTGCTGGGCCAGTTCTATGGTCAGGGGTCGGACGACTCCCAGGGGAAAAGGGGGCTATGTGTGGTTGGATCATGGCGGTTTTCTGTTATCCAGAAATATGGTCTTACTTACTCTAAGAAAATGGTTTTCCAGAGGTCGTCATAGCTGCAATGAGCATAGAGGAATTTGCAGGCATAGCCGAGAAGCCTCAAGGTACGCTTGTCCAGATATTCGAGGAGCTGGGCAAGCATCTCATCGGGCAAGACTTGCAGGTAACCCAAATTGACCCGAGCATCGTTGCCAGCGTGGAAGTACTTGTTGCCTAGAGGCTTGATCCCAAGAGGGTGTGTTGGAACAGATGACTCAACAGCTGTGGTAGCATCATCCTCATCAGTCACTCTGTGACTCCCATTTCCATTTGCCTCAAAGATGAGGTCGTCAAGCTTTTGTTGGTGGTCCGTTGAGAGAAGCATCGTGTGAAAATTTCTGGGAGTTGTCGGTTCTGTCTGTCTGTCATATGATGTTGACCAGCGTAACAAGGTATCCTCCAACTGTTGCAGCCAACCGCCGAATCGGAATAGGGCTACACCGGGTTGCTGCGTGCGTGTTGAGTGGAAGAGGATGGAAACAGGCCAGCGTCCAATGAATAATACCAATCGTGACAATGGCTAGTCTGCGCAGAGGAAGGCGTGAGGGTGTGAGGACACCACTTGGTGGCTGTAAGCTCTAAAAGAAAATCCGTGTTGTGGCCAAGTGAGCCCCCGCGTCAGGCAGTTTAATTGAATGGAAGAAGCCGAGAGATACGTACATAGTAGATAGAACAGACAAGAGAGACAAGAAAAAAATACATGAGGAAAAAAACGCCCAATGTGTCAACCAACGGGCGCAAGAGCTAGGTATGAATATTTGCCCCGGGACCCCCTGTCCGTCGTGTCAATATGTGTCGCCGTCGTAATGGCAGGCAAATAAAAAAGAAGACAGCTCTAACAGCGAGACCACCGCCCGGCGAGTGCCCCTGGGAGGTCGGGCGTCGGAGAACGTGAAGAAACCTTTAAGGTAGCGGCGCTAGTGCCAAGACTACCCCACCATCAAAGTGCGCGAGGTCTCTGATTGGCTTGTGACCGTTGGTTTTGGAGGGGGAGACGTCAAAAAAAGTTGACTGACATGGGGACGCCGGGCGCCCATTCACCAGTCAGGTTTTTAGTGCCTGAGGCAGACATAAATTTCCGGTCCGCCAGCAAATTGAATTTTTATCTGTCCGCCTACACCACAGGCTCTCCTCTTTTCTGCCCACCACTTCCCAACCCACATACAAACACCCCCATCCCTCGACCTTTTTTTCCAGATCCTTTTCTCTCAGTACAACTGGGAGTTTTTGAATCTGTCGATTTTCCAATAACTTAATATCCTCTTGAACATATCTGCAACGTGACGTTTGCGGATATTTCTTTGCTCTCCTACCCCACCAACACTCAATAGCATTTCCAGATCTAAGCAGGGCTTGGATCCGGAAATCTTTGCGAATCTACAACCGCAATCATGGCTACCGATAAGGGACTCGAGGATATCCCCGAGGGTACGTTCAAATCATCATCAACACCACCAAAGGCCATCGCTACACTCGGTCGACGGCGTCGCGCAAGTGTTCGCCGTCGCCTCTGTGCTGTGCCTCGCCCCTCTCCCCCTCACCTGCCCCTCGTCGGCGCCCACATTTTCGGCATCACCGCCCAACTCAGCAGTCACTGACAATTCTTTCTCTCATACAGGACAGATCGAGTCTAACTACGATGAGACCGTCGACTCTTTCGACGAGATGAACCTGAAGCCCGAGTTGCTTCGCGGTAAGAACACCATTCTCGGCCGAGCGGTGTATAGAGGTTCACATGCTGATGGTTGATGTTTAGGTATCTACGCTTATGGTTTCGAGCGCCCCTCTGCTATCCAGCAGCGCGCCATCATGCCCGTCATCAAGGGTAAGAAAACGCCGCTTCTCGACAAAATGGTCAACTCCCGCTGACTCTCTCCAAAGGCCACGATGTCATTGCTCAGGCTCAGTCCGGTACTGGCAAGACTGCCACCTTCTCGATCTCCGTTCTCCAGAAGATCGACCCCACCCTCAAGGCCTGCCAGGCTCTTATCCTCGCCCCCACCCGCGAGCTTGCCCAGCAGATCCAGAAGGTCGTTGTCGCCATCGGTGACTTCATGAACATCGAGTGCCACGCCTGCATTGGTGGTACCTCCGTTCGTGATGACATGAAGGCCCTCCAGGACGGCCCCCAGGTCGTCGTCGGTACCCCCGGCCGTGTCCACGACATGATCCAGCGTCGTTTCCTCAAGACCGACAGCATGAAGATGTTCGTCCTTGATGAGGCCGATGAGATGCTTTCTGTACGTATACTCTCCAGTGCCCACAACAGTCGGATGCAAAATGCTAACTTTCCTCCTTTCTACAGCGCGGTTTCACCGAGCAGATCTACGACATCTTCCAGCTCCTTCCCCAGAGCACCCAGGTCGTCCTTCTCTCCGCCACTATGCCCCAGGACGTCCTTGAGGTTACCACCAAGTTCATGCGCGAGCCCGTCCGCATTCTCGTCAAGAAGGACGAGCTTACCCTCGAGGGTATCAAGCAGTTCTACATTGCCGTCGAGAAGGAGGAGTGGAAGCTTGACACCCTCTCCGATCTCTACGAGACCGTCACCATTACCCAGGCTGTTATCTTCTGCAACACCCGCAGAAAGGTCGACTGGCTTACCGACAAGCTTACTGCCCGTGATTTCACCGTCTCCGCCATGCACGGTGACATGGACCAGGCTCAGCGTGACCTGATTATGAAGGAGTTCCGTTCCGGTTCTTCTCGTGTCCTGATCGCCACCGATCTCCTGGCCCGTGGTATCGACGTTCAGCAGGTTTCCCTCGTTATCAACTATGATCTCCCCGCCAACCGCGAGAACTACATCCATCGTATTGGTCGTGGTGGTCGTTTCGGTCGTAAGGGTGTTGCGATCAACTTCGTCACCGCTGACGATGTTCGCATGATGCGCGAGATCGAGCAGTTCTACAGCACCCAGATCGAGGAGATGCCCATGAACGTCGCTGACCTCATCTAAACAAAAAAAGCAAAAAGCCTCATTGATACACGATATCCTTTTCCTTACTCTCGGCATACCCCGCAACCTTTACACGTCGGCATCCATCTAAGATTCAAGAGGCGGCCTCGTGTACACGGTTTCTGATAGAGAAGGAGGTTAAGGACTCTTTCCTTTCTTACTGGAATTTTGCGGGTTCAGCATCTGGTGGTAATCTTTTCTTACACCACAAAAAGCACTGGTACGGATCTAGCACGTGCGCACGCTCATTTACTTTAGAGGTGCTCGGTGCTCAAAAAAGACGGACGAAGGGACGGACTGCTTTGTATTGAGGTTCTCTGGTCAATCTGTAACTAGTTGTCAAGGGAAGTTCTCAAAATGCGATTTAGACTGAACTCAGGGTCCTGGTGTTGTGAAGCGGGCGATGGCCTGGTGGGTTTTGTGAAGGCCGCAGGGACGACATATGATGATCATGACGGTTCTTGTTCCCGGCAAAGCTGGATAGGCAGGAGGATGCAGCCAGGTCAGCTGCTTCTGCTTGTTAGATTGTTAGGTTCAGTAACGGTGCTTTTGTAATTACTTCTTTTAACTTCGCTGTCTCCAAGATGTCTTTCCTGTCTATGATGCCCCTTGTGAAGCAACGCCGTCTATGACAAGGTATTGTAGTGTCGACTAAGCCTATGCGGTGATATCAAAGGCAATGTTCAAAGTGTACTGGTAGGTTTGTCATAACCATACGGCGACAATCAGACAATAATAAAGCAACCTGACTGCCGTTCTTTTTGCCCCTGGGTTTGTAGAGCTGGTTTTGACTTGTGAATGAAAAACAGTCCATACGTCGAAAAACCATGACCCATTCCACATGACCCAGACTGTGTGTTCTTCCGTCAAACTTGCAGCTTAGATTCGGACCTTAGCTTAGGAAGAAGTCTTCATTCCAAGCGGCAGCAGAGCGCTTGGGGGCGATGGATGGTAACGGCATGCCGATGTCGTCTCCAACTCGAGGTTGATATGAGCCCCACATATACGTAGCGGTCCCCACACTAAAGTTGCGACGGGCTCCATCCAGCTTGCACAGCCAAGAACAACGTTGACTCGCCGGGGCGCCGCCTCGCAGCCTCTTCCGCTCCAACCCCCAACCTCGAACCTGCAAGTTACAACCGCGTCCTTGTCCTTTTGCCATCCATCGATTCACTTACTTTTAGTTACAAGTCGGTCGCATTCACCGGCCCTTTACCTAACAACCACTTTCAAACCTCCACCGTACCTGTGACTCGTGGTGCGGCTCCTTCGCCTATATTCTATTCTCTTATCACCAACTTCGTGTCCGCAACCGCAATCAGTACTACACTCTATAGTCGCGACACTACGCAAAATGGCCGACAACTCTCTTGACCGTAGCCTTGACGAGATCCTCGCCGAGCGCAAGCCGGTAGGTAATACCTACTTTCCCCTTTCCATGTCTGCCAATTGACTTGGGCTTTGGATACATTGTGAATGGACGCTGACATGGAATGCTTGCTGCAGAATGGCCGGGGCTCAGGCTCTCGTGGTAGAGGCAACCGGGACAACGGCGGCGGCAACCGCCAGCGACGCGACAGAAATGATTACCCGCGCGATGGCGTCAGAAAGGTACGCCGCCTACATGGAGAATTGATCTCCAGTCTTACTTCAGCCTGAAGATATCCTTTTACTACAGTTGGCAAATATACTGACGATAACTCGATTGCTCCTTCATAGGTTGAATCCTCTCCTCTTCCCCTTTAGACTTTACGCTCCGCTCTTTCTCCGTCCGGTTACCTTCAGATGTCGAACGCAGCCACTCAACCCGACTTGTGCTCGATGCCTCGAATCGCGACCGAGGAGGAAGCCGGCGTAATATGGTTTGAAATTCCCAGCTAACAGCTCCCGACTTGTTGGGCGGGACAGTCCTTCAGAGATGATGCACCAAGAAACCTAGACTCGTACGTATACAAGCGCAATATTATTAGAAAGCAAGGCACTGACATGATTTGTACAGCGAATGGGTTCACGACAAGTTCGAAGAGAATGGTACGATTTAGCCGAGACAATCAAATGGGGTCCTGGAAGGCCTAGCTGACTGGTCTCTCAGACCGCCGCCGTGCCCCCAGAAGAAGACAATCTCCTGAACCCTCCAGGTAGGAGACATAACCCTGGCTGCTTCGTACCACATCTGTTACTGACATTCGAGCAGCGATCCTAGGGGATCCAAGATCCGCGTCGACAACATTCACTACGAGTTGACCCAAGAGGACCTCGAAGTAAGCATCATATTAACCTGGGAACGTTGAACACAGTTCACCATACTCACCACATACATAGGGACTCTTCTCGCGAATTGGACCCCTCGTTAAGCTCGACATGAAGTACGATCGCGCCGGTCGCTCGGAAGGAACTGCGTTCGTCACATACGAGTCTCCTCAGGATGCCAGCCGGGCTATTCGCGAGTACGACGGAGCCAACGCTGCCGGTATGTCACCGTAAATATCGGAGTTGTGGATGTCGACATATCTAACAGCAATCCAGGCCAGCCTATCCGCCTCACTCTCATGCCTAGCGGCCCCCGCCGTAACCCATTCGAGACCGCTATCAACCCTCGTCCTCTTGCCGAGCGTATCACCGTCCCTGGCGGTCGATCCCGCTCAATTTCACCCTCGCGCCGCGACCGTGACTTGGATGAGGAAGCGGCCCGCAAAGGAATTGACAGATACCGTCCTGGTGGATCCGGTCGTGGCCGTTCGCGTAGCCCGCTACCTCGCCGTGAGGGTGGTCGTCGTCCGGGCGCCCGCAGGGAAGGTGGGCGTGGTGGACGTGGCGGAAGAGGCGGGGAGAAGTCCCAGGGTGAGCGTACCCGTAATGGACGGCCCAAGAAGACCCAAGAAGAGTTGGATGCGGAGATGGAGGATTATTTTGGCGGCGGTGGTGCGAATCAAGAAAACAATGCTGCTCCTGCGGCTGAAGCCTCCAACGGGGCTGCCGCGAGTGGTCCTGCTGAAGATGACATCGATATGGGCATTGAGTGAAGAGAAGATTTGGTTCAGCGGCTGAGGTATTGGGAAGCGCAAGAGGAGGTGGTGCTTTTAAGATTGGGATATGGGTTTGCCGGACTCTGATCCAGCCCTTGTTTAGACGGTTACGGGTTCTCTCTACTTTCTTTTCCTTTGGTACGCATTATAGCATGAATCGATCCTTTCTCTAGCGCATAGGATTTGGACAGCACAAAAATACTACCTTTATCTTTCCAAGTGGTCGTTGCTCCGATGCTGCCCACAAGATGACGTGAATTTCCCATGGAGGAGGACAACCGAGACGTCCTCCGCTAAACCTATATCGTTAAGCCTTCTTCCCCTGACTAATATGATCGTCTCAAATGGATCAATAGCATCACGAACATCATAACAACCCCACAATTATAAATCACCCCTCATACGTGATATTCACTCTTCATTCACTCACGCATTTCACATTGATAGTCATCTGCTGCTCCAGATCAACAACATATACCTTGTTTACATGTGGAAATATCTCAGCAATGTCCGGAAGCACAGAGACAAAGGGGCAACAGCCCTTAGCTAAGATTGGCATCATCTCGATGGGCGACATGGGCAGTGCCCTTGCCAGCCTTCTCATCGCGAATGGCTATGCCGTTGCTACCAACTGCACCGGGAGAAGGTGAGATCCGAACGGCTCCGATGATCAATAATCCTCACTGACATCAATGACCAGCCAAGACACCATCGACCGCGCCACCGCCGTCGGCGCCGAGCTCCTCTCCACAGATGAAGCCCTCATCACCCAATGCGACGTGATCCTCTCCGTCGTTCCGCCCGCCCAAGCCGCTGCCACAGCTGAACGCATCATCACCGCTTTTAAGACTGTCTCGTCCGGACCCAACCCTCGGTCTACCCCGCTCTACTTCGCCGATTTGAACGCCATCTCCCCTTCCACCGTCAAATCCATCGCCGCCCAGTTCACCGCCGGCCTCGACCCCGACCGCGACGTCCGCTTCGTAGACGGCTGCATCCTCGGCGGCACTCCCTCTCGGAAACAGCAGACCAGCAGCAACACAGCCCTAGGCCCTTCGTCAACCGGCCCGGCGGCTCAAATTTCCACCGCATCAACCTCAACCAAACCCGTCGTCTCCTTCCCTCAAGAAGACATCCTCCACGACCCTACCACCGGCTGGTCCTACCCCTTACTCCCCACTTCGGGTCCCTGGTCCTTCACCGACGAGTCCACCTTCCCCTACCCCTACGGCAACCACTTTGCTTCGACTCTGCACATCGAACACATGCTCTCCGACCCTGACCCAAACTCTTCTGGTGCTGAAAAGCAGACCAGCGAAATAGGCCAAGCCTCCGCCCTGAAAAACGTCTACGCCTCCCTCGCAAAGGGATTCGCCGCCCTCTCCCTCCTCTCCCTCTCCACCGCGCACTCCCTTCACATCCTCCCTTCTTTTCTTTCTTCTTTAGAACGCCTAGCCCCTTCGCGACTAAACACCATGACGCGGTACGTCACTACGTTACCTCCAAAAGCGTACAGGTGGGTGCGGGAGATGGAGGAGATTAGCAAGACTTTTACCGACGAGGAAGTTGGGTGGGATGAGGACAAGGAGGATGTGTTTAAGCATGTGGCGGGGGTGTTTAGGTTTGTGGCGGACGAGACGGTTTTGGGACAGGAGAAGGTCGGGAAGAGGAGGAGGGGGTTGGATTTGGAGGATTTGTGTGAGACGTTGGGGGAGGGGTTGGAGGGGAGGAGGAGGAAGAGGATGAGGGGGGAAGGGCAGGGAGAGGGGGAGGGGGAGGAAGGGGAGGAAAGGGACGGGGCTGAGAAATGAAAGTGGTGACGTGACTGTGGATGAAGATTGATGAGAGATGATGGAGGAGGGTAGAAAGTGATAGACTGATAAAGACCTCCTCGAGAGATCTCGCTTAGACACGGGAATATCAGTATGAAACTTTCCTTTCAACAGACACACATTCTGTCATCTGTCATCACGCGAGACTGTGACGATACCTAGAGGGCCATCATTCTGGCTGCAATTGTATGTAATGCTCTCGTCTTGCGACTATCTAGAGAATCTCATGCCTACCCTAACTCGCATATCTCTTTCCTTTACACCTTTAGCACCTTAAGTAGGAGTCCTGTTACCCTTCCTCGTATATATTTTCCTTATTTTTTCAGACAACTTTACTTCTTCCCCTGGCTGTTGCCGTCGCTGTTGCTGATCCTCACCAGGTTCTTTCACCTTCACCACATACAGCGGGTTGTCAATGTCCGCTCGAAGATGAAATTCCGGAACCGTAATCTTTCTCTCCGAATCCGTCTCCAAATCTTTCCACAGATCCTCTTCTTCTTGTTCGTTGACATTGATATCATTCGTGCTGTTGTCCGTTGTGCTGTTTTCCGTTGTCTCTGTCGCTGTCTCTGTCGCAGTCGGTGCCTCTGTTTCTATTGTCTCTGTCTCTGCCTCTGTCTCTGTCGTCACCGCTGTCGCCGCTGTCATTGACTCCCTTGGCTTCTTCAAGTCCAACCATAAACTCCCGTTCGCAAGCGCACCAAACTGGTACGTAAAAATCTCCACGCCGTTCGGATCCCGCCAGAGGTACTTGTACCTGTTGTTGTCCTTGTTCTCCGTGAAGTCTGGGTCCCATGTGGGAGCATACTCATCGACCGCATCCGTGAGGCCCAGAGTCAGCTTCTCTGCCGGCCTGCGGTTCTTGAGGACACTCTTGGAGGCATCCCAGGGCAGCCGCTCGAGGTGGGCGGGCGCGACGAAGAATTGGACCCAGGAACCGGGAGAGGCGATGTCGCCTACGTTTTGCTCGCCGCGGAGGGTGCGGAGGAAGCGCTCGAGGCCTTCCATGTCGTCGTCGTCTTCCTCGGCTTCGTTGTTCTCCTCCGTACCGTCTTTGCTGCTCGTGGGGTTTTTGCGGCGATTGTCTCGGTCCTGAGGGTCGAGAGAGAGGAGACCTTGTTTGGCGCCCCAGCCTCCGCCGCCGCTTACTGTTTATTTGGAAATTTGTGAGTACATATATATGAGCGAACAGGGTGTGTAAACCAAAGTATATAGAGGCGGACTTACGGATTTCCCGGAGATGACATCCGGCTACCAATAGGCCCTGGAGAGCCTTACTGCACCTTCCAGCCAATCTCTTTTCGTCCGCAGTACTGGCTTGTTCGAGATCGAAAGGAGTTAGAAACTGCATGGAGAGATCCAAAGGAGGCTGAACCTTTGCATATTTCTGGTACACCTCATCCGGGATGATGAGAGCCCAGACCTTAACAGCGTGGCTATCCGACGTGTGCTTAAGTGGTCTGTGGCTACTGGCTCTCATGGAAAGCAGCTTCGGGATCACATCTTCGAGCTCCTTGCTGGCCGGAGCGCTCTCGCCGTCAATCTCAACCTGCTTGAGAATGTTCCCCAAACCGCTGACGATCTTGCGCGGAGATGTGATGGGGAGGAGCTGAAACCAAAGCTCACTTGGGCAGGGCTGCTTCAAGGATGTCGTTTGAATGGTGACATGAGTCCGGGTGTTTGCCTCCACGTGTATGGGACGCAGCTTCTGCTTCTCCGGTGACCGCGCCCAAGCCGAGACCTCCAATATGTGGGGTGTCGTGCCACGTTGTTGGGCTGCGGTAGAAGTAGCATAACTAGTGTTGGCGAGCGGGAGGGTGACTTGTACAGGCCGGTTGTCGCCGCGCAGGGGATTGACGCGAAACTCGAGGGCGGGAGGTGG
This sequence comes from Neurospora cerealis, assembly GCA_009806085.1. Classification (NCBI taxonomy): domain Eukaryota; kingdom Fungi; phylum Ascomycota; class Sordariomycetes; order Sordariales; family Sordariaceae; genus Neurospora; species Neurospora cerealis. The sequence continues at coordinate 282,603 of RAOY01000004.1, read as the reverse complement.
TCCAGAGGAATAGGGCATCGGCTTCTCAACCTTGGCGTTTCCCGTGGGAGCAACTTTAAGACGGCGGTACATTCGCTCGTGGAAGAAAGGATCGGTTTCATTCCTCATGTTGCTCCATGAGAAGTTTGAGTTGCCCCACAGACCAGGCAAAAGGTGTTCGCTCTGTCCACAGAGGATACTGAACCCTTCTGAAGCCAGGGTGGCGTTGGGAGCATAGCCGGGCACTTGCCATAACGGGATCTTGTCTACTACGGCAGTGACGACGTTCAACTTGTCTTTAAGTACCTCGGAATGCTCCAAGGGTCCCACTTCTGTGCGCGGGAAGAGTTCATTTACCGTGTTGAACAAAAATGTATGAGCGCATTGAACTTCCTGGAAGTAACGCAAGGAAGCGAGAATGACTAGGCAGTCCGCTCGAACCTCTGGTCCATGAGAGAGAATGCTTTGGTAGAAATGGCGTATAGCGGGGCTGATGAAGACACGTGGGTTTCGTGGCTGTTTCCCGAGAAGCGTTAGTTGTTTATTCCGAGCAGAGACAAGACGGTGGATGTACTCACATTCATTCGCTTCTTGTATATTTCTCCCGGGCTTCCGGAAAGATAGTCATCCCAGGCCTCGGGGTTTACGGCGACCGAAAGACATTTGACTGTCCTCGGGAGAGCCTTTTCGGGATCGGTGATGCCGTCTGCATTCTTTCTGTTGTCTCTGAAAGTGCTATATTGGACTTGGACTTGGTGTTTGAGGTTGGGCGTGTAAGTCTTCGTCGTTCCCCTCAAAGCATGGGATGCGCGTTGAGATGATGGTGGAGAGATTCCGGGGAACAACCCGACCCTGCCCCTGGGGACGAGCCTCAACAGCATCTCAACGTTCGTTGGCCGGGAACGTGTGCAATGACTCGCTCACCTCAACGTCCGATATCGATATGCGAAACCAGGTGACAGCAAATTGAGTTCGATACCCGGTATGCTATCGGGCCATTCGATATCGTGTGAGACCAGTTTCTTGAGTGAGTCGGAATTTTGGTCAGCAAGTGTAATGAAAGTGTCCAAGGAGCCATCGTGTCCCGTCGCTTCATCCCATTTCCATAATTCCAAAATTCGGCCGGAGTCGAATCCACACCGAGGTGAGCAGGAGACAGGGGTTGAAGTCCGTGATATGGCCCGTGCACTCGACTTGAGCCTTAGTCTATCGTCTCTCCCCCACAATCTTATCGCGGTCTGGCCAGTGACATCATGGGCGCTACCTTGACGGCCACCATCCGAACTCATCTTCGTTCTCATCAGGAACAACCAGCAGAAAGTCGACATAGCTGTACAGAGAAATTCATACTCGAGAAAAGAAAGTGGTGACGTTATAGTCCACCTTCCTCACTATTTTCCGTTGCAATCCACCCAGAGAACAACAATCGACTCTCTTCACCCACATCACAAGCGATCCCTCAATCTCAAGACCAAACACCAGTTCGCTAGAAAGACAACCACCAAATCTCGTCACAAACCTCCAAAATGGCAACAAACAGCGCAGCAGGCAACGGCGCAATCCAATCTCCTTCCTTCTCCCCGACCGCCAACCCGACTTTTGCCTCCCAAGGCCAACAACCTCCCTCCACCAGCCAAGACGCCCCCGTTTCCTCGGAGACCAAAGCCCAAATCCTCGGCAACTCCAACTCCACAACCATGTCTGATGCATCAACCGCCAGCAAAAATACCAAGGAGGGAGGAAAAGGAGCAAGCGAACACGCCCCCGGATCGAACGCGCAGGAACAGGGGGTTGCTGCTGAGGAGGGCTGGAGTGAGGAGGTGAAGGATTTGGAGAGGAGGATGGGTGATGGGCAGGGAGGGAGCGGACTGGGACGTTGAGAGACTTGAGATTTGGGAGGATGGTGTTATAATGAAGGAGGAAGGAGAGGGAAGTGAGGTGGGCTACTAGATTTTTGATGGGTGTTGAGGGAGCTGCGTTTGGGAGAGTAACGGTCGGCTATGAAGCTTACGCATGGGATAACAGGACCAGCATTGTTTTGATGGGCGATGACATTGTTAACGAAGTTAAGGATCGCATAGGGCTTTGAGCAGTTGGTTTATGGACAAATGTCGACTCCCTTCTACTCCTTCAACTCGCTGTTCTGTTCACCAGCGATATCTGCCAAACTCCAGTTGACTCCTCCTATTGACCATTTATATGCAAAACGCCCAAGTCCATATCCAACATCATCCCTTTAAACAGCCCCATTTCCAATCCAACCCAATCCAACCTAAATATCCAAGCTCCCATCATTTCATCATCCATCACATAACAACACACTTCTTATCCCCCTTCTCCCCCCTCTCCTCCTTCTCTTTCCCTTTACCCTTCCCCTTATTCTTCCCCCTCTTAATCTCCCCCGCCTCCGCCCTCTCCGCCCTCTCCCTCGCCGCCTGTTCACTGCTCTCAAACCTCATACCACCTGGCAAAAAGCTATGCGTGGTCATATCCGTCCACGTACTCCTCGCGTCGTCATCCAAATGATCTCCATTCTTCTGCTTTTTCCCTTTAACCTTCTTCTCCTTCTTCTCTTTGACGCTCTTGGTCCGACTCCGACCGCCCATCCATCCCTTCTTCTTGGCGTCAGCAATGTTCTTGGCCGCGCTCCTCTCTGCTCGGCTCTGTCGTCTGTTGAGACTCGTCGTGCGGGTGGCGCCGTTCGTCGAGGTTGAAAGGGATCTGGTTGTTGTAGGGATGGCAAGGCCGAGGCCACCAGCAGTGCTGGAGTTGGCACCGTTGCTTGCAACGCTGTAGATGGTCTCGAGCCGCTCGACGGTTGGGCGGTTTCCGAGGACGGCTGATTGCGTCTGCGGGCGCGGATGGCGTGGGACGGGAGCCAGAAGGGGAGGATCGCCCCGACGACCGGAAGCGTGTCGACCGGGCGGATCGAAGGCTCCCGAGACACCTTGTGGTGTACTGACTATTAGGGGCATCTCTTCGACTGCTGACGGTCGGCGGGAGGCTGGCTGGGAATATGCGGAGCGGTTGTTGAAGTCGTCGGCGAGAAAGTCGGGTGAAGGGTGGAAGCCTCCGGATAGACGCCGCGGAGCTCCTGAACGGCTATTCAGGCGTCTTAATTGGTCCTGGCTAGGGGCCGGTAGGTCGTAATCATTGTTCTCTACAGGAGGCGCCGAGTGTGGCAAATCTGTCGGTACTGTAGTTGGAACAATTGGCTGGTTTGAAACCAAAGGCCATGTCCCGGCGTTGGAAAGTCGTGTAACTACAGGACTGCTATTCTGTGATGGCATAATACTACCGATATGTGGTGACGGGATATGGAGGTCCAGAGCGAATGGAAAACCCGACTGCTGTGGAGGGGCAATATCTGTCTGTAAGAGAGGTAATGGTGGGTGTGACTGTTGCGAAGGTGACGCCGAGGTTGAGGCCGCGAAGTTCACCTGAGGAGAGCTCACTGTTCGGCTATCGCTTACGCTACGCGCCTGGCTTCCGCCAGTAGACGGGTTGACTGCTGCCATCTTGGGCGAATCGGGCGGAGAGACGTCGTATATGTTTTCACCTCCCACATATCGAGAGTCGCTGGAAGGGGGCCGTTGAGGCTCTTGGTAGGGGGTCAGGTGTGTCGAGTGTGTGGAACTTCCGCCACTGTGATATTGTATCGAAGACGACGAGGATTGCTGTGGTAGTGCAGGTACCGGCGGAATGGTAGAGAGGGACGGTACAGGAGAGGTAGCGGATCCGGTTCGTGGGATTGGTACCGCTGTATGACTTCGACGTGGCTCCAACATGGATTTCGGCCGGCGCATTTCGTCGAGGTAATCGTCTATTTGAGCCGACGTGACGGTGGCTGGGATAACGGGCGGAATGGCATGGCGCAGGAAAGCCGGCAAGTCACCGGGGTCCTCCTTTTGGTACGGAGGTGGAGGAGGAACCCAATTGTCTGCGTCGCTCTCATGAGGATGTTCGGCTCGGCCATCAGCGCGACGGTACTCGACAGAACCAGCAGCAGCAGCTTGCGGGCGTAAGCGGCGATTGGCAGCAGCAGCAGTGGCGGCACGCCTGAGAGTAGGAGCTGATCGAGGGCTGGCATGGGCGTAGGGTGACTCCAAGGCCTCTTGCTCCTCTATCGACGCGAATTCTTCGGTATCCTCGGTTATCGAAGGTGCTTCAATCCGGGGAATAGGAAGTGCTCCAACACGACGAGGTACGAGAGGGTCGTCATCCTCCTGAACTGACGCTGAAGGCTGGCTGGGAAGTGACGAAGCAGACGGAAGTGCTGGGACAGGAGGAACGGGTCCTGCGCTGGTAGCAGCCCGCATCAAGCCGCCACGACTCCCTCTCTTTTGCATAACCGTTCTCCGGCGTACAATAGCGACCTCGGCTTCCATGTCTCGGTGTTCTTCCTCCAACACCTCAGGTTCTTTGGATCCCACATCGATATCAATCTCGACAGTAGAGCCATTCTCCAAACCGTAGTCGAAGTCGATCACTGTGATCCGACCACCATCCACAAAGTCAAAGCCATCATCCTCCGTGATAGGCTTCGTGGGTGTTATTCCTCGAGCACCGATGATCATGCGTTCCTTCACTGACGAATCCTCAAAGTCTCCAACCCATTTCACCATATGTACCCCTTCAAGATGGCCGATTTTGCGTCCTGCGATGAGCTTGTTGCGCAGCTTGTCGAGCGCTTGCCATTGAGGGACCCTGGATGGATCACTATCCTGCGTGCGTGAACCATTTCGTGGTGGCGGTTGACTGTTGCGGCGGTTCAGAGCACTCGAGTTCGAGGCACCTTCATTGCCTGTGCTGGTCGTTTCGGGTGTCGCATCCAAATCCTCGGGAATGCCGTAGATCCAAACATCCTTGCCTTGAAAACCAGCCGACACGAGCTCTCCATGGTAAGAGGCCGCGGGTAGAGTACATGGTACTAGTTTGGGTTGCGAGGTAGGGTTCGGTATTGGCCCGGTGAAGTATGTTGTGCCGTTTCGTAGGTCATCGATCCGTACAGCCCTGAAGATCTCGTAACTGCGGTCGTACGTGAACGTCCAACCTGCCTCCTCGTATTTCCCATTCTGCATCAAGACAGCGTGGCTGCAATCGCGACTCGTGTTGGGGAAGAGGATCGAGGTGGTCCATAATGCACTAATATCATCCTCCACCGAACAACTGCCCGGGTCGTAGTAGGGCGCGGTTAGAATCACGGTGTTAGGCTGTGGCGCATGAACCGTAGTACCCAGAATCTGTGTCCCGTCGAACGAAAAGGTCAATGAATCGACAGCTTCACATTTGACGGCTCTTCTCTCGGTTGATGTTGCGTTGGGATTGAGTGAAGAGACCTCGATGCCGCCCTCGTAAGCCGCCGCCAGAACTCCGCCACATGGTGAAAGCGCAATCGCACGAGGGCTGTTGTCCAGAATCAGTGACTGGGTCCGTCTCGGGGGTGTTGACTTGAGGTCGTAGATGTCGATTTGCATTTCGGTCAGCAGAACTGCCAGCACGGTTCCCTCATCGTTGATACACGTGGCGGCAGGACGGCGCAAGATCTTGAACTCTCTTGTAACGGCAATGTCCCGTCGTCTAACATCGATCACATGTATCCGAGAGGAGTTGTAGGCTAGCAAGTGGTGGCCCTTTGGCGACGGGCTGAATTGGATGCCATCTCCACCTGGCGCAGACGAAGAGCTGATCGAGTTGGATATGAGCTTGATGATGGTCTTCCTTGGTCGTAAGTATGCCTCGAACAGATTCCGTTTGACCTCCTTTGCGAATAGCCTTCGAAGCCTGGGGAGATCGTCTTCGCTAACGGTTGGAGGCGAGGCATTGTGGTGGCTCAGAGCGTAGGATGGGCAATTGGATAAGTGGTAGGCGTATAGGTGGGCCTGCTGAGCGACGCTTCTCCATTTCGAGTTGAGCAGCACCAGCGAAGCGAAGCCATTCGCATCGACGGCTTGGAGGATCCTACAACACTGTTTGTGATTAGGAATGCGAGTGCGAAACACGGGAAATAGAGAAAAGACGATGAGAACTAGTAAACGAGGACGCACTGCTGGATTATTTCGTCCGGTAATCTCAAAAATCCTGTCGGGCCCGAAGAGTGAAGGCTGTCGGGTGTTGTAATAGCGGGCTTCTCGATGGAAGAGCGTCTGCCCTCGTCGACCGTGATGGTTGCCATCGCGCAAACCACACTCTGTGTAGGGCTGGAATGTAATCACGGCAGCCGAGCCGGGAGGATATTGGGCTGCTGGGTAGAAGAATGTCACCAGAAAGAGAAGACGAAGGTGTCGGACATTGATTGATTTTAGAGACGATAATGCTGGTTCATTCTTTGTGTAGTCTTGTGTCTTGTTGTTGTAGTGTGAAGGTAAGGTATGTACACGAAAGAGAGTATCACCGGGCTGGAGATACAGTATCGAACATAACGAAGAGAGATTGTAAAAAGAGAAATAGAGAGAGAAAGAAGGTAAAAACACGAGACGGGATGAACATGACAGGAACGACAAGTTAAAAGACGGGATGGCTCTTTCTCACTGGCCGCACTGGCCGCACACTGGATGGCAGGCCGACCAGGACGGGTGCACTGCAGTTTATGGTTGGGGGCTGGCACGGCCGACCTGGCGCCAATGTTCGCTAGAGATGCCAGCGCTAGAAGAAGCTAGGGGCGGCAACGGCATGGCGGCAATCAGCCAGCGGGCATGGCCCCAATTAAGTGATTTTCTGGACGGGAGGCCACTCAGTGGGTACCGGTTGGCACCGGATTGACACCCGTGAATGGGGTTGCCATGGTCCATCTACAGCCCTAAAACAAGACGGGATCGAGGGGCTTACAAATGGCGGCGATCAGCGGAAGGTTTCAGAGACCAACTCGGAGCCTCTCACCCGGCTTCTCTGAACTAGGCAACTCTATACCTAGGTAGAGGTAGCGTAGTTAGTAGGTAGTGCTTGGAGACACGAAGAACTTTGGGAGACTCGGGCCCGGCTCTTATGACTCGAAATGACCCGAGCAAGAGAACAATATTGATCAGGAACAATAGAGATAGTGTAGGGTCTCTGACCCTGCATTACTGGGTGGTATTTGCGACTTTTTCGAGGCCCTGGAGGCCAGCCAGAGTCAGCGAACAAGTGGACTGTGGAGGTGGGCTTCGTAAGCCGCCAAACAGATCGGCCTGCTGCGTACTCCATCAACCATTCATCGTCACAGTTCAGCAGTCATGGCAACGTCCCTCCTGGTCCATCAGCTGAATCGTATAGCAACTAGCGACAAAGAAACTATGGGTGAAACTTGTACTCAGTAGTCTAAGTGCCAGAGATCGATTTGTGTTCCAGACGGAGGTTTCCAAGGCGAGTGTATAGTCCTGTTTCGGTTCGAGACTTTTGACGTCTTCAAACGGCAATACATCAAGGTTGCCAATGTATTCTTCAGCCTTCACCGCCAGCGGTTTCGACTTGAAGCGGTTATGCTGTGCTCGTTGGGGCTCTTTGAGGCCAATTAGGTTGCCATGGTGGCGTAAAAAGGACAGAACCAGATCCCAAAGGCCGTCAAGGCTATGAGATCCTCCGGTTACGTTCTCGGTTTGGTACCCTCTTTATCTATCCTTTGGCGGCCGCGCAATGACTTAAACCCCTTGGCTTTTGTCCCCCGGATAAGTCGAGGAACCAAACTTGGGTCTTCATAGCCCCTCAATGCCCCTTTTGTTGACAAGGTGAACAGTCTGTAGAGAGTTGTTGATCTCTTGAGAGTGACTTGGATCACCCTTCGCCTCCAAACTCCGGGTCACAGCCCACCCGGCAATAAGGTACGCCTACGACCGAACGCCCAATACATAGGTAACATGTACAGTCATAAATAGCATGCGTTGTGCAACGGCACATCACAAGATGGCGTGCAAGTGCGCATATGGGAGGCGTGGATCTGAGAAGACTCAGCCATTCAGATCTGTATCTCTGACTGGGATGAAACGATAAAGAAAAGAGAAGTTCATGTGTACGTGTGGCATCTGCCTGTCCAAGCCCAGTCGTTGGCGATATCGAAGCATGTCGGCAATTGCTCAGCGTAAAGGGGGCAGAGGGGTAAGAACAGTGAATCTTGAGGAATAACCATCAGGTAGGTAGAAAGTAGACACTCCCCGTCGGTGAGAATCCTCCAAGGAACTTCCGGCGGTACCGGATCAAGGATACCGTCTCTGCCGTGTTTGCCCCTCCCACCTATTCATCCCCACGGTAACGACTTCAGACTCGGTCTTTCGCTACCGATCTGGCGTTTCATCAATCTTGAAGATCCGAGTCTCTGTGCCTCCTTGGAGCACGTAGCCACGGATACGTCGCAGCATCAATAAGGGGTAGGTGAGTATCTGGAGGTTCGAAATGCTGCTGCCTGCTTCATTTGTCCCCATTGTTCATGGAGTTGCTGACGGTGTTTTCCTCTTTCTGGGGTTCGGACTCGTGCGCATCGAAGAGCCAATTTTCTGATTTGTCGACAATTTCTGAACCGCGAAAGGGATTTCGCATCATCAAGGATGTTTCATTTGACAAACCAACACTCCAAATCAGATTCTGAAGTCTGTCTGACGATGACCATACAACAATAGAGAGGAAGAATTTGAAGATGCAAGGAACGTAAGATGGACAAATCGTGTAAAGAAGAATGTCTTGGCGCAACTAACCCCAAATCTTGGCACATGTTCATCGACAAGTCCGTCTCCACTGGAGCTCTCCTCCGCACTTACAGGGGTCTTAATTGTAACAGAACAACTTGAAAACTTGCATGTGCAATCGCGGGTTTGCGCGTCATAACCTTTACATACGCGACAAACACGTCCTCCAAATAATTGTGATTTACCTTTAACTTCTTTCCTCCTCTTGTATGAATCGCAGCTTCATCCGACTCTTCAGCCGTCTAATCACTTCCGGATTCTCGCAATTCTATCGGCCAGCCTCAACAATGTGTCCGCCCAGTCGCCCAACCCGCAGCGCAAAGTCGCGGGCGGCAACCAAAATCACTTCGGCCACCATGGAGGAATCCAGCGTTGAGGAGACCAGCGCGAAAAAGGTTACCCGGGGCAGGGGTGGTGTCAAGAAGGAGGTTGTCGAGGAGAAGAAGGTCGTCGTCAAGAAAGTCGCTGCGACAAAGCGCAAAGGAAAAGCCCAGGAGGATGAGAACGACGACGGTGCCGAAGACATCGAGAACAAGGACTCCGTCCAAGAAGAAACGAAAAAGCCGGCTCCCAAAAAGCGCAAGACCAAGGCTTCTGAAGAGGATGCCACTCCCTTAGCAGTCAGGACACCGGTTGAGTCAATGAAGAGGAAGCTATACATCGGAGCCCATGTTAGCAGCGCCGGAGGTATGTCTTGCCGCCCATCGTTTTACATACTTTTCCCTTTCCTTGAAACCTCTTAATCACTAACCAAACCACTGTCCCAACCAGGCGTCCAAAACTCCATCACCAACGCCCTCCACATCGGTGCCAATGCCTTCGCCGTCTTCCTCAAATCCCAACGCAAATGGGTATCCCCGCCTCTCGACCCCTCCGCCGCTTCCGACTTCGCCCGCCTCGCCTCTCTCCACTCCTACTCCCCCTCCTTACACGTCCTCCCGCACGGCTCCTACCTCGTCAACCTCGCCCAGGTCGACAAGACCAAAGCCGACCAAGCCTACGCCAACTTCGTCGACGACCTGCAACGGTGTTTTGCGCTGGGCATCAAGCTGTACAACTTCCACCCCGGCTCGACGGGCGGGGAACCCATCGAGGAAGCGTGCGCGCGGATTTCTAGCCAATTAAACCGGGCTCATAAGGAGAAGGGGACGGGGGAGGTGGTGACGGTTATAGAGAATATGTGCGGCTCCGGCAACGTGATCGGCTCGCGGTTCGAGGAACTCATAATGATTATTGATGGAGTGGAGGATAAGAGCCGCGTGGGCGTGTGTATTGATACGTGCCATGCTTTCGCGGCGGGATACGATTTGCGCACGCCCGAGGCTTTCGAAAAAACCATGAAACAATTTGACGAGATTGTTGGGTTGAAGTATCTCAAGGCTTTTCACTTGAACGATAGCAAAGCCCCTTTTGGGTCGAATCGGGATTTGCACGCCAACATTGGCACGGGCTTTTTAGGGCTGAGGGCGTTTCATAACCTGATGAACTATGAGGCGGTGCAGGGGTTGCCGATGGTGTTGGAGACGCCGATAGAGGAGAAGGGGGCGGATGGGAAGATGGTGGAGAATAAGCAGATCTGGGCGGATGAGATTAAGCTGTTGGAGAGTTTGGTGGGGATGGATGCGGAGAGCGAGGAGTTCAAGGCGAAGGAGGAGGAGTTGCAAAAAAGGGGCGCGAGCGAGAGGGCGAAGATCCAGGAGCAGGTGGATAAGAAGGCTGAGAAGGACGTGAAGAAGGCGGAGAAGGATGCGGCGAAGGGAGCTGGGAAAGGGAAGAAGGGGGCTGCGGCTGCGGGAGGGTCGATAGCGAGTTTCTTCAAGAAGAAGGTGAAGGAGGAGAGTGAGGGGGAGGATAACGAGTAAGACCTTATGACCAAGGGGATAAAAAGCATGGAGAGTGCCTGTATGATTTTGTCATGTTCTATTGGTTAACGACCATGGACAAACGCTATTTAACTATGGAGTTGGGGGTATGATGCTTTGAAGCTTGTATGTATAGCAGTGCATAGACAGGCGCCACCATAAAAGGGGTAATGGAAAAGAAATGTATATCCATCTTAGTAAAGAAATTAGAAAGCCCACCATCATGGTCAGCAATGCCCTTTGATCTTAATAAAACCTCGATGCCTTGCCTGTCAACTCCTTGTTTGTCCATAACCACTCGGCCCAGCACGATGTATAGCAAAGTAAAGTGATTCACAACACCCTCAAAATGAACCCCCTGAGCACTCGCTCTCCCCTCAACGAAGGCTAATTCACCTCCTCCCCCTCGACCAAGCCTCAACCTTCCCCATCCACCCCCTCAACCCCACGCCCCTCTCACAATTCGCCTCCAACCACCCCTCCATCCGTTCTCTAACCGTCGTCAACCCCTTCAGCACCGGCATCTTCCCTGGCACATCCTCCTCATCCACATAGCTCCCGGGGTTCAGCAACAAATCAAAACAATGACCCCAAATATCCGTCTGCCAATACCTCTTCAGGTTCTCCCTGATCTTATACCTCTTCTGATCATTCCCACCTAGGCCACCGAACGACCTGGAATGGGAAGTTCCGCAAGGCACCGTATCGATGTATTTGCCAAATAGTAAAGCATGCACCACGCCGGCAAGACCATGGTAATCAATCTGCCACGTCCAGCTTCTCCCCTCTCTCATCTCAGCGCAGTCCTGCGCCGTAGGCTTCCAGTCCGCTACGAACTGCACGTCTTCTCTGAACTGCTGGAAATCAATGCCCCTCCCGAAATCGATCAGCGTCAGTCCGCGCGCAGCCCACCCGCCGGAGCCGTCGGCGTGGTACTGGTTCGTCGGCAGAATATCGGTCGTCGTCGGCAAACGCAGGAGACAGTTATCGACTTTGACGTCGCCGTGCATGATACCCACCGAGTGCAATGCTTCGATAGCCCGGAAAAGTTCGACGGTGAAGAACATGGCTAGTTGCTCGTCCATTACGCCCGAAGGCTCGGATCGGAAGAGGTTGATCACATCGAGTAAGGTGCCGTGCTGGAAAAAGGGGAGGAAAAGGAAACCTTCGTCTTGGTAGAGGTGGAGTTCGAGGGCGGGGCTGAGGGAGGCGAGGGCGCGGTGGTGGAGGGAAGTGTTGGCGGCCTGGAGGCGGGTGTGCGAGAGACGCATCATGTAGAATTCCCAGGCTGTCGGGGGTTGTTCCATCTTGAGGGCTTCGCGGGGGTGGCGGATTAGGTGGGCTGGGAGGTTGTTGTTCTCGTTCTGTTGTTGTCCGTAGCCATAACCGGTTTGGGGGGCGGCCTTGGTGGGCTTGGAGTTCTCGACTAGGTAGACGGGCGCATAGGCACCGGCGCCGAGTTCCTTCTTGATGGTGTACTTGGTGCTAGGATTGCCAGGGAGCTGCAGCATGATAGGATGCGGCTCGTTCAGGGAATCGCGCTTGTCGGCTGAGGTGCTCTTCCTACCGCGTTTGCTAGCCGCGGACTGGGCTTGAGCGAACTTGCGGATCTCGGCGCCCTTGCGGAACTTCTCGTGGCGGTGGTCGTAGAAGCCCTCGTAGGAGGTGAGGGGAGGGTAAATGTTGGCCAGGATCTTCTTGCGGACGAGGTCGTCGACGGGGTTGCACTGCAACTCTTTGATGATAGGTCCTGGAAGCCTGGGCGCGAGAGGAGAGACCGCTCTGTGTGCCAACGGTGATGTAGTAACTGACTTGGCGGCAAGAGGGGACCTGGCTGCCGGCTGATCCTGGTTTAACTGGTCATGAAAGACCGGAATCGGGGAGAACTTCTTGTGCGGCTCCTCCTCATCCTCCTCCTCCTCCTCGTCATCTTCCTCGGGGATCTCACGCAGCGGACTGCTCTCCGGCTCGAGCATATCCTCATCTTCATTCTCAGAATACTCGCCTTCCTCCTCTTCACCATCAACAGACATGTCATCCTTCATATCATGACCCAGGCCCGGTGCCTTAGACGGGGTCTTGGTGAGAATAGGGTGATGCATGTTGGGGTGGTGATACGTGACGTCGAGCGACGAGAACTCGGTCCTCTCCGTGATGGGCGTCATGAAGGGCAGGCGGTTGTTAGCCACTTCTACCGGATCTCGGTACGGCCTTCTGGTGGGGACGTAGTCTGCGGGAGGGACTGGCACGAAGATATTCCTCGTCCTAGGAGGAGATTCTTGAGCTGCGGGTGGAGGTTGTTGAGTGAACCGGCGTTCACCCTGGCCTGAGTTTTCGTCTGGAAACCTGTTGTGGTTGACTTGTGAATGAGACGTTTCAGGTTGTTGGTTGAGCTCTTCGTCCAAAACATCCGTCATCTCTTGGTCTTCGTCCCCACCGCCTTGGTAATTAGGAATGTGTTTTCGCGCTGTGAAGTCGGACCACTCGCTCTTAACGTCGTCATCCCCGTCTGCAACATCTGTTTCTTCGACAGCCTCCACAACTGTGGTCTCATCTCCTGCCTCACTGGTCGCAAGGTTTCTGGACGTGTCGTCCACACCGCAAGTATAATCATCCGAATCATACCGTTCCTCGTCGTCGCTCAAACCGGCTTTTGCTGCAGGTTTCAGCGGAGCGTTGAAGATGTCGTAGATATCATCTGTTGCTGCCTTCGTGTGCAGCGTCATGGTTGGTTCTGATGACGAGCCTCTCTTCTTCATCTTTGGCCCAGAAGGAGAATCCAGCTTGGCTTTGACTATGGTTGTCCGTTAGCAAGTTTTACGTTTCGTCGGCGTGGGATGCGAGTGCATACTGATCTGTGTCTCGTTCACCTCAATCACCTTTTTCTTCTTGGCGCTCCTGCCAGCCTTGTGTTCGGGGTAGATGGGCTTCCCGTTTTCGTCCAGTTTCAAAACATCATGGTAGGCCACAATTTTCGTCGACGCCATCTCTAACGTCAGGTCCTCCATATTTTCGTCCCTTTTTGGAGTCAACATCGCATCTAGTGGTCGCTTCTTTCTCTCGTCCTCCCAGACCACATCTAGCCAACCTCTTCGAGCAGCCCATAACTCTTCAAAACTCAACTCCGTACCGGGCTCGTCTGGCGTAGGGTAGATCACTCTAAGGTCAACGAATACCCGCTCCCGCTTACCCGTTACCGGATTCACCGTCACCTGGGATTGAGAGTGGTGTATTGGAATATGTGATTGAGAAAGTTGTTGCTTGTTCATCATCATCATAGGATTCGTAGTCTTGGTCTGTAAAATAACATACAAAAATGAGTGCGCCAGAACGCCGAGCGCACCACCCATCGTAAACAATTAGTCCTATTCTTGATCAACATCGGTTTTAAGGAGAGGAAAAGGAGTAAGGGGGAGGTTAAGGGGACATAAGACTTACCGTATCTCTGAATACCTGCATCTTCTGCGCTGGTTTCTTTCCACCAGCCTTGAGCACCTCGCCAGCCCACGGCTTCGGCTCCACGGTATTCTCCTTCTTCCGATCGGACAAGCTCCCAATACTATCCCATCCCTTCGACCCAGCCCCCAGAGAGCCTAGCGCCGGTTGTTGCGCAGCCGCATCGGCATCCGAAAAGATAGCCAGCTTACCCTTCGGCTTCGACGGTCCTGCAGCTGCTCCTCCAACGCCCATATTCGGTCTCGGCGCCTGCGGATCCCGAGGCAACCTTTCCACGCCCGCCGCCATGAACGGATCTGACTTGACGCCCAGCGCCTTTCTGACCACTGGCAGCACGGGAACGCTGTTGCTTTGATCCTCAGCACCCTCAGGAAGCGCCGCCCGCCGTTGCTCAAACTCGCCAAACTTCCTTACCAGCCTTGATACCGGCCTGGCCTCCTTTTCAATGCCCATCTTGTAAACCTCCTCGGCCTGCGCCCATCGGCCCTCGCCCTCCAGGTACGCCGCAAACTCCTCGTAGTACAGCGCCAGCTGGTCGCCGATCTGGTGCCTCGAGAGGAAGACGAATGCCTCGCGGGGCGCATCGCTGAACATGCGAATATAGTGCAGCCACATCTTCAGATACCGCGCATCGTTACGGTACTGGGCGTTGCCGACGAAGGCGCGGGTGGCGCGCTCGAGCAGCAGATGCAGTTGCGACTGCGGTGTGGCCGAGGCGGACGGGTAGGCGTCGAGAGTCCAGCGGACGTAGCGGTCGTAGATGTCGAGGGGGTCATCTTGCTCTTCGGGGTTGAAGGCGGCAAGCTCGGCTTCGTATTCGGCGCGGATGGCGTCGTTGACGGACTTGACTTCGGTAGGGTTCGGGGTCGGTGTTAGTTGCGGTGCGAGCGCTTGCCTAGAGCCGCTGGCGCCATGTGAAGGAGAGAAGAATTCTGCGAGTTTGCGGGCGGAGCGGCCGCTGGGAAGGGCTTGGATGTTCTCTTTGTGGGATTCGATAATGTCGAAGTTGACTGAGTCATCTTGAGGTGCCATCTTGTCTGACGTCTCTGTTGTTGCGTGTAAGAAGGCGGAGTCGCCCGCGCTCGTGGAAGTTTCGATCGCTCAATTTCTGGGATGCGATAATGTCAAAAGGCACGGAGCCAGCAATATGTTGTTGTTGTTTTCTTGCGTTAATAAGGTCCCGCGATCGGGAAAGTGTGTCGCTAGTTCGTTGTCGCTAAAGTTGACCTTCTTTCACCAATTCATTTGGGAGACGCGATAGGGAGGGACGTGTTTGAGTCCGTACAGTATAAAGAAGCGACGACCTTTGCGATCTAGTTCTAGACCATGCTGAATTGGGTTGAAGGAAGAGGGGCATGTGGATTTTCTTTGCTTGTTGATTCACCCTAACCAAATAATCATGCAAGTCACCATAGCAACCGCGCGGGCAGCTGGCAAGCGTTTTTGGCAGCGGCTTCCGTCTGCGAAGTGGTGTGCCGGCAGGCAGGAACTTCCTGCAGGGACTGAGAAAGCGGGGTTTACTAGAAAGCCACATCGCATGCCAATGGGGCTGGTGAAATCTTCAGCCACATCTCTTCTCTCCGCCCCGGTTCAACGGTCGCCGCGACTCGGGATCATCACGATGGATCGATGGATCAAGCGCACGTCATTCTAGAAACCCTTGTCTAGGATTCGGCTTGTCCATCAAGGTGTCCGGGGCAACACGGGCGAGCGGGGCTTGTTTACGGAGCTGTTGCCGTTGTTGTTTTGTTCCTGTTCGACAGGCGGGGCTCTTCGATATAAGCGGCCATGAATAACCGAAAACAGGCTAGACATCGATAGACTCTTATGAAAAGTCGCAATTACAGCATGCTTTTCTACGTGCCTAATTCAGCTTCTCAGGACGCAAACATCTGTGAGATCCTGACCTCTTTCGGGAAACAGCGGTGATAGCCTCTAGCGGACCTGACAAGAAGGCACTACTGTAACAGGGGTGCCGTGTTGGTACCGGTAGCCCGGAGCGGGCCGGGAATGGGAACGGGGAATCACGGGGAAAGGGGAGAAACAGACGTCCAACACTACCGATCCATGTCACAAACTTGCATGTGGTTCCTGCCAACGCATATGGGGTAAAAGAAACTTGGTATTGATCATTAAAGTTCTATGTCATTCCGCCATTTTCATTAGCCATACCCGCGTCCTTTGGTCATCCGAGGTAACAAATGTCGATCAACCGGTCACCCCTAGAACCCTTCCCAGGTTCCGATTCCATCCGAACGGGTCCCCATCATCAGCATGCAACCACTTAGAGCTCAACAGCCTTGCGGAAGTTCTCGCCGGCATAGATGGCGTTGTCGCCAAGCTCCTCCTCGATGCGGAGGATCTGGTTGAGCTTGGCAAGACGCTCGGAACGGGCAGGAGCACCGGTCTTGATCTGGCCAGAGCGGATACCAACGACAATGTCGGCAATGGTGACATCCTCCGTCTCACCGGAGCGGTGAGAGACCATGACACCCCAGCCATCGGCGTAGGAGTCCTTGGCAGCCTGGATGGACTCGGAAAGGGTACCGATCTGGTTGACCTTGAGGAGGAGGGCGTTGGCAGCCTTGAGCTCGATGGCCTTCTTGATGCGGAGGGGGTTGGTGACGGTCAAGTCATCAGCAACGAGCTGGATGTCCTGGGTCTTGTAGAAGTAGCTCCAGGCCTCCCAGTCATCCTCAGCGAAGGGATCCTCGATGGAGACGATGGGGTACTTCTTGCAGAGCTCGGAGTAGAGGTTGGCGAGCTCCTCATAGGTGAGCCACTTGGAGGGGTCGGACTCGGGGTTCTTGAAGTCGAGGTCGTACTTCTTGACGTCCTCCTTGTAGAACTCGCTGGAAGCGACATCCATGGCGATCTTGACCTGGCCAGTGTAGCCGGCCTTCTCGATGGCCTCGGTGATGAGGTCGAGGGCCTCCTCGGGGTTCTGAATATCGGGAGCGACACCACCCTCGTCACCGACGTTGCCAGCGGACTGGCCGTACTTCTTCTTGGCGAGGCTCTTGAGGATCTGGTACACCTCAGCACCCTGGCGGAGGGCCTCAGAGAAGGAAGGAGCGGCAGAGGGGACGATCATGAACTCCTGGAAGGCGAGACGGCCACCGGCGTGGGAACTGTCGGATCGTTAGCTCAGTGCTTCGCAACCAGGGAGTTGGGGGCTCTAGACATACCCGCCGTTGAGGACGTTCATGAAGGGAACGGGAAGGACATAGGGCTTCTTGGTGCCAGCAAGGTCGGAGATGTGAGCATAGAGGGGAACGCCCTTCTCAGCAGCACCGGCCTTGGCAACGGCGAGCGAGACACCGAGGATGGCGTTGGCGCCGAGCTTGGTCTTGTTGGGGGTGCCATCGAGGTCGATGAGGAACTTGTCAACCTTGGACTGGTCCTTGACGTCAATGTTCTCCTTGATGAGAGCGGGGCCGATGACCTCATTCACGTTCTTGACGGCCTTGAGAACACCCTTGCCAGCCCACTTGGTCTTGTCACCATCGCGGAGCTCGCAAGCCTCGTGCTGGCCTGTTGAAGGTTGTTGTTAGTATGGTGTACATGTCTATCGAAGAGTGGATGAGGGAGTGTCGGTCTGACGTACCAGTGGAGGCACCAGAGGGGACAATGGCGCGGTGAAGGCCGAGCTCAGTAACAACGTCAACCTCAACGGTCGGGTTGCCACGAGAGTCGTAGACGTAGCGAGCGTGGATCTTGGAGATGGGCATTTTGAATCTGTTGACAGCTTGATGTTAGCTTTGTGTACTTGTTGATGTGACCGTTGAGAACGCGATAATCCTTTTGAAGTGTAAAAGGCACACCAGGTGAGCTTGGTGGGGTAGGACAGACTGTTTGTTGTTGCGACAGGATGAAGGTGAGGAGGTTGGAGGAAAGGTTCAAGATGAAGAGAGGATGACGGGACCGGCTTTATTAGATGATTCTGCTCAACTATGAGCTGGGATGAGAAGGGTCACAGGTGGATATATCCCGCAGGACAAGAATATTCTGACGAGTTGAACCAAGCCTCGTCGAGGAGTAACAGGATGGCGGGGCTGTATCAGACTCGAGCGGTGTCGGAGGACATCACCATCATAAGGGGACCAGGGCTGACTGAAGTAGAAGTGAAGCAACGCGGGATAGGTACTTACAGGTTGGTATGTCTGGTATGGACAAAAGGTGGTGATAGTTTCGAGAAGGAGAAGAGAGGAGAGAAGTGCAAGTGGGAGAGAGCAGGATATTAAATCTGGACGAGGCCTGGCGACTTCGACAAGCTGGAAGATGAGAGGACGCAATTGAGGCGGGGAGGTGGGGTGATCCTCACAAGTAGAGGGAACGCCCCTCCTGTTAATCAATGCCAAGCCGTTGCTGTACCCTTGCTGGCGTCTGCAGCTAGGGAGCTCTTCCCGGTAACAGGAGCTTGCGCAGGGTACGTACCGGGTACCTGGCCACCTAATCCTGACGCAGTGCTGGCCGTGACTGACTGAGAGAAACTCTCGCAACGAGAAGCTGCAGCTGCAGAGCGAGGTGGGCACCTTAAGTTGTTCTCATTTGGCGGATTGCTGTGACGTCCATTGAGAGCGAGGGACGCACAGTCAGCGGCGAGCGAGACATCTGCACCGCACTGCGAGAGACAAGTTGACCGACGATGAGGTGAAGAAGAACCTTGCAAGCCTTGACAGCTTCGCCTACAATTGCCATCCAGTGACGCTCCCACTTGGCTGAAGACATTCGGTGCCATTGGCGGACCACCCACGGGAGCCACCCCTCCTCCGTCAATCCTCCGTCTGGACTCCTACGCGAATCCGTCGTCGGCCCTTTCCTGGCCATGACCCTGGCATTTTGCATTTCACAATGTCAACCGGGGACCAACTCGAAACACCAAAGGCAGAGGTCTCGAGACGGATGGGGCGAAACTGTCTCTTTCGTTTCACTCGATGGCAGGCTGTTGTGATGAGTCGACGGGAGTCGGTACTACGACCCTGAGCCTCTATTTCTGGCGCGGTCTCAACAAAAAGGCCAAGACATCCAAGGCGGACGGAGGAGGCCGGTCTGCCTGACCTCTTCATTGTTGAGCATTTCACGATGCAAAATTCTTGCAGTCTTTCATTAGGGCAGGCAACCTTCTCAATTTGATATCTTTTTGGTGCCGGTGCCTATTTCCGAACGTCATATGCGTCTAAGGTCTGGCGCCGTGAGCTAAAAGTCAATGGACTCCTCCGAACCCTCCACATCCCGGTGCTTCTGTCGGCCAAAAACGAAGCTACCCCGCCGTGTCCGCAGAAGATTCGGGAAGATTTGCGGTCCGGAAGCTCTGAACACCGCCAATGCCCAAGCCTCCGTCGACCGGCCTGGACGGAGCAGCTGCCGATAGCATATAAATGCCGTCCCCGGCCACGTTCGGTGGAATACAAGCTATCACGGATCGATCGGCCCAGCTCAACGCGTGCTCCAGTCTCTGGCGTTTTGCTGTATGGATCCTTGATCAATGGAGCCAAACTCCGTCATCAGGCTCCTCCGTGGGGGATTCTGTTATCAATGGCAATTTCACCCCACGCTGACGACTTTTGGTTGTGTGCCTCTTTGTTGGTGGCTCACCCTCATCATCCAGTCGGCGAGTCTTCACCAGCCTCAGAACAAAAGCTGACAAGTTTGAAAGTTCATAAACTGTTGCGAATGGAGATTCAATGAATCCCAACTACCCCGAACAGAGACCCAGCTAGGACTCTTGGAGGCAGAGCAAGCATATATTTTGCATGAGTCTGCTTCTTTTCATCTGGTAGTTTCAGGCCTGTAAGTTTAGTCTTCTAATATATGTCATTTTGGTTCAAAGATCGGGTCGAACACGGGCGTCTTACCAAGATCCGTGATCATTGCTAGGTTTGATCTACTTAGAACGCGGTTGATTGCTGTCAAAGTCAAAGTTGACTGGAGACAACGCACTGCAACGTCTTGTTAATTGCTTCCGTTACCGATTTGACCGATCGAGCCCTATTCAGGACCCTGCATCTTTGACATTTGACATTGACATTGACACAATGGCATTGCAATGCAGAGGTATGCTCTCAACTCGGATGCCGCGACTCACTCACTTCGTTACATGCTCCCGCCGCATACCGCAAAACGCACATTTGCGAGGGCGTTGCATGGACCATCACTGTGTGACCGAATTTAAGTTTCAATGGAAAAGACACCAGTGTGTTTGGGGCAGTTGCTGGCTACAGTTGGCTGAGCTTCCAGACCGCCTGCCGAATCGAGCATAATGCCGTCCATTCAACTCACAAAGACATCGCCAGAGCCAACCAATGTTGTGCTGTTCAGGGGACGTCAAGCGCCCCAGGCACCTCACGGTGCAACCCGTAGTGGGCAGGTGGCATGGAGGGGCTTCGAGGGATTCCCTCCAATCACCCGACTCAAGGCAGGGATTGCCGGTGCCTCACAAAAATTGTTAACGCGACCGCTTGCTGTGCGTCCTCACTCACTGCCTGCAAACGTCCGTCTCATTCTGTACGGTCATCTCATTCGGTTCTGCGGCTGTTTGTGTGCTGTACTATACGTAACCGGGCTATTTGGCAGGACGATACGCAGCCGGTTCCACTGTACTTATAAGGACATTCTTTCTTCCTCATTTGTTTACATTGTTGGCCATCATGATTCGCAATTGTCTCTCTCTTCGGCCTGCTTGTCAAGGAGCACGAAGTGTTCTGCCTCGATCCAAGACCTCACTTTTGGGAACTCACCAAGCCACGACCAGATTCGCCGCCTCACTGTAAGCCTAGCCCGCCAACCCAAGAAAGACCACCTGACTATTTAGCAACGGAAATGGAAGCTGGCCTGTCCGGGGGAGATCTGGCGAGAACTGGGACCCACGCACGCACCGTCATGAGCGGAGGGATCAGTTCCAGTGACATCTGGACACACTGACAGCCGCGGATAGTCAAGGGGCCAAGGGGACCTCCAATAAAGGCAGTCCAATGGAATTCAAGCGCTGATACAAGATAATCCCCCCGCAGTTATACCTCGACCTCCTCCCCAGGACCATCACGCTTCTACTCTGTTGCCTCTACTCCTGCTTCGCCATTGACCCCCCGCCAACGTCTTTCAGCAACCCGATCAGCCCGTCCTCGTCGCAACCAAACTCCCGTCCGCTACTGTTCGTATCGCAACCACAAGATGTGCAGAACACACGCCCAAGCCGATGTGGCAAGTGGGGTCAACATCCAGGGCCGCGAGCTTCTCCCCACAAACGTCATCCCCAGACACTACCACATCACCCTCGAGCCCGACTTCCAGAAGCTCACTTTTGACGGTACCGTTGTCATTGACCTCGACGTCGAGGAGGACTCCAAGTCCATCTCCCTCCACACCCTAGAGATTGACATTCACAATGCCAAGATCACCTCTGGTGGCCAGACTGTCAGGTTAGCAAGCTCACCTTCCCGCCCCCTTAGTATTGTTTGCCTCATGTGTTTACTTTTGCCCCTGCATTGATACTATGGTTGCGACAAGCTAACTCTTTGCCAACAGCTCGTCGCCCAAGGTATCTTACAACGAGACCACCCAGGTCTCTACCTTCGACTTCGACAATGCCGTCAGCAAGGGCGCCAAGGCGCAGCTCGAGATCCAGTTCACTGGCCAGCTCAACGACAAGATGGCCGGTTTCTACAGGTCGACCTACAACAACCCCGATGGCACACAAGGTCTCTTGGCCGTCAGTCAGATGGAGCCTACCGATGCTCGCCGCGCATTCCCCTGCTTCGACGAGCCTTCCTTGAAGGCCGAGTTCACCGTCACCCTGGTCGCCGACAAGAAGTTGACGTGCCTCAGCAACATGGATGTTGCTTCCGAGTCTGAGGTTAAGGATGGCAAGAAGGCCGTTACCTTCAACAAGTCGCCCCTCATGTCTACCTACCTCGTTGCCTTTGTCGTCGGTGAGCTCAACTACATCGAGACCAACGACTTCCGTGTCCCCGTTCGCGTCTATGCTCCTCCTGGACAGAACATCGAGCACGGTCGCTTCTCGCTCGACCTTGCTGCCAAGACCCTCGCTTTCTACGAGAAGGTCTTCGGTATCGAGTTCCCTCTTCCCAAGATGGACCAGATCGCCATTCCCGACTTCGCTCAGGGTGCCATGGAGAACTGGGGTCTTGTCACATACAGAGTCGTTGACCTCCTCTTGGACGAGAAGGTCAGTGGTGCTGCTACCAAGGAGCGCGTCGCCGAGGTTGTCCAGCACGAGCTTGCTCATCAGTGGTTCGGTAACCTGGTCACCATGGACTGGTGGGATGGTCTCTGGCTCAACGAGGGTTTCGCTACCTGGGCTTCTTGGTACTCTTGCAACATCTTCTACCCCGAGTGGAAGGTCTGGGAGACTTATGTTACGGACAACCTCCAGCGTGCTCTCGCCCTTGACTCCCTCAGGAGCTCTCACCCCATCGAGGTTCCTGTCAAGCGTGCCGACGAGATCAACCAGATCTTTGATGCCATTTCCTACTCCAAGGGCTCTTGCGTTCTGCGCATGATCTCCACCTACCTCGGTGAGGATGTCTTCTTGGAGGGTGTCAGACGTTACCTCAAGAAGCACGCCTACGGCAACACTCAGACTGGCGATCTCTGGGCTGCTCTTGGCGATGCCAGCGGAAAGAGCGTCGAGGAGGTCATGGATGTGTGGACCAAGCACGTCGGCTACCCCGTCGTTACCGTTACCGAGAAGGACGAGAAGACCATCCAGGTCAAGCAGAACCGCTTCCTCCGTACTGGTGACGTCAAGCCTGAGGAGGACAAGGTCATCTTCCCTGTTTTCCTCGGCCTCCGCTCCAAGGATGGCATTGATGAGAGCCTTACCCTTGACAAGCGTGAGGATAGCTTCGAGGTTCCCAGCACCGAGTTCTTCAAGCTCAACGCGAACCACACCGGTCTCTACCGTACCTCTTACACTCCTGAGCGCCTTGAGAAGCTCGGTGAGGCGGCCAAGAAGGGTCTCCTCAGTGTTGAGGACAGAGCTGGTATGATTGCCGATGCCGGTGCCCTTGCTTCTTCGGGCTACCAGAAAACCTCTGGTGTTCTGAACCTTCTCAAGGGATTCGACTCTGAGAAGGAGTTCATTGTCTGGAGCGAGATCATCTCTCGCGTTGCTGCTGTCCAGGCTGCTTGGATCTTTGAGGACAAGGCTGTTCGCGATGGCCTTGAGGCTTTCCAGCGTGAGCTTGTTAGCCCCAGGGCTCACCAGATGGGCTGGGAGTTCTCTGAGAGCGATGGTCACATTGAGCAGCAATTCAAGGCCATGCTCTTCGGCAATGCCGGTCTCTGCGGTGATGAGAAGATCATCGCTGCTGCCAAGGAGATGTTTAAGAAGTTCATGGCTGGCGACAAGTCGGCCATCCACCCCAACATTCGTGGCAGCGTCTTCAGCATAGCCTTGAAGTACGGTGGCAAGGAGGAGGTAAGTTTGGTATATCCGAAGAACCCGTAAATATTCGGTGCTAATCAGGTTCTTTAGTATGATGCCGTTCTCAACTTCTACCGTACGTCTACCAACAGCGATGAGCGCAACACCGCTCTCCGCTGCCTCGGCCGCGCCCAGAGCCCCGAGCTCATCAAGTCGACCCTCGACCTTCTGTTCAGCGGTGAGATCAAGGACCAGGATGTGTACATGCCCACTGCTGGCCTCCGCAGCCACCCTGAGGGTATCGAGGCTCTCTTCACCTGGATGACTGAGAACTGGGATGAGCTCGTCAAGAGGTTCCCTCCTCAGTTGTCGATGCTCGGAACCCTTGTTACCATCTTTACTTCCAGCTTCACCAAGAAGGAGCAGTTGGCCAAGGTTGAGAAGTTCTTCGAGGGCAAGAACACCAGCGGCTTCGAAATGTCTCTGGCCCAGAGCTTGGATGCTATCCGCTCCAAGGTTGCGTGGGTTGAGCGTGACGGCGAGGATGTTGCCAAGTGGGTGAAGGACAACAAGTACAGTGCGTAATGACGGCAAAGTTACTGAGAGGGTTGATGAAGGCCAAAAGCGTATCTGACTTTTGATGGCCAGGTTCCTCGGGTTTTGGAACACCATTTGGGACGAGGTATGTGCATAAGCTTTGAATAGGCAAGGAGTCTTGAAACAGCATAACAAAGGCCATATGTTTGGGGGGAAGGTTGAAAAATACTATGATTGTACAATACCTGCCATATAAGCGACAACTTACCAATGTGAGGTTGGTGAAGCATCAAGTCGAATTTAACAGTTGCATATTCTCATAATTTATCGCCGACTAAATTCCCGGTGAATGGTTTATTTTGACATGCGTAGACCATATTGCTGCCCAGGCAAAGTACAATCTTGGTGAGCGCAATTTTTGTTAGTTGATACAAGTGGGTCCCGGCATCTCGCCTACATTTACAAAACATTTCTCCACTTTTTGCCACGGTCTCATGAGGCCAAAATTGAGAACTCACATTTTTCGACAGCGCAAACAACACAACAGTTTGACACCTGGGTGGGAAGTTTGTCAAGATGGCGAAGGAAAAAAAGGGGAAGAGCGAGTCCAAAAAGGCCAAGTTGGCCGAAAAGAAGCAGAAGCAAGAAAAGAAGGCTGAGAAGAAAGCCAAGGTGAAATCTGCAAAGGTCGAGGGCAGCGATGCCGAGGATGTCGATCTCGACGCCGTTCTTGAGGAGTACAAGAAGCAGCAGGAGCAGTTTCTCAAGGTCACCGAAAATGTCGTCGAGGATCCCCCGCGCGCCCGCGCCGCCTCTACCTTGATGGCCAGCCCCTCCAACAGCAACCAGCTCCTCCTCTTCGGCGGCGAGTACTTCAACGGCGCCCTGGCTACCTTCTTCAACGACCTGATGGTCTACTACATCGACCGTGACGAATGGCGCTGCGTCACCTCGCCCAACGCTCCGCTGCCGCGGTCCGGCCACGCCTGGACCCGCGGTGGAAATGACAGCACCGGCGTCTACCTCTTCGGCGGCGAGTTCTCGTCCCCCAAGCAGGGGACGTTCTACCACTACAACGACTTCTGGCGCCTCGATCCGTCCACCCGCGAGTGGGCACGCATCGAAACCAAGGGAAAGACCCCGCCGGCTAGGTCGGGTCACAGAATGACCTACTACAAGAATTACATCATTTTGTTTGGCGGCTTCCAGGACACGGCAAACCAGACCAAATACCTCCAAGACCTGTGGCTGTACGACACCCAGAACTTTGTCTGGCACTCCATCACCCCGCCGCCCGCGCAGCTCAAGCCGGACGCGCGGTCGAGCTTCACCTTTTTGCCGCACGACCAGGGCGCTGTTCTCTACGGCGGGTACTCGCGCGTGAAGGCGACGGTGGCGGCTGGCAAGCAGACGAAGCAAGGCGGTGGTTCCGGGGGTTCCAAGAATATCCTCAAGCCTATGATTCACCAGGATTGCTTCTTCTTGAGGATCACGCAGCCGCCCGCTGATGCGCCGCCTAACACGGCCCCCACGGTCAGGTGGGAAAAGCGCAAGAAGCCGGCCAACACGCCGAACCCGACGCGGGCGGGCGCCACCATGGCCTACCACAAGGGCCGCGGTATCATGTTTGGCGGCGTGCATGATGTGGAGGAGAGCGAGGAGGGCATGGAGAGCGAGTTCTTCAACCAGCTGTTTGCGTGGAACATTGAGCGCAACCGGTTCTTCCCTATGGGATTGAAGAAGGCTAGGGCGCCGGGGAAAAAGGCCGGTGGTGGAAATGGTGAGGGGGGGAGGGAGAGGGTGGGAAGGAGGGATAGGGCGAAGCAGAACGAGGAGGAATTGCTCAGGCAGCTAGCAGCGCTGCACGCAAGCGCAAAAGGCTTGGATGATGCGGATGAGATGGAGATCGATGCCATTCTGAAGAAGCAGAGGGGCGAGGAAGAGGAGGAGGAGAAGGACGAGAAGAGGAAGGTCAGGGATATGCCGGTGTCGATGGAGATGCCGCATCCGAGATTTAACGCGCAGCTGGCGGTGCAGGATGAT
Organism: Neurospora cerealis; assembly: GCA_009806085.1. Taxonomy (NCBI): domain Eukaryota; kingdom Fungi; phylum Ascomycota; class Sordariomycetes; order Sordariales; family Sordariaceae; genus Neurospora; species Neurospora cerealis. The sequence goes on along the minus strand of RAOY01000004.1, from coordinate 256,684 downwards.
GTGCTGTATATCTACGGCGGCACGTTTGAGAAGGGCGATCGCGAGTTTACGCTGGATGATATGTATGCGATCGATCTGGGCAAGATGGATGGCTGCAAGGAGATCTTCAAGAGGGAGGGCGATGATTGGATTGTGAGTCGATTTTTACCTACCTCCACGCAGGCTGGGTTACTGACAAGGTGCTATAGGAATCTGAGGATGAAGATGACGAGGAGGACGATGACGAGGAGGACTCGGATGAAGAGGCGGATGATGAAGAGGATGCCATGGAGGTCGATGACAAGAAGGCCAAGTTCACTCCCAGTGAGAGGACGAAGAAGAAGAAGGCCAAGGAGGGTGATGAGACCGCCGTCGCCGATACTGCTTCCGCTACTGCGGCTCCCGAAGAAGAGGAGGAGAGCGAGGAGACTAGGGTTGATGACGGCCTGCCGCATCCTAGAGTACGTTTCACGTTCCTGCCTTTGCTGTTCCTGCGAATCACCGCTAACACAAACACAACAGCCCTTCGAATCCCGCCGCGACTTCTTCCAGCGCACATCGGCCGAGTGGCAGGAGATTCTCATGACCAACCTCCGCTGGAAGGGCATCCAGCCCGAGTCGCTTACCGTCAAGGAGATCAAGACCAAGGCGTTCGAGCTCAGTGAGGAGAAGTGGTGGGATTGCAGAGAGGAGATCACCGCGCTCGAGGACGAGCAGGAGGCTGCGGGCATTGGTGAGGTGGTTTCGCTTGCGGATAAGGCGGGTGCTGGCGGTGGTGGTGGTGGTGGCGGCGCCGGAAGGAGGAGGTAAAGAGCGTTGAAGAAGACAAAAAGGGGGTTGTGTTTGTGGTGGAAAAATGTGCGATATACCCTGCTTTTACCCCTCTGTTTATCTACCATGTAGGGACAGTCTATGGGCAAAAAGAAAAGCAAGACGAAGTAAGAAACTCAGTATTGAGCGATGGATGTCATGATCAATCAACATGCTGTTTGGTGTTGCTGTGGGATAAAAGGAGAAGGCTAGTGCGAAAAGGGTAATATTTGAGCGCTGTAAGTGAGCATGTGACTGGGCGTTTGCCCCTCAACGCGACCCCTACTGCTTCTCGTCAACCAAACGCGGTGGCAACGAGGAGAGGAGGGGGGGTGGCTCTTTTCAGAACCTCTTCACTTTCCAATTGCAAACAGCTTTCGCACCATTGCCAATTGATCCGTTGCGTAGAGGTCAAGCCGCCAACAAACTTGAGCTTTTGGGAGTAAGAAGACGACCAAACAACGACAATCCGATTCACGGCGCAATCCATTCGCGATACAGTTCTGAGAACCTTGACGACTGCGCAACCACCAAGCGAACCCATCCCATCGCGATTCGAGCCTTTGAGCTCCCTACGACACTCCCACCATGCCCCTCGGTATCCAGCGCATCAACGCCAAAAAGTCGCATCCCAATGACCGAATAATCTTCATCAAGCCCCTCAAGGGCCCAGACGAAGCGATAGCGCAAGACTTTCTAGAACGGATAGCAGCGCAATGCCGTACGTCTCCCTCTACCTTCTCTTTCCCAAAGCCTTTTATTTCTCTTACCCATGGCCTTCTAACATACTCCCCCTCACCAGTCCCCATAATGAAAACCAACCACCTCTCCATCACCTCCCTCGAGGAGTACGAACCCAACCGCGAATTCGTCGGCCGCAACTTCAACGCCGGCGAAGTCATCCAGCTCGTCCTCAAGTCCCTTTCGGGCCACTGGCTGCCCTTCAACTACGTGCAAATGGTCATGATGCACGAGCTCGCCCACTGCAAGCAGATGAACCACTCGCGCGCCTTCTGGGCCGTGCGCAACGCCTACGCCGACGAGATGCGTCTCCTTTGGGCTCGAGGATACACGGGTGAGGGGCTATGGGGTAGGGGAGCGCTGCTGTCCACAGGGGAGTGGGAGAGGAATACGGTGCAACCCGGTGAAGGGCTGCCGGAGCATTTGTGTGGTGGGACGTATAGGAGTCGCGGGAGGAAGAGGAAGGCTCCCGCGAAACCGAAGTTGGGTTACAAAGAGCAGAAGGAACGGAGGATTATGAAGAAGTTTGGGGCGAATGGGGTTAAGTTGGGGGAGGATGAGAAGGTTAAGAAGGAGTTGGAGGGGGGGAGGAAGGTGGCGGCGAAGCCGAGGGTGGCGGCCAGTGCGAGGGGGAGAGAGTTGAGGGCTGCGGCGGCGTTGGCGAGGTTTGAGGGGGCTAAGAAGGAGAAGGAGGAGGAAGAGGGGAAGGTCAAGAAGGAGGGGTTTGATGAGGATGAGACGCCTAGTGAGGCGGAGAGCGATGAGTATGAAGATGAAGACGATCAGGATGGCGTAGCTGCTGTGGATATCAACGGGAAGAAGTTGCTGGATGGCAAGGGGAGGGGAATGATCAAAGTGTGTGAGGATGAAAATCCTGAGGATCAGGACGCGCAGCGGGAGTTAAGGGAGTTGATGGGGTTCAACGACGGTGCAAGCAATTCAGCAACTCGACAGCCTGTTGTTAAGGCCGAACCATCATCAATGGATACCAGGATACCGGAAAGTATCATCCAAGCTCCGGATCCATCGCAAAGGAACCGCCAAGCAAATTTGGAGGAAAATACGAGACGGAGATCTACACAGCTCATATCCAGCGTCCGAAGTAGGAACAACAGTCATACTTCTGCGACATCAAGAGAGATCTCCCCAAGGGTGAAACCTGAGCCGAAAAGCCCACTCCAAAGGAAAGAAAACACACCCTTCTCGGCATTATCGAAGTCTACCACCGAAGCCGAACCGAAACCTCCATCCTCGAGAACCTGTCCGATATGCTCCTTCGCCAACGAGCCCACTTGCATTACCTGCACAATATGCGCCAACGTCCTTGACCCAAAGAACGTGGTAGGATCCTGGGCGTGTACCAGTCAAACATGTCAGGGGAGCCAGTATCGAAATGCTGGGGACTGTGGTGTTTGTGGTGTATGTGGCGAGCGGAAGTCAGGAGGAACAGGGTGAAGGACCAGTTTCAGGTTGAAGTGAACTTGATGGGCACTATATCCCAACTCTGCCCGCCGAGGTTAATCACTTACTGGACTCTTCACTGCTCAAACGGGCCTTATCTTCCATCCCAGCGTATGTGGTATAAGTGTGTGTTTCGCAAGGTGTATCAACTTCTCAACTGAATCAACATAACCCAATTCATGTACTTGACGCCTTATATACCCGAGCCAATCCAGCTCCTGTACTTATCTCCCAACAACAAAAGAAACAGCTCTTCACAATCAAAACCTAAGCAGCAGCAGCAACACTCGTCAGCGCCTCATGATACCTTCCGTGGATTCTACTTCCCCTTCCCGCCCTACTCTTTTTCTTCTCTTGCTTCTCTCCACTCTTGTTTTCATTCTCATCATCCATCCCTGTAGGCTCCGTAGTCGTATTCGTCTCCCTTTCTTCCATCCCCCGACGTTTCTCAATCCTACTAACCCGCCTGTTCATAAAACTCCCAGTAGGCGCCTCATTCCCAATCTCATTATTCCCACTTTCATTCCCCTCGTCCCATCCACGAGATCTTCTCTTTTCCCATGGAGATTCCCGTGGTCGTGGAGCAGCACCACCTATGTTCATAGCAGCAAGATATGACCCCGCCCCCGGGGCAGGCGGAGGACCAAGTCGCTGTATGCTCGTGCTGTTGATGGTGAGCGTTGGTTCGATGGTGATGGTTTTGAGGAGGTTAATGCCACCGCCGCCGAGCCCGCTGCTGAAGAGGTCAAAGTTGGGGTTGAGGTCATCGTCGGCTGCTTCGGTGAGTGTGCGTTTGATCGGGAAGTTATTGGGATCGAAGTCGGAGTCGGAGTCGACGACGCCCCGACCGCTGGAGGAGTGATGGTAAGAGTGGGCGAAGAGCAGTTTTAAAGGTCGGGGGTAGCGGCCTGGTCTGGTGCTCCTGGGTTGTGGTTGTGACTGTCTTAGGGTTGATGGATGATTATTCCCTCCTTTGAGCTGGGCGGTGGCATCCCACGAGTTTCCCCCGCGCTTCTGTAAACGAGGAGGGGCAGGAGGGGTGGAAAGAGGGAGAGGAAGCGGAGAGGGGAAGTCCTTGTTGCTGTTGGGGTTACTATGTCGTGTGGCTATGCGGCCGTTGTCGACCCTTTCGTAGTGGACTTGTGGGAGGGTCAGGGGTATGACGGGTTCGGGGAAGAGTTTGTCGTGGGACAGAGGGGCGGCGAGCCGAAGGGGGACTTGGAGGGAGAAGAGGAAGGTGAGAATGAGAGCTGTGGGGATGTTGGGTGGGAGTTTCATGTTGGTTGGTCTTTGTTATTGAAGACAGACACTGTCATGAGTCTGGTTGATGACAGGATGATGGTGGAAGAGGTGGAATGAAAGAGGGATGATGGGACATGACGGTTGATATACCGGTTTTTTGCCATAGATGGTTCAAGTTTCAAACTCTTGGAGTAGATCGGTGAAGTCGGATAACGAAAACACTGATATTGACATTGACAGCCTGGACGGGAAGGAAATCATCTTGAACCATATAGGGATATTGTTCGACTGCCGTGCCGCTACGTTGCAGGAGTGCCAAATCTGAGCTACACAAGGTCTTTGCGTACGATGTGACTCGACATGGCGTTTTCTCTTCTTGCGTATGATTTTCAATGCGCATATGCGGCTCAATACTTAGTTCAGAGTCTTTAGTCCCGATCGAGGATCGAGTTGATATCTTAAGCGGACGTCTCCCAACCTGGCAGAGTAAATTATCTCACACTCCCTTCAACAGCTACTTTTAACAGAAAAATAATCACATACCTCTGGTTTGCCCCAACCCAATACACTGTTCAAACATAGGGAATCCCATCACGGCTGTGATGTGTCTAACCTGGTTCTGTAACAATGGAAGACCGGGAAACGGATGATAACTGTGTGGATCAAGATTCATCTTAGCAGTCACAATCGAAAGCAGAGCTGGCCATCTGCCCAAGGGCCGGAGATTAGGAGTCATGGATATCTCTAATCATATTCTAATGATACAATCGCTCTCTACAGTAACTCCAATCTCCCAACTGCTAACATGAAGATGGGTCGGATAAGACATTGTAGAACATTTAATCAGGGAGAAAGGCCATGCGATTGTCAAGCCAACTGCATGCTCTCTCGTGAAATGAGCTTAAAAGATTTGAGACGGGTATAAACCGCGTGTTGAGACAACCCGCCAGAGCCAATACACCCGTCAGGGGTTCGTTGAACCGGTGCAGGCCACCAAGAAAGCCTGCCTGGCTGTCCTCATCCACTTACACATGCATTTCCTGAACCCTCTGGATTGCGGCCTGGTAGTGTCGCTTGACTCTCCGTCAGTTACCGGTAAGGCGGTACTCGTCGAAGTATTTTTCTGTCTAATGTAGCTGGTTGTGATTGGTGAAGCCGGGCAGATGTGATCACAAGCTTCCTTGTTGCGGTTTCTTGACGTGAGAGGCTCCGTCGATCGTGATCTGGGTTGGCCAAGCCGTTCTCGGATACGAGACAGGGTTCTCTTGGGTAGACGCGGGTGACGGTCGCTGACAGAGATTGAACTCCGTATTTCGCAAGGTGATGATGGATGGATAGTCTTGATCGACCGGGAATCTGCCACATGATTCCTTGCGGCTTGTTGCCCATACAATCTTGACGACGTTGTGACCGGAGTTGAAGCTGCAGATGCGAGGATAAAGGCTTTCTCTTCTGTACACGTCCCACAGCCTACTCCGTGCCTGTCAGAAACACTGACGGTATCCAACATGGTTGGGCCGCATCCCTTCTGAAAAGAGAACGCCGAAACTTCTGGCGGGGATGTCAGCTCCAGTGTTGCGGTCTCGACGAGGATAGGTTTCTGAAGTTTCTTCAACTCCTCTTGTGCTCTAATCATGGCAGCTCTGGAAACTTTCAGCTTCATGCTGTTGCTAACCGAGTCTCCTGAGAGAAAGTCTTTATTAAGAACTGTCGTATCTCCAGGATCGGCTGCCCTCATCATTGTTGCCTTGACACCAGAACTAGGCTCCTGTGTATTCTCCTGAGGTCTTTCGAAGGGCGTGTCTGGGCGGATAGATGGTGAGGAACGTATCGGAACTGCCCGTGTGCCACATGAAGTGCTGTAAAGGCAAGGCTCACTTCTAGCCGGACTGGACGGCAGATCTGGCAATGTTTTCATGAGCTTTGGGACACTGTTTTGCAGTCGGAGCCTTTTGGCCGGCGAGACTGGTACAGGCTGCAGTATAACGGGCTCTGACCGACTGGTGGCGCAAGCAGTATCTGGGGAGAATGGCATCAAGAATCCACTAGTCCTGATCCTGGGCAGAGCAACCTTTCTTTTATGTCCAAAGGGTTTAGGACTTTTGGTCCTAAGGCACTCTTCAAAACCAGGAGCTTGGTCTTGCTCGCCTTGGTTCTCCTGAAAGTCTGGTGTTGACTGAATTGCCGATATCCGATCCCCAGCCTCTACAGACGACTTCAGCAAGCCCGTCAAGTTCAATTTTGGCAGATAATCATCTTCAGAAGCTGATTTTGCAGCAACGTCGAGATAATCTACAAGAGATGCAAGATCAGATAGGCCCGGCTCTATCGAGAAGAACTTGCTCCGTCGCAAATAACCGCTGAATGTTGACGGAACTCGTTCTCCTGCGTTCAAGCGGAACGATTGACGCTTATCGAGGGGTTCCGAATTCGATCTGTAGAGGGAGTTTCTCGCTGACAAAGGATCTTCTGATTGAGGTACGTGGATCGTATTGTTGCCAAAGCTCGACCTTTGGTTGTGGTCGTCGCCTTCTTCCGGGTCGTCGCTCTCATCATGCACCGTTACTCGCCTGACATCAGAGTTCGATTGTTCATCTGGATTCTCCGCTGTTGCCACTGCCAGATCGTCCTTTTTTTCTGAGATACTAGCCTCACTATGGTGGCAACTCTTTCTCTTTCCGGTACTGGGCATAATTGCAGCCTGCGGAGACGACACATTGGTGGCTCCGTTGACATCTTTCCTTCCTACCATGGAACCGCTAAGTGGTTCATCTTCAGGGAAATCGAATGATCCTTCTTCACTTTCATGTTCCCCAATCGAGTCAGGGGTAATGTTCGACTCGTGGGTCTTCATGGTCTTTGTTCCCGCAGAGAAATTTTGAGGACTCTCGTAGGCGTCATCCGGGGGAGGATAGCGGTTCATGCCTAGGAAGGGACCCACACTTCCCTCACTTAGTACCCTCGCTCTATGCATGTTGGGTACTCGAGTTGGTACCGGCGCCAAAGGTCCAGTCCATGCGGGATTGCCATCGGGGAAAGTATCAAAGTCCTCCGAGTAATCGTAGTAAAATGTTCCGTTGGGCGGCTGATGAGATCCGTATCTCAAGTCGGATGAAATTCCTGAAGACGAGCGGTACATGTCGATGATCGAAGTCAAACTCGGGGTCCTCGTACTCTGGTCTGATGATTCCATTTCAAGCTGTCTGCAAAGGCCCGGACCCCAAGCGCAGGAGCCACTCGAATTCGTCCTCGCATAGGGTCTCGGACCCGGCCTCGAATTGTGGCTTGAGAGGGACGAAACGGATCCATATGGATGGAGTCGGGACATCGCGGGTCCTGGTCTGCGGCTATATTGAGCGTACATGGGCATATACGATCCATGGATGGTTCGCTGAAGATGTTAGTAGAGGTACATCTGATATAGGGCGAAGGTAGCAAACCTGAGAAACACGGTCGATCTCGACCATTCTACTATAGTCCACAGCGCCACTCTCTGTCACGGCGGGAGAGGAAGGTCGAACTCCCGGGCGCTTAAGCCTGGTTGGGTAGGGAAAGGGGGAGCGAGGTCTCTGTAGAGCCGGACCGCTGGCTTGGCTCTGCATGGTCCCAGTAGGCGACTTGTTGGGTAGCGCTCGAGAACTGCAGCTCGTCATGGAAAACGACCGCTGGTCATTGTGGTATTTGGGCGAGAATGGGCTATGGGCAGATCGTTGACTGTCAGAGGCATACATTGAGATGATCTCTGAAGCGGTATCTCGGTACGATGGAAGACATCTCCGATCGTCTCTAAGGCTGCTGTGGGTATCAAAGCTGTCGCTGGTCGAAGGTCTGGTGGGAACAATGTTGCTCACGGGGGTTCTGGCTCGCGATGGGACTGTCAAGCGAGGCGTGGAAGCAGACTTGGCCTGTCCATGGCGGCTGGGCGTAGGCGGACATGGGATATTGAGAGCGGAAATTGACCTGACTGGCCTGATAGAGAACAAGCCAATATCTCCAGTCTCTGTTGTTGTTCTCAACATACTCTCAAGCGGTCCTGGTGATGGCAAGATGCCCGCGTTCCCGTTAGGACTTCGTAGAGGCCGCGAAAAGGCGTGAGGCGAAGGGATGCCAGGACTTCTGCCAGCATCCGCGGCATACTTGCGACCGAGAGTGCCATGGCTGGCAGCACGTCTCGCCGTTCGTACCTGGTCCATGAGAAGAAGTAGGATTAGCGACCCCGAGCAGATGATTGAGTATCCAATTGGAAGTGAGTGCTGGTTGTTGTTTAACTGTTGCACCAACACTCCAAAAAGGGATAAAGCTGTTGCCTCCTCGATGTTGCTGGAAGTCCCAAAAACCACTCGACCAAGGAACCAAGCAACGACGCGACTTGGTGTCTCTAGAGACGACCGGAAAGCCTCGAGATTCGGGTGGGTGTTGTTGTCGTCGCCATCTCCAGGTCCATCGGGGGACTGGAGACTTGATCGCTGTGTAGTTGGTGGATGGTGAAGTCGGCGGTGGTCGGCGGAAGATAGTCGTGCTTCCTTGGCCATGGAAGAGATTTCGTCTGAAGCTCCCACTCGAACCTGTGTTTGGTGTCGGGTTGCTCAGTGAAGGAAAGCACATATGTCACCCGGGTAGGTGTTGTTCCATTTCCATTCGCAGCCGTGGTCGGTTTCAAGTCCCGCACCTGCCAAATGAATGGATCGGATGCCATTGAAGACACCAAGCTTAAGACAAGGGAGGAGGGGACGGCACGATGTTCGGAGTCCCTTCCAATCCCCAGGGACCGATCTCAAACCCAGTGCTCCCGGCCACCAATATTTTTATCCAACTGACTTCATTCAATACAGTCGGTCATTGCCCGAGCTGGGCCCGGCCTCTCCATCTTCGAGGGTCCCATTCATCCCTTCCTTTAGTTTTCTAGCCGTTCGATCTCGCTGCCCATATGAAGAGTCCCGACCCGCTGGAGTCGATGACACAATAATATGGCCTTCTTCTTTTCTTCTGTGGTTCCATACGACCTGCCTGCCTGCGAAGTCTCCCCTCGCGCAACAGACACTCGTCTCTCGGCCTCAACATATCATAATTGATCCCAGCTGCAAGCGCTTTCTTGCAAGAATGCATCCTCCTGACGATGCTCATCCATCACCATCGCGCGTTTTTCATCTTCGCAGAGTCATAACAATAGTTGACGCATCGCAACTCGATCGAATCCCCACAGGCTGTTGAGACATCAGAGTAATAACAGGGCTCGCCCAACTACTTGTGGCATCGTTCTTTCAAATGTAGATCCTGATCTAGAGCATCGAACGTCATGCTGATATCTGCTCAATGTCAGCGCGCTGTAAACATGCAAGTTCTCGGATTAGGGCCGGGCCTCACCCATTCAGGTATATTATGGCGACATGATCAGCTCACCATCCTGAACGGTGCCAGCATCAGCCACCACAACGGCTCTCCGGCACGTGCATTGTCATGGCAACCATGATCTCTTCCGGACGTACTGTGCGATTGCGCTCGAATACTGAACCCAGCCACTTTGAGTGTTGACTTGGGAACGGCAGCAAAGTTCCGCCGAAGAGATCCGAAGCTGACAAGATAGGGAGGTGGGATCTTGCTGGATTTATACACAAAACCAAGATCCTCCCGGTTCAGCTGATCAAGCTCGTCAGCTCATCAGAAGGACACCACTCGCAGCAGCGCACACATGGCATGAAATGGCTGCAATCGATATGGACTCGTGGCAAGATGTTGTTCAAATTGCCCGATGGGGAAGACGGAAGCACTGCACCACGGATACGGTCCCGTTCTGCCATCCAGTGGAGTTTCTGTCCCTAAGACCCTGAAGGAACGGCGTTACAGTAGGCGGCACAGAAATGGTGCTTCTTGGCTTGCGGGGAAAGCTATCCCGATTCAAAGCTGCCCATTCCCTTTTGATGGAACCCCAGTGATGCAAGGTGGTCGTTACGGGGTCTACCGGGCGGAAATAAAGGGGCTCTGGTGCAGGAACGGATGGGATTGTTATTGAGGAAAAAGGTGGCCAGCTGTTTGAGAAGGTTGGTGGAGGAAGCTGAGGTTCAGCATGTCGGGTGAATGTTTACTTTGCGAACTCTAGTTCCATGATGTTTACTTTCCATTCTTCCATCCATTTGCGACGAAGATAGGAAAACAACCAAAGCAAAATTGTAATGCGTCAAATTGATGATCCGATATGAAACCAACAAACAGCAAAATGTCACCTGCTTCCAGGTTTGAATAGTGAATGACAAAGTCGCCGCCCCTGGCATCGGATCCCTTTCATCCTCGTTGACAGTATCGGGGGGTTCTCCCCCATCGCGGCGGATCGGCTTCCCCACCCCTCCATCAGCCGCCGGCCCGCGAGCGAGCTCTTTGACCCTGGCGCCCTGCGGTGCCATTCCATGCGGCCACTGACCACTCAGCAGGCTCCAAGGCTGATTGACCACTGGCGTGTACCATTTTCGTAGTGGCGGAGAAGACACCTGTTCACTCGACCGACAGAAAGCAACCTGGCTTATAAACACGGGCTGGAGATAAGACATTAAAAGGCAGATCCCCCTTCTCGCCTTCACCACCCGCCTGCCTCCCCTCTGTTTCCGGGACATTTTCCATCTTATTCAACTTCTCTCAGTCACCGGTCCCAGTTCTTCCCATACTTATCCCAGGCCCCTTTTCTGCCTTTAAATAGCCCAGAGTAAGTGGTATCCACTACCCACGTTTGCCTTTGTGCTGCGGCCCCGCCAGAGCTACGTCCTTCCCGTTGAACAATCCATTCACCTCCGTGCTCCGTCCTTCCTGTTCCACTATAAAATCCCAAACAAGACGGCTTTGGGAATCAACAATCTCCAAGCATCATCCTCCCTATACCAACTTCCAACTAACTCCGCTTCCCCAGACAGCCGGGAAACGTAAACATGCACGCCCCTACCAAGTTCGCCCTCGGGCTTCTCGCGGCCGCCGCCGTGGCCACTGCATCCGATGTTATCCAGTTGAAGAAGGACACCTTCGATGACTTCGTCAAGACCAACGACATTGTTCTTGCTGAATGTAAGCTTCCCTCGATTTCAGCTTCTTATGTAGCTCTTGCTAACAGTCTTGCTCTCCAGTCTTCGCCCCTTGGTGCGGCCACTGCAAGGCCCTTGCCCCCGAGTACGAGGAGGCTGCTACCACCCTCAAGGACAAGAACATCAAGCTCGCCAAGATCGATTGCACGGAGGAGTCCGAGTTGTGCCAGCAGCATGGCGTTGAGGGTTACCCTACCCTCAAGGTCTTCCGTGGCCTCGACATCGTCTCCCCCTACAAGGGTCAGCGCAAGGCTGCTGCCATCACTTCCTACATGATCAAGCAGTCCCTTCCCTCCGTCTCTGATCTCACCAAGGACAACATTGAGGAGTTCAAGAAGGCCGACAAGGTCGTCATTGTCGCCTACTTCGATGCTGCTGACAAGGCCTCCAACGAGACCTTCTCCAAGGTCGCCGATAAGCTCCGCGACGAGTACCCCTTCGGTGCCAGCAGCGATGCTGCTCTCGCCGAGGCTGAGGGTGTCACCGCCCCTGCCATCGTCCTCTACAAGGAATTCGATGAGGGCAAGGCCGTCTTCACTGACAAGTTCGACGCCGAGGCCATTGAGAAGTTCGCCAAGACTGCCTCTACCCCCCTCATCGGTGAGGTTGGCCCCGACACCTATGCCGGCTACATGTCCGCTGGCATTCCCCTCGCCTACATCTTCGCCGAGACCCCCGAGGAGCGCAAGGAGCTTAGCGAGGCCCTTAAGCCCATCGCTGAGGCCCAGCGTGGTGTTATCAACTTCGCTACCATTGACGCCAAGGCTTTCGGTGCTCACGCCGGCAACCTGAACCTCAAGACCGACAAGTTCCCCGCCTTCGCTATCCAGGAGACCACCAAGAACCAGAAGTTCCCCTTCGACCAGGAGAAGGAGATCACCGCCGACTCCATCAAGAAGTTCGTTGATGACTTTGTTGCTGGCAAGGTCGAGCCCTCGATCAAGTCTGAGCCCATCCCCGAGACCCAGGAGGGCCCCGTCACCGTCGTCGTCGCCAAGAGCTACAACGACATTGTCCTTGATGATGACAAGGATGTCCTTGTCGAGTTCTACGCTCCCTGGTGCGGTCACTGCAAGGCTCTCGCTCCCAAGTACGATGAGCTTGCTACCCTCTATGCCAACTCCGATTTCAAGGACAAGGTTGTCATTGCCAAGGTTGATGCTACCCAGAACGACGTTCCCGATGAGATCCAGGGCTTCCCCACCATCAAGCTCTACGCTGCCGGTGCTAAGGACAAGCCCGTTGAGTACTCTGGCTCCCGCACCGTTGAGGACTTGATCAAGTTCATCTCCGAGAACGGCAAGTACAAGGCTGCTCCCTCCGATGAGGCTGAGGAGTCCGTTGCCGCTTCCGCCGAGTCTGGTTCCTCCACCGAGACTGGCACCGTCGAGGAGCCCGCCAAGGAGACCAGCCACGACGAGCTCTAAAGGGTCAGTCGAGACGAGACATTAGGTATTTAATAGCATCATCATTTATGGGTTTCACTGGGAACATGGTCTTTCGCTGGGCAACAGTAGCAATTTTCGGGAAAGAGCGACCTTGTACGAATCTGGGAGTAAGATACCAAAAGGCATGTTTGTAAGGGAATTGAATATAGTCTATCAGTTATTAGCGGAATCTACAAAAAAAAACGCACAAGATACAGTCCAGTCATCTGTTCTATTCGTGACGAGTTGTCAATTGTTGTTTCCTTTGTTTCATTCCTCTTTGTCTTCCAAGCTTGCACCTTGAGGGCCTTATCGCGATCCTTATCAGTTCACACGGCAAGGACACGTCCACCGTATCAAGCCGATTGATATTCTGCCTCCACACCCCGCCCAATCGTTTCCCTCTCAGTGATTGGCCCAATTGCACCCACCACTCAAGATCCCTGTCGTGCCGTGACGACCGTTAGCCGTTCCCGCGGGGCGCCCGTCTGGCGATACTGACCTGACGTAGTTTACCCGGTTCGGTTGGTTTGGGTTCAGTTCCCCAGCTTCAAGTTCCCGAAGCTTCATTTCCCAACCGTCGTCACTTCAACATTGCCATTTGTCTCACCCGGATTTCCCTTCTCCACAACGAATCAACGAACCTATCGAAACACCGCGAAAGTGTCAATTCCACGATTTACAACGAGCATACGACCGAACGAAACCATTAGAGTCGCAATCGCATTTCATAATCGTGACTCCAACTTGAACTTCAACGAACGAAGAACAGAACACATAAAACAAACGCACAATGGCCTCCAGACTTCTATCCACCGCCTTCCGCCGCGGTTTCCAGACATCGGCGCGCAGGTTCGAGTCTGTCGCTACAACTACCAGCGCTGGAGTACCCGGTGCGGGCGTGGCGCCGCCGTTGCCTGCTAGGAAGCCTGTTGGCGCTTTTCGTGGGGGGTGAGTTATCTTGATTTTGGTTCTCCTCTAAGTTTCGAGATTGGCCTGGGGTCGGGTATATGATAAGGTGGGAGATGGGCGGCGCATGGAAGTTGGAAGCCGGGCGAGGGATGATCCGTCACGAAGTGACGAAGAACGGGGGGCAGGAAGGCGGCTGGTGGGGGGAGGAGGGAGATAAATGGGAATGGCTGGTTAGCGGAACGCGCCGGGATGCGAGATGCGACGGATTGCACGTTTGCGACACGGGGTCGACAGGCAGCTTGGGAGAGAGCTGGCACAAGACGATGGGAGAGGGATGGGTTTCATACAAGCCCTGGAAAGAAACGGGGTGTGCTAACGCGCACACCGTGACACAGACTCTTCGGCTTCTTCTTCGGTAGCACTCTCGCCGGCGGTGCCGTCTACTACTATGCGCTCCAAGAGTATAAGGCCTCGAACGACCTCTTGACGGAAGATATCTACGTAGGTGGACATACAACAACAAAATCGAGATGGGAGAAAGAAACAGTGCTGACACTCGGGAAATACAGGCTCTCCAGAACGCTGTCGACAGGCTGGGCAAGTATCTCGTTACTCTCGAGGAGAAGATGGAGGCGTTGGAGAGGAAGAGGAAGTAATCGATATCTTGCGGATGAGGAAGGAATACATGAGAAGGTTGGGGACATGGGCGCATAGTCGACCGTTGTGTGGAAAAACAAAATTCGAGCTAAGGATGCGGGATGGGGTTTTATTGATATCAAAAGCTGAAGTGAGAAGTGGAAGTCATTTCATGGTTCGAAACTGGAGGAGAGCGTGCCCTGGTGGCAGTCGGATGGGAGCTTTCGCTGTACATCGAAATTTGGTTGCTTTGAAACAAAAAAGTTGGAATTCGCGATGAGGCGTTTCCACTTATCATTGGTACCTGGACACTTAATGATGGACAAATCTATGGGTATAGAACGAGTGCCTATGATCACAGTTCTTCTCGACTTGTCGAGCTACAAGTGAAGAGCTTCCCAGGAGCTGGCTTCGATGACGGGAGCTCTCCCATTCCATGGATTGGCTTTGCTGCGTAGACTCAAAGACTGGGTGTCCCTGCGCTAGAGCGGACATTCAGGGGTAGCTTTGGCAGATCCGGTGCGCCGTTTTACAGCGACCCCGGACCCCGGCCCAGCACGGTAAACGCGCCACGCGGTTCGCCCCATCTAAAACTTCCCCAATCCGAACTTCCCTCTTACATCACCGTTTTGACTTCTGCCATCCCACCTCACCAGTCTCGCGATACAACCGATTTCCATCTCTTTAACGCCCCAAACAGACACAAACACCATGAACAACTTTGGCGTCATTGAAGTCGCCAGTCAAAAGACGAAAAACGCCCCAGGATGGGCGTACGTCCCAGATACCGGCCTTACGCCCGCCGCGGCCGCTGCGCTACAACCTCTCAACCGTAAACGTGCTGCGCGAGATAAGGCCAATGTCGGCGCTCCCGATCTTACTGCCAGACAAGATGCGAAGATTCGGAAAGATCTCGAGGCGCTGGACAGAGATTCACATAGGGATGCGCAGATTCCTATACCGCCCAAGGCGGGTGGGACCAGAGGTGAGCACTCGTTCGAATCTTCTTTCTGAGGCGATCACGGAATTGACATAGAATACTGTTCTATAGCCCAAAATAAACACACACCGAACGTGCGCAAGATTCTACAATCACAAAAAACTTTCGCGAACCACTTAGACGATTATCAAGCCTTCCTGGCGCTGGCCGAGAGCAATCCCCAGCTCGCAGCCCAAGTAAACAAACCAACACCGACAACAACAGCGAGGAACTCGCCCGCTCCATCGACCATCACCACCGCAAGTACAAACAAACGCTCTTCGGCCGCTTCCAACAGGGCAGCGGCGGCGACGGCAGCGGCAGCGAAAGAAGAGAAGGCCGGGTCCAGCAAGAGGTCCAAGACCCAACCACAACCGAAACCCGCCGATTACGACAACGATGTAGAGATGACCGACGCCCCAGAAACCACAGCAGAAACCACCGCCGCCCCTGACTCCTCCTCAGAACCACTCCCACCACACCCCTCTACCTCTTCATCCCGTGAGCCATCAACAACAGCGACGCCAACAACAGAACCACCAAAACCCCAATCCTACCCACCAGACGGCACCATCCTGCCAGCCTACCACCGTCCCCCACCGACCCCTCACCCAGGCGACGACGACCCCTTGCTGATCTCGCGTGTGCCTCCCTTCCCGACGGACGAGGAGCTCCGGGCGCTGATGACGGCTCCGCCGCTGAGCTACCTGGAGGCGCGGGCGCAGTGGACCGAGGAGGAGGAGGGCAGATACCCGGTTCGCAGGTTTTGTGAGGTGTGTGGGTATTGGGGACGGGTGAAGTGCATTAAGTGCGGGGCGAGGGTTTGTGCTTTGGAGTGTCTGGAGGCGCATCGGGAGGAGTGTTTGGTTAGGTATGGGTTGTAGGTTTTGGGTTTTGAGGCGGGAAGATAAAAAGGAGGGAGAGGTGGAAGCAGAAGGATGTGAGAAGGATTGGGAGGTTGGATTTTTGGTTAGTATGATACCCCAATTTGCAGAAGCTGTTCATAATATTTTTGGTATCCATCATCCTGACGTCGTGTTAATCTATTGACTACGGGCTATACGATGTCACCTCGGCCAGTGCTCACTGATGAGTTGCCATTGAGGTCTCTATTAAAGTCTTCCTCTGCAAGGCTTTTGATCCGCAATCAGTATCATGCATAACATGGCGATAGAAGTTGAAAATGCAGGCTCGGTCTTCTCTTCTGGAGTGAAGTTTCCTTGGCCCAGACGAGTTGAGGGCAATTTCACTCTTTCGGCGAGGTTTAGAGGAAAGAAGGACCTCTTCTACAGTACAGTTCTCATATTTACGAGGCAGGAGCATTGCACTGTCTTGGGGAAGCACCATGCACCCGTTGTTGAGACTCCCAGTTTGAGCAGCAGCAGTGGTAAGCGGGGCCGCGTCATCGAGCATGCGGACACATGTTCTCTTCAGTTGCAAAGTCTTTGACTTCCCTCTATACTTTCTCGGCCATTTGTTTCTCAAGCTTCGTCCGAGATTCCCATCTTCCATGACACATCTGGCTTCCAAGGCAACGACACGAAGAAAATCACATCTGATAGGTAACGTCGACTTCATCATCATCTGATCTGCAAGGTCAGGCCGCAGAGATGGGCTCGGTAAGTCCAGAGGACACTCGCTTCCACATGGCCTGCAAAACACGTTCTGACATCTGTATGAACTTGCCATTGTCCAGGTCGCCGATTTTCATCATTCTTCATCCTCGACACTGGGTGACATAGATAAGAGCAGTGCCCCAGAGCAGACCGGGACCAAACGAGAGGACAAACCCCCATCTGGTTCATCATGGAGCACCGTATTCATTGCTCGCGCGCTCATCTACCGCTTCCTTCTCTTTACGTTTGACTGCTCAGACGTCCAGCCACTTCTCGCACTCCTCTTCTGGCCCGCCCACATCTTTGCCCTCGGTCTTCTACTCCTCGATGTTCATTACCGAGGAACTCCCACGATCCGGTAGGAACTCACGTCAAGCCTTCCAAAGAAGAAATGCTGACCTCGTTCGTTTGCTCTTGAGACGTCTTTCACCGGACTCCCCGAAACTTATCCGCGGAAAACTTCGTACCGGAGTGCAGCTAGACCTCGATCCCGTCTTCTTACTCGGGCTCCTGTGCGCGTATTGGGTAAAGCTCCTTGACTCTATATTGAGAAGCGCTTTGGCGGCAACTCAGGGTGCCGACGACTTGCCCATCGATAATCCTACACCTTCAAACGAGGAGAAAAAGGAAGAGTGTCTTTATACGGCCGAGGAGATTGATTTGGTGCTCAAAGCAAGACAGCTGGCGAGTGAAACCGGACACAGCGTCGTCGGGATTTGCAGATGGGTGGAGAGCATGAACGCTCAAGACCCTCTCTGGGAGAAAAACTGGCGCACGACTCGATCCCCCCTGTGCGTTTATCTAGAGGGTGGTCCGCAGTACTACGAGCACATCCATAACGCCCTGAACGGCCCATCTGAATTTGACCCCCTGCGGCAACCCTCAGGCCTCGCTCAGGATGATTTTGGAAGCGTCGACAAATATTCATCTGAGGGAAGCATGGCTCCTCAATATCCAGATGATTGCGGTATCGACGACCTCGATGACTTAGATGTCTCTGCCCCCTCTGGTGAGAACCAGAAGGACTCTTCCGACCTTGAGTCTGCCCGGACTAATGACACTAACGGCTTTCGTCCTCTGCCGGGCAACTGCGACGATTACTTGTATCCTGCGGAAGGAAAACACCGAGGAAAACAACGAGGAAAACACCAGGGAGAACAAAAAGAGATTCCCGTCACTTACATGGAACTCACCGCTGAAGAACCAACACCCGGCACTTACAGTTTCACTTCTTCGTGTCCGCGTGGGACTTGTGGTCCCTCCACCTACAGCCCTAACGAAGCGCTCAACGGAAAACCCAGCAATGAGTTCACAAGTAGCAAGGTTGCAAGAGACTCTATCGACTTATTGCTGGAAGCGGCTAGAAAGATGCCACTTCCCGCACCCAGCACAAGCGATAACTCTAATGCTTTCATGCCACTCACCCCTGAAAAGAAGA
Source organism: Neurospora cerealis (assembly GCA_009806085.1). Lineage (NCBI taxonomy): Eukaryota > Fungi > Ascomycota > Sordariomycetes > Sordariales > Sordariaceae > Neurospora > Neurospora cerealis. The sequence continues at coordinate 238,379 of RAOY01000004.1, read as the reverse complement.
CAGCTCCCGAGTCCAGTGGTGGTGGTGGTGGTGGTGGTGGTGGTGGTGGTGCTCGCTTCAAGATTGCCCCTGGCGAAGGGTGGGAACGTGTCACTTCTGCTTTGGACCTCGACGTCGAAAGAACCAGTTCCGTTGTCACTACTTATGGCTCCTCCGACGGCGAACGAGCAAGTTTCGTCGCCAATGGCTCTGACGATGGAAAGGACGGAAAGGACGTAAAGGACGTAAAGGACGAGAAGGACGAGAAGACGAGAAKGACGAGAAGGACGAGAAGGACGAGAAGGACGAGAAGGACGAGAAGGACGAGAAGGACGAGAAGGACGAGAAGGACGAGAAGGACGAGAAGGACGAGAAGGACGAGAAGGACGAGAAGGACGAGAAGGACGGAAAGAATTGAAAGGACGGAGAATCGTTGGGGATGGGTTGGTGAAGCGCCGACACTCCGATTAAGCTGGAGTCAGAGGACTGACTGGGTGGCATGGTGAACGGGTGGTGAGAAGTCGGATTCTCATTCCCCGGCTTTGCATGATGGAGTTGAGTTGTGTGTTTCGGGCACTATTCTGCAGTTCTCTTAGGTTTTTGTATGCCTTCGGATTGAGAGATGGAAATGTTTTAAGAGAGGGAAGACCAATGGCTCTATGATGTTAATGGTTTCATGTTTTTAATAGCTTATGACGTTGATGACTTTGGCCGGATACTCTTTATTACCCCTGTTTTTCAAGGAGGGATGAAGCCTTTCTAACAACACCATGTCAGACAAAGATGATCCCATGAACAGCGCTATGGGGAGATAAGCATTGGGTTATGGCATACCGGGGAGTCAGATATACACTTGAGTTCAGGGACTAGGTAACAGTGTCCACTTGTCCATGAGACAGAGGTAGTGCGACTTGAGAGGTGTTAATACATCTTGTCTGCCCATGCAGTTTTAAATCAAGGCTCAAGGAAACAGATGAGTAACGAGCTATGAGTATCACACAGTCGAGTATAATACCGGAAAACCTTATGGCAGACTAAGGAGTAATGAACTATGCTTAACAACCTATACGAAAGAACAACGGATATATGTGTGTGGTATCTCCCTAAATGACCAGAATAACACCCCAGAAAAAGCAAACTAACACATGCCGAACACACCAAAAAATCATTATAATACCCAATGCTATTCATCATGCCTATCAAAACACCCCACCCCCAATAATAAACAACCGCTCCTCCTCCCTCTTCGCCCACTGCACCACCTTATTCGCGCATTGCGTCATTACTCCTCTCGACATATTCGGCCCCGCCACGCAGTAGAACTCGAACACGGGCGTGATCCAAGCCAAGCTCGCCGCGTCCTCGCTGACTAGGTGCAGGACTTTCAGGTGTGAGTGCTTGGCGTGGATGGAAGCGTGTAAGTGGTGGTAGAGCGTCATTAGGCGGCGGCGGGAGACTAGTTTTTCTTCCGTCGTCCTTCTTTGTGAGGGTGTTGTGGAAGCTTTTTCTGGGGGTGAGGGGGATGGTATGGGGGATGACGAGGATTCGAAAGTGGGAGAGAGGCTGGATTGGCAGAATTGCACGTTTGCGCGGGATTTATAGAGGAAGTGGCTTAGTTGCCCTTGTCCCTGGCCTTGTCCTGCTTCTTTTGGGAGGGGGTTGGTGTTGAAGATCGTCTCGATACGCGGCCGGCCTTGACGGGCTGCAGATTGGATGAGTGCCAGAGAACCGTTCTTGGCTAATTGGAGGGCGAGTTTGTCGCGCATGGATTTAAGTTCGAAAAATGACTCTTTGTCGGCGGAGATGAGGATTATGGCGATTTCTTCGTCTGGTGACGTTGAGGTTGTTGGTTTTGGTGGTGGTGGAGCATCGTTTTGTGTTTGGCTGTTTTCTTCCGCCGTGTCTACCGAGTCAAAGAAGCTCACGTACATGTAAAGGTAGCCGCGGTTGTTGAAGGCCGGCAGACACAGCGGCACCCAGTTCTCGCCGCCGCCGGCGCGGATGCCGCCGGATTCGAAGAGCATGTTGAAGATCAGCTGGAGATCGCTCGGGTGAAGCGAGTGTTTGCGCGGCCGGATCACGCTGACAAGCTTGCCGCCTGCTACGACCAGGCCGTACAGCAGCTTGTCGCTGCGGCACTTGAGGAAGGCGTTGTTGATGGTGGCGCGGTGGGATTTGCGCAGTCTTAGACACTCCAGGGCGCCGAGGAGGGCGGAGGGGGAGCCCTTGGTGAAGGAATCGGCGAGAGAGGAGAGGAGAGATTCGGTTCCCTCTAGTGGCTTTCGGAGGTCGGTTGAGGGACGGTGCACAAAGATGTTCTTGAGTGTCGGAAGCGTGAGGGTGGACAGGATCTGCATATATAAAGCGTCTAGTTGACTTCGAAGCTGGGCGTCGCTCTCGCCTAGTCTGCTGATGGCCACAAAGTAAAGGGGGCCTTGAGTGCTGATGACGAAGCGAGCGTTTCCGGCGGTGAAACCTAGTAGGGGGTCCTTTGCGCCTTCGTAGAAGGAGATGATGGTCTGTACGACTCCCATGTAAGAGTTGATCAGACTTGTATCGCCGTGTCGACTCCAGATGGGCTTTCCGGCGGAGGATAGGATCATGTAGTGTTTCATCTTAGACTTCCAGAGTGATAGCCGCTGCTCGTCGGTGATGCCCTTGTCGCCTAGTTCGGGGATATCGTCGAACTCCTTCTCGAACCCGGCCAAGCTGTCGCATGCGCCGGTCCTGCTGGCCTCGAAGGGCTGTACAGAAGATGACTGAGTCCTCAGCATCGACCATGCCCGGCTTCGCCTGTTAAACTCGCCGGTGACAAGATCTGCCAGATCTCCAGGTGGACGGAGGGTTGCGGGATAGCTCGCGACGCTCACGGTCTCGGCCGGGTCGGTGCGCGGGGAGGTATAGCCGCTGGCGCTCGACTGGGGCGAGGCAACGGATCTCGTCGCGCTCGTCGCGCTGGTCGAGAAAGTGCCGCGCGATCCATCGGGAAAGGATAGAGTAGAGATGTCGATGGTCGACACTTGGGTGGTGGGCTTGGAAGCGGCCGCTACGTGTAGGGCTCCGGATGCGCCATCGTCCGACAACTTGCGACTGGGACGGGGCGGTACGGGAGGGACATGATCGACGGCTTCGGTGTTGCTTTCGGGGGTGTGAGAGGGTATGGTTGTGTTGTTGTTGTTGCTATCATTGCTTCCGGCTTCAGTGTCCCGGTCCATTGTTGTGACTAAGACAGTGGCAGGTCGGCGTCGACAGGTTCACCGATGTCGAGCTTGTCGAACTGAGCATTGTCGGACTCTTTCGTTCACTCTTTGGTTATTTGGCGAGGGAGTGGTTGCGTGTGTCCTCTTTCCGCTGGCTTATTCGCGACTCCATTCCATGGGGGGAAGGAGATGTCGGGGATCTGTAGTCTGAAAATGAGTTGGGATGAGAGTGAGAGAGGGAAGAAAGGAGACAAAAGGACGGGAAACGGGATGCGACCGCCGACCGGAAGAATGACGACAGTGAGAGCGGCGGTCACACATGCTCCATCCCCCTTCCAGAATCCAAAAATGTTAGCGATAAGATAGCGGGCCGCCCCTGCAGCTGGGTGTTAGTGGGGAAGATCAGTGATTGGATAGAACCCCGTTAGCGGGTGCAGGCAACGGCAGGGTGGGAGTGGTGCGCTGACGAACAGCGCTGCTCCACTATGTCTTACAGATGCCCACCTTAACAACGTAGCCTCACAGTGCCAGCGTCGACAGCTCCCACCTGCAGCACCTCAGCGTCGTCAACGGGAACTGTTTGTGGAAGTGGAAGCTACACCTTTCAGTGGAGTTCGGGTACCTTTTGCGACTTTCAACACCAAGACACCATCCATCCCGTCCCCCGTTTCCCGTCGGCCCCCTCGAGACGGCAATGACCCATAGCAGTCTGCCTAGATCAGGGGACGTCCTGTTCTCGAATCCCTAGACTCTCAATCGCCATCACCAGCCGCCAACCATGTCTCTTGATCCTACCCGGCCGAGGTCCATCTCCCCCGAGAGCTCTGGCCGCGACTCTCCGGTACCCAAGCAATGGAGGAACCAGCTTGGGAATGGTATGTCATATTCCTCTCCCTCCCTGGAAACATCTCGACTAGAGTACAGCTAGCAGGTAGCTAACCAGGTGGTGGCCGGTCATGGACAGACGATGTTGCGCCGAAGGACAAGAGCTACCGCAAGTACGCTTCCGGCGTCGAACGAGCTCTCTCCCTGTTCGATACAGCCCTCCAAGAATGGGCCGACTACATCTCCTTCCTCAACCGCCTCCTCAAGGCCCTCCAAGCTCGACCGTCCACCATCAACACCATCCCCGCCAAGGCTACCGTTGCAAAGCGTCTGTCACAATGCTTGAACCCGTCTCTTCCGTCCGGTGTTCACCAAAAGACTCTCGAGGTCTACAACTTCATATTTACAGTCATTGGCAAGGATGGTCTGTCGCGAGACCTGCCACTCTATCTCCCCGGCCTTGCGTCGGTTCTCTCGTTCGCCTCCCTGTCCGTCCGGACCCCTTTCCTCGACCTACTCGAACGCCACTTCTTGGATCTAAACCCGCGATCCCTACGACCCGCCTTGAAATCGATCATACTTGCTCTTTTGCCAGGTCTAGAGGAGGAAACAAGCGAGGACTTTGAGCGCACATTAAAGCTTATGGAACGCGTCAAGGCCGCTCTCCGCCCACCAGGAAGTGAGATAATAACACCAACTCACTCCTCTGGCGACGACTTCTTCTGGCAGTGCTTCTTTCTGGCTTCCATAACCGGGCATAGCAGGAGGACGGGCGCCCTGGCATACCTTATGCGCGCCTTGCCCGAGCTGGGACATCAGTTACATTCAGAGGGCCATAAGACCGAGACTCGCAATGGCTTGGATCCCGAGGTTTCTGCCAAGTTGGTACGGCTGGTAACGTCTCCCGAGCCAGGATTGCTAATCCGCTGCTTTGCTGCCGGTTTGGCCGATGACCAGATCCTGATCCAACGTGGCTTTCTTGATTTGCTGGTCACCCACCTTCCGTTGCACTCCAAGGTGTTGCAAGCCAGGGCCAAGACCGACGACCTGGAACTCCTCCTGAAGACCGCAGTTGGGGTGACAACCCGGAGAGATATGAGTCTGAACAGGCGGCTGTGGACTTGGCTCCTTGGCCCCGAGCCGACAGCCGCACACGATGGCGAAGGCGGCCCCGATTCTCCCACAACTACTGCAAGCACCCCTGCCTACTTTATGTCGAGGACAAGCTACTTTGAAGAATTTGGGTTGCGACCCCTGACTCGGGCCCTACTCGGCATGATCAAGGCTAGTAGCGTTGGGAACAATCCGGCAGACCGAGCGAAGCCATATCGTATCTGTCTTTCCTTGATGGACAGGTGGGAGATTGGCGGCTTGGTTGTGCCTGAGGTATTCCTTCCCATTGTCGACAGTGTCCGAGACTTCAAAGCAAAAGCAGAAAGCAAATCAGACTTCACCGAGGTGATCCGGAGTGCAAGTGTTTTCTTCGACGGTGTCGAGAGCGGGTTGATTTACAGCGAAATGCTCAACCTCGTGGCTCAGGCTATCAGTCCGGGCAAACTCTCAGTGACTGATCGTAGCGACAAGCTTGACCTTGTCAAGTTCATTCTCGGCCATTTCAACGTCAGCGAAGAAGAGATGATAACCATTCATGCTCCGCTTACGGTCCTCTCCATCTTATGCATGATCGAGGAGTTAAAGGAGAGTGATGCTTATGCCACCACTCTGCTACCAGACGGTACGACTTTGTTGGTCCAAGCTTTAACAATAGCTGCAAGCTTGTTGGAGCTCGTACCAGAAAGAGCGTTCCCGACGAGCGCAAAAGCTAAAGCTATCGAGTCCAAGGTTCTGGCCGGAATCCCAAATGTTGAACTGCTCAAGAAGATCAAGATTTTCTACCACGCCGAACAGGGAAACTTGGAGGCGACCTCTCCCCCATTTGTACCGCAGAATGTGGCGGAACTCTTGTTGCAAAAAGCTTGCGACCTGAACTGTGAGAGTTTTAGTCAACGCGAGTCCGGCCCGACTGTCGCTGCAAAGAGCAAAGTCCTCTTGCTTCTTCTCACCAAGACACCCCACAGATCGTTCCTCGATACAAAGAAACTTCTTGCTTCCATTCACGGGTGTCTGTCATCAGATGCTTTTATTACCTTTACCACCTATTATTCGCTATTAACCCTTTCTACTCACCTTTATTCTGCCGACCGGATTTCCCATGTGGACCTGTCTGAGTCGGTTGGTCCTTTGGTACGCCATGCATGGAGCTTTCTATCATCGTCAGAGCCGAAATATCACGTCGAGACGGTCCGAAGTCTTTGGTTACTCCAGACGGCTCTAACACCAACAAATCATGACATCGAGGCAGCCATATGTTCTCTAATGCTGGAGAAAGATGTTTCAGGCACATTTGCTCAGCGTCCTGCTGACCCCGGAAGGAGCTTCTCTGTGCTCTGGTCGCATAGTCTCCAAGATAACCCCTCTGGAAGCGATCGCCGAGGACCCAAGACCCCTATCATTGACGCAAAGGCGCCGCCACGCCTTGGTGGTGTAGATAACTACGAAGTCATGCTTACCCGCCCGTTATTCCTAATGTTAGACGCGCTCACCGATGAGCGGACGCAGCTGTTCATGACAGTCAAGAGTTGGCTTAGCAGCCTGGTTGGAATAGACAAGTATGACCCCAGGCCTTCTGGGTCACGATTTACAGCTTGCTAACGCCTATGCCCAGAATTTTCAATATTTTCGTGTCCAAGTTCGCCGAGCTATCATGTCAGAGGCGCCAAACAACTTCGGCTGAAGCCAAAGAGGTTCACAAATTGTCCGAAGAGGATGACGTGGAGCTGGCTGTGTATTATCTTCGCTCCTTGTCCAACGTCTTTCGCTTCACCCCCGACAGCATTTGGGCGTTCCTTGCGAAAAAGACTATCCGCCCAGACTCCTACTTCCCATCATTATCTGAAATTAGTATGTTACTCTCCCATTCCGGCGTCTTGTACATGAAAACTAACTAAATCAGCCGGATCCGAGGATGATCTGACCTTCCAGGAGTTTTTCCTCAAGGTTGCCATGCAATGCATGGCAGACGTCAATACTCTAGACGATCAAAGCTCCCAGATAAGGGTGACACAACTTTATCGCTCAGCATTGGGCGTAATGCACCCTATTCTGGTGAACCCCTATGCTGAACCACTAGCACAACTGCACCTTGAGAACCCTCTCATTGATATGCTCACGCAGTCGCTTTCAGGTCCGGAGCCTTACGTACAGACCTTGCTTCTGGACGTTGTCTTTGCGGCCCTCAAGCTGCGTGAGCTAGCACCAGTTGAACTTCCAGAATCACCAACCGCAGAGAAACGCGCCGCGAGTGTTACGGCAGACTCGGCTAAAGCCTTCCGAGCTGTGGCTGGAGGGAAACCACCATCCGCTCTTCAGCCGCCTCCACCCACGCTGCTAAAGTGCATCCTTTCTGGACTCAGTGCACCCAGCAGCCGACACGTCTTGGATAGCTGGATCAGCTTTCTCGCTGAGTGCCTACCGCTTTACTCAGACTCGATCTTTCAAGTCCTGATTCCCTTGGTCGAGACGCTCTGCAGTCAGATTTCCACCACCTTCAGCCGTTTACAGCAGCTCTTCCGAGCCTCCAACGAGCCTCCAACGCACAACCAGATTGGTCCCGAGACTACCCTAATATCCCTACTAAATGGCCTCGAGCAGGTACTGGCAAGGGGACACGACAGGCTACTGGCTGAAGAGGCCAGAGCCCAGGTTGTCAAGAACCCAGACCAGCCTCAAGGCTTTTTCGGCAACATGGTCTCCGGTGTCTTCTCATCCGACGCACCTCAGACCCGGAGCGCCACAGCTAACGACCGACTTACCGTCCTTCTGGCCTTCCAAGATGCGGTGCGCATCTGCTTCACGATCTGGTCCTGGGGTCAAGGGAGCGATGCCTCCCTGCAAGACAACTCTTCGGGCGCTTCGTTCAACTACACCTCTCTACGGATGAGAAACCGAGCCCGAAGGCTCCTGGAGCATCTTTTTGCTGCTGAGACGCTAGAGTGCCTGGAAACAGTAATCGGGATATGGAGGGGTGCACTGGATAGTTCTGATACGTCCAAGGCTGCCGAGGTGTTCAATCTCTTGCCCGCCCTTGACGGATCTCGGCCGCAGCATACAATCCCGGCACTTTTCAACGCTATATACAGCAGGACTAACCCGGGCGCGCTGGATCCCTCAAGGAGGTCGACCCTTACTATCGAGCTGCAGGATACAGACGTGGTAATTTTCTTGGTTGACTACGCACGCACTCTGGAGGATGATGCGATGGATGAAATATGGCAGGACTGCATGATCTTCCTGAAGGACCTCCTAGGCAATCCACTGCCTCATCGCCAGGCGTTGCCGAGTTTGTTGGAGTTTGCTGCCATTCTGGGTGAGAAGGTGGACAACACCAACTTTGGAGAACAGAGGAAGATGCGTCGTGAACTGGCGGATCTCTTCCTCCGTCTCCTAGCGGCTATCTTCACTACACGGCCAACCAGCTTCGTGGAAAACTCTTCGACGAGCTACTCCTCATCCACTACCAACCTTCTCCTCTCGGAGAAGAAGCCAAATGAGGCCCCTCGGACGCTTTCCGTAGCAGCCATCCGGACTCCATTCGAACGCGCAGACGATGTCGTCGGGATCCTCTCCAATATCGTTCCAAACCTGCCCAAGATCCTCGTTGAGAATGACCGCATCGTCACGGCTGCCACCTCCATCTCGGCCAACGTGATCGGCCCAACGCTGCGGTCCAAGTTCTTCCCCGACACCGTATCAAAGAACACCCTGGTGTTGCTCCACCAACTATCCCGCCTACCTAACAACCAAAAGTCCTGGAAGAAGGACGTTGCCGACGCCTTCAACGACTCCCGCTTCTTCAGCTCCAACCTGAGCCTCGTGCAAACCGACTGGCTGCCCCTCCTCAAGCAATGGACCGTCGCAGACAAGGAACGCATCCCCGAAATCCTCGGCCGCATCACCCCGCCCTCGACCGCGGGCATTGTCTTCGGCGTCGGCGCCACCTCCGCCCGCCTCGAAGCCGACCGCAAGACTCAACTCAACCTTCGGCGCATCGCCACCCTCATCCTCGCCGCCACCGACGACAACTTCGTCACCGAACTGCCCTCCATTCTCGACAAGCTCGTCGAGCTCCTCGGCGCCACCGCCACCTCCTCCCCTTCCTCCACCACCCGCGCCGAAGTCTACATGGTCATGCGCGCCCTCGTCCTCCGCACCAGCGCCATCCACCTCGCTCCGCTCTGGCCCGTCGTCAACGCCGAGCTGCACGCCGCCATCTCCTCGGTCGTCGCGCCCGACCACTCCGCGCCCAGCGACACGTACGGCAACCCAGCCGTCATGCAAGCCTGCAAGCTTTTAGATCTGCTCGTCTGCGTCGCGCCCGATGATTTCCAGCTGCACGAGTGGCTGTTCGTCACCGACACCGTCGACGCCGTCTACCGGCCCAGCGCAGCCGGTTATCAGCCCGTGGCGCTCGTGGATGAAGTCTCCGAGGAACTCAACGGTTCTCTCGTCACTCTCCACGCCCACCACTCACATACCCATTCCCTGTCCGGCGCAGGCGCCGCAGCCCTAGGCCTAGACCCCTCATCCCTCCTCTCTCCCACCGGTGGAATCGACCCACCCCTTCGTCGCCCATTGTTGGGTAACCTCCCCGGCCAAATCCCCGACGAAGTAGGCATGGAGCGCAAAGACGAACTAGTAGCCAAGGTGCTCCGGCCGTTTTTCGGACAGCTGAGTATCTTTGCATTTGAGACGACGTACAAGATGACGGAAGTGGATTGGGAGGGGTGTGTGAATGGATTACTGAGGGATCTGTTTGATGAAAGGAGCGTGGTGAAGGCTCTTTAGGGCCGGGCTGGATCTGCGTATGGTGGTGGGGGAGGAGGAAGAAGAGAGGGGCGGGGGGCGGGGTTGAGTTTGAGTTTGGGACATGGGGGAGTGATGGATTTGTATGGTGATGGTGGAGGGGCGGGGTTGAGGGAGGTGAGAGAGTTGAGGGAGAGGAAGAGGGAGGGGAGGAGTAGGTCGAGTTCGAGGTCGGGGACGGGGACGGGGGCGGGGACGGTGAGGTCTAGGGCGGAGAGTAGGTGGTGGTAGACTGGTAGTAGTAGATGATTGGGATTGAGGATGCTTTTAGCGTTTTAGAAAGAAGTAAGTTTGAGTAAGGTCTGATACTGTTTGGTTTACGTACTAGAGGTAGCGTATTTTGTTCCTTGGTGGTTGTTCTATGCTTTGTACAGTATCGATAGAGGGGTGTTTGTTTCCCGTCTCGTTGAACTCCCGATAATGACTGCTGACGGTGATGGTAATAAAGAGGGCCATTAAAATGGGAAAGAAAATCTTATCACAGTATATGCTCTTGTCACATCCGTCCAACGTCCATTGTCCATATCATGCCCTGTTCCTTAAAATCCTGTTCCAATCCCGAGGCTTCATGAGCCACCCGGTTCCCGAGCCTAACCATAGAACTCCAGGAGATTCCACTTCCCATGGCCGCAGTGATCGCTAGTTGTTGTGCGATGAGCGTCTCCTTCGTTTTCGCTTCCTCTTTTCGGCGTTGTCCGTTTTTGGGGTGTCGACTTCGATGTCCTGGGCGTAGGAGGCGTCGTGAGCGTCATGGGCCTCCGACGCCTCCTCCGATGCCTCGGGGAGAAGCTCTGGTACTGTTTGCTCCTGCTCGTCATCCTGTTTCCTCTTCTTTTGCCCCCTTTCCTCTTCGGACTGCTTCTTTGCCTCAGACCGCTTCTTTTCCTCTTTTTCAGCGTCAATAGTTCCCGGCAAATAAGCCACCAACGCTTTGCTCGCTCCCTTCTGACAATACTGCACCACATCAATCTTGGGAGCACCGTCCGGCACCAGCGCAGCAATCTGGTTTAAATCGCTCTGCCTCGGCAAGAAAAGAGCCTGCGGTAGTACCTGCGTCTGTGTCTGCATCGACCCTCCCTCCTTTTTATCCTCCTCTGCCTGCGGCGGCATCGTACACGCCTTGTACAGTTGCTCCAGGTTATAGGGCTCCATCTTACTAAGATCGAACACCTCCTGGTCGCGATAAGAGACGCCGCCCCACGGCGGCGAGGCGAAGACCAAGCATTCTTCGAGGTTGAGTTCCGCTAGGAGGTCCTCCAGCTCCTTGCCATTGTCCTCCTCTTCCGACCGCCCCTCTTCACCCTCCCTCCCATGAACCCCCCAAAACCTCCTCATAACCTCAAAGGAATCCCCATGCACCCACGTAATCTTATCCAGCACATCATACACCTCGGCATTATGCTGGGCGCAAGCCAGCGTCGACCTGTCTTTTTCGATTGCAATGATGCGATCCCATCTCCCCGAGCAAAGAGCAAAGGCAATCACGTTGCCTCCGGCGCCGCCGAAGAGGTCGATCAATACGCGCTTTCCCAAGGCGATGGGGTGTGTGGATAGATCGCGCGCGATTCGTGTGGCGACGGGTTCCGGGGTCACGCCGAACCAGGCGGAGTCAGTTAGGTGGATGTCGTAGGCGTAGAATTCGAAGATTGAGAAGCGTTGGTGCCAGTATCTAGGAGGGGGTGGGAGGGATGTTAGTGAGATTGGGATTGGGGGACGAGGGAGGGTGACGAGAGTGGGGATGGGGATGGAGGATGGAGGATGGATGAGATGGAGAAGGGATATTTACTTACTTTTGGATGTCCCAGGGGACTTCACTGAGTTTGGTGTAGTGGTGACAATTTTCGTCGAGAGGGAACTTCTCCCCTTTCTTGAGAAGTTTGGGACCCATACTGTTGATGACCGTGATGGGTTTGGTGGTATTGAGTTTTGTGTTGTTTGGGATGGTGTTGATCTTGGTCTGTGTATCTTGATCTGCTGTGGTAGACTGGCTGAGATTGAGGACCGGACGTTCAGTTACAAATGAGTTGATTCTCTCTCTTCTTGTTTTCATCCCCAGAAATGCTGTGGTTGAGGAACCACGGACAGGTCCGATGGAAAGACCAAAGGGTTGTGAATTGAGTTAAGAAGTGAACCTGAGAAAGATGTGAGAAGTACTCGATACCTGGAAGGTGCCGCGGTCTTGATGCACCGTGTAAGTCGCAGGGACTCGTCTTTTTCCCCAATTCAGGAGCCCCACCAAGATTTGCGCAAACCCCACAGTGTGCCTGAAATTAGGAGCTTTGACCATCAAGGTCCACGCCAGAGGAGCACTGGGCTGAAGTGGGGCTCACTCTTGCTGCTGTCGTTCATCAACGTCCACGGTGACACGGTCCATCACGAAGCTCTGAGTGCTGTAAATGCTTCATGCCGTAGACTTCCATCTCGACTCTTTGACGATCCAACATCCAGATCGGAAGATCACCAATCTCTAAACCAACCCAACACTCGTTCGAACTACACAGCATAGCATACAACAATGACAACCATGTTTAACGCCCTCAACCGCTTCATATCCCGGCTCGACGGCGATGCGCCCACGTCCAAGGAGAACCAACCTGGCGGGTTTGGCTTCCAAGTGCTGCGAAACACCAACCCAGACCTGACTATTGAGCCATGGTTTGACTTTGTCGTTGGAATCAATGGGCGCATGATTGTATGTTTTCAAACCTGTTAAGTTCAGAAAGCTACAGGTCTAACACGGCTCTGTTCCAGGACGACTCTGACCCGAGGCTCTTTGCCCAAGAAGTACGGAACTGTGCTGGCGGTGTTGTGCAGCTGGGACTTTGGAGCGCAAAGGTATGTCACTAGATTTAACATGCAAATTACACCCAATCCTGACAGCTTTTTCTTTAAAAACAGGGCCAAAGAACGCGAGCACTCCACATCCCCGTTCCCGCCGACACTGCCTCCCTCGGGCTTACCCTCCAATGGACCGCCCTCTCCGTCGTCACCAACATCTGGCACGTCCTCGACGTCCCCGCGAACTCACCCGCCGACGTCGCCGGCCTGCTCCCATACAGCGACTACATCCTAGGCACCCCCGAGGGAGTCCTCCACGGCGAGAGCGGGCTCAGCGAGCTAGTGGAGGATCACATTGGCCGCCCCCTGCGCCTTTACATCTACAACAACGAGTACAACGTCACCCGCGAGGTGACCATTCAGCCCAGCCGGGAATGGGGTGGTGAAGGTGCTCTCGGCTGCGTCCTAGGCTACGGCGCTCTGCACCGGTTGCCAGCGCCCCTGAGCGAGCCTGTGCACGCCCCCGGCGAGACCATGTTCGACGGCGACTCGGAGCAGTACGGACACGTCGGACAGCAGCAACAGTATCAACAACAACCTCAGTACGGATACCCTGGGGCACCACCAACAGCAGTAAGCCAATCGCAGTGCGCCCCGACTGCTACTACCACCTCCCCTCCGCCACCACCCGTCGGCGGTGGTGAGTTCCTCATACCAGCGCAGATGGTCGGCACACCACCACCCCCGGCGACACAGTTTGGCGGCGCGGTCGCTTCTGCTCCGCCTAGGGGAAAGAAGAAGGAGAGACCGGCGAATAGGGGCGGGCTGGGCTCGATGGATGATTACTTCAAGGAGCAGGAGAAGAGGAGTAGGGAATTGGATAATGCTCCTAGCAGGAAGAACACACCAGTACCGCCGCCGCCAATGGGAGGTCCTCCCAAGGGTGGACCGCCCAAGGCAGTGTCGTCGCCCCCGCCTGGTAGTGCGCAAGGCGAAGAGACGGCTGAGGGGGGCGAGAGTTAGTGGCTTAATGTGGAATATTGGGAGAAGTTCTAGACTAGGAGTTTGTGAATGACACCTGGGATGTCATGATTACGGATATCCAAGGCCGGGACTTGGTGAATGTCTTTGACAATGGCGGTGAAATTCAGGGCAGTGGTCGACTTTGGGAGCTGATGGGCATTGAAGTTCCTTGAAGAATCCCGTCGCTCGGTGTCATGGCAGGCCAGAAGTTGGTGAGGTTGTAATGCTGCTCCCTCCCTCCTGCGGGGGTATTGTTTGATAACTGTTTCTAGCAATTGGGGGAACGAAGAGGACGTAGCCCAGCGTGAAACTCGAGGCAACTTTTGTACATACTATAGATTGAAAGAAGAAAAAAGGTATAATAAATGCCAGCCATTTTTTATCGACATATCCCGCCTCTGTCTTGTCTTCTGCAGGCTCGCTTGAAAATACGGACGGTTCTGTTATTGCTTGCTTGATGGCTTGCTCGTTCCCGTCATGTTTCTCGCAATTATCTATTCACCTGATACCCCTCACAACACAACAATCCTCCACATCCCCGCTCGTGTACTTTTGACTCCTTGCTCGCTCGCTCGTCCTTGCAATGCTCTCTGTCTTAGTTGATAAAGTTGACGCAGAAGAAATGCAGAATCAAACTGCAGACCAGGTAATCGGCAAAGGCTCTACACACCAAATGATACCCTGTTAGCCAATGCTCACGTTGTCCACAAACCAAATCACATGTAAACTGCCTAGGGCGCTATGGGCAACATACCGTTCAGGCGACACCGAAGGGAAATCACTCTTGTTCGCCTCGGTCGTCTGGATCCGTAGCGAGGCCGTCAGGACGAATTGGCCGACTGTTGCTGAGAAGCCGGAGAGGAAGGCGTTGAAGGGCTGTTTTTCAGGTACAGTTAGCCAATGCTCTCACAGCCGTTTCCATTGTTTTCTCCGGAGTTTCAAGCACAGTGGGGAGATAAAGAAGAAGAAAAAGGAAACGTACGTAATTCCCAGCCAAAACACAATACAAAAACTGCAACCCGCCCACCACCACCAAGAAAGCCATGAACGCATCAATCAGCTTGGTCCGCTGCGGCGTCGTGTCCTGGTAGTGTCTCAAAAGGTTGCTGAAGACTTTGTTCCATGCTTGTCCCCCCGCCGTCTTGTCAATGCTGCTGCTCTTGCTAGTCCCACTGGCTTTTGTGGTAGAGGTGGTAGTGGTAGTGGTAGTCGTGGGCTCAATCTGAGTGCTGGTAGCAAAGGCATTGGTTGTCGTGGCAACGGGAGGCGCGGATTCTTTGGGCTGGACTTTGGTTGTGACTGTTGCTGATGTTGTTGTCGATGTTGCTGAGGGGGAGGGGGAGACGCCGCGGGCGGCCGCGTTCTTGCGCTTTCCACCCATTGTGTCTGATTGTTGTGGATTGTTGAGTTATTGCGGGTTGTGATTGATCGGGTACTGGTTTGCTAGCAGGTGGTTTTCGTGGGTTGGGTTAAGTTCGTTGTCGCGACCGGACGTTGTCGAATGTTGATGGTGGTGGTGGCTTGACGGGAGCTTCCGATTCCACACCAGCACTGCTGTGTCGCTAAAACGGCCACGAAGCTTCATCTGGCTGTCATCATCGGGGGGGGACAGGGGTGCAGTGGTCGCACACGCCGCAGCGCTTGCGCAGGCACTCCGTTTGTTTAACACTGTGGGGAGATTTCAATCGAAGCTGGCGCACAGGCCAGGCGGCATGGGTGAGGAAAGAAGGCAAGGAAATTTGTGATTGGATGGAATTGGGACCTGTTTCAAAGTGGGTGGAGCGCTCCCATGCCGTGCATCGTGGGGAATCAGTGGAGTAGGGCCCTGTTTCCTGTTCGACTTCAGTTCTGCTAAAACAACATCCTATGGCTGAACACTGCAAGAAAGAGTTGTAGCTTTTGATGCCATCAAGTTCCAAAGTTCTATCAGGCTCACTTGAATTATAGTCACCTCAATTTCTCTTGGTTCCCTCGCTTCGGTGTCTTCGCCCAGCTGCGCACTCCGAATATTCAACCTTCCGATTCCGGACTTTGTTGACTTACACGCGCCCGGTGACGACATCCACTCACAACTCACCACTATCACTTACACCACAACCATATACAACCATGGCTTCCATACTTGAGGTGTGTCTCTTCACCTAATCTTTATACCACAGTCTCATAAATAGCTAACGCAAATACAACGATACCCAGGCCCTCCAACCCCACCCCGAAGACCATCTCCACCTCCGTCTTCACCGAGCCCGCTCCGTCATTCTCACCAGTCAAGAGTACTTCACCCCTTCCCATCTCCCCCCTCTCCCCCATCCACTCCATCCTAATGAAATCTCTATCAAAAAGACTAGTAGAAATCCGCGCCTCCCAACGGACCTTCGAAGGCGCCTACATGCGCACCGCCCTCTCGCAATTCTCCTTTGCGCTCATCATCCTCAGGATCTTCACCAGCGAATTCTACCCCATCGGCGCCCTTTTCGCCGTGTACGGAGCCGCGGTCATGTTGGTGGCGATTTATCGGCGGTATGAAGGGAATCGACAGTTTTTCGATCAGGAGGTTGAGGAGGACTTGGAGGATGGGGATGAGAATGATGGGGGAGGGGTTGGGGTTGGGACGGGTTCGGCTACGGGGTTTGATGGACTGGTACGACGGGTTGATGGGCTGGGGACAACAGGGGGTAACTTGTGGGGTGATGGAATGGGAGGACAAAGACTGGAAAGGAGAAAGACGGTGGTGGTGGTGAAGAAAAAGTTTAGGACCAGCGCGAATAGTGTGGCGTTGTTGACGGGATTAAGTTTTGCGGCGTATGTGGCGTTGATGGTGTTGTTGTGGGATTTGAGTCGGTAGGTTAGATTAGGCTATGAATGTTGGAGAAGCTTTCGTTGGCATCACTTGATTTTTTTCCCTTGTGCCTCGTGAGCAATATCAAGCAGGTACATACAGCGTTTATCTGCCAATTCCCGGTTGAATCAAGAGTCTATGTGCATCTTTCCATGTGTATCTCGCAAGCATGATTGAAACATGAAGCAAGTCTGTAGGTGTTGAAGTCGAGCAAAAGAATCATGAGCACAACTCTACGAGAGTAACGAAAAAAAAAAAAAAAAAATTGCCATTTAAATGCCCGTTAACGTGTCAAATCGAATCATAAAATAAGTATAAAGCAAGAAGAAAAGGGGAAGCAAGAAGGTTATAAAGCAAAGCACAGAAAAGACATGTAAAGCCAACAATGAATCCAGCTATAATCCGTGTACTACTGCAAATTTTGTTTCCCGCCCCAGTCGCTGATCATGACATGAAAAACACAAGTTTACCGCCCAGTTAGTTCTACCGAGAAAGAGAGAGAGAAACAAGGACAGGTAGAAAACAAAAACAAATTTCTGAACAAAAGGGGAAAAATATCATCTAAGTGACAGACAAACAAGACGCCAATAGCAACATCACCACGTGAGCAGCGCTTTAACAAATTGCTGCTCTTCTCTTCTCCCCAAGCCGTCAGGCCGTCCGAGCCGTTCCGTGTGCCCATCCCGTCCCGCTCCCATGAAAATGTCCCCGACAACCATAGTCAAGTTTGAACCAGTGGTAGAAGTCCATCTAGCATCTTAGAAGACTCGTAGTATCCGAGATCTTGAACCAATCTTTGAAATCTCTCCTTTCTCTTCCATTCCCTCTCTTCCGATTTGAGGACCCAAAATAATGGGTATCCCTTGTGCACACAGTGAGTCGCATGACGAGCCAAGCCCACTTCAATTTGACAATGGTGGTCTCCTTGACGGTTGTACTGGTCAAAGACTCGATCTCATCATGACAAGAGTGGGTAACCTTGTAAGATATCATCACGTCCCAGCCCGTCTCATGTGATGCATCCCGTGCCGCAACAACCCCATTCGATCTCACTGGGCACCCGGTTTCCCGATTCTCTCTCTTACATCTGAGAGGTCTGGGTGACCAGCGTTTTGATTAGTTGGGGTTGACTTTGGACATTTGTCGAGTGCCACAGGGAAACCATCTTCGACCGAGCCGCATTTTTTCCTCAAAACCGCCATTTTGCACCCAGAAGGGTAAACGGTGGATATCGCAAATTGGTTGCCGTGAAATCGAGGTCTTGGAATTCCAGAATCCGATAGCCACCAGAAGATGTCTAGCGGCCAGATCCAACCAAGCTTGAACTCAAAGTTGATTCGGATTCCTCAATGCATCGACTTGCCCGCCATCGGTACTTGAACGTGTCGAGGCCCAAATAGTGAGCCTATTCTAGTGGGACTTCAGCCCCTACATCCCATGGCCCTGCTGGTTTCCTCCTTCCCCATACCACGCCGAATAGCCCTCAACAGGCTTGGAATACTGATAAGGTTGCTGCCACGACGCATAACCGGTCGGGGGGACAGCTCCAGCTGAGATGGCCGAATGGGGATCCTGACTTGTTCCCGAGACGGTATCAATTCCAGGGATAGTAGTGGCAATCGGGGAAGGATAGATATCGCTGGACATGGCAGACGACTTGCGATCGTAAGGGCGACCGCCACCGCCCATTTGTGAGGCCGGGGGATATTGCTGGCTGGCCATGCCCTCGCCGCCGCCGCCAAAAGACATGGAGCGGGAGGGAGGGGCAGGGTAACCGGATGATGACCACGCTAGCTCATCCCGCGAGGACTCGGAGCCCATGGATGCTGCTGACCAAGTGGCGGATTGGGGAGCGTGAGGCGTGTAGGGGGAAAAGGCGGGGGTGATGGGGGATTCACTCGCGTAGGATCTCCAGTTCGGGTTTATATCGCTCGGTTTGGACGTATTCGGACCGGCGTCAGGGGACATCCAGTTGGCCATGCCGTGCTGTCCATATTCGTAGGATCTAGTGCTTGTGGCACTTGGGGGAACTGTAAACTTGTCAGTAAGATCCACCCTATGTCTCTTTGGTTTTTGACCTACTCTTGGAATCTGGGGTGTACTCTTCTGTACCCGAAGGCTTCATGGGGGGTGGCATGTTCGTGATTGATGCTAGTGACAAATGCGGATAGTTGGAATGACCGTGAACTTCTGAGGGGACCCCGCTCTGCATCGCCGGTGATGAAGATGTGGACGTGATCTTAGGTCCGGTGGAAGACCTATGTGCCGACTTTTGTCGGGTTTCTTGCAAGGGTTGTTGATCCACTGGGTAGAAGCTGCATTCTTTCTTCAGGCGAATGCAGTTGACACATCGAGCCTGTACGTCGTTCTGGGACGGGATGCACCTAATCTTCCTGCGACGGCAATGTCCTGCATTTACGGTCAGTACAAACGCAAGAGAGTTACTTTGGTCTTGACTAGAACGTACCGCATGCAACAGATGTTCGATGATATCCTAGTTTGTTCCTTCTTTTTTCTCCTGAAAGAAGACCTTGGTCAGGTGTTGTTGGGTCTCGCGGGGTGGGCGGCGGTTGACTTGTTTGCGATGCAGACATTGAACGCTTCGGCTTCGTCGCGAACGGGTAAGAGTCCGAGCGATCTCTGCCCGTCTCTGGGCTGTGCCTAAGGCCCATCCCTGAGGACCCTGGAGGCGGAACGGAATGAGGCATGTACCCGGAATGCTGGATATCCATATCTGTGCCGTTCTGGGGCGGTGGCGGAGGATATTGAAATGACATTATGTCCGTCATGGGCACTGACGAAACGGCAGGATATATAGCGGAGTTGCCAGATAGCCAGCTTTCGACTTTGGATTTAATAAGGGGCGAATGGGCGGTTGCCATCAAAAGATCCTGCTCTGAATCGTTCTACTAGCTGGCCAGGGGACTTCTGGGTTGCCGCCCGTTTCAGCACCAAATAACGAGAGATGGCGGGAGGCGGGTAATGACCGGAATTGCGGGTGTAGTGGTCGATCGTGACCGAGTGTCCGAATACCGTGGTTCTTCAGTGATCGGTGCTGATTCTCCGCGTCTGGGGTATCTATGTGCAAAGGCCTTGAGGAATGTGGTTAGCGGGTGGTCTGGGATGCCGAAATCTGGGCTATGGGTCAAAGCCAGTGGGAAGAAATAACCATAAACTAATTTGGGTACCAAATATGTGAAGGGGAAGTGTAAGAGGTACCTCTACGAATGATCAGAAGTAAATGAGCCGGAGAACAGGTAGCGAGTAGGCGGGCCAATCAGGATGGCAAATAACTTGGGATTTGCGACAGCCGGAATAAGAGGACCACAGCAAAATAGTGGCGTTGGACACACCCCTTTTTCTGGTTCTGGTTGGGCTGAAGAACAGCGGCAGCGGCAACTCCCTGAGAGATGCTGATGCAAGGTGTTGACGCAGCAACAAGGAGTTGGGCTATATTCGATGTTGAATATGGCTACCTATAGACCAAGATATGAGCTAGTGCCAACGGAAGTGGAAGCATATCAGTGATCTGATGGGTCTGCCTACCTTAGGTATACTAGGGGAATGCGGGTAGTATCTGGGGAAGCCGGCGCCTGCTGACTGCAGTTTAGGGAGTCTTTCTACCGTGCTCAAATGCACAAGCGAGGAGATGCTTGGTCTGAAACCGGAGCCCCAAGATTTCGCGTAGGTCGCGTTGAAGGCTACACACCCCTGTTTTGATAGCCTATGTATATCGTTAAGATATATTTATGTACTCGCCAAAATAGGGTCAATAGCCAAGGCAACAGATTCCGCCGCTGCTGTTTTTGGATGTTGTTTGGGAAGTTGTAATTCCGCGCTTCCAGGTATTCGTAAAGTCGAAGTCAGAGCTACTAGCCGCAAGTATGGTGTACGAGCGTATAGTGCTTGTGCGTTGAGATACTGCAGTCGATGATGCCCGGTTGCAACTTGCAAGGGGGAAACGGTCGAACCCGGCTGGGTGGGGGAGGGTTCCGGCAGGTTATGAGACGTCGGCCACTTGCATATGTCAAAGGAGCCGCGCTAAGTTGAGCGATACTGGGATCCAGTCAGGTTCGTCGGCTAATCTGGTCTTGACTGTACAAGTGATATCGCAGTGGTGGTCAAGAAGTACTCGAAAAGCTGGGGCGTAACTCAGCTTCAGCCAGATGTCTGCTGATATCATACCACGAGAGGTGCAACTCGCTAATCCTGGGAAAGCGCACGAGCGATAAGCCGTGAGAAGGTCCTGGTCATTCAGCTTGTCCGATCTCAAGCCGCTTTTTGTCGACGGAGGGGAATGGAGAACCCTGCTTTATCAAAGCAACCGACGATGCGAGAGTGATATAACAGCTTCTACGCCACACAACAATGCTGGTTGCAGATATGATGGTAGGCCGGGGTAAGCGACAGTCGGTATAGAGGTGAAATTGCTGATATGCCAGAGTATCGAGGATCGACGAGCCCTGGCAGGCGCTTTCAAGGGTCGGATACAGCCGTGATTGGAAGATTAGAGGTGGTGTTGTGGTCTTTACGCTCTGCGCTTTCCTTTCTTTTTCTGACTTTGCTTCGTGGTTTTTGCCCGACTGCGGCGGCTGCTGCGATTTTTATTTGTAGGCCTTTTGCAGCGAATGAGCTCTCGGTCCCAGATGTTGCTCAGGGAAAGGCGTCCAAAGTTGAACGCTTATGGTTGAGTGCTGATCAAGTGGTTGTTGAGGCTGGTGCTCGTCACAATAACTCAAATGTTTGGGGCCGAGTGAATGTATGTAAGGTTCGGAAGGTAGGCGGGTCTTGGGGGAGGAAAAAAAGAGGGACCTGTCTCAAGATGAAATGAAACGACCGCGCGTTGACCAGGTGAAGTAATGCAACTTAATGCATCGAGATTGAATGGAGAATGAGGGAGTGTTGGGATGAAAAGAACAAGGCAACGTCCGCCTAAACCTCAAAGTGGAATATGATGCAGGAAGGAGTGGCGAGACTGTGCAAAGAGACGACGCACAAGGGCAAAAGGACTGAAAGGTCACATCAATTAAAGGCCGTGATATATATTAAAGGCTCTTGTTCTTTTCCCAAATCTCTTTATCCCCTCGGACCCCTCCACTCCTTGCACAGTCACTCTGCCACTGGCAACGTAAGAGGAAATGGGCAAGGAAAAGTGCACTGCACTGCGAGTGTGAATGCTGTTGGGGCCGGAGCATGCCAGACAATGAAGCACCCCGGACATGGAAGGAACCCAAAAATGGCTCTAGGCAATCACAAGCCAAGGGCAGAGAACGAGGAAGTAGCCCGAAGCTTGTATCCTCAACGGCTTCAACGGCATGTTCCAGCCAAAAGTTCGGGTGCTTGGTCAACTCGACATGCCTGTGACTTGGACGTTAGTTACTGCTAGCTTTCCGTGTCATGAAGCAAAAGTAAATCGAAGGGAATCGTCAGTCTAGACCTACGGGTCTTCCCAACCCAGCTCCCCAGGTCCTCATATGACGCCGGATGGGATGCTCTCTTGAAAGCGGACTAAACCACAATAGTTACCTTGGAACGACGGAGGCTGCCATCGTCTTTGCCCACTTCCCTTTGACCAGTGCTAAAGGCTGAAACACCACACTCAACCCCCCTGATCAGCCATCGGGCTTTTCGGAAGGAAAACTCTTATTTCCTTCCATTGCTTCCACCACTAACTTGATTAACCGACCTGGACTTCCTAGACTCCGGTTATTGTTTCGAGGGATGCAGCACCTCTACCGAGCTCCATGGTACGCTGCACTCAACGTCGATGCCACGTTGGTGGATTCATCGATGTTTGGCAACGAGTTTGTATATGCACGAGGTACCTTTTCCATGGTCGACAGCCATCCCTTAATATCACTCTTGTACCCCTGCACGCGCATGTGAGTACCTGTGCGCAGCTGCCCGGACTGCAAGGTACCTGAACACTCAAGCTTGGTACTTGGTGTCTCAGGCACAGTAGAGGATGCTTGGTCGGATATACTTGGCTAGACCCCTTTCCTGCGTATATCGCTGGAATGATTTTGACCAAGCGTTGCCTTATGCCCCTCCCTCCACTCATCGAAGCTTCTTTGTTGCCACTCGGCCCGGCCCAAAGAAGACGCTGAGATGACATGCATACCTAGGATGCTTTAGCGAAGCCTTGTACCCTTGTTGACCGCAGTCAGGATCATGCGCGAAAGAGTGGCATCCGGCAGGAAGGGTAGGGTCCCCCGTGAACAGGATCGGATCTTGAAGTCCTCAGATTTCGACATGGAAGCTGATCATATGGGGAAAGCCTGCGATGCTGTGTCGGTGTTGTTGGTCCTCTCATAACGAGACCCAGATAAGGTTCAGCAAAGAAAGAGAGCCTGCGGATAGTGGCCACGAGCGTTTCGTAGTGGATGTCTGCGCGAGGCCTGCGTGTCGGAGCCTGACCTCGGTCCTTTGTTCAACAGTCAGAGTAGCCATGAGGACATTGTCCTTGAACGTTATCGTGGATTTTTTGTCAAAGAATGCGCCCATGCCAGGCCTAAAAAGCCCGCTTATCCCTGGCACGTCTGTGCAAATAAATGTCAAGGATCACATACCTGTGACTGCCATGATAGGTTCAGGACTGTCTGAGCACTGGGATCATTCCCGTTTGGAGTCAAGCGTCTCGTAAGCCACACCACTTGTAAAGATGCCAAGAATGCGTAACCCCTCTTGTCCGCCATCCTTGGCCCCGTTGTTGCAGTTGGAGCTGTCCTTCGTTTGGGAAAAGATTGTTTAATTCTTCCCCTAGTCAGCCAAAGCGTCATGTTTGTGGCTTTTGTAAATCGTCGACTTGCACCCGTCTCGTATTATGCAGAGGTTCTTTTGCGCCGGAACGGATATCAGTCTGGTCATTCCTGTCTGGAAGGGACACGATCCGTCGGGGAGATGTCATGCTGGCCCGGAGTACCTATCAGGGCTTGTTGACCCTTAGCAACGTGGCAGATGAATGCGAGTCCTGGTGTTTAAACATGGACACTCTGACGCGGACTTCTGAACTGAATGTAAGCAACAGACGAGAAACTTACCATGGCACCTGGTGCGCTTCTGCAATTAGTACTTTCATGCATGTCTCTTTTAGCCCGGGCCAGACTGTTAACGAGTGCCAAAAAGGTCGATACCGTACCTTGCATCAGGTAATTGAAAGGTTCTCGGAGACATTTTGTGTCTGTCGTAGCAACAGTATGGGGCCTGATATTCGGAAGAGACGATGATATTAGCCAATTTCGCAGCTTTCCAGGATTGCTTTCGGTCTCTCTTCTTTCATGAACCGGTTGCTCCAGCTGCAGTGCGACACAGGACTGTAGTTGCGATATTGGCCATTTGGCACTTGCGCAGTGATATGCCAGATGCTGCTATCGCTGAAAAACACTCGAGCTGGCAAAAAGCCGGCTAGTATATAGCGCTGCTGGGTCGCATTGGGAGCCATGGAAGCCTCCCTGCGATCATGTAACGCTGCAAGGGCCGCATCCCCGATAGGGTCGTCTTGATGGACGCCTTGAGGACAGTCTTGCGAGGTTGAAGTTTTTCGGACCAGGCCTGGAAGCTGTTGCTGCTGAGCAAGCGGGTGTGGCCTATATCGTCAGAGGCTTGGGCTAAGAGACCGGTGAGCGACATCACGCTATCTTTCAAGCAGAGTCCATGACTTGGGCAGTAATGCTTAACTCAACGGCCAGCATACCCGATAATAATCCTAGCCTGTCGGTCTGTGTAACAAGCTTTTGCATCCTGGGAAACCCGTCAACCAACGGTTCTCAACAAAGAGATATGCCGATGCTTGATAAGGGGGCCAGACAGTGTCAGGACGGGGGAGATGGAAGCCCAAACTCAGTGCTGACCTTTCACTACCTCTAGAGATCTGGGGATGTCTCTGTTTCGACGTTGGGGAATATGGATCAGCCCAGATCTCTCGATACAAGCGCGCTTGCAAGCAGTGTGTCGATGGGAGATTGATCGCCGCCAAGGGTCCGATTGACAGCCAATTATCCAAGTCTCGGTCGAGAACAATGGCTGCTTGGATGTGCGTGGTCAAATGACGTGCGAAAAAGGGCCGGTCTGAGTGTCGTCCAGTGCAGCTCAACCGGACAGCCGCCCATGTTCTATTGCCAGGATTCGTGATAGTGGTGACGATTCAGGACAATGCTGCCGAGCATGTACAGGTGAAGCGATCGATGACTTCACTGTTCATACAACCGATTGAAGGATGGACTGAAGAGAGAAATTTTCGCAGGGTTGAAGTGAAGTCGGCAACTGCCTGGTCACAGTGTTCCTGCTGGCTCAGTGCAGTCAGTGCCTGCCGCCGGCAAAGCACGTACCCAGTTGCAGGAAAAGAAACGAAAGGCCAACAGCGATAAGTAGGAGGTACCTGTGCACTCATTTAAGGTGCAGAGGTACCTTAAGATGGAGATCGCTTGGACATCCTGCTTGGTTGCAGCTCTTCTTTGCACCTGCCCTATCGGATATCTCAAACTCACTCCGGCCCGAATCGGACGTGGAATGGACGGCCACTCTTTCCATCCCTGGTTTCTCTCGACAATTTCCCCTCTTCTCTCTTTGAAATTTCACACAGCGTGGCTAAAGAGGTAGGTGCTCCTGTCTCAGGGACGGGAGTCAAGACCGCCACGCCACTCCGACAGGCGACAACTCAGAGCGCGAATGAATTGGGTTGCGGTGTGACGCAATGTCGATGGTGAAGTCCGGGACTCGATGTGGGGTGACACCCAACGAGGACACTCAACTCTCAAACCCCGACATGATTTCTACTGGCTAAATCAACAGTCACTTCAGTATCTTACGTTGGAAACGATCATCTCGGCAATGCTGATATCAGCTCTGTCGAAAGGAAATGTACGCCACCAAGGCTTTCGGGTCATTGCGACGTCCTCCTCCCGGGTGGCTACTGGGTCCGAACCTCATTACATTGAGCGGGACATACGATTTCCATTCCATTACCTGACCACTTGGCGATGCCCCGTGTCATAAAACCTTGCACAGCTCTACACCTACTAGTGTTTGGTCTTAGGGAGGCTGATATTAAGAGGCATGTTGATTAGTACCCTCGCACATTCAAGGGCACAGTCAACATTCACACACGGTCGACTAGGTATACCCTCGTATGCTGAGCGAACTCGACATGGCCGGCAATACAATGAGACAACCAGAAACATCCAAGCTTGATTCTACGAGACACATCTAGAGACATCCATATCAACACAACAGCAGGCGACAGGTAACCCACCGAACCTCCCGCAAAACGCGACCCTGCAACGGCTACGGTGACGCTACACGGCCTGTTCCGCTCAGCCCTAGCTGTCCCGATGAGGGCGGCACGCTTAGGTTTGTCCACTTGCCGCTGCGGCTGGCTGCCAGCTCCGGTATTTCCAAGCATTAGACGCTCTTGCGCGCTTGTGGCCGTTAGAAAAATGTAACAAGCCTCGCTAATGGTGACGAACCTTCAGGACTTGATGTTCGTGATTTCTCTTCACCAAAGCGCCATCAACCACCTCCAGCTGTGCTCGCACCTCGCAAACCAAAATCCGCACAGAAACCTGACCATCTCTCCACTCACTTTGGTCCTTGAGCACTTAAGCGAGTTTCCTGCACGGCCATACAAGCGCTTTAATATCGTCGGATGTTCGGTTCACCTTCCTCGAGCGTGTGGCAGACGAGCCTTGGCAATGACAAGGGTTCGCTCACGACTTTACCAAGTATGTTTTCCTCTCGGTTTCTTCCTCGCACATTATCCAGTAACCGGCAATCAAGCACTGCATTTCCCATCAAGCGATCTTTCTACAGTCCAGATCCCAGCAATACACTTTCCATTATACATCTCGTAACCATTCAGCTACATGTGTCAAGCCACCGTCATGTCCAGCGTCGTCCTGGTTTAATTACTCTGCATTGTCACTGGAGCGACGATACTAACACATTTTCCCTTTAGCCAAAATACCTTGATACGTGCTTGCGGCCATACAACTCCCTGGCGATTAGGCCATAGACGGCCTCTGCAAAGCCGGTGGACGGTCCGCCTAACATCGCGGGCATTGACTTGTTGCAGGTCAATATCTTGATTGATCTACCTTTGCGCTGACGATGGTCGCCGTTCCGACAGCAGCTGCCAAAAGCTTGGTTTCTTGCGTCACGAGGAGCATACTTGGCGCATTTCGAAAACATTACCAACGCACAAACCTCTTCCGAGCTAGTCCGAGCTAGTATGCCGCTGATACCGATGGCGCGACAACCCCCGGGGCTTGTTTGACACTATCCGAAGCTTTGCAGAACGAAGGGCGAGAGTGTTGGAGCTTCTTCTCCATCGACTTCCATTCCATAGCCCTACATCCTGAACCTGTTGTTCTGGAATCCTTCCCTTTATGTCTACAATTCGTCCTACGATTGCAGCAGAGCTAACGGGACTTGCGGCGAAAGCAGCGAACTAACAAACCGCTTCCGCTTGCTTCCAACTTGTTACATCGCATGTTGCCATCGCGTCTCCTGGGCCATTAGATGAAACGCTATCTGCTCTGGAAGCTGTCACTGACTTACAATGTAGTCCTGTCGAAGAAAACAACAAAAGAAGAGGCACCAAGATGGCAGTCTATCACAATACCTTACGAGCCGACTACCATCCGTATCACTGCACTGTATCTATGTGCGATAATATGGCTATTATGGGATACGTTGCGGAGCCGGCATAAGTTGTGGCTCCTAGAAAGGAAAGATGATGACCGAATGGGTGAGAATCATAAGAAGGAGGTCCAATCAATCTACTACTTTGAGTAGTTTTGACGTAGAGCTAACATACACGAGATAGTGGCCACATCTGAACGCCTCATCATTCAACAACTACAGAAACCGTAACCAGGCAAGCCAGGCTCATGCCACTCTCGGTCCTGAATTCTCTTTTGGCTGTTCTGCAGTCTTTAGCCAACAACAGATGCGTAATACCGGGGCAAACACATTCCTGAGAACCCTTGAAGAACTTGCGAACTTGCGAATGGGATGATAGACTCTCTCTCCTTCGCAGCATTTCATGCGGACCACAATTCACCATGATCGGTCTTTGCAACTGGTCCATGAAAGGTCATTGTTTTTGCCATGCCCTTTTGTTGCTGTAGACTTTGCTCTGATAACACCAGCACTCATCTACCTCATACGTGTCTGCTTGTTCTCGGTTCTCGCCCATACTCCATAGTAAGCATTCTTTTCGATGCTCTTGATGTCAACAAAAGCAAGGGAGATTCCGGCCGAAGCTGCCTGGCTGCAACAAAAGACCCCTTTTATGTCATGCATGACGCCAGACCAGACAAGACGTTTCTACAAAGCTTCCCTTGCTCACTGGAAAACAACCCCTTCCTTGCTTGGTACCCTGGCCTGTCGAGGGCGACTACCGTTGTCCTTGCCGTCAGCCCCCCTTGCCTGGATGATGGGATGTTGATGACAGAACGACTTGTCACATTTCATATTTTTGCCCTTTCTTTTTTCTGCTTGTAGTGGTTTACGGTTGGCAGATCCTTCCAACACCCAAACATCTCCCAAAAACGATCAAAAAAAAAAAAAAAACGTCGAAAAGATCTCCATACTCCGCAAAAAGAAACGAACCGGTCAAGAACCGTTAAGGAAAGGTCACCCTACCCCTACCCAACCCTGCAATGTGATGCTGCGGGTAGCCGGTCCGCGGATTGGCATCTTCCACTCCCAACAGAGAATCTACCATTTGTTCATGTAAGGTACGATTTCGCACCCCCGTTCCTCCTCCCTTTCATTTTCCCTTCTTGCGCTCGATTCGATCCAGCACCTACGTGTTAGCAGACGGAGGAAGAAGTCTGTTGGACCTCCTCGACTGCGATGGATGCTATCGACATCGGTCAGTACACAGATCAGAGACCCCAGACAAAAGCTTGTTGCTTCCCTGCCCTGCCCTACCCTGCCTAGTCGATCTTGACACTCACCGAAAAGCTAACAAGACACGGTGCTGGGTGATTTGCGATGTTTGCACGTATGCATCACCCTAGGCAGAAGCATTACTACTATGTATTACTGGAGTGAGTTGAAACAACTAACAAGGAAAATCGTGAACATCGATTCTATATCTGGTAAACGATTACGGCAATGAGTAAGACACAGCAACATCGCGGACAATTCGACATGTCCGTTGAGGGGCAAATCAAAGAGAGAGAGAAAGGCGAAAGCCAGAAATCCGGAATAGAGTAAATGGGAACAAAAAGTACCAAAAAGGTGTCACGAAAGGAGATGTTGAAAGAGAAGACATATCCTGCTTGCTTATGGAGTCCAGCATGACCTAAGGAAAGCGAAGTGGATATGAGCCAGTATTCCGGAGACCAATGATGCTTGAGGCGAAGAGAAAAAAATCGCAGCATCTCATAGCCAAAGAACTGATTTCCAATAAAAGAAAAAGTTGCAAAAGTGAACGTTGTGATGATCCGACCCAGGCTCGATCTGGGGACCTTCAGTGTGTTAGACTGACGTGATAACCAACTACACCATCGGACCAGTTGATGTTTTCTCCGCTTCGACTTGTATATTATATAGCTGCACGGAGCATGGACCCACCAACTCCAACTGCATTGAAACAAACACAAGATCTCCTACCAACATGGACACTCTGCGATTATTAAATCACCGAGCGCCGAAACGATGGGACATTATCACGAAGAGGTCTTCACCTTTGGTATGACTCGTAACTTACTTGCCACACTTCCTAAGCATGAGCCAGTCCGACTGTGAAGAATAGCATGGAAAAAATCGCGGTAACACAAATCGTATGTCGCCGACGCTGCCTTAACACTTCCCAGTCATTATCTGGTAAGTGAGGATAGAAAATACAAGACCTAACAAGCAGTATACCATAAAAATCACGGATTCAAGGTCCCAGGGAAATGAGGGAGAAAGGGGGAAACAACAGGAAAGAAGAACAACGACGAGGAAAACCAAGTGACCCTGCTCTGAGTTCGAAAACTTGCTGAACGTTCTGCTAGCTTCCCTCGCGCCATGAAATGTAAATCTCCAATATTTCTGAGCTAATCAATATCTCAAGAGAACAAAATCAATCACCATCCGTCCCCAAAAAAGCTCCGAAAGAAGCGGGAGTAGGCAACGGCGGCAAGTGACCGTAGTTGTAACACCGTCCTTCGCAGGAACACTCGTAACCTATATTTCTGTGATAACTATGACATCAACACTGACGACGAGCAAGGGAAAGTAGAACCACCAATTATATGTTGGCGATGTTGACACTCCCCAATCATCATCCGGTCAAGAGCCACTGCGAAAAGACATGGACATAAATAGATAACAGGATGTATAACTCCCCAGATTATCATAACAGTAGGATTATGGACCAAAGGAAATGATGAAGACGAGAACCAAAAGAAAAGAGCACCCAAAACATTCATAACACTGATCCCAGCACTAACACCAACACCAAGTCCCAACCAGCATCTTGATACAGCCACATAAACCTCATTCGACATACCTATCCCTCCTCGAAAAGAAATTGTTACCTCTAGACAGAAATCGCACTACCGACCCTCTCCAACATCTTCGGCTTCATCATCACTGCTCCTTCCTCCGCATACGAAGTGGGAGTAGGCGATGGCGGCAAGATGACCGTTGTTGTCCCTGTCCCTGTCCCTGTTCCCCCCCTTGCAGTCACAGTGGCCATCGAGATAGCTGCTGAAGAGATATTGTCGAGCATGTTTTGTCTCTTGACCTTGACATTGGCATTGGCGCTGGCTTTCTTGGTGGAAGTGAAAAGGTCTTTCTCGTGCTTGAGAAAGTTCTCCCTGAGGAAAGTGAGGAAAGCATCGACGTCTTGGGTGGTGCTCATGGCGCCGAGACTTGCGCGGACGACGCTGTTGAGAGAGGAAAGGGACGTTAGTATGACTTGGTAGATGGGATAAAGTGGGTAGAAAGGGGCAAAAGAGATGAAAGAGATGAGGAAGGAAAGGGGAAGAACGGAAAATTAAAAGGAAGGAGTGGACTTACCCCGTGGGAAGCTCATTAATAACGCTCAGCCCGTTCGAGCCACAATGATGACCAGCGGACTTGGCCCTGTTCAACTGCCACGGCTCGTACTGAAGTGCCGTGAAAACTCCTCCGGGGTTGCAGACGCCTAGAAACGTAGAAATCCAGTGTCAGCACCTTTCCCAACAGGTAAGGAAGATCCAGGGGGCAGGCAAAGGCAGACTCACCACCAGACCTCACATAAATCCCCCTATCATTCGCCATCTTCTCCACCATCGCATAACTCTCGTACGTCCCATCCTCCCTAAACACGTTAAACGCCAGCGTAGCGCCCTGCACCCTCGCATCACCATACACTTCGTGCCCCTCCCCGTTTTCCCACAGGTCTTCATCTCCAGAATGATAGACCATGCAAAGCGGCTGTCCATTGTTATACTGCATCCCTTTCATCCCCTGGTACAATCTCCTCACCAGCATCGATGTATGGGCAGAGATGTTCTCCATACTTCCGAACAGCTCTTTGTGAACATCGATTGCCTCGCCCAAGGCTAGGATGCTATGAAAAGGGAGCGTCCCGTCTTCCAGACCCTCATGTAGACCGCCGACGTGCTCGCTCCCATCCCCATGGGTGTTGGTCTCCAACCCCTTGCTTACATGCCATGCGCTTCCGATGGTGCTGACCAGACTGACGGTGCCTCCGCCAAAGTATTTTCTCAGTGCTAGGATATGGCCGGAGTCCTTGCGGACGATCAAGCCACCCACGTCGGGGAAGCCGAAGATCTTGTAGAATGACACGCAGGTGAAGTCGGGCGCGGTATCAGGGTCTTCGAAGACGTGAGACATGGGGCTGGTCATAGCCAAGGCGGCAGCATCCAAAAGGGTATAAGTATTGCGTAGCCTTTTGGTCCTTTCGTGTCGGATTCTGCCCGTCCAGGTGAGCGGTAGTCTGCGGCCCGTGAGGTTGCTCTGCCCGGGGTAGGCAAAAAGAGCAAGACTACCAGCTGGTTGACCAAAGGTATTCCTCCCCTCAACCCACTCCTCGACTTCGGCGTCACTTTCAAAGCACTTGTGGCTATGCGGTCCCTTAGTCAACTCACGCACGCCGACAAGGCTGGTGTGTGCGTCGCGATGGTAGCCGTACCAGAAGGAGCCGGTGCGGGTCTGCTCAGCGAGGTCGCGGAAGCCGTCGGCGACAAGCTTGATGGCCGCGGTGGCGTTGGCGACGAAAACGAGGTCGAAATGGCGTGGGTCCGCGCCGAGGAAACGGAGGGTCTTTTCGCGTACCGAGTCGACCATGTCGCCGGAGAACTTGGCGGGCTCGTTGGCGGAGTGGGGGTTACCGTAAAGGTTGGCGCCCATCTTTTGAGCGAAGCGCTTGACGGTCGATTGGGCGTAGATGGTAGTGCCGCTGTGGTCAAGGTAGATACCTAGTCACCGTTAGGCTGCAGCTGAGAACAACGAGGAGAGGTAAAGATGGAGGAGGAGAATGTAAGGAGCCAGGGCTTACCATTGTTCATGTGAGGATACTCTTCTTTGCGTATTATCTCCACTGGCTTGTCGTAGGATGATTCAGTCAAAGTGAGACGCTTGGTGCCCGAGAATGAGACTGTACGCCAGATGTTAGCTCAGGTTAGCTCGATTTGGCATGCATGATTCCTGGAATTGCAGAGGACGAGTGAAGCGATGTGGGAAAAGGTAGCTAGGTCGAATGTGTTCTTACAGTTGATGGAGGTCAGAGCTGGATATTCGGACGATGTCTTCTCCTCTGATGATGGTCTAGTACTATCACTCATTATAGTAACAGCACGACGCTCTCGTCCTTTCTTGGAAAGGCGGTTGAGAAGATTGAGACGGCTCATGGTGAATAAGACAATGGTAATGGCGTGATGTGATGATCAGGAATTCATGTCCACTTGGTGTCATGGAAGAGGGCATCTCGACCATCTTAAATACTCTTGGAAGACGACTTGACCTCTAAAACTGAGACCTTCCTAGGTTATGAGAGGATCCTGTGCGGACGTGTCTTCCCCGTATCCGATGGCTCGGCTATCATACCCCGAGAGCCAGCATAACTTTTTCTCACAAACGTATGTTGAGAACGCCATGAACATGACAAGCTGAACGTCACGAGGGAGTACCTACCAGAAGGGAAAAGGATAGACTCAAGGGCTGGAATCACCCAACCTGTAACGTCGACCGCCACCAGATCCAGAAGGTAGGACAGCGTCACGAACGATGAACGGCGAACTGTTGCTCTCGGAGAGCAAAATGGAACTCAATGGACTCCAAATCCAAGCACACATGGAGTTTTCTCAGCGCTACCGGATGTCATGCTAGAGAAAATGTATTGGAACAGAGACCAATGGGAATCTGGATTGAGGGTGTTGTCGAAAAGGGTGGGTCAATGTTGCTCCCCGGTATCCAGGTGCACACATCCGGGTGTACCCATGTGCTCATGGCGAAGGTCAACAGGGACATGAGAGACCTTGTTGGTTTGTGAGCGTTGAAGTCCGCAGTACACAATGGGATCTATGACCGGTGGAGAGCCTCACCACTCAAGTGTTGTCCTGGCTGATCGTTTCCTTTTTGGATCTTCGAAGTTTAGCACATACCCATTGACTTTGGCCTACGAGTATCCCGGCTTCTTGCTGTAGCGACTCTAGGGATGTCCACTCCGCGCTTGGCAGTTGGTGAATGGGATGATAGCACAAAGGGTCGGCGTCCAACCTATTGATACTGATAAGAAGCTGAGCTGATCTTGTTGTACCACCCTCAGGCTGTTGCCCAGAACTCGCTGTATGAGTTGATGCCAGGTAAGAAGCAGAAGCGCGGAGTTACGCTGCTAGAGTGGCCCAGTTGAGATATCAATGCAATGGCTTCATGTGATGGTCTGCTTCACGCACCATTGCCTGTCGGATGTGTCCTGTTACAAGATAATCTTGATACAGCTTTCGCCAGGTGATGCCGTATGCGTAAGTGTCTCAGTTTAGCCCCATGGGGTGGGATGGGTTACATGGTTGAGGTAGCGTAGGATGGTCCTCAATATTAGCCCCGTTGATTGGCATACTGAACAGCGTCGGTCCAATGTTGGCATCCAAAAGGTCATGAGCCCTGATCCTTGGGAATGCTATCGACTGCCAACACGGGCGATAGCAGCAAGTCTCTGTCGTGAAGGCGAATGGCCCATTGGAAGGTGGGCTTGACCTCGTGAGGTGACGCATGTCTGCAGCGTGAAGGTAGAATAGCTTGTAACGCAACCTTAATAGGAAGACGATAGACACGGTCGTCAGAAGCTATAGCCTGGACCGGTTCAGCCCTTCATTCTGCAAAATGACAATATCGGCGAGCAGTGATAAAGGCCATGAGCTGATACACTGCTCTGATGTTGCCTCTTCTTGATTTGATTGTTGTTGGGTTTCATGAGGACCGTCAACACAGCCGAACAAGCATTACTCTGCACAGTCAGCTGGACCGGGCCGGAAGTATGTAGATCATGACGTTGAAGTAACTAGTTCGTTAGAGATCGAGGTATGCTGAGGCGAGTGAGACCGCGAAAGAGTCCGGACGTTGACCGACTACCGGTGTGCTGGATTGTCAGTGTAGTAGCCCGTATTTCCAGCTGTTGCTCAGCACAAGACAGCTGAGTTTGCTCCGAGTTAATCCCAAAGCGCTGAATGACAGAAACAAACCAAGTCGAAACACACCGTTAGCGTCCCTGGATGGTAAGATAGACATGGCTTTGCGCACCGTTGAGTTGGCTGAAGCCGAGGGACTGGAGATCACCATGGAGTTAATCTCTGCCAATTGTGATAATGTGTTCATGAGGTAGCAATCCCATGGGCGATCATGTCCCAAGCGCAATGGGATGATGTCCGCAGGGTTGTATGGATCCGTTCTTCACTTGGAAGGGTAGGGGCAAGTGAGACATGAAACGAGGCTGTAGACAGTGGTATGGGGAGTGAGATGACAGGGCTGGAGAATGGCAGAGGTTGCCAAATTGAGGTAAAGTCGATTAGGTTCGATGATTGGTGAAGATTGCAACCCTCCCCGTCGGCTATGACATGGATTGTACCTTTCCCACAGCAGTGAAATTGTCAGCAAGGAAAGGCAGAGTGACTCGGCTCCAGACTGGAAAAGGGTCATGAATTTTGATAGTGTAAAGGCAAGCTCCGAGAGGCTGAGAGTGAGACAACTTGTCATCAGTTCCTTCCCATTGGGACCACCACCTCATGGCACACTCACAGTTGAAGTGAGGCAGAAGGAAGGAACCACCAGATAGACTGCAGGATCGAAGAACTAACAGCTGCAAGGTGAGATGATGGCGTTTTGGTGGCTCTTGTTAGCGCGGGCTATGACCAGGCTACCGGTTCCTTATCAGCTGGCATCGTCAACCAAAAGCTTGCACTCTGTGCGGAAGTGGAAGCTGCGGCCCGACCCCTTCCTTGTGTTACCAACCATGCTGCGTGCCCGGATGAGCGAGTGAGACTTGAAGGAGCTCTTGCCTTCTCGAGGTTCGGTGTGCGTTAGCGAACAAAATTTTCAAAGTGGGAGTTGGGGTCTGGCAGTTTCTTCTGTCACCATGTTCTGTCAGCAGACAAGATCTCTCGAGCTACTTCCAAGTTTCTGTCAGTCTTGTAAAGCTGGTTTGAAACATGGATCTGCGCCGGGAAACTCCGACTCGATGAAATAGGCATCTTTCCTCCCAAGCCGCCAGCTTTCAAATGCTGAAACCCATGGACGCGAAAGGCAGACAAGCTAGCGCAACTTGGCTGGGTCATTAACCGGTCGCAGCTCGGAGTATTCAGAACGCCAAAACGTCAAGATATTAGCAGGTGAGTTCAGAAACATCGCCCTAGTGAAGCCACTCGAGGAGAGCCAACTAAAATGAAGTTGCAGTTGCGGCTGAAGAAGCAAAGAAAACGCCGAGTCTGACCGACCCATCCTATGTTAGGTTCTTCTTCTTTGAATCGTTAGCCGTCGGTTAATGAGCTAACTTGGAACTGGCAGGTGCCTATACTTGACCCGGATTTGGTCATCGGTAACATTTGACAATCTTGGATTAGCCGAACTCGGAGGGCGATGCCTCTTATCCTTTAGCGTTCATGTCGGTATTCCCCTCTGCCCATCGATAGACCCGTGGATACATGGCGTGTTGACATCGAGATGATGATGTTGCAGTTCCTTATCGGCGTTAGCGGTCGATCATAGGAGCCCCGCTAAGTGTTCCCCTGAAGGCCCCGCCCACAGGGCTTACGGCACGCTCTGACCCTTTAAGTCCGGGTGGAAGGCTAATGCAGTCCGGGGCCGCTGGGTTAGTGGAGGCCGCTAAAGGGAGATCCCCGCGGCGCCCCGATTTAAGCGACGCAACCACACAAAGCTCCACAAAACACTTTCACACCTCAATCTGCCACCCTCAAAGGTCGACCCAATAACGTTCGGTGGTCCAGCTTCACTTCATCACCATCACGGAACGGTGCCTCACTGGATGATAATCGCGGGTGACCCTGAAACTCGTACGATTATGACGGCTGAGAAGGCTTGGCAAGATGTGTGTGGGAAGCCGTTCCGCATCCAACCATTAAAACGAAGGATAGCAGTGGCCGTCGAAAGAAGTCATACCCAAACCGCTTGGGAAGCCGACACTACTACGGTCACCACAGCCTGCTAAGGTAAAGTGAACGAGAAGAGACTCAATGATCTCCTATTCGGTACTTTCTTCAAGACACCTCATATGGACATCAGAGGTACTGGCTACGATTGTCCAGGGCTCTTTGGCTCTTTAGCCAAGATGGATATATCTGACCTTTCACCATCGTTTGCCTCACCATTTAGGAGGGAGGGGAGGGGAGGATGTCAGCTGGAAAGACTGGGACGGCATCGCTTGCTCCGCTTCGATCTTGACTTGGCAGCCGCAATGTCTATTTCGAATCGGAAATGATCGCTTTCAGCATCTGATCATGCAACAGCAGTCAGATCTTCAGGCTGTCATCACGGCATTTGCATGGATCATCATCACCCTTGGCGATAGCATCACGAAATTCAACCCTACCAATAAGCACTTCTGTTGGGGTGATTTCCGCTTGCATCCGTATGCATGCAAAGAAAATCAGGGACATGTGTTCAGGTACGTAGCTTAATAGCTTACATGCGCCGCACCCCCATGATAAAACTCCCAAATAACACCATACCGGACCGCTGACCAGTGACCAAAAAGAAAACCATTTAAAAGGTGGAATCCGGAAATGAACCATTAGGCAATACCCATTTTCCCACCATTGACCTCCAGCATTCTCGACAACGTTCCGTCTCAACTTAGAGCATCAACATCATCGCACCGCCCAGCAAGGCAGCCACCACACCGGTCATGGAGCTCGTGCTAAAGCTGGCTCCGGCTGCAACAGGTACTGTGCCTGACGGCGAGGGCGCGCCTCCAGTGGTGTGCGCCGGGTTAGTTCCGATAGGGGCAACGCTCGAGACCCCGGTAGCATTCGTCGGCACCGCGATGGGGCCGGTCTGAGTCACAGTCACGGTATGATCCTCGCAATCCGACTCGGAGGGGTGCGGGGCAGACTCGCTGTTGGTGATCTTGAAGTTGGCGCAGGTGATCCTCGTCTTGTTGGGGAAATGGAACACGATGCTGCGGTTGAGGAAGTAGGCGCCCGTACCCTCAACGAGCGAGGCGTACTTGTCAACGTAATTGGCGCTGAAGGTGGTATTGCCCGCAGGAATGGCGCCGTACTTGCCGGCCAGATCGCCGACCTGGCACGTCTCGAGCTTGCTCTTGTCGCAGACGGGGTCCTCGCCTCGCTCGGTAGGGTCAAGGTGAGCGCCGGTTGCGGTGCAGTTGCCGTTCTCGGGGACGGAATTGACGTGAATGTGGTAAGCTGTGAAAAGGTTAGTTACTCTTTTCCTATCAAGCAAAGGTGAGTTATGTCGGGAACATACTGAAAGGGCCACCCTCAGGCAGACCGCTCAGTTCAACGTTGAACTGCACTCCAACACCGCCCTCGCCGGACTTGGCTACCACCTTGCCCTTGATGTTGCCGCCATTGGGGAAGCCGTTCTTTTGCCAAGCGTTCTCGGGAAGGACCGCTTCGGCAACGAGACCAACGGGGTTGTTGGTGACAGCTGCAGCTGTGGGGAGCTGTTACAACCGCATAGTTAGTATTGGGAAGCTTTCTGTGTTGTTGTATAAATTGGAGGTCGATGTTGACAACATACAGGCTTCTGGGCAACGACACCGGTAGCGGCCGCACCGAGGAGTGAAAGAGCTACTGAGGTACGCATTTTGGATTGTGGTTATGCTGATAATCGACGATTAAGTTGATAATGCTGACAAGTTGGTCTGGTGCGGTGTCTCGAGGTTAGTCTGTGCGACCTTTGTTCTCTTTGAATGCTGAGCGAGTGACTGATTGAGAGAAGGTAGAAAAAAAGGCACAACGAGGCGGAGGAAGACGACAACTTTAAATCAAAGCTGAACTCAAAGTCGGTCAGGATCCTCCGTCTATCCATGCAAGGGACAAACAATCGAGACCTTGTCACCGGTTCCTTGGGTGGCGTTTGGGAGGACCAACTTCCACGTGTGCGACCCAACAAGTGAAACTAACAACAGGGGCGAACAACATACCTCGTTTTTTGTTTCTGCTCGACCCTCGAAAATACCCGAATGCGTCACCAACTCGATTGACGTCGCTGTCCTCCAATCAAACTTTCCGTTGGTTGGATGTATGGGAATTTGATGGAATGGGGTGGGATGGGATGTGGCTAAATTCCGGTTCTCCAGGCAAGTTGACCTAACCCCCGTTTCAACCGTTGTTTCGTTGCTGTTGGATTTCGTGAAAAAGCAGTTGGTTCGTTGTTGCTGTTCTTTTATGTCTTGCTTTTTGCTGCCGTTTCTGATAATGCTGCCGAGCCGTACAATGTACTTGGTAAGGCCAAAGAAAGAGAGAGGCAAGCCAAGGAGAGTTTTCTTGGTAGTACCTCTTATATATCAAAAATAAATCTCGAGTGTCCTCGTGTTCCAAGCGGAAGCGGGAACTCGTGGGAGATCTCGCTCGCTTGGTTCTGCTGTTCTGCTGCGGTGCTTCCACACACAGCCAGAAAGCCCAGGGGGCCCAGGTCAGGGCCAGGCAGGCCAAGGCAGGACAGGGGCGTAGTTCACCACCGTAATCTAGCCTAGCGAGCCTACCGTAGCAAGCCAAGGGAAGCAGGCGGGAAGGAAGAGGCGGGCAAGAGGCGTTAACGGCGTAGCAGCAGGTTGGTAGGTACCGAACGTACCACTTGCACTACCACGGTAGTACCGCTGGACATACAGTGGGTTGTCACAGTTCAAGTGTTCAACAGACTAACTGACGGGCTGTGTTCGTTGGGAGTTGTTTTAGTGCCGTACGCTACTTGCTGGCTAGCTCGCTAGCTGCATATGACAACCGAAGACAAGGGCCAATTAAGATGGAAACGCCAAGCCACGAGTGTCTTGTGACCTGTTGATCTTGTTTCTTTGATGGGATGCGATTGCGCCTGAAGGGGAACTGGAAGCAACGAAACAAAAAGTGGAGCGTTGTAGGAGCGGGATGCAATGCGGACGGAAGATTGCAGGGCCCCCGTTATACAATTACCATACAACCTGGGGGTGATCCCTCCTGGCTGTCCTGGCTGTGTAACAAAGGTGAGTTGTGTTGTTGGGTCGCGATACCTCTACTGGTGAACGGAAAGGAGTGCTGTGCTGGTCCTAATGCTGTGCTGGTGCTGTGCCATAAGCGGGTGGTGGGTGATAGGTCTTGGCCTCCATCTTGGGGCCGTTGGTGGTGTACTTGCCCTGGGGCAAGTGGGTGGTTGTTGGGTGTGGTAGTTCATTAAAGGAACTATCTAACGTTTTTTCTTGCCCCTTGCAGAGAGGCACGTTCGAATTGAGCAAACTATTTTGGATTGATAAGGAGCTAAGAAAGCTCGAAGCCAAAAGCTGGGAAAGTGACGTGACGGTGAAGGGGAAAGTTGAAAAAGTAGAAATGTTGAAGGAAATGAAATGAAACGGCTTTTCTGCGGTGTTGGTTGTTGGTTTCGATACCTCTCGAGGTATCACATGGATGAGATGTGATGAGTGATCATGTATGCTTTTTCTCTTCACTTGTTGATCACCATAGTTCGTTGATCTTATCACTTTGTGAATTAATTCAAACGGCATCAATATCCATCGGGACTCTGGAGCGGTTGTGGTAGTCATTCGCCTCATCACTCCGAAGCATTTCATTCATAGAGGTAATTATTTTAACCGCCCGTCCAAGGCTCCAAGCATTTCCATGACTCGAGCATGACCAACTCCGAATCCCACCGTTCGGAGATCAACATCCGCTAAAAAGGGGTGCTGGCGTGCTGTTGGTCCGCTGCCGATCGTCCTATACGCCGGACTAAATGATTGGCGGTAGCGTAGGAGCGTAAGAGCGTAGCGTAGTAGAACTCCACTACACTACTACCTAGGCGAAGTCGCTTCGGTAAAAGCAACCGACGAGTAAGATCCTTGTGTTGCTATTCGTGGGTGATCAATACTACCGTAGCTTAAAATACGCTGTTGAGTAGTGTAGTTATATTATGTAGATGTAGTATAGGTGATCTGGTGAGCGGAAGGATCGGACGCAGTTTACATAGTAAACTCAGCCTCCCCATTCCCTTTTTCCACCCTTGCAACCACCAGTCGAAGCGAAACGTCAAATCATTTGACATCTTGGAACAGCTTTAAGGTGCATATGTAAGCTAAGTCAAGGTAAGGTAAGCAGATCCACAGCCTCGATGTTGACACTTGACACAGGGCGGCCGGCTATGACATCGTACCAGTCAATCAACCCTCGGCAGAAACACCGGAAACCCCATCGCAGTTCTGCCTTTCTATAACCTAATCCGAACTTTAGGGATATCGCTTGAGGAATCCGGGACAGGACAGATGGTTGGGAAGAAGCGCGTGGGAGAGTCGCACAGCATGACGTTAAATGAGTGGCTTCCCACTTGGTACCTGAACATCCATGGAAAGGGATACAGAAGTTGAAACAACACGGGTACGTGCGCAACTTAAGAGAGGGGAACAAAGAAAGAAAGCCACGAACGAAGAGAGAGAGAGAAAAAGACTTCAGAAAGGAAGAGAGGAAAGAGGAAAGAGGGAGAGCATTGAGGGCGACCGGAGTGAGAATGGGAAAGTCTGAAGATGGCTACAGGTAGGTATCATGCAGAACTTGAAGATGTCGCGTGAGGCTGAACGAAAGGAAGAGTAAATGAAATGAAATAAAATGGAATGATCGCGCCTGGAACAGGGGAAGACAGTTCGGGTGGCTGCAGTGGAGGAAGTCCAACTTGGCCTTCCCACCCAGCGCTGTGTCTGAGGAACTGAAGCGACGTCTGGATGAGAGATGAAATGTCTTGTGTTACTTCACAGGGCGGGAAGGGGACATCATAAGTTTTCGAAGCGCCGCGGCAAAACTACATATGACGGGCGCCAGAAAGAGAGCTTGTATAATCTGCCTTCGCGGTCTGGCGAGGCGAGTCCAAGGACAGGCCGCTATCGTGGGTTCCTGACAATAGATGGCGATGAAGTAATGGCGGAGCGGAAGGCGAAACCGAGAAGGCGGCCGTATGAACGGGCCCACGTGGGCTTTTTCTTTTCGTGGGAGTCTGTCATCGTCGGATATTTTGGGCATCAAGGTAGACGGCCGACTGGAAGAGGTGAATTGAGATGGGAAGCAGGGCTGAATCGCCGAGTAGTGGTTGCTTTCGAGGTCGTAGTCCGTGAGGCGGGTCGGGCGGTTGGGTCGGGTGGTCGCCCCGGCCGCATCTGTGTAGAATCGCCAAAGGGTGCCGCAACGCGGTCGGTTCTGCGCGGCTATTTCATCCTATCAGGTTGAAGCAAATCTCAAACCGCCCACGCGCTTTGGTCTGTATCTTTTGTTCTGAAGATAAGATTCATGATGGGGTCGTGAAGTTGGCCTGAGAAGAAGTCGGTTTTCGCAATCGGAGCGCACATGCTTTTGCGGCATGAAGATGCAATCGTGAATTTTGTGTTGTCCGTTATGATGTGGTTGCCGGGGAGGAGTTAATATCCAGTAGCACGGTACAAATGAGGATAAATAAGAATTCAGCACCCCATGACGTCCGGAGCCAGAGATTGGACTTCTCGATGATGAAAATGATGTCAATCTATAACGTCGGGTGGTTTTGTCGGGAAGCTGACGGGATGCACTTGACAGGAAGTCAACAGTGGATGGAAGGAATGGCGCTTTAGAGGTATGTTCCTATTAAGCGCTACCATACAGAAAATTGATACACTATGCGCCAATCACTTGAGGTATTGGCGGGGTGTTGAGTGATTTCTTGTAAATTATATGCAACCAGACAAGGCAATGGACGCTTGTCGTCGCTAGCCCGTGCGGGGTACGAGATGGAGACCCCGAACTATCGTCAACCTCATCCTTCTTCAGAACACTCACCAGCCTGTTCCCGACAAGGTGTCCGTTGTCCAAAAAAACGACAAGTACCAAGGAAAAATGTCCGAACAGTCAAATGATGAGCAGAACATTGGTTCCGACGCCCAGGAGGAGGCAGTTCAGTCACCACGATCCCTCTTGCATCTATCACCCGAATTTCTCTCAAAACGCCTACACTACTGTTCCAAATGCAGATGGATAGTCGAGAATGCAGATCTGAGTATCCAGGACTACCCGGGAAAAGAATATGACTTTCACAACTGGGCGGGGTTGACTGACGCGGCTAGGGAGGGATGTCACCACTGTTACG
The DNA here is from genome assembly GCA_009806085.1 of Neurospora cerealis. Lineage (NCBI taxonomy): Eukaryota > Fungi > Ascomycota > Sordariomycetes > Sordariales > Sordariaceae > Neurospora > Neurospora cerealis. Next base: position 196,043 of record RAOY01000004.1, on the reverse strand, counting down.
TTCTGCTAAATACCTTGGACGAAGAGCATATCTTGCGACTCACAAATCCAGATAAATTGAGGTCGCAAAAAAGTACAAGTCCACTCAAGTTGCGAATACGGTCCTATGACCGTAGCTGGACTGGGACGCCAGGTGTAATGATATCGTGGGAGTTGCATTCGGTCAAACAGAAACTGTATGACATAACCTTGGAGCTACTCGAAGAAGGCATAGACCTAAGTAAGAACGTGGCATATCGCACACATGTTCCCCTTTCTTGAGTGACTCAGCGGCTAACTTCCCTCTCTTACCCTTTGTCCTGCCAAATAGGTGAAGCAGAAGGTCAGTTTGTTGAGTGCACAAGTACCAACAGTGAAGCCAGCTGGAAACAGATACTCAGCTGGGTCGACCAGTGCTCTGTCACCCACCCTTCCTGCAATGCACGAATTCGTCGGGATTCTTGGGATCGCAAGCCCACCCGACTGTTGTTTGTGGGTGATCTTGTCAGCCCTTCGGTAAATCTTTGCGAGACCAAATCTCTGGAAATGTCGCGGACAAATTACACGACACTTAGTCATTGCTGGGGCGACGGTGTTCCGCTACGTCTCTTACACGAGAACTACAACAAATTCCTTGCAGGGATCGAGTTCAACGAAATACCGAAAACATTCAGTGACGCCATTGACGCGACTCGGCGTCTGAGTGTCCAATACCTATGGATTGACTCTTTGTGTATCATCCAAGACTCCCGGGAAGATTGGCTCCACGAATCCGCAAAGATGCATCATATCTATCAAAACTCGTACCTCAATCTCATGGCAGCTGCTTCATCCAACTCCCGCGGCGGGCTCTATTCATCGAAGTACCCCTTTCTAAGCATCCCATTCCTTGTACCCCTCGGAGATCCCCACAAACCAAAAATCGCCTGCTATCCTTACATGAACGCCAGGAGAGAAAACCTCAATGATCTCACTCTCTTCTCGAGAGGTTGGGTAATGCAAGAGCGAGTCTTGGCTCGGCGAAACCTGATCTTCGGAAAAGAGATACATTGGGAGTGTCACGATTCTACCGGGTCCGAAAACTTCCCTGTTGGAACTGCACTTGAAAAGCGACAACACACTGTCGAGGGACAAACAGATGCAAGCCGCCGCAGTGTCTGGCAAAATATTGTGAAGGACTATTCACGCTTGAACCTGACGTTTGCAAGCGACAGGCTCATTGCAATCGCGGGCATGGCCGCCGAGTTGGGACAGCTCTGGGACGGCGTCCAATATCACGCCGGTCTCTGGTCATTGCATCTCCGTTCGAGCCTTCTGTGGTATAGTATGAAGCCCTCTATTCAGGCGAAGGATTTCATAGCGCCATCTTGGTCATGGGCGTCTGTCGGCACAGCAGTCCAGTGGTTTGACGCCGACGACTTTGATGGGTTAGCCGAAGTTTTGCAGGTGGGTGTCACTTTGACGTCGCAGGGGCATCCGTTTGGACCTGTGACCAACGGGGTTATCCGTCTCAGTGGGCCCATGTGCCAAGCAAGACTTGTCAAGACTAAGTACACAGAGATCTTGTGCTTCGATCAAGACACAAAAGTCACCGTTTCGAGCCCCGACAGTCCCGAACATGAGGGTGTCAGCAATGAACCCGAATTCCACACAATGGTGGTGGTCGACCACTACCCTTGGAGCGGGAAAGAGATGGCCGCTGATACGGACGTGGGCATCACAGTTTACGTAGCGCCTCTGCAGACCGACATTGACCTCAAACTGACATATTCCGGTCTGCTGCGACTGGGCGGGCTGCTTCTGGTGCCTACAAATTCGTCTCCAGGACAGTTCCGAAGACTCGGGCACTTCTTTATTCAGGACCAATGGGGTATGGAAGGGCGACGCGTCTATGAGAAGCGCATAGCGAAGATGAGAAAAGAAGGGAAAATACAGCAGAAGGATGAGAAACTCCCAGGATTTGCCGACCGAGAGGAGTGGTTGAAGAAAGACCCATTTGGAAACGGTGTGATCACCAAAACGCTCCGCTCTCGCTATACTTCGGCCGTTGACTTGGGTTATGCTGGGGAGATTAGCAACTTTTTGGGCTATATCGACCGATGGGCAGAAGAGCGAAGGAAGGTGGGCGTTAAGGACCCTAACCTCAGAGAAGAAGATGTCGAAGCCAGGGGATGGTATAGATACGAGATTGTTTGAGAACTATCAAGGAGGGGGTCTTGATCAAGTGAGCGCTCGCTCGGCTCAGCGGTCTCACTATGGTGCCTTGATGAGAAAACGAAGCTTATCATCCCCAAACCATAACCCCGAAGCTGGCAAAAATACTGGCTCACCCAACCTTTCTCCCCTTTTGCCCTCCGTGGATTCCCGTCGGCCCGATCCACACAAGGAACTCGGAGAAACGCAAGAATAAACAGTAGGGTACAGAAGCCCGGTTTGTGCATCAAGTTCCAATCTTTGTACTACTTTCATTTTTGACAACAGCTTTTTCCATCCGAACCTGAATAGTAAAAGTCAAAGTGAAAACTCCAGATTTGAAGCTGGTTCTTCACACGGTTTGTCGCATACAACAGCCACCTTCCGACTCTAGCGACCACTGAAATAGTATACTATCCGATAGGCTGCAATCTTGGTAAAAAAATTGTTAAGCCATCATCTCATTGCATTTGTCGTTGGCGGGCGATGCTTAACGCACAGACTAGGTACCCTCGACCCACCTGACTGCACCACAAATTCTACGATGCCATTTTCACTTTCCTCTCTCTTCCTCAAAAAAGATCATCCCGCATTACCGCCCGACACTACTGATGTGAAGCTAACAATATATGTATAATGGTAGATGCACTAAGAGCTAGCAGGTTTTCCAACACGATCAGTACGAAAAAATGCCTCTATAGCTTGATCTTCGAATCAACTAGCTTCCTACACTGCTTCCTGCTTCTGCTTATCATCATCCGTCACATTATCATCATCATTACAGTCTGCGACATTTGGCCTTCAAGGCTGTCACGAGTCGCACTACTATTCAACGAGTCATCGAAGCCATCAAGCATCATGTCGTCCGGAACTACCCATGTTTCCAGGACATACCGCTTGCTCACTCATGACCAGTTCCATCCCCACACCGCATCAACTTCCGCAATCATCCCCCTCATCCCACTCACCCAGTCATTCAACGTGGAGTAAACCCCGAATCAGCAAGCCAGCCCATTCCAGTCCAGCCCAGCCAGAGGCCCAGAGGCACCAGAGCTCAAGCCCTCGACAAAACAGCCACAACCGGAAACAAATATACCACAACCGTCCACCTCGCCCAAAACCTCCACGTCCGCTCCTCAGCACCCGCATTCCTCTGCGTGAGCACCCGGCTCGCCACAAACAGCGAATAGAGCACAAAATAGACAGCGACCGTGATCTTCAGCCGCCAGAACCACGCGCAAACGAGCGTCCAGAGCGGCATCATCAAGGCCAGCTGCGCGCGCGGGACTGCCGCTTCGCCGAGGAAGATGGCTAGCGTCTTTTTGCGCTTGTTGTTGCCGCGCATCATCGTCTTGTCACCGCCGCCGCTGCCGCCCTCTTGGTGGTGGTCCTTGTGGTTCTTGAATTCCTGGCAGCCGATGGTGGTGGCGATTAGGACGCTGACGAGGTTGAGCCAGGTCCAGGTGTGGCCGCGCGGGCTAGTGCTGCTGATGGTGGTGGTAGAGGTGGTGGTGAGGGCAATTTTGAGAGAGGCAGAGTTGATGTACCCGAATGAGATGCCGAGGATGATGTCGCGAACAAAGGGCTCGTTGCCGCCGCCGAGGTCGTTGTAGATGAAGGTCAGGAGGTGGATCATCAGCCCTTCGTGCCAGACGCCGAAAAAGTGGTTGAGGGCGATGGTGATGGGCAGCAGGATGAGGTAGGCGCGGCGGATCTGTTCTGGCGTGATAGCCTTTCCGGAGGGCAAGGGCCTCCGGGGCTTGTTGTTGGTGACCTGCTCCTCGGCGATGAACTCCCGGGGCCGCTGGTTTCCGAGATGGAAGACGAGTAGGGCGTAGAAGTTGAAGAAGTAGGTAAGTGGGAATCTGGCAATTATTTCGGAAAAGGTGGGGCCTTCGGAAGCCTCGCCGCGGAGGTGAGTATCAGCGATGGCGGCTGTGATGCCGAAGATGGCGTTGGGTAGCGTGGAAGTGGAGAGGTCATTCTTGGTGAAGGCCCAGATTATTTGGGCGACTGCTGATACGTTTCCGAAGAAGTTGTCGGCGGGTAAAAGAGGGAGCTGACCCGGGACAGCCGCGTCGTCCTTTTCCACGGTTACTGAGTCGGACTTTTGGGGCCCCGGTCCAGCGCCAAAGAATGAAAGCAGGCTTCTGAGTGTGGGAGATTCGGACTCGGTTGGTAAGGGAGCGGGAGCGTGGGAGGCCATGATGCTCAGATCACAAACAACAGGGGGTGAAAGTTGAGCGAGTGCTGAGGAGTGTGCATCCTTGGACGGTCGAGCATGGCATGATTTATACCCGCAGTCTCGGTTAACATCTTTACCTTCATCGAGATCAGGTCGTCCCCCCAGACAGCTATGCCCCATGCTTCGACTTCATGGCTGTGGATCGTCAGTGTTGAAGGACCAGGTTCCATGGGATGCTATTGGATGCCGGGATGCTACGATTTTGTGCGGATCATCCGGGCTGTTCGCCGGACTTCCCGAACGAGTGGAGCTCCCGAGAGCACGGGCGGTCTCGTGCCGTCAACGGACCTTGATTTGACGACAATCATTCCTCTGCTCGTGACACGAGTTGAGCGAGGCATAATCGGCAGCTGAAATCTAGCAATTTCCAGCTTGTATTATCCTACAAAGGGATGACTAACATAGACTGATCGGTATGTTGGAAATATACCCAAAGCTAACGATAACCTATCCTCCCATGAACTTGCAACAGTAGACAACCCTGATTTTTCCACTTCCTGCTAAAAGAAGACCTGATATCCGAAAGTCAAAGTCGTGCGTATAGTAGAAGAGCAGCCGAGTCGAATGGCCCCAGTCGTGACTCTCCACGAACTAGAGTGGAAAATGTTCCATGGGACTAGTACATATGAGAGTTAACTATCACACGGCTCGGGTCGTTGCACGGGAAACCAATATAACGGTCGCTGTCGGAATCGAAATCGCTGTTGGACCAATTGGTCACTGCTTCATGGAGGTCCGAATGCGCATCAACTCTAGCGTGGTGATGTCTCTGTTGTTCAGATCCTTCAGGGTGTGGCATCATAAGTAATTCCCGTTTCTCTTTCTTTTTGCCTGTCATGTTGAACAGACCTTTTTCGCTGAGTTAGTCCCCACATTCGGATACAGATCCTCCAGACTGAGCTCTATTGGAAGGAGGCGGGCGGCGCAAACTTACACAATGATCCAATCTTGAACGTTAATACCATCGGATACAAGACATGGTCTCTAAAGGCAGTTTACACATGCATTGCACGGTATGCGGGTATGGGACCTGCTCTGAGCCAGGTTATACCTATCAACCCAGCATCTACACTCGGTTCAACTTGGCTAGATGTACATTTTTGGGACCTCTACTACCTACCACGCAAAATTTAACCAACCTAACCTCCATTCCTGCATCCCTCGCCGCCTTCCTAAAGGTACCCGTCTATTTCTGCTACCCCTGATCACCCATGAATCTGCTCCTAAATTTCCTCGACGATGACGACATGCATTGTATCCTTTGGGTCTTCTCAAATGTCTCCCTAACTCTACATCTGAGAAGCGGACAACACGAAAAATGCGGCCAAGCTCGCAATCGCCGACCAGAAACCTGGAAAGAGCCGAGGCTCTTTGTCGGGCAAACGGTGGTATTGGTGCCCCGCTAACAGGCAAGGTCAAAGGCCTCGGCAGCCAATATGGCCGATATGTTCGAAGCTTCCGCTTCGTTTATATTTGCCACTACAAGGATTGGTAAGCGGTTGTTCGTCCGTGAGACGTACGCAACGGGATAGGTCGCCAGTTCCAAAATTGGAAGGGTATTCCATTTGGAGCTCCTCCGACGCGCGAAGAGCCACACTCTGTGTTGGGCATACGCCTGGTTCGGCCACAAGATCGGGTGCCTTGGCTCCTTCTTTGATGGTGAATAAGGTGTTGGTATGGGTCCCGCTCCCGCCTGACCAATCCTCCGTGCTGGTGCAGTTGAACGTCACAAATTGCCAGAGAAGCGAGTACTGCCCTTCCGCTTTGGTATCCTTGAGCTTGTCAGTCCAGTAAACGACGTAGCGAGGGTCGCCTGTGATGTTCTTCAGGGCCGCGTAGGGCCTCATCACTTCCTCCTCCACGTCCTCGAGCCAGCCATCATGTGATCCAATCTTTCCAAGAGACCAAGACAACCTAGGCCAAAATGTAACTGCATCTTTGTATTTCTGCAGAGCAAAAACTATGGGAAAAACGGCGGCTGGGGCATGTGTGTCGTTCCGCGGGAAAACAACATCGAACTCGATTGTAGCTGGATAATGCACAATGGCGTCGTTTTTTTTTACCCTCTTGAGCCAATGCCGTAGAGAAAAGAAGGAAGAGAAGGGTTGTAGTAAGGGAGCCAAAGCGGCTAGTGACCGAGACGATGCCGGCTGGTATCATGGTGGACAGAACCGTTGGACGTACGGAGTGGCGGGAACCAGGTCTAACGGAGAATTCCAGAGGAGACTGAAGAGTGGAATTAGAGTAAGGACCGTAAAGGGGCACCGGGAAGATATATGCCATCGTGTAGGTCAGTAAGGTAGGTGCGTGAGACAGGAGACGAGGCGTCAACCCATTAACGGGAATCTAGGGAGCCAGAAAACCGTACCACAAAAAAAACCGTCACAGAACGGCGACATCTGTTGTCCTCAAAATAACTGTACACTTCAAAATAACCATTCAATTTAGAATAACCGTTGCAGGCGGATCCCTAGTGTGACGAACGGCAGTCTGATCTGCCTAAGTGGGATAGCTGAAGGATATAACTATCAGGTGCAGTTCGGTGAAGCCAAAAGGTTCACAACAAGTATCGTTATACGTGTCTCTGATGACGATGGTCTATTGACTACTGTCGAACTATCTGACAATCTGAGTTCTTCAGTCGTCCCTTTATACTCTATGTCTTCTGGCGTTGCTCTGTAGTCTGGTGAGCCTAGTTCACTATCGTAGTCCTGGCTCACTTGTGCTTGCCGTAAGCTTGACTTACCCGTGAGCCTACCCTGGCCCATGGTTGTACAGTCTAGCCTTTTTCGGCTGTTGTGTCCCCGAGGGCCTGGTTGTCCCGTGAACTCGCTTAAGTTCGTGACACCTAGGCTCTAATTGGGTGAAAGAAAATTGGTGCGCTATGTGCATTGGGTGGGAATTTACGATTTGAAGAAATTCCCCTTTTGGGAAGGGACAATAAAAGAAAAAAGATTAGGAAAGTATAATAAAAGAAAAAATGACGTCAAAGCTAAGAGAAAGAGATAGAGAATGATGTCGAAGCTAAAAGAAAGAGACGGAGTTTAAAATACCAAAGTCCTATCAACTCTCTAACTCTCCTAATTTTACCCTTCTTACTAATACTAATACTAATATATTACTAATAATAATAACGACGGCTATTACATCCTTAAGTACGGTTGTATCCCTATTTTAATTCGTTAACTAACTTCTCTTATTGTAATGTAGGCTTAATTAAACTAACGGTGATAGCGACAACGATAGCAATAGTGACGATTATACGAAGTAGTAATAGCAAACTTGGTAGATTGGATTTGGCCGCGCGGGCGACGCGTAATTGGGCGGGCGATGAAGTTTTGATTATTGGGAGGGTGACGAGGTCTTGGGAAGGTGTTACGAACTTAAGCGAGTGCACGGGTCGACCAAGCCACCGGGATACAGCAGCCATGCCAAGGCAGGACAGTGTAACCTCAAACGGGGATTGGACCGGAAGGCGCACAAGGGTGCTCACTGGCAATAGGTGCTCACGGTGAGCAGAAGCACAGAGTGAGTAGGCAAAACAAAAGACAGGCACTCAAGATATAAAGGGACGACTGGAGAACTCAGATTGTCAGATAGTTCGACAGTAGTCAATAGACCATCGTCATCAGAGACACGTATAACGATACTTGTTGTGAACCTTTTAGCTTCACCGAACTGCACCTGATAGTTACTTCCTTCAGCTATCTCATTTAGGCAGATCAGACTGCCGTTCGTCACAAGTACCCATTCCTAGATTCTAGCTAACTAATTAGAGCCTAGGGTTCTACTTGTAACGGTTATTTTGAGGTGTACGGTTATTTTAAGTGATGGTGTTTGCTTATATTCAACTATACTATGTGAGTACGGTGGTATAAACCCCTAGGTTACTAGTAATACCGCTACCACAGTATCGCCAAAGGGACCCTTACCGGACACTCGTCAAGTTTACGACATGTCTCTTCAGTCCGAATCTTGAGATCCTGGGTATTGACATGTCTTTGAACAAAGCTCCTAAATGTACTCTTTTGGACGCAGATCGAAGGTAGACAGATGTATACTTCGCCTTCACACGAAGGCATACCTCTAAGCTCTAGCAACGCAATCATGTCCCCAGCGACGATGTCCGCGCAAAAAATTAAATACAAATGACCATACAAGGTTAGTACACGATATCAAGTCACTCTCATTTAAGCGAAATCGCCACTCCTCTTTCCGAATATTTCTGGTCGTGCAACTTCAGCTTTTCGTTAGTCTAGTGTCATTCCGGGTATGCACCCTTCAGTTCCAAATTAGCGGCCTATTCCAACAAGCTCACAATGGTTTGATCTCCGTCGAGAGATAGTAGAAGAAAAAAGACGCTGGATTCTAGAAAGGAATTCTTCGCGATGTTTATATATTACCGAATAAAAAAAGCAAAAATTTGACAACTGTGAGATTCGAACTCACGCATCTTGCGATACTAGAATACACCGCACTGTGTGCAGAAGAACATGTTCTTGAGTCTAGCGCCTTAGACCGCTCGGCCAAGTTGCCATCCTTGGATTGTTGAATGTCCCGCTCAGATCATTTACATAAGTACACCATGCAAAGAAACACCACCACAGCACCACACACACCGTCTGTACCGACCTTGGACGATTTGTTGGTGCCAATTCAACATTCTCGGGAAGTTTTGCTCGCAGCAATTGTTTTTTATCCAAGGATTGTTGGCACTTGCGAAAAGTGTCTGTCTCTCGTGATGCTGTGCAGCTCGGAAGCTCTTTTTGGTTGGCGACAAACGGCGGGCCGTAGTCCACCTCAACCGCCGTCCGTTTGTAAAGGAACTTACTTCGGGATGGGACATGCTCAACGCAATCACGATGGACTTTGCTTTTTTTTTTTTTTTTTTTCCCGTTCGCTTAGAGGCAAAGATTTATCTCTTGGCTTCACTCATTCTTTTATTCAGTGTCTCTTCAGTTCAATTGTGAACAACTGGGTGACGGATGAGACTCTGGTGTTCATTGCCATACGTAGCAGCATACACAATAAGAACAACAGACAGAAGAACACGATACCCGGAAGGTCTAGGTAGATACGGTCTATCATAGCTGTACCGGTAAGTGTCCAGTTTGAGTCGAAAAATCAAAGATTCACCCTGACTAACACTCGGTAACAAAAAAGACCATGAACTCTCTCCGCGCCTTTCTCCTCCGCCCCCTATCTCAGCGACGACCACCCAGCCTCAACCGCCTAGTAACAGCGGGAAGGCCTAGAGCAACAGGACTCAGTGCAACACTTCCTCTCGCAATTGGACACTGGCAATATGTAGGGAACACAACGCAGGTGCATAGACCGAACTCAACCAAGGCCAGCCAGCCGAACGACAAGAAGAAGCCAACTGGGAAAGGAAAGAAGTCGAGACTGACAAAGGAAGAAAAGGAAGAAAGAAAAAGAAAACGTGAAAAAGTTGTCAGGGATTTCAACGAGTTCATAGGCGAGAGGAAACTCGAAGACTGGAAGAAACTCTGCGATACCATTGGTCTGGAAGGCGAGTTTAAAGATGTGAAAAGTTGTCGAGAGGTATGTGCATATGTTGGGGGCTTTTTGGTCCCTTCTCGCTCTAGCCCATACCACTGGAGAACCGGCCATTACTGACACCCAATTTTTTTTTTTTTTTTTTTTTTTTCGTTCCTGAACAGGTCATCGAAGCCGTGCACGTCAACATCTATGACGTCCTTGAAGCCGATAGAATCATTCAAGCTGGAGGGAAGGCAAGGCCGCAGCGATTCCCGACCCCGCAGGCACTCTCCAAGTATACCATTGCGCAGGACAGGATCTATCCCAGGGAAAGTGTCATCGAAGATCAGCCGGAGCGCGCGATGCTGAAGCACATTTTCGATCCAGAGTGGGAGGAGAAGTTGCAGAAGGAGAGGGAGGAGAGGTTGGCGAGGAAGAAGGAGGCGAAGTTGAAGAGGAAGGACGAGGCGAGGGTGAAGAGAGAGCAGGAGCAGTTGAAAAGGGAGAAGGAGAGAAAGCAGACGGAAACAGGAAGGACCTAGAGGAATCTACCCCTTACCCACCAGGAGAAAGGGGATACGGAGATCACAACGTGGATAACATACACAAGGAGCAGCACGGGGATACATATTGTTGCCATAGGAAAAAAACTTGCTGAGCCCCTTAGACAGATTGGTCAGTATTTTGTAGTCCAAACCCGTGAATTACCCTTACTCTACACTCTGAACAGCACGATTTTACCACCAACAACACGCTTCACACCACGCTCACATCTAACTCCTAATCTCCCACATCCTAATCTTGCCCACATCATTGCCCACCGCCAACACATCCCCACCATTCTGATGGCTAAACGCCACAGCAGTGATCCTACCCAACGGCGTCTGCTCCGTAGGCCAGTTCCTGTACACGGTGCAGCTAGGCAAGTGCACCAGCCTCAACGCGTCCTTCTTGTGGAAGCTGCCAAACGCCAACAGCTGACCATCCGGCGCGAATGTCACCACGGAGATGGGCGTCGTGAGCTGCTCAAACGTCCTCTGCGGGGTGGGGATGCTCTTGATCTGCACCGTCTCCTCCGACGCCGACGCCGACGCACCACCCTCCTTCTTAACAGGCTCAACCAGATCATTCCGGTCGTAAATGTTCAAAATACCGCTATTCGAGCCCACAGCCACCCAGCGATCGCCACCAATCTGGCTAGGGCCGGTGCCCTTCTGCCCGCCCAGCGCAATCACCGTGCCGCCGATCGACCCTTCATCGCGCCAGACGCCGACGGTGCGCCGGCTGAGCATGCTCCACTCGGTGACCTGGCCGTTCTTGCCGAGGATGGAGAGGCCGTTGCCGTTGCCCCACCAGGCGAAATCGGAGATGCCGCCGCGGCCGTTGGTGCGCGCCTGCGCGATCCACTGCATCGTGCGCACGTTGACAATGTTGATCATGCCGCCGCCCTTCTTCTCCGAGGCAATAAGCGCCAGATAGCGCCCGCATGGCGAGGGGCGGAAATGCTCCATGGTGCGCTGCTCGCGCTGGTGGCCCTGGATCTGGGTGACCTTCTTGACGGCGCCCGAAGAGAGGTTCCAGCTGTGGAAGTAGCGGCGACGGCCGGCAAAGATGATGTCGTCGCCATCGGGGCCGAGGAACTCGGAGCGCCGAAGGTCGGTGCGCTTGACTTGCACCGAGGTGAGGGCCGGGTTCGGAACCGGGTGCGCGGTCGGGTCGACTTGGTGCAGGTACATGATGGAGGAGACGCTGCACGAGAGCAGGATGGGGTGCTTGGGGTGGAAGGACAGCGAGCTGACGGACTGCTTGTGGATGTCGGGGATGTCGCGCGAGCGTTGGATGTCGATGGTCTCGGGGCGCAGCTTGCGGCGCTTGCTGCCACGGGCATCGGCACTGGCGTTGAAGGAGTTGACGTCGCGGAGGAAAGTCTCGAGAGGGAGGGCGGAGTCGATGTCGTCTTCGGCGTCGCTGTCTTCCTCGGAGGAGGAACCGGCGGCTGAGGATCTTCTCCTCCGGCGCTGGCTGGCGGCCGAGGACTCCTTGGCCCATTCGGGAAGGGGGTATAGTCGGAGGTATTGCGAGCGCAGGCGGCGCGCGTACTCGGTACCGTTCACGACATCCTCCTCTTCGGACTGACGCAGCTTGCGCAACCGCGAGGCAGCCGCAAGGGATACTGTCAACCGCTCGTCATCGCTGTCCTCCCACGCTGGGGGCTCCTCCTTCTGCTCGTAAGCCTCTAGTGCCGAGGGCGCGGCCTCTGTATGCTTCTTGTCGCCGGGGACACCAGTATCAAAGGCGAAAAGGGTGTTATCGTCGACGTGTTCGAGACCAGTGGTGTCATCTTGCCCGTCGGCTCTGACGAGGGCCTTGGAATCGGTAATATCGGCGAGGAAGTCGTCGCGGAAGAGCTGGGCGCGGAATGTGTCGTTGTTGCCCAAGACAAATCGTTCGAGGTCTTCTTCGTCGGAGTCCTTCTCGTCAATCTCGTACTTTTTCCTTGGGTCGGCAATCGAGTCCATATCGGAGTCGTCCTCCTCCTCCTCGTCTACTGACATGCCGTCGTTGTCGTGCATCTCCTCATCGCTCGCCTCGTCAAATCCGACGAACTCGTTGTCGTCGGAGACCTCGTCTTTTGTTTTCGGGGCCATGGTGTTCTGCTGTGTGTGGTTGTGCAAAGTCCGGGAACAGGAATTTGCCTTTGAGTTGAGTTCGTGGTCAATGGGGGGTGAATTGGACGGAAGTGCCACGGCCAGTCGCTAGTGTTTGGTTTGTTTGACGTTGGGAACTTTTTTTTCGTTATCAGCCTTGCAGATTGCAGATCTTGCCCCACTTAATCTGGACCCACTTGTCATCACGAGCATGCAGCCTTGTTCGAGTCTATCGAGGTACATGCTCAAAGTACCTTTTTGCCTTCCGCTTGATGCTACTTCATCCATAATCTCTCTGTGACAAAGGTAACCTTGTGATGATCTCGACTGTCACACGACGAGCAAAAACTCAATAGCGATATCGTGACTAGTTTTTGAACCAAACCATACAGCGAACAAACAGGAACAAGTCTCTAGAGTTTCGAGAAGAACACATGCATGAAGAGTACCTTGTGTTTTCGTATTATTGTGGAGATGTCATGTCAGCCCATAGCCATGTTCTAATCTTTAGGTTTGGATCCCATATCCTAATGTTACCAGCATGCTACGACCAGTCTAGAGCCTAGCTCAACAGCAGAGCATAGCTAAAGCCCACCACGCACAACAAGTTAAGTGCATCCTTGCAGCTCGCCAGCCCAGCACCGCTACCAGCATCCGGCGTCTCAATAACCGTCGAATCACCAGGAGCAAAAAGGGCACCGAGGTCGTTAGTGTCTGTCCAGTCAATATCCTCGGGCGCCAGCAACGGGTTATCAAGTGATTGGCAAGACGGGCGGTCATCGCTTTTGCTGATGCTGTTGGTCACGGAAATGGGAAGATCGAAAATCGTGTAGTGGTTCTCGCCATTGAGTCTGAAGCTTTGGTGGATGGAGATCTAGTGAATTGTTAGTGAAAAGGCTATCGAGAAAGTTTTGAGCCAACTGTTTGGAAAACTCACATTGTAACTGCCACGAGCGCTCCCATTGTCGCCATCACCAACCATGCAGTCGGGCCATGTCCACTTGACATGCTTCACGGTGCTACCAGGCTCGGAGAGCATGATATCACCGAGCGTGGCATTGTTGGCCGACGCAGTACCGTTGGTGATAGTGAAGTTGCGGCCCGTGTCGTAGCTGTAGAGGAAGATGTTGATGTTGTAGATTTGGCTGGAAGCGTCTTCGTCGTAGGGCGGCAGAGGAAGCTTGCCATTGGTGGAAACATCGAGCGCAATCTCAACATTGTCTACATAAGTCATGGCTTATTAGCAGCGGGTCCTCAACTCATTTGCCGAGAGCCAGCCGGGTACTGATGGTACTAACCTCCGCCAAGAGGCGTGTCCGGCTGCGGGGAGTCGACAACAACAAAACCAGGGGTGTAAATCTGGCCGTTGCTGATGGTAAAGTTGCTCGCAAGACCCTTGGTCGCGACGAGTGCCGCAGCTGCAAACGCAGCGAGAGACAATGACTGTGTCATTTTCAGTAGTGTGAACTGACGATCTCGGCGGCTCGATGGGGTCAAGTCCTTGGATGCAAAGAGAGCTAAAAATGCACTTGTCAAAGAGTAGACCGGACAACAACTGGGCGTATCCTGGATAAGACAGACCGCTAACTAAACTGACGAATGTATAGAAAGATCTTCAGATCGACATTCTCGAAAAAGAGAGAAGGAAAAAGATGGGAAAGGGAAGCACGAGTAATAAGGAAATCAAAAAGCTTCCAGAATACTGCCGCGAGATTGAAATTGCAGCGTGAGATTGGTGAGGAGTGACTAGCGGAGTCAAGTCAGGGGAAAAGCTTCTCTCATTCCCACATAGTTAGGTCTGCATCCGAAAGCGATGAAGTTGTGTGGGGATATCGGGTGTTTTCCAGACCCTGAATCCTGAAGCCATTTCCACTTTGGCCGCTTGGTCCAAAAGTGAAAAGTCCAAGTGCCGGATACATAGCAGATGTGAAAGACGGGGTTTACGGCTTCTTGTGTAAGATCAACGTGCGCCGTTTGATCGCCGTTTGGGTGTCGAAGGGTCCCGCAGTGGGATTGGCAATTCAGGTTGACATGTTGAGGAATGGATGGCGGTTGTGAAAGAGGAGAGTTGACGGGAATGCAATTGAGTTCTCGCGCGTTTCATGAGCTTCGGTTCGGATTCTGGAAAGCATGGACCCCTGGGCGGCCCATTTCCCCGTGGGGCTCGCCAAGAAGGAAGGAGGCCCGCTGGTGCCGGATGAGCCGACCAACCATGCTGTTTTCCATCAAGTCTTCCAGAAGGTCAACATAAACGAAAGCGACAACACCACAAGGGGTGAAGGCTCCGATGATGCACAGACCGTATCCGGAGGTTACGGCGTCTATGATCATTCTGGTGGGCGCCGAAACCGAAGCCGGCCGGCTATCATTACGCCCGGCTCCGGCTGTGAACGGTCTTGGCGCGGACCTGGCCCGGGGCTTGGTGCTTGGCTGGGCTCCCTAGTGTCGATAGCACACTCCGCGACCAAGCACCTTCCTGAACGAGAGAAGTCGCAAACAACGACCCTAACAGGTTAAAGACACTAACGGGTTCAGGTAAAGATCCTACCCGATAACCTCTCCTCTTCACCACAGCAACCAACAGACCGATTTCGAGAAGTTTGTAAACCATAGCTTTCACTAGTATCAACTGTCAAGATGCCGCGGACTCCGTACTGCCTTCTAGAGGTTGTCATTGAAAAATCCTGGTTGATATTGTTGACAGTCATTTAGACTAGGTCCTCTTATCTTATCGCCCCGCATTCTTTCAAAGGAAGGGCGCAAGCTCAATGGCGGGGGTGGGGTCCACATCAGCAACTCCAGCAAATGGCATCGCGAGCTTCCCCAAACATCAGCTTACCGCATGTTCATTTTAACTAACAACACAACATCAGATATCTCTTGGTAACAGCAATTGGCGTCGATCCACCACCGAACAGTCAGATATCACGGCGATTAAAATACATGTAAAAGTCAGATTCTTCTGATCTTGAATTTTTGGACACCATTTCCTGAAGTATCTCTCGTCATTGTTGTTTTTGCATCTTGGATACTTACTACCGGTGATCTTTATCGAATTGCGGTTAGGCCTGGAAGAGCTCAAAGATCTTTGAAACAAGAGGCAACCAGTTGATTTGCGGAATCCACCACTCTCAATCCGCTCTCGAACGCGCAGTCATCGGTCACCAGCATGACAGCTCGGCAACACCTCCTTAGCCGGGCCCACCATGTCAGCTCAGCCCTACTGGGCTCGCGACTCAAGTGTGCCCGCCAACCCGGCTTCAACACCGTCCAACGACGACTCAGAAGCACAGACTCTCAACTCGCTAGCCTCCTCGAGGTCTCCCCTGAAGTCGCCGACGCCTTGGCCACCAACAAGCCCGTCGTTGCTCTCGAGTCCACCATCTACACCCATGGCGCCCTCGGAGACGACTTGTACCTCGAGGACATTGTTCGCAAGAATGGAGCTGTTCCCGCTGTTTGCGGTATCTTGGCCGGCGTGCCTACAGTTGGTCTAAGCACTGAGGAGGTGGCGCGTATGGTTCACGAGGGTGCAAAGAAGGCTTCTAGACGCGATCTTGCATATCTGGTTGGAAAGGTAATTCAGTCACTACGAGGTCAAGTGACTGATTCGTAATTGCTAGGGAGGTCATGGCACGCTAACCATCGATTCCCATACAGGGCCTTACTGGAACCAAGATTCATGGTGGTACTACCATCTCTGGCACAATGGTCCTTTCTAGACTCGCTGGTATCCGCGTATTTGGCACCGGTGGTCTCGGTGGTGTTCACAAGGGCGGCGAGAACTCGATGGATATCTCGGCCGACTTGACCGAGCTTGGAAGGACTCGCGTCGCCGTAGTAAGCAGTGGTTGCAAGGGCTTCCTCGATATCCCCAGGACACTCGAGTTCCTTGAGACCCAAGGAGTCCTGGTATCCACATTCACAGACGGGCGTCAAGGAAACATTGACTTCCCTGCCTTCTGGGCCCGCGAGAGCGGCATCAAGAGCCCTTCGGTGGTCCAGACCGAGGCCGAAGCTGCGGCCATGATCTATGCCCAGGAACAGCTCAATATTGAGACGGGTCTTCTCCTGGCCAACCCCATTCCAGAGGAGCATGCCATTTCTAGGCAGGACATGGAGCACGCCATCAGCGTTGCCGTGCGTGAGGCGGACGAGAAGGGCTTCAGCGGCGCCGAGAACACGCCGTACATCCTTAAGAGGATCCGGGAGCTGACTGAGGGCCGCAGTGTGCCTGCCAACAAGTTCCTGGTCCAGGCAAACGTCGCGCGGGCCGCTAAGGTAGCAGTGGAGCTCAGTAAGCTTATGGACGGCGGCTCCCGCTCCTCCTCTCAGGCTGCTGCGTAAGCACCTTATTACAACCTCCATCAGCCAGCTAAACTATACCTTATTAACGTAGTTGATCAGGTTTACAATTCAGTCTCCTGGAACTCCTGGAACTCCCAAAGTGAAAGTAGAGATCAAGCCTGAGCCTTCCAAGGTCACACAGCAGCAGCAGGTAAGGTCTAGTCTTGGCTTCAGTAATGCATGCCCATCCAGTAACTGCCGTGTCACTGACCCGAACAATCAACCTACCTTGAACAGTCTAATACGGCTGATATCCTTGTTGCTGGCTCGGTCGCCCTCGATCTGAGCTGTGACTATGCCGGCGGTGTCGATGCCGAGGGCAACAAGGCAGTGTCGCCTTTGGCCCACGTATCCAATCCATCCCATATCACCCAATCCGTCGGAGGTGTAGGCCACAATGTAGCCCTCGCCGCCCACAAAGTCAGCGAAGAGGGCAAAGTCAGGCTCTGCAGCATGGTCGGTGACGATATGTAAGTTGTCCTTCTTCGCCACACCCTTTCCACTCATGTTGAAATCTCATACTCCCAACCCAGCGCGGGCGCCACCATCCTCGCCAACCTCGAAGCCTCCGGCCTCGACACCACCTGCATCCGTAAGCTCGGGCGCGAATATCCCTCCACTCGCACGGCCCAATACGTCGCCGTCAACGACGCCGAGAAGAACCTCGTCATGGCCATGGCCGACATGGCCATCTTCTCCAACCACTCCTTCCCAACCTACTGGAACTCCGCCGTAGCCGCCACCAAGCCCAAGTGGCTCGTCGTCGACGGCAACTGGGCCGAGGCGGACATCCAAACCTGGATCGAGGCGGGACGGAAGCACGGCGCCCGCGTGGCCTTCGAGCCCGTCTCGGCCGCCAAGTCCGAGCGCCTCTTTGCCGCTCCCAAACGGGGCGGCCAGTTGCCTTTGCGTCTGTTCCCCAACGCCAGCGTCGATCTCGCGTCGCCGAACCAGTACGAGCTTGCAGCGATGCATAGCGCCGCGACGAGAAACGAGTATTTCACGCACAGCTGGTTCGAAGTGATCGACACGTTCGGCATGCACGGCTCGAGGGATAAGTTCGTCAGATTGACCAGCGCAGAGATTACTGATATGGGCCTGCCGCAGCAGAATATCCAGCTGTTGCCGTATGTCCCGACGATCATCACCAAGCTGGGGGCCAAGGGCGCGTTGGTTACTATGTTGCTGAAGCCGGGGGATCGGTTGCTTAAGGACAGCCATCATGCGCCGTATATTCTGGCGAGGAATTATAATGATCATCCGTATGTGGGTGGTGTGTATATGCGGCTGTTCCCGCCGGTGGAGACGGTGAAGGATGTGGTTAGTGTTAATGGAGTGGGGGATACGTTCTTGGGTGTCCTGGTGGCGGGGTTGGCGATGGGTGGACGGGTTGAAAATTTGGTGGATGTGGCGCAGAGAGCGGCGTGTTTGTCGTTGAGGAGTCATGAGAGTGTTAGTATGGAGTTGGTTGGGTTGAAGAGTGAGTTGAGGCTGGCGGTGGAGAGGGAGTGAACGGTGGTGGAATTATTATATGTTGATGAGGCGTGAGAGAGATATATAATGGCACTCGTGAGGCACATGGAGGGGTTCTCATTGCATTGAGTTCTGATAAGAAAAAGAAGTGGGATTCTGTTTGATTTGGAAGGGCCTTGGCGTTTGAACTGGACGAGCTGAACGTTAAGTTGAAGGCTCCTTTGCCTCTTTACAACAACCTGAAGCGACAATGAGCACATGGGGAACGTTTCTACGCGGTTGATCCTATTTTCGAAGAGCTTCATTCGAGTGTCGTTTGATGTACTTCATCAGAAGAGAGCTTGGACGTTCGAGGAGAGTTTACGATAGGGCTGCTAGCGTAGGAATCTGGGGAAGGTCTTGGCAGACGAGGACAAAGAACCCCTTCGAGCTCTAGCTTCGCCAATCCTTCCCTAAACAGGCTTTCCCCTTCTCCAAACATCTTCCCCTCACTGTCACATCACCAGTGTCACATCCACACCATCCAGACCTCGAACTTCAGACCTCGGTAGCTTGCGCACATGCGAGCCAAGTTCGTGTCAATAATGCGGGGGAAGCCACGGGATGCAACCCTATGAGGCTCTTGGCAGTTGGGGGAGGACGATTGACGACACCCCTATTCTAATAAAGGGGACGACATGTCTTTCACTTTCACTTCCGATCTGGCTACTATTGGTGAACTTGATCTCCTTCTGACCTCCTTTTCTCCAGGCTCTCCGTTTACTCACCCTTGACTTCGACCACACACGACCAGAATCATCACGATGCCTTTCCACAACGGCCTCCTCCCCCGCGAGGGCTTCAAGGGAGACACCCTCATCTCCCTAATCGGAAAGACCGCCTTCAACGCCAAACTCCTCCTCCCCCTCTTCCTCGCCGCCAAGTACACCAAGCGTGGCCAGGACCTCTCCATCCTGCACCCGACAGCCTTCAAGCGCCTCAAGACGCTCCTTATCCTCTCTCTCATCGGCGCCGCAAACCGCTACCTCAACCGACGCGTCCTCAACAACGGCGTCTCCGACACCTACGACTGGGCGCGCGAGATCGTCCTCATCACCGGCGGCTCCGGCGGCATCGGCGGGGAGATGGTCAAACTCTTCGCCGAGAAGGGCGTGCGCGTCGTCGTTCTTGACATCCAGCCCTTAACTTTCAACGCCGGTCCCAACGTGCACTACTTCAAGTGCGATCTGACGAACCGGGCCAACGTCGCCTCCGTCGCGCAAGAAGTCCGCAAGAAGGTCGGCGACCCGACGGTGCTGATCAACAACGCGGGCGTGGTGCAGGGCCGCACGGTATTGGAGACCACCGAGAAGGACCTGCGATTCACCTTTGACGTCAACCTGTTCGCGCACTACTACACCGCGCAGGAGTTCCTGCCGTACATGATCAAGCGCGACCACGGCATGGTGGTGACGGTGGCCAGTTTCGCCAGCTGGGTTTGCGTGCCGAACATGGTGGATTACGCGGCGTCCAAGGCGGCCGCGCTGTCGTTCCACCAAGGTCTGACGGCCGAGTTGAAGAGCACTTACAAGGCGCCTAAAGTCAGGACGATTGTGGTTAACCAGGGATACACCAAGACGCCGCTGTTTGAGGGGTATCAGAATGATTCGCCGTTTATGCTGCCGTCGCTGGAGCCGGCGACGGTGGCGGAGGCAGTGGTCAGGAAGGTGTTGACGGGCGAGAGCGGACAGGTGGTGGTTCCCAAGACGGGTAACCTCATGAGCGGGCTGGCGGCGTTTCCGCTTTGGTATCAGACGAGGTTGAGGGCGAAGAATGTGACGATTATGAGCCAGTTTAAGGGGAGGAAGGTGGTGAAGGACTTGGATACTTTTTATGAGGGGAGGGAGAAGGGGAAGGATGGAAAGGGTGGGGACGGGCCGGAGGCTAGTACGGTGCTTGTTTGAGGAGGTTGAGTGCGTAATAGGGACCGTCATACCGAAATTACAAGATGAAGAGGCTTTTGGCTTGCGTCTACACTTGTAGCCTACTTCCAAGTACCCACAAGCATTGGTCACCGTGATAAGAATGAACAGGAGTTGGAGGAGCCAGTGTCAAATTAATTGTATGCTCACCCTTTGGTTATGGCGCAACCCATGGGACTTATGATCTTCTTTGAGTATAATAACTTGTCTGTGTTTCTTTGGAAAACTTAACGAAACTTTTGGGTAGGAACCTCTATGAGTGTCAATTCAAAAGTGTGGCACATAATCCAAGCGTACCTCTAACCATAATGATGGATTGAGTTGCCTTCCCGGCTTCCGAAGTCAACAGACAATTCCTTCAGGACGAAACATCGCCACTTGGAGTCCTTCGGTATTTAGTCTCAGCCCAAGAGCGCCAGTCCTCATTTATCTAAAGAAACCTGCAGACCTCCCTGCTGCATACAACTTGCCAATATGTGAAGCCCGGCTGTCCCCCTTACCACAAACGAGACCAAGGTACTGAACCTCCTACCCTAACCCTGGCTTGGACGGTGAGTGTCGGAGGCAGGAACTCGGGAGGAGACACTCGTTCTTTCCTTGAACAAATATCCCAGGATGAACAAGAAAATTTCTGCAACTAAATTTCGTGCAAGTTCTTCCAAGGTCCAATTGTCATTTTGTGATTCTCTGTTTCATGTGCGGTGATACTGCCGAGTGTCCAACCACCACCTCGCCGAGCTTTCAAATCTTTCTTTACCCATTGTGCTTTTCGACTTCATGCACTCCATAAAGCAGATGCTTTCGCTTCCAGATTGAGTCTGATTTTCGTCATCCAGAACAGTGGCGGTTCTCCGGCTTGCCTCCCTTCGTCGTCACCATCCCTCGTCGCAGGCCGGACTGTGGCTTATTTTCCCCTTTTCTCGGTGTCTAACTGAAGACGACAACACGACGATACCGACAGAAGCAGCACCTTTCGCAGCACCGAGAACGCGAATGCCTCCTACCAAGACCTGTCCAGACCCAGTGTCGAATGGGACTTTGACGAAACCGAACACCTGTTGCACATAGCTCTGGAAAACTGCAGATACAGACGCAAACCGGTGTTCACTTTCCTCGACATGGACGGG
The DNA here is from genome assembly GCA_009806085.1 of Neurospora cerealis. NCBI lineage: Eukaryota > Fungi > Ascomycota > Sordariomycetes > Sordariales > Sordariaceae > Neurospora > Neurospora cerealis. The sequence goes on along the minus strand of RAOY01000004.1, from coordinate 174,572 downwards.
CCAGGCGGCTTTGAGCCGGAAGACCTCGTAAAGTTTACCAAGTTCATCGAACGGTAGCCTCTCTCGCTACCACAAACACCTCTCATCGCCCGATGAAATACTATCCCCTTTCTCCCTCATAAGCAGCAAAACAATGTCGTCCGAGTCTGAGTCTTCAGGATCGATCTCCTGGGTCCAATGGGCCCTTGGCATCGCCTTCAGTTTGGCCTTATACATCTACACCAGAGTCCGTGAGCGTCGTGCCCGCAGTGGCTACACCACCGCTGACGATGCTTTCCTCCTCTACCGGTTGCATATGGGCATTCCAACGAACGAGTCCTGGTTTGAGCGGTCCAACGGAGGCCGGAAGTGGCAAGCGTTATGGAGGACAATTCTCGTTCTAGGGACGCCGCCCTAGTCTCTCAAGTTGCTGGGCAGGAGAAGGACATCAAAGAGATGAAAAGAGATATCAAAAAGATTGAGAGGATGGTCAAGACGGTTGCGATCCGATTGCTTTCGCAGTTTCTCGAGTCTTCGTCTGTTGGCTTCCCCACGGTCGTACAGCTCGATTCGCTGTTTGACCGTCAAGTGGGTCATGGAGCCTTTGGCCAATTCCGTCAAACAATTATGACTGCAGAGGCCGGTCCACGGGAGCTCGTTGATGGCCCAACGGCAATGGTACATCAAATTGTTGTAGAGCCGTTTGGGATCTTCGATCGGATGCACGGCCCAAAGAATAGTCGAGATGACTGATTCTATTCCGAAGATTACGAGACGAGCAAGTGCCCTATTCTCAGGAGCAGGGAGGGGATAGGACGCCAAGACCGTGTAATGAGTTAGGTGATATCCCTCCATTTTGGCCTCTTTGACTTTGCTGGGCATCACGCCTTGGTTACCGGAGAGATGGGATTGAAGGCGGCAAATCATGCCGCGAGTGGTAGTAGCGGTCCCCGAGCCGACGTAAAGAAGGGGGCGTTCCCCATTATTCCCCTCGGTTCGGTCACCAACTTGGACACTCATCCCGTGGAGTCTGCCAGCATCAACCGAAACCAAGACAAGACGGAGGGACTGTCTGCAAAGTCAGTCGAGACAAGATGAACGAACCAACGATATTCGAACAACCCATATCATGTACGACCACGTCATGCGTTGACCAAGAACGAAAGGAAGAAGCGTGCAAAGCAAATGAAAGAGGGTATAAGGGTTTGACAAAGCAAACCTTTATAGGTAATAGTATAATTATTATCGATATACTTTCTAACGAAGGAGGGTAGGCTTTACTTCTTATTGTACTTGCGGAGACGATTTTAGACACCTTCGGACTAAGTACCACTTCCAACGTTAAAGTACTATGCGCAAGCCCGGCTTCTCCAAAATTAGGATATACACACCCTATATCTAGGTGTGAGGTGGAATGGTGTTGGCCTTGAGGTCACTTAAATTCGGTTCAACCGAATTTGATAGGTTATCGTCCGCGAGGACGTTGACTTTTAACAAGTCGTGGACAGGTTGGGCAAAAGATATCGGAGTGTTGTTTATGCGTTGTCTGACGCTAGTGTTTGATAACGCCGAACTAATGTCCGGATTGCATCGATCTTGGCCCGTATCGAGAAACTCCTAAGCTCTCGCTCTGCTAGTAATCTTCAGAAGGCACTTATTCTTTCTTAACCGTGATGTTCTGGTCATTAGGTCAAAAGAGTGTTTGGCAATGGGAGAAGAGATGAAAAATCCGGTTTCCGTTTTTACATAGCGCCGAGTTCAGATGAAAAAGACGTTCTTGATTTCTTTGCTTGACGGTAGATATGCTTTTTGTAACATGTGTTTTTCCTGTTGAAGAGACCTCTTCTTCTATTTGGATACCCTTGCCCTCTACTGGCCTCACTTTTGTTCTCATCATCGCGTTTCTTCATGAGGCCATCGTCAACCTCCTGTCCAGCTGCGACCGTTTCTGTGGTGCCTTTCGAGCCCTTCCCCTTCCCCTTCCCCTTGCCTTGCTCACTGGGTGATGCAAAAAACAAAGCAAAAAACAAACAAAGCAGGCAAATCATTGCTATTTCCCTGGTAACTTCCGTTTCCCTCTTCATACATTTTCCATCATCGATTCGCTCCGCCTAACCGCCCCTGCGCCAATCTATCTTTGAAAAAACCACGCGAGAATTTTGGCGCAATCAACGACTGCTGCCAATGTCCTGCGCGCATGGGGACGCGCTCTGCCCACGTAAAGGAAGCACCTGTTAGTAGAACTTCCCTAACTGAGGGATAAAATTAACTTACTCAGGGTGAATAAATGACTCCCACTTCGCTTTGCCTTTAGAGGGCTGTTTTCAGCCCAGGGATCGATACCCTTCGGGGGGTGTTCATCCCGCGTGACAGGAAGAACACCTGTGACTGTTTGATAATGACGTCCGTTGCGCTTTGGGTAATGGCACCCTGCGAAGAAATGCGTTTCTGGAACTCTGGATGGAGGACCCACCACTGAAATCCCCAGTCCTCCTCGATGCCTCGGAGGGCGTTGACTACATCGAGATTCGCGTTTTTCTTGAATACGAAGAACTCGCTGTTGGGGTCGTAAATGCCTTTTGCTTTGAACGCGTCGCCATCAAACGTGTCCCGCTTCGCCAATGGGATATAGCCATTGTCCCACAACATGGCAGCAAATGCCTTCATGCCATTGACGCTGTTGAGCATGGGGGTGGCCGAACAAAAAACGGGTGAGCCACGTTCATTGACTCGAATCTATCGCCACGAGGCGCTCTCGGCATTGCGCAGGAACTGAGCTTCGTCCGCAATGACCCGCGCGAAATGGACGTCTTTGTGAATAGACATTTTCACTTCGCACCATTTGTCTTTGCGTATGCTCCCTGCGCCGTTGCTGGTTGCATCATTAGAGAATGTCCCTCCGTCGTATTGGGTTGGGAGGTACATCTCCGCGGCTGACGGCGTTTAGCTTCTGAGCTAATTCTTTATTGCAGTCTGAAGCCGCATTCTTGGTAGCCCAAACTCCAAAGATGGCATCGAAGAGGACAGTTGAGACAGAAGGCGAGCGGTAAGGGCGTGCGAGTGTGGTGTGAAGACCACTATATAGTCTAATCCTCCATGTCCTCCTCAGAGGAGTCGTCGATGACTATCTCTCTCCTTTTCGCTTGGCTTCACTCTTTCTTGCTCTTCCTCTTCTTCCCGCCGCCACCTTCTCCACCACTTTGGTCTTCGGCGTCTTCGTCTTCACTGGTATTGTTGGCGACGGTCTTGGGTGATGCACGTGTGCTGGTCTTCGACCACTACCTTTGGAGTGTGGCTGCTCTGAATGGGCTGTTGGGTTACAAATACAGCGTTGGTGTCGGGCGAGACGGCGAGGGGAGTCGGGTGAAGCTGTTAATATGCCGCCAGACTGCGGAGGCTGCGTGGTTGTAACATTGGCCGTTTTCGAGGTCGTTCTCATGGTCGGCTGCGTAGCGGCCAGAGTGCCATGTTGTGCCGTCCGAAAAAAAAAAAAAAAAAAGAAAGGCAAAAAAGAAACAAAACAAGGAACAACCAAGCAGGGCCCTGCCCAAGATGATGGTGGTGGTACATGTCGCTGGCATACTAACGTTATAATTAGTATACTTACGCTTGAAATATAGTTGGCCGACGGGCGCCGACCTGTCGAAGTCGATGCGGCCACGCATCCAGGTCCAAACATTTTCGAAGTTTTGGACGCTGAAGAGCTTGTCCGTTTTTTTTCCGAAGCTCTTCGCCGTTGGGGTAAGCCCCGGGCCGCAGGAGGTTCTCGAACTTGCCGTCATTCTTAACGGCATTAAGGATGAGGCTCTATAGATGCGTCATAGTTAGCAACATTGCGACAAAACAACATCCATAGATAGATAGATATATACTAACCTTTATGATCCTGAGAATGTAATTTTTATCATTCTTTTGTGCCCCCATCAACACCCTGCGGGCATCCCTCCACTGAGTGGAATAGGGATCGAGGGTAGGCCAAACGGCCTTGATGATCTAATTCTATGGTTTCATTAGTACTCGTCATTGAAATTAGATCCCAACCCGATAGCATGACACAGACCGAGGCTTCTCTTGACGGACAATGGCGATGATAAAAGAAGATCTGCCAAGCGGCCTTGTCATGCAGCTTGTCGGCCAGCGCCTCCTCCTCTTCGACGATCTTTTCGACCTCTTCCTCCGTGAGATGAGGTTCTGGCGCTGCCCTCCCCATCCCTCGCCTGGCGGAGGGCGAGATTTTCGGTGTGCTTCTTGGAGCTGAGGTGCCTGTTGAATTCTCTTTCGGTGCTGCCGACGGCAAAGTGCTAGTCGCACACCTCACAATAATCGTATCGTGGCGCTGTACCGTCTGCCACCGCTTGCTTCCGTGCGTGTGTTGCCGACCTAAGGTGCTGTCCATATATGTATATAGTCGACATCTACTTATCGCACACTTCGCAGTAATTCAGCGGCGGCGCGGAATCGGGTTCGGAGGGCGGTACCCCTGCGGCGGCAGCTGCAGCCCGCGCCTCCAAGTTGGCCTGGTGCTGCTGAGTGGACCGGTTGTGGCGGAGCAAGGACTTGTAGGTCGCGAAGTTGATGACGCAGACCCCGCAGTGACGCTCTCCCATAGCTGTCCAAGTTGTTGACTGAGATGCTTTATTCAGTGTTGATGCCCTGTGATCGGAGACCTGTCGTGGGTGCGTGGGTGCCATTGTGCACTCATTTTGCGTTTTGAGATGCCTGTCATCATATACGATATGATCGCGGAAAGAGCTTGACGAGCACATTGCGTTGATCTACTCGTGATCCCAATCGGAAGGGGCGTTCCTCACTGCATTGGGGATACCGAGAATTTGATGGAAGGAGCCACTCGGTTCAGACGACAACAAGCCAACCGAACTCTTCCCAGTTTGGCAAGAACCCAGGATCCCGTGTCCACCAGAGCGAACTTTCGTCCTAGCAACCCCGTCCTTGCATATCTCAGAAGGGTTCTTTGAAGGATATAACGCTCCTTCAACCAAGCCATGAGCAGCTACCTAGCTACCTAGTCCTAGGACAACTCCAACTACTACTATAAGACCACCAGCTCGCCGCTTCTAAGTAAGTAACGTAGCGTATGAAACCAACGCCCGAGAGATACCTATGGCTATTGCTACATTTATGCAGAGCCCCTATTCATTCCCGTCGTCAACTTTCCGGATACAGTAGTAGGTGCCTGTCGGTAGCTGGCTACGGTACTTATAACCGTATCTTCACCTTCTCTTCACCTTCTCTTCAACCTCTTTTCGCCCGCTATTAATCGTCTCTTCAGACCTTACCTATACGACTATACTTCCTAACCAGACATCAACCTACATATTACATACATAGGTATATAACATCTGATCCCTAGTAGCTCAAAAACATAAAGATAAGATAGTTATTCAAAAGGTTTAGAAGTGTGAGTACACAAACACTGCTACTATCTCAGCCCCTTCTCGCGTATACGAAGCTTCCATCCTCTTTGTATATATATGCTCCTAAGTGGTCTGGTTCCATTATGTGGACTTCTATCACATTCGTCCAAGACTCATTGGCCAAGCCAAGCCAAGCCATAGATGTCAAAGAAGGTATACGAGGTATATTACGCCTATAAGCCGTGACATGAACCAACCAACCAACCAACCAACCAACCAACCAACCAACAAAAAGTCATACCCAAAATCTCTACCGTTCAAAGCCGCCACCCACCAATGACCGATCATCGCTCATCGCTCGTACCGCGGCAGATACTCAATAGGAGGCGGACTAGAAGAATCCGACCTTGCTTGCTGCTCCTGTTCCCGTAATGGATCGTGCGCGTGTCCTGAGCCCGAGGCCGAGAAAAATGCCGATGCAGGTGCTGGTGCTGGTGACGACGGACCACCAACAACCGTTACCGTACCCACGGACCCAGTGCGCTGATTATTGTACGTATACTCCGGCACAGTTTCTTCTTCGTGACCGCCGCTGCCGCTAGGAAAGCTGGGGCCACCGGCGGTATATCCACCACCGTGGTAGTCTTCATCGTCCTCGAAAAACACGGGAGCTGAGGGTTCAAAGGCTGCGGGTGGGGCTGATGGTGGCGCGGAAGGTCCTGCTCCTGATCCCGAGGGCCCCGCTGGGGTTACGGGTCCTCCGCCTTCGTCGGGAATGTAGTCCTCTGGGAACTCGGGCGGTGCGCTGGCCTCGGCCAACAGCCTTCTCCGTTCGAGCTCCTGTTTGTCTTCGGTGGCGCTTAGAGGGTGGTGAGAGGGTCCTCTGGATATTGGTGGTGGTCGGTCGAGCTCTTCAAGGGTTGGTGCGGATGGCAGGTCTTCTGCTGGTGTGGGTGTGTATTCCGGAGCGAGAGCGTGGTCAAATGGTGGTGCTGTTGCGGGTGTGGCGGCTGGGGTTGGTACGTCGTCTTCTGCATCGTAGATGTTGTCCCCGTTTAGTAGTAGGGACGAGTCCACGGCGTGATTGGAGGCGGATGGTGAGGGCACGGCGGCAGAGGACGATGATGATGCTGCCGCTATTGGTGGTTGACTGGGTAGTAAGCGTTGTTCGGCACGTCTGATGCGCTCCTTTTCCGTGAGACTATTCTCATCAGGTAAGTCGGGCGGTGGTATATAGTGAGGTGCGGGTATCTCTTGCTCATGCTGTGATGAGTCGGGAACGTAATTCCAATAGGGTGGTTGATGGACATAATCGTGTGGGTAAGTCGTTTGTGGAGGGTACGACGCATAGTCATCATCCGGGTTTGCAGACTCGGGACCATATCCGTCATCGTCGTGCATGCTGTTCGGCCAACCGCCCTTTTCGTTGTACTCATTCTCCACGTAGCTGGGGCCGCCGGCGACAGATGGTGTATGTGTAAGGCTGGGTCTTTGCGGACCCTTTCCTCGTGACCTATTGCTGTCGGTTGTACCGACAATGACCTCGTAGTAGCCTGGAATGACTCCTTGTATCCTTTTGAGGCGATCTGTGTCCAGGATACTTGTGCTCCCTGTCGCCCCCCACGATGGCAGCGTGCCAACATTCTCGAAAGGATTCCCTACCACACCAGTGGCTCCCACTCGTGAGCCGGAAGACGCACCACCTTGTAGATGATTGGCGAGTTTGCCGCCCAGGTCCACGATGACTTCGACGAAGTACCTGAAACTGATCATCTCCCCCGGTACACCCTTGATAGTGGGGAAAGAGTCCTCTGGTACTCGTACTGATGTCGTCAAGGTGGCAGAAAAGTTCACCGGATCTGTAATGAGAGGCGCAAATGCTTGTGATAGATCCTTTCGAAACATGCTGCAGGAACCCGCAGACGACAGGGAAAGGCCGCTGAGACCCGTCCTGGATTTGGGGTAATAATAGTCGTCTGATTCCGACTTTTTCCAATCCTCCTTGGAGAGCTGAAGCGGGGACGAGTCGATGCGCCCTTGTCTGAACAGAGTGACTATGACACCATGCATGCTTTTGATCCTCTTGATGTGATTAACCGACACCTTGACGGGTATCACGTCGCCGGGTAAGCATCCACCTTTAAGCACTTCAACCCTCAACTTGATGGTCCGTTCGTCGGCAAATGATATTCGTTTCCCTGTCATCGCGGACCCCACGATGGCCAGCTGGTTTGTCTCGCTATGTGCTCTGCTCGGGTGCGTGCTGAGACTCGCGGCGCTATCGCCACTGAGACTTCGCACCTCACTGTGTGAGACACTCCGCGGCGTCTGGCTAAAGTCCTCTTGACCAACGTCATCACCAACTAGTGAAAGAGATCCTTCGGTCGATGTGTCGTTTATCCTTGCCGAATCTCCGTCGGACAATGGTTCTGGTACATCAGCAGACAAGCGTTCTGACGATATCACAGAGCGCCTATCTCCACCGGCTGGTCGTTTCTTCTTGGCTCGTTTCGAAATGGGTCGGAGGTCCACAGTCTGGGCCTTGGGAGGAGCAAGCGGTCCAACATCCAGCTTTTCCATCAAGTAGATTTTGCGTTCACAGCTAGTCGTTGGGGCTACCGAGGTCGGGCGCGTTAGTGTTGCTGTGATCATGTAAGAGATCGTGCCACGTTCAAACTGGACAATAGTTAGCGACAATCATGTCGTCTGGTTCGGAGCTGGTAGTACGCACATCGATGCTGCTGGGGAGACCATTTGCTGGGAAAAGTAGATCGAAGTTGAACTCGTATCTTCCGGGCTCCAGCCGGCCATCGGAGCTGAGAACCTGCTCATCCTGAAACAGCGACGCATAGCCATTATAGTATTTCTTGCGCTCCCCTCGGCTGCTGATGTTATTAATCTCGGCTGGGCTTCGGACGGGCTCGTTGTTTTGGGCGCCGGGTCCCTTGTAGACACGTACGTAGCCGTGCAGCAAGACGGTCAGGTGCGTGATGCGGACGGGCTTGACGACGGTCAGGACCACGGCGCCCTGCACATGGTCGCCGGCACTGTATTTGCGGTGAGGATCGTCGGGTCGGATGTGGAAGTCGGCGATATTGCGGGTGCGCGATCGGAGAGGGAGGATGTTGAGGCGCTTCAGGAACTTTTTGCTGGTCGAGGAATCGTCGGACGCGGCGGCAGATGGTGTTTTGGATTGGGGGGATGGCGTCGCAGTTGCAGGAGCGGCGGTGGCGGCGGCACTGTTGCGGTCGGAGGCGCTCGAGAAGGGGCCCATCTATGCGTGTAGGGTCGAGGACGGGATGTGGGCTGTTGTCGTGAAGATGGAGAGGAGGCGGGGCGGGAGTAGGGATTCCTTCAAGGCCGTCGCATTCGGGAATCAGCGCAGGGCTCGAACCCGCATGCGCGACGGGCACAAGTCGGCGGCAAGTGGGCGGGCACTCGATTCGAGCGTGGGGATATGTACGAGGGAGTTGAGTGCTGGTCGGTGGTGATGGTGGTGGTGGTGGTGGTGATCGTAGTGGTGGTGATCGTGGGGGTGGTGGTGGTGGTGCCTCTGGTGCTGGCAGCCCTCGGGGCGTCCGGGCTGGTTGTCGCTACACCTGTAACTCTAACCGGCGCGCAACCACAGTCCACAGCAACCTTCAATGTCGGGCAATCGGACTCGGACTCGTCGGAGTGGAATTGGCCGTGATGCCGGTGATGCCCCTGACGCGAGTACAGACGGTTATCGATCGTAAAGCCAAGAGATCTTTGAGTGACGGAGAAGGCTTGCGCTCTGGGGGTTGCATATGCCAAGGCTGGACAGTCCGGCCGACAGTGGACAGCAACAGTGACAGCGACGGGCTGGACAACGCCTGGAAGTTCCGCTGGGAGTTGATGGGTTGTGCCAAGAACTGTCGACGCAGGGTGGACGAGGGTGGAGGAGAAGAGGAAGGGTCGGCCCCGGGAGTGGACGGGAGTGCTCCGACGCCCAGTGGATGCACCCAGTGGATGTGACGATTAAAGAGGGGAATGAGGCCCGTGCGCGCGGGAGTGCAGAAAAGCTTGACTGGGCTTTGATCCCCAATCCAGCCTAGCCCTGCATCCACCAGCTGGCACGTGCGTGTTCCGAATTCTGTTCTGATTTGAACTCCCGTTTCACCTTTCTCTGTTTTCATACCCGATCGATATCAGAAGAGTAGCAAGCCTACAACACCAGATATGGGGCAGTCCATCGAGGATTCAAAGAGTGTCGGCCTGGCAGTGCATGGAGTCGAACTCCGGGATATTCCTCACGATGCTCCAAACGACCGCCTGGACACTGCAAACGAGACACTCACTCTCCTCAACAATCTCAAACTTGGAGAAACCGATGTTATCTAGGCCGGCCTATACACGCTCGAAGACCCGGCAATACGATTGTACTGGGCAATCAAGCTGTCTATCTGATATTCCCACGTCTGCCACGAACCCATCTGATTCTATCTTGGACAAAACATACCGGGCATCCTGGTTGCTCTTCCGGTCTCCCCATCAACTCGGCGGTGAAATAGCCCTACAAAAGACCCATTTCCCCGCTCTAAAAAAAAAAATCCCTGCCCTACAGACCCAATTCCAATGCACTCTCATGCACGTAGGGACCTGGAGCTTGTCGTGCCTGAAAAAGCAGAACGGATAACGATATCAAAATCAACTCTGCCGATCCTGTTGGGATCTCGTAGGGCTACACGCCACGGTCTTGGCTTCTTGGCGATCTCTATTCGGTTCAAGATCGACAAAAAGATGAAAAGCCACAACGGCCCGTGTGGCGGCTTGACAAGTTTGAGGCTTGAGAAGTTGATGGAGTCAAGAACCTCGGTTGGTCCTCTTTCGCTCTCCACCTGTTCGAGAGTCGAGACCATCAGAAAACATACGTCTTGTCACAGACGTGGAGACGACGAGATCCGCGATAATAACAACATCAGTTCACATGAGGGGACAAAATCAGCACACAGAACTCAGGGAATGAGAGACGCTCCCAAACACCCGACTGTGAGTCTTTACTTGTTTCCAATTAACATGGTACTTGTAACTACCTGTAGGTCACTGCCAGATTCCCATATCTTTTGTTCAATACTAGACAACAGTAACATCAACAATTGATACAAAGAAACACCACAAACAAAGACACGTCTCTTCACAGTGAATCAGACAGTCGGATGCTCAAAAAGCCGAACCTGAATGCCAAGAATGGCTTGCATCGCCGTGACATGCAAAAGTATCCTCCTCGAGTCCTCAGTGGTTCAAGTGGTCTCCTCAGTGGTTTCCCCTAGCGCCTCACTCATGACTGTCCTTAGGTTTGCCGTGTTCGTCCCTGTTCGTCCGTTAGTGGCCTGGGCAGCCCCCAACAACCCCTCTCTCAATGATACGCTGATATTTTGCTAGTCTCTTGGTAGGATGCCATCACAAACGTTCGATCGTCAATCACACTTGTGACAATTTTGTCAATATCAATATAAGCCGTGTTTAGAAACCCCCTCTCAGCCATCAACTTGATTGCTTCGTCTTCCTAAGATCCTCAGTCCTCAGAACATGGGAATCATCCTTCAAGATGAGAGACATCGTTGACCTACCACACGATCTCTTCCTCCTCGTCATTTCTTATCTCTCTCCCAGAACATGCGTCCTCTCTCGCTCCGTCTCTCGACGATGGCACGTCGCTTTCACCGATGAACACATTTCGTATCTCTTGATGCGATGGAACTTTCCACGATGTCGTGAGATGCGTCTGGCCTCAACCACCGCCTTACTACCATCAGCATCAGCTTCAGACTTGGCGAACATCAACAACAATCTCGCCGTCGAGATATCATGTACTTCTCGCGACCTCCCACCATGGTCCGAAACTTTTGCTCTCGTGGCCAGACGCTATCACCATCTCCGTCGAGGCTCGGCCCGAGTCGTTGAGAAGCTCCAGATGGCTCGGCCAAGCCGTGACAACACCGAACCCTCCCCATTCTCTCTCAAGGGAGTCGCTACTTGGAACCGTTTCCTGCGTCTGGAGGAGAAGACGGCCGACTTTCACTACCCCGATCCCGCGTGGTGGTACAGTCAAGAAGACGGAGTGCTGGCCTACCCAGCAGAAGTCCGTGACAGGCTCAATACTCCATCATCAGATCCAGCCCATGGATATGTTTATCACATCTTCGACCCGGCGACTGGAACCCAAATTCCCGTTCCGTTCGATGTACGCCGAAAGCATATCCGTCGAGTTCGTCTCGCCCAGGGGGTTTTGATATTCGAATGGGCTGAAGAGCATCCATACCACCAGCTGAACGACAGAGAGGTTGTCCACCGGCATTTCGTGACTGCTTTCGACGTCATCCGAACACCATCTCCCTCTGCCTGGACATGGACCATCCAATTCCGGTCAGAATGGAAGCTACATTTCCTCGGTCTTCCCATGAACCGATCCGACCGCTTCTTCTCCGCCCACACAGCCACGCACTACGCCGTTTACTTCTGGCAACCCAACCGCTCGCTGTACCAGGATGATCCCATCGAACAGCTCGCCGTCTGGGACATTTCCTCACCAAGTCCATACCGTCCATCCGAGGATCCTACAGGACACAACCGACCACCAGTCGGCAACCGGACGACTTCCATGTCTGCTGGCTTGTGGAACGGAGGAGGAACCTACACGACGACCACAACAACAACGGCCGGAGAACCAAGAAAATGCGCCGGCCCCGAACCAGACCCCATCCCAACAACCACCGGTCCCCAAGTAATCCGCCGCATGGCCTGGCGTGAACTCGACTTCTACGGCCTGCGGCAGCGCGCCAACCCACAGCTGCGTAACCTCTCGCTCGACGACCGGAACCTCTATTTCATCGAGGAAGAACACCGCTGGGCCGAGGGCCAACACTCCTCTCTTAGTCCGCCTCGCGTTCACCATGTCAAGTGCACGGGTATTCCTATCGTGCCTTGCACGCCCGCTGTTCCTACCCCTTTGTCGTCATCCGTCAAGGAGGGTGAGGAGCGAAGGGTTAAGCCGTCTCATGCGCATTACTACCAGGCTCTTTTCACCTCAACAATCAATGACGCTGTGTATGGGCCAGTATGGGTGGACCAGTGCGGTGCAGATGGGGATGTGAATATGTCGTTCTGTCAACGGGCACATCCCACTTCTATCTCTCCACTCACCTCCTCAGCCTCCCCGTCCCTCTTTCCCACACCCCAGGCCCAAGACCGGCAACTCCCCCCCTCCCCACCCCTCTCCCCCTCCTCATCCCGCTCCCTCTCCACCCCCTCCAACCAACAAGCCCTCCTACATCACCTCCGCTCCCGTCCCCCTTCTCCCTCTTCCCAATCCTTCTTCTCCATGCCCCCCTCTCCACTCACCACATCCCCCAACTCCCGCCATACAAACCAGCAATCCTTGGAGGATCTCCTGAAAGCAAGTAACCAACAACGTTTCCCCGGCCTCGCCCCCTGCTGGCGCCACGAAGATTTCCCCTACCTGACCGTAGCAGAAATGGTCGATTTCGCTGCGGGGGTGAGGATCACGGCTAGGCATTGTTTTATGTTGGAGACTGTTAGTGTTTGTGTGAGGAATGCGTGTATTTCTGTGAAGCCTGGTTTGCCTTTGCAAATAGAGGATGGGGAGGGGGAGGAGGATGATGGGAGAAGTGAGAGAAAGAAGGGGAATAGGAATAAAGGGCATAAGGGAGGGGAGGGAGGAGAAGGAGGGAGAGGTGAAGAAGTGCAGTTTGCGGATGGGATGTGGAGCCAGTTGGTGGGTAGGAGGGGATATTTGGCGGGTGATGAGAGGTGGGTGCTGGGAGAGGATGAGGAGGGGAGGGTTACTGTTGTTAGGTTTTAGGTGTTTTTCACGTTGGCTGTGGTGGTTGTGACGCTTGGTTTGTTGCCCTCTTTTTTCACTTCTTTTCTTTCGCTTTGGGTATCGATTGATGCATTAAGAATGACGGTGTTGTGGGTGGAATACACAGACAAAACATGGTCAATAAGACAAGACAAGACAGGATATACATAAGGGGAGTTCGGATAGGATACGGTATGAGGTTAAGCATCGGTAGGTTTGGGTTGCTCTTCTGCGATATCTTCTTACATTGTATTATTAGGATACCTACATTGCTGTTCTACTGTTAAATATATAATTCAAGGATAAATTTTATCTACATTTGACTCGCTTACTCGCCTCATAACTGTTGTACGCGAAGCGTCACCTACTAGCATCAAAAGATAGGATTTGCCAATATGACACTACAGCCTCTACTGTTTCTCGGAAAGACACACAATGACACTGACCAAGCATATCATATATCAGTTACTCTTCTTCTCATGTTCTTTTCAAGGTCTTTGAATCGTAGACGAGAGCTCTTTTCAAGTCCTCAAGTTCTCTTCAAGTTCGTCAACCCGTTAAAATACATACATACAGGAAGCAAGTTACGTAACAGGACTAAGTCTAACTCCTCTACGCCAAACCGAACACCACCAACAAAGAGATCCGAAAATAATACTCCAACCAAACCAAGAAGAAAAGAAGGATATTTTCCACACTCGACACCCCCACACCAAAACGCTCCCTCCAGTGCTCTGTCCTCCCATCTTCCTTCCAGTATGAGTAGGAAAGTAAACAAACCTGCCTCCCAACCCTCAATGGTTCTTCCTATACCATCTATACACCAAATAATTTCCCGCCTAGGCCTAGTCCCTCGAGTCGGATTTTCCTCCGCGAGGTCTTTTGATCGGTCTCCTTTCCGCGTCTTGGTCATCCCCGTTAGTCTCCTCGTCTCCATGTCTCTCTCTGTTTCTTTTCCCTCGTCCTCCTGAGTAGCAGCAACCCTCCCGCCGCTTCATTCCCCAACACTTTCCTCCCCCAGTTCTCGTTTTCCTCAGCCATCTTGATTTCGTTTTCCAACCTTTCTGTTTTCCTCTTGATTTCATCCACCCTTTCCAGCCATCCCTCTCTCTCTGACCAACTCTCAGAGTCCGCCGCCAACCTCTCCGCTATCTCCCTCGAAAACTCCATCGCTCTCTTATCAATCTCCTTATCACTCATGTCCACCTCCTCCTGTAACTCTTTTTTAATCCTTTGCCATTCAGGATCATCCTCCGGATCAATAAAACCCTCCTCCTCCTCCTCTTCTTCCTCCTCCTCCTCTTCTTCCTCCTCGTCCACTTCCACACCATCCTCTCCCGCATCACCCTCCTAATTCATCACAGGAGAAGGAGGCACCTGCAAAAACCGGTCATAGTAAGTGTCAAGCCACTTGGCCGCCTCCTCACCGGCATCGTCCACGCTCGAGTCCCACCTGCCGATAGACCCAACGTACCCATCGGGACGGACGTTGACGATGGCCACCTCTCCAGGGCCGAGACTGCCGAGCCACTTGTTGGTGCACAGCTGGCCGCGGGTGTCGAGCTCGGGGATGTCGTCGAGGTAGAAGGTCCAGCGGCTGTCTTGGAAGAGGGCGGGGAGGTCGGTTATTTCGATTTCGGACTTGGGCATGGTGGCTGAAAGACTGTTAGCTATATGGGTTGATGTATGGGGGCGATGTGTGCAACTTACTGATCAAACCGAAAGTGAACAAATGGCTAACGGCAGTGTACCGCTCCGGACGGAGATAGATATCCTCAGGAGCTGGTAGACGGGGCTGCTTAGCGTACGAAATGTTCGCGGCGGCCGAGAGCTGGTTGATCAAAGAATCAGGCGAGTTCAAAGCCGCGCAGAAACCGTCCAGGAAGATGCGTGACTGATGGACATCCCACATCAACAGATAGATCCGGAACTGGCCCAGCATGGGAATGTCGAGCTGGATATCCACCGGGTTCGAGTCCAAGTAGCGAGTCACCTTTGCAGGCGGGAGCAAGCAGCCGGGCTTGGCGTCACCCATAACCCACGACTGCGACTCAACCATGTTGATAGCGTTCTCACCATATTCGGCACCAATGCCCGAGATGAAGCGAACGTTCGTCTTGAAGTTTTCAGCCAGAGCGACTGCGTCTCCTCCGGCAATCTGGTTGGCGTGCTCATAGTCAAAGTTGACCAAGTCCAGCGCAATCTTCCTCCGTTCCTGTTCGTAGCTCTCCAGCAACGCGGGCTTCGCAAGGCCACGGGCGGCAAAGTTGAGCTTCCAGCCAATATTCCAGGCATCGTGCATCGACGTGTTCATACCCTGCGCAGCCTTGGGCGAGTGGGTGTGGCTAGCGTCACCGGCCAAGAAGGCCCGGGTATGAGGGTCTTGGAAGCGGTTCGCAACTCTCTGGCCGATCTGGTACCTACCAAACCACTCAATGTACTTCCACTTGACACTGAAGGGCGCCATGATCTCCCTGGCGCGCTGCATCACAAAGTCCTGCCCGAGCGTGTTCCTGTCTCCCTTGGTGCTGCTCTTCAGCTCAATGTAGAATCTGGTCATATTCCGCTCTCGCGGAATGATCAGAATAGAGCCATACTCTTGCGAATAAACCAATGTCTTTGACCAAATGTCTGGGAAGTCGGTATCGAGCTCGCCGTCGAGGACGCCCCACAGCGAGGGCTGCGACAGGCCAATGGGCTTGGCATCAGGGATGCTTTTCCTGACCTTGGAGTGCGCACCGTCACCTAGCCAACGCAATCAATGTTAGCATTAAGCCGAGTCCTTTTCAGGGGCAACGCCGCCGCCAGCGCCGCCAGCGCCGCCAGCGGCACAGCGGCAGCGGGGATTCAGGGGTAACACCCACATCCAACCAAATATTGCGTCAAAATGGTCTTGCGATCCTGCGTAACATTTGTTAGGCAGTTCACCTGGAGCGGCCCATTATTTCCGTCGCAAACGCTATACGAGTCGAAAGCGGTGTTTCTCCGCACTTCAACGCCGCGCTTCTTCAAGTCCTCAATAAACAGACTTTCGACCATGCCCTGGTGGACCAGCAAAATGTACGGGTCCAGCACATCAATTATAGGAGGATAGTGGATTTCTCGGCCGAGGCGGTGGAGCGGTTCGTCCGTTGTACTCCTCCAGAAAGCAATGTCGTACACTCGAACGCCGCGTTGTAGTAGAGGGTCTGCCAAGCGCATCTGGCGGAAAGTCTCGATCGTCTTGGGTTGCAAACCGTCGGCTCTGTTGTATTTTGCAATGTCAGAAAAACACCTTCTTGTTCCATCGTCGCATTGTCATGACGGCGTGGTGTGAACTTGCCTCCCCACAGGGGTCTGGTCCGCTCTGTCATCCACCACTTCCACCTTGACACCGAAACGGCCGAGATTGCAAGCCAGCATCAGGCCGGCCGGGCCGGCGCCGACCACGCACACCTGACACTCTACCGGCGGTTCCGGCATACTCCTTAGCAAGGTCAGACGGTCGACACAGCTGTCGTTAGCAGCGTTGGTCATGTGCGAATCGCCTCCTTGTTGCTCCTCGGCGGGCTTTTCGAGAATACCGGGAGCCATTGTTGTATTAACGGGGGACGCGAAAGGTCCCAAAGATGATTTTGGATGGACTTTTGGTTTGTTGGAAAGGATAGTTGCAACACAACTGCTGAGCCTCTTTCACGCGTTCGCTTCGAGATGGAATAGGGCTGTCACCATGCGCCAGTGTCAAGGGGGCGCCGTGTGATTCGCCAAAGGGATGGGCCCTTGTCTAGAATTCTCGAACGATGCGGGATGAATTTGGTTCGACTCCTGAACGATATCAAGCCGCGGTACCGGGGCTCCGATGATAGCTGGATGCTGGCGCAAGGCGTAGTAATAGGGCGGGGTGGTGGTGGTGCGCTGCAGCAGGTGAACAGCTAACTCTGTTGGTACTGGTGACGGGGGGAATGTGTTCGGTTATGGCTAAGCTTCTTGTAAAGTCGAAGTAGACGAGACCAAGCTAATGTTTTGGGATCGAAAGTTCGTCGTCTCGGTCTTGGGGTCAGCTGGCGGGTATGGGTGTGAAGCCGAGCAGCGTCCGGTACTTTGCGATGGGCAGAGCCAAGAGTTGATGTGCTTCGATGCGGTATGTTTGGTGGCCAGGCTGTGTGTGTGACAAAGAACAGATCTGCAGTGATGATTGGCGAATACCACACAGTGGATTCAGAAAAGGTGTAAGCAGCCTTAAGAGGTAACTGGCGAGTCGGTAGAGGAGTATACAGAGTACGAGAATTCGGAGTTGTCGATGCAGTCCCGGTGAGATACTCCGACAGTGTGGCTAGCTACCAGTTACAGCAATAGTAACAGCAACAGCAGTCGACGGCAGAATCGGTTAGTGGATCGGGTGTGTTGTCGATATGGCGAAATTGCAGGACACTGCCAGCATCGCAAGAATGGACAATACTAGCAGCTAAAGCCGGTGGACTGGAGCTGAAGAATCGGTGGATGTTGATGATGGAGATGTTGTGGATGAAAGAAGGGAAAACAAAAGTCGTTGTACCTTTTTGGGGAAGGGGAAGAATGGAATTCCGCCTTACAATTGCTCTCTCCCTGGTGAATCTACCATTACCAAGGACCGGCATGGCAAAAAGCCCACGGCAAGAAGGGGAGAGCGACATCTACTAGTGCAATGCTATCATAATTCTGGCTCGTTGACGACAAAGCGGATACAGGCCGATATCACGATTCATTTTGCGCCTTTGTGGTGGTCTGTTTTATGCAGCAAATGATCTGATCTGGTCGCGACAAAGCCCATTACGTCGCTCTGATTGGGTCCCCGGACCAGGGTGGTCTGTGGCCAGCCCGTCTCAGGTCAGGCCAGCGACCTAGACCAAGCCAAAGGGGACCTGGCGCCATGGGTGAGCAGCCCAGGTCTTGGCAAAAGTGAGGCGGACTCCACCCCTCAGGACCCCATGGAAACCCCCCGCCTCAGCAGTCAGGGCAACCACCACACCGAAACCACTTCCCAATCCCGCTGAAGAGAAAAGGAAATTCCCAGCCCGCGACAGGAGAACATCTCCCGTCCCATGGAGAACCCCGATGCGAGCCCATGATCCATCATCAGCCGATTTTCTTTCCCTTCTAGAAAATCACGCCAAGATAAAGATCGCACTTATGTATAATCGATTCGTCATGCTTACATTGGTTTTGGAATGTCACCAAATCGCATTTCTCCTCTTTTCTTCATTCCTGCCCCGGCCGCCGGGACCGGACCCTTCTTCATTCCATCTTCAATGAATGTCTCATGTGTGTCAGAGTGTACAACTGCATCAACCAATCGACATGAGCCGCGGCCGTTAGGTAGGTACCTCTATATGTCGACGGTAAGGTACGGTACATACATATGTACACGTTCCTTATTGCGGGCGGACGGGATGCGGCAGCACGGTCACTCAACAGCCAACAGTCCGAGTCAACAGCCAACGGCCAACGGTCACAACGGTTTAACATCCAACGGTCACAACGGGTCGGCTAAGGTATATGATTGATGTAGGCGAGAGGTTCCATCACTTCTATCACTTACATGCAGACACACACCGTTATCCTTCACATCTTCAACGGGCAGCAGCCAGCCAGCCAGCCATGTCTAGTATTACAGTACCTACCGAGCCTACCCATCTATACAGTGTTCAGTGCACAGCACCCGACGCCCGACGGAACTAGACCATCGTAAGACAACTTTTGTTTGAGTGCTACCTCGCTACCAACTTCTCCGGAGTCCGGGGACTCTTGCTGTAGCCAGATGGCATGGTGCCATTTCTGACGACTGACGGGAAGCGAAAAGTTCTAAGCGTCCCCTCGGGTCTAGGCTCGTTTGGATCATGTAGACACGGGGTAGGTACCGAGGTAAGATGAGACGTGGAGGACAACATTGATCCATCTGATAAGATAACAGTGAGAAAGAGGCGTTTGTCCTATCGTTAGCAAGCCATGTTTCAACTAGTGTAGCTCTACGGAGATTACCCTAAGACAGGACAATACGGTAAATGGACATGCTATAGATCTGGGGCATATTGGTGGACTTGTGTTTGAATCGCTTGCTCTAATAGTATTTGGGTCCAGTCGACATCTTGAAGACCATATCATCACATAACAAAGAGATCTCTCTTCCTCCTCCCCATCCCATCTCACATCTCCGTTTAGTCTAATCATGACCTGCCCCCGTAGGCGTAATATCCCTCTTCCCAAACCTCGCTCCCAAAGCTCCAATATCCCTCCTAAAGAAATTCCCAATATTCTTCAAATTTTCATTAATCGTGGCTTTTTCGCTTACCGTTGTTGTTGCCCCTCCTCCACTCGTTGCCCCCTCCCGCTCCGTCGTACTCATATCCCTCGCCGCACTCAGCAATTTCTCTCCCAAACTCGTCGCCGCATCAAACCTGCTCGTCACACTACCACTTCCCTGCGTTGCATGATGCCCTGCTGCTGCAAACCCTGGGGCTATCCCGCCGCCGATGTTGATGCCGCTTCCCATGGAAGCAAACAGCGGCGTTAAAAGCGAGGAGTTTTGGACTAAGGTCCGGCCTACGCCTGCCCCGTCGCGGTGGATGGAAAAGAGCTCGAGCAGGTGCGAGTGGTCCTTCTTCGGCACGCCCTTGAGCTCGAGGATGCGCTTGAAGTTGGCGTCGGAGCGGTCGCCGATGAGGTTGAGGTAGGCTTGGACGAGCCCTTCGGGGGGGGAGGGACGGACTTGGAGGGTTTTGAGAAGCGGGTCGATCTTGGTCATGGATTGGTTGACGCGCTTGATGTAGCTTGCTGGAGGGGGAGGAGGGGGTGGAGCGTTGGGGTCCGAGGGGGTGCCGGGGGGTGGGTGGTTGGTGTTATGGAAGGCGAGGAGGTTTTCGAAGGCTTTGGTTAGGATGTATTTGTCTAGGAGCATCTTTTTGGGGTTTGTTAGTAAGGGGGCTTGTTAGTTCGGACGGGAAAAGGGGAAGAGGGGGAGGAAGAAGACACACCTGCTCAGCGCCAACTTCGCAAACAGGGCGACATTGTACCACGTTGTTGATGTACGAGTTGGCCATGTTCTCCACCAGATGATCACAGAACGCGCGAGCATACTGCGGCTTGACCACCAGCGGGAGAATCTCCGCCGTCTTGCCGTTGACGTTCTTCAGCAGCTCGCTCACGTACGAGCTGTGATCGCTGACACTTTCCATCCTGCTCCAGTTCGTGTTCTTCATCTCTCGCCATGCCGGTTCGCAGTCCACCTCTACCTTGTGCACCAAGGCGAGCACGGCCGCGCTAGCAACGCCCATGAAGGCATCTGCTTGGGTCGAGAGATCAACCTTGGACGCCATTTCGGGGTCGATCCTCTTCTTGATGTTGTCTTCAAGCTGGTTGGCATTGGTGTGCCAAAAGTCCGCAGTGTTGAGAACCAATATGATGTCCTGCACCGGAGGCCCATGTGGTCCTCCCCGCTGGAGGAGAGTAAAGAGAACTTGCTGGGCGTATTCGTCCAAGTACTTGGCCAGTGTTTTGGCCAGATCCAACAGCCGCTCACCAGTAGACAGCTTGGCGCACTGTGAAAGGGTGAGCTTGTAAAAGTGGAAGAGCTCGATGGCCGAAGGGATAACCGCCTGCGGGGAGAACTCCTCGTCTGGCGGTATCAGCGGTTGCGACTTGTACTTGGGTATCATCCCAGCTAGAGTCTTGTCCTGCGACTCTACCCATAGACTCAGATACGGTTCGAATGCGACCGAGATAGAGCCATTGAAATTTGATACCCGATCATCCGCCGAGCTCAAAGTATCGATGCTAGCCCGGACTTCGCTCGAAAACCGGCGCTCCAGGCTCTGCTCAAAGTCCATCGTCTCCTGCAAGCAACTCAACAGCAAATTGACGTCAATCTTGTTGGTGCCCCCATCCGTCCTCCGCATGCTCTTCTCCAGTATCCCTTTGAAATCCTCCCTGGTGCCATCGCAAAACGCCATCGACAACGTCTCGTTAACGCGCCAGTGCGCCGGAAAGATGGCAGCATGCTCGCTCTCGTGTGTTTGCAACATCCGTCGGAACCAGGCATAGCGCCGCCCAATATTGTCCAAGCTGCCTGCCTCGTCGTTGCCCCGGAAGACGGACCGGTACTCGCGCAGCTCGGTGTTGACATACCACGTCATCAACCGCGCCTTTGCCTGCTCCCCTAGCGCGTCCATGACCAGACAAGCTTCCGCCAGCATGCCGCGCCGGGCGGCCACCTCGCCCTTGGCGAACGCCAGCTCAAAGTCCTCGCACACTTGTTCCAGGAGTTCGCGTTGTAGCTCGCTGACGTTTCGGCTCAGGACGGCAATCTGCTCGATGCTTCGGTAGCTGTTGAAGTGGCGCATCAGCTGTAGCACAGCCTGTAGGAGGCCGGCGCACTCGCGGTACTGACGGGTTTTGGCCAGGCCTCGGAGCTGGTCGTAGGCTGTGGTGAGCATCTGCAGGCGCTTGAGGGCGGTCATGCTGTGGGTGAGGTTGCGCTTGGTGCCGTCGAGTCGCTTGATGTCGGCGGTCATGGTGGTGATGTCTCGCTCGGTCTGCAAGGCGCGATTGCGGACGCTCTCGATGCGCTGGAATAGGGAGGCCAGCTCGGCCTGGGCGGACTGCATGCGCTCGAGCGACGAGTCGGGCCCGTAGGCCTGGGCGGTCTCGAGGGAGTCGATCGACTTGGTGAGCTCATCCTTGTGTCGCTGGAGGGTGGACGATACGCGGCCGACGGAGGAGACGGTGGACGGGTGGGAGAAGAGGAGGTTGAGGTGCGCGATCGGGTCGTATTCAACTGATCGGCGGCGACAATGTTTTAGTATGATGACGTTCCAGTAGCACCAGGACCCTGCGGGCACCGTAATAGCTGAGACCTGTAGATGGATTATAAATCACGTACCCGAATCGAGCGATAACTGCTCCGCCAAAACGATGTTCATGATGACAGCTTTGGAGGTAGGGAACGAGGGGTAGTAGTCTCAGCTTGTGTGGTGGGAAACGGTGTCCTCGGGGAAACCCAATCATTCATTAGCTTTCACCGGAGAGACGAAAAGAATGTGGGATCTCGACTATTCTCAAAGGAAAAAAGGAGGCTTCCACTTCCAGAAAGCAACAGGATCCAGGATTCTCGGCCGCTGTTACACCGTAGCTTTCCTCGGTGTTGTTGGTGTCCACATGGGGGTGGGATGTTATGGATCAATTGATCTTATCGCTGATTGCGATGCTTTAGCAAGGGGGAGGGAGGCCTGCAAGGTACCTGCTGGGGTGGCCTGTGCTCCCTTTCCACAAGTGGGGCAAGTCAAGGTGAACCTTCCCGGCTTCCCGCTTTTCGGGGAGTTTTCGGGCGAGGTCCGGTGCCCAGTTGGGCCCCCGCCGACCCGTCCACGTTCACGGCCGCACGGCATTTCCGCTCTCCCCGCTTCGGGCCCCGCCGTAGGCACCTTCCACGGCTCCACTCTCGGGTCCGTCATCCTCTTTTCAGCTCCGGTCCTCCCACGCACCATGAGCTTTCCGCTGTCACCGGCGTGAGCTAGAGAGTGGACTGAGGCATCCATCCAGTCCTGCTAACGGAATGCGCCAGTTGTCCATATCATTGGTGTACCTAACGACTCGTTCCACATCTTCTCCATGACTGACATACAGTTCCGGTCGGTCAATCTTGTTTCAGATGATGGATGGATGGATAGATGGTCAACGCAGGCTAGAGTCAACAAGGTATCATTCAGGCGCAACGGGTCATCTCACATCTGGCCTCGTTCACCTACAGATCTCTAGTAATAGGTAGGATAAGGTTCATCATCACCATGGACGACGACGACATTCGTTGGCGCGGTCGTCTTTCTTCCTTTCTGGTCTCTTCCTTGTTTCATCATCGTCATCTGCAACACCTGCAACCTCTGCAACGCCCTGATGCAACCATCGATCGAACTACTGTACCTAAAAAGAGTCCACTTGGAGTGTCCTCCTGCGTTTCAACCCAACTTAACAACTCTCTCCCGTCGACCGTTGCGTTTTTTGGGTTCCCAACAGTACGGTAGCAAATGGGCAGCAAGCGTGTGAGATCGAAGATAGGGTCTGTGCGAAAAACTTGGCCGGCGTTCGTGCCAGCAAAGCAGATCCAGGTGAAAATCGTTCGAGGTTTGCATTGCCAAACAGGTGCGATCTCCTTTTGGTGTTGTTCCTTAGGTGCGCCAATGTCAGAGCCGCAAACGCCAAGTTCCTTGATGTTTTTGCTAAAATCGAAAAGTATGGAGAGGCGGGTGTTTTGGGGTTGACAGATGGTTTATGCACATATATTTCTTCGTGGATTCTTCCTATCTTTCTTTCCTCTTTGTTATGTCCAGGCCATGTTTCTTTCTCAGCTCGGCTGATAGAGCTGGGTAGGTTTGAATAGCTTCACCTTACTTTTTCTCCCTTCCTTTTATCTCCGGGCACCCAAGTCCAGTGTCGTAACCCGACAGACACATGACATCTGCATCTCAGCTTGCACGGTATTTGGACTTTCGCGCTTCATGCTCTTTGATCTGATGTTGACGGTATTTTGGCCATTGACAATTGGGTTCATGCACCCGTGGGTTGGCTGCTCAGCTTGATGTGTAGTGTCTGGCCCGACTTTTGTGTGCCACCAACGTGGCTGGCCGCTACTGAGTTTATCTCAACCAGCCAATGACATGGGCACACTTACATGGGCGTAGTAGTCACCATAACAAGCACGTGAGTTCAGAATTCCCATGTTCTTTGATACCTAGAATCCTTCTGGGCCGCGATGTTGAATCTGGTTTGGAGATTTGGATGTCCTCGGCACTCCGGTTAAGCAAGTAAAAATCTTTGCACAACGGGCATGCGGATGTCTGTTGTTCTATCCAACTTTTGGTTTCCGGGAATAAAAGTGAATGATTTCTCGTTGAAAACCAACGGCCATGTGTGGGAGGTGGGATAGATCGGATATAGAATTCCGTCTTTGATTGGAGGCAGAGAGTATCGAGACACGTAGGGACCAAGACACCCAATATGCGTTTAAAAGCTTGCCCGTAGATTCCACCACCACCCGCTGTTAGATGAGGGAGCGTTGGGCAACATGACAGGTCTTACGCATATGTATCATCGACATCTGGCGATATAGGTATCGTTGTGGTGAGAAATAGGTTTCTTGAGAATTGCTTCCTGTTCAACAGCCTAACCATCATAAAAATACTGTACAATTTTGCCATGTCGCTTACCCCTTTTGTTTTGGTATATCCTTTTACAGCGAAGCAACCCCTGGTCGCTTGTGGGCGCTGCAATGTGAATGGTTGAAACTGAACTCCTAAACCCGAAACTTCCGAACTGTGTGAAAAACATACCAGAAAGCAGATGAGAGAAATAATAAGGGCGCCTGAAGAAATGAAGCCATACCAAAGAAAAAGGACGAAGCGAGAGAACAAGAGAAAACTGAACGCGAACATGGTATCTCTGAAAGACAAAAGAAAGAACAGCTGTGTACCCGTTACAAGGGTTGTCCTTTTGAGATCGATTGATCTCCAACGCTCCATTCATCAAGGGGCGAACTTGGTGTTATGCAAAGAATCGAGCGCCACGACTCCGATGCCCAAAAAGGTACCAAGGTGTCATTCGTGGTAGAGACATGCATGCAGAGACGCCAACCGAAACGGCGTCCAATGACAGATGTCAGCCACCCTTCGCTGAACGAGTGAGGCTATGCAGAGCCTCGGGACGACCACGTTAGCGGGCAGTGCGCTCTAGACTACAGTGGCTGTTTGTGTTTCAGCTCACGTTGCTGTCATGACACTCAAGAGCTATGCAGTGTTCGGAAACCCGCCGTGATTAAGCTCCGTTTACTGTCTTTGACATCCGATGGTGCGCTCGAGTAAAATAGACCCTGGATGAGAATACCATCAGCAATTTGCTTTTAGATCGGAGAACGGCCCGTCAAGCTGAGTGTCTCGGTGGTAAAAGTATGGTGCTCTGTGGAAGCAGTGGCCAATAAAACATCGGGAAATGTGGGAGCAACTTACACCGAGTCCCTTTTGCTTGCAAAAAGTGGCCTTGGCCTTCACTGTATCCGGATTATCGTAAGTGACGAACCCACCGTCTCCGCCCACACACTGGGCGGCAACGGCCCGCTTGTCAACTTGTTCCTTCGTTCCTCGTCGTGGTAGCTGACAATACTCGAAGGAGCCGTCGTCGCTGCCCCCGGCACCCTGGAACTTGTGGCCTGAGCCGCTCGCGTGGAGAAAGCTGCGGCCAAAGAGGGGGATCCCAAACAAGATTTTCTTGCCCGGGACACCGGAAGCCATCAGATATTGCACACTCGACGCCCCTGATGCTTCATCCTTGTTCATTGCGTAAAGCTGGGAGTGATGCCCGCTTCTATGTGACCAGGGACCGAAGTAATCATATGCCATCAGGTTAATGGAGTCCAAGTATTCAGCTGCCTGCCGCAGATTGATATTCTGCAAGATGGGCTTGGCCCCAGGGAGAGCAGCGGTGAGCAGGTAACGGTCCTCGGGAAGGTGGATGCGAATCGCGGCCAGTAAAGATACGAAGTCGCTTCCCTGTTGCGGGGAGCAGGGATAGTCCCATACAACTGGTGCTGTCAGTCAAACATCTCAACAAGATCATTGGGGATTTGTACTTGTGTGGCGAGGCAAGACTGATTGGGCCTCCTCACGCGTACGTGGTCATTGGCTACGATGCTGGGCGAGGAGAGATGAGGAGAAGGAGAAGGAGCCATACTGTCTATCCCATCCAAGCCGGATGCTTCCACCAGGCCGCGAGCGGACTGTGCAAAGTTGTCACGGAGGATGGCGCTAGAAGCCACCAGTGCGAATGTCTCACTGGAAGCGCCGCCCCCAATGGATAAGACAACTTGCAGATGGGGATATTTCTGCTTGAGATGCATCAAGGACCCGAGAGCCCCCTGGACACCGTCACAAGGCGCTGTGGCATCTGCCCACTCATCGCTGAGCTGCCGGAACAAGTCAGCTGAAGTGCTTAACAACGGAAGATGGCGTCGGAACAAACTTACAAACACCCCTCCGTCTGGCGTAATGTTGGCAAAGGCATAGTAAACACGGTTAATGCATCCGTAGTTGAGTGAACCAGGAGTGTCACCCCGGTACACGCTGTGATTCGGCCAGTATACGGCATTGTTGTAGAGAACGTTGGCCGCGCTTGTGATGCGCGACTTGCGAGAAACGGAGGGGAAGCTCATGGCCAATGTGGACTCTTCTCAGCGTGATGATGGAGACCAGGTGGCGATTTAGGGCTGGAGCAGGAGATGATGGAGGAGACTGATGGAGAACCCTCAAAACATGGAGAAGCGGACACGATCATGGAGCTCATTTATGAATAGGGGAACTAAGGAAGAAGCATCGGAGACTTGATGAATGAGGCTTGTGCCAGCTCATTTTTGTTGGACCGATGTGTTTGAGGTGCTGCTGGTCGGGCAGCAAGGACGGAAGAAGAGTGGCAGATTGCCTTGTCGTGCGTCTATATAGCTACCCTTCTTCTGATGGGACTGGTTCCCAGACCTTGGGGTTCTTGGAACGGTGAGCAAACCAGGCAACTTGCCCATGGCAGTGGAGCAACGCGGATACCCGAATTGGCTCAAAGATCGGAATTCGCAAGCCCTAGTTGCTGCATGACATGACGTTGTCTGCGAGGGTGTGTCAACGGGGGAGAGGGTGTATCGAGGAAAGGAAAGGATAAGCGGTACCTCTATGGCCACGCCAGAGATGCACGCTGCGTATCCACAAGACCAGTGAAGCACTTCAAAAAGAGTGGGAGAAATGTAACGAGAATGCGGGCGGCTAACACTGGAGATCCCAATGAGATGTAGGAGTCGGTGATCGGAATCTTTTGTGGTGGTTGGGTTGTAGCGAAGATTTCCTAGGGCTGACTTTTCCCGTCCAATTTTATGCCATTTTCACCGTCAATAAATCCTCGACCTGTGGCATTGGGATATTTTACCTTGACTCGGTCATTAGGCTTCAGTTTGGAGAATCAATCTACTTCTGGAGTCAGTTCGGGAGGGCTCTACACGAGTCTACTTTTCCGCAGGTTGAAGACTTGAGCTCTCTGGTGATGATTTTTGGTGATTTCCGCCCAACAAATTTCAACTTCGATTGTGCTTAGCAGGGACATATGGTATTTACCCTCAGTGTCATGGTCATCCTCGCAAATGATAAACTTCGGCCTATTCTCCGGGGAACCCACCACGGGTTGGTACCGGTCTATCCACCCCCAGATGCAGCACTCGCCAGCAGGAAAAAAGCGAGGTTTCTGGAGAGACCTGAGGGGCCCTCCCAAGACCCAGAGATGGTGGACCGCCCATTATCTCGGAAACTCAAGGGCCCATGAGCTGGGGCACCCGGCTGGCTCGCACATGGCGTGCGTGAGGTGTGTATGGACAAAGATTCCGAAGAAACGAGGTGGCCGGTCGACAACCGAAGGCGCTAGTGACTGGTCGCCTTGTATGTGTAGAAGGGGTTTTCGGAAGTTTTACGGCATCGTCCTGCGACTATTCCCAAACCTGGCTGTCGATTGTCGATCTATTAGCTGGGATTATGCGGTTGGCAAGATTGTGCTCCACGGCCATCGTGGAGAAGTTGGAAGCTGGATCTGATCTGAAGGAAGCAAAGTGGAAGCCGTTGAGTGAGACCTGGGTGCGAGGTTGAAGTGAAGAGACTTCATCTGGGCGGGGAAGTTGGACACTCGGGCCAGTCTCCCCGCCCCAAGACGGAGAGAATCGACATTGGAAAGCGCAAGCTGAGTTGTCATGGTGGCTTGATCATAGCCTTCGAAAGGGCAGGCGCGATGCCGTGATTGCGATGGCAGCATCCGTTCAATTCCTGGCAGTGGAAGGAGTGAACAGCACAAAGGTCACGAGCAGGGTCAGGGGGGTGAGTTTGTCAAATGCGCCTACCCTTATTTTCCACCTTGTTGCTTACTGCCACTGGTACCTCTCTGCCCTGTCTCGTTTCCACGTTCCTGGCCGTTGTGCAATGTCTCGACAAGGGATCTTTTGAGGTGAACACCAAACAGAGGCTGTACTGAACTAGGGTATCTGCCCGAATATGATTGCGATGCTATTTCCAGAAATTTTTAACGTTTTGCTGCCCGTTCAAAGATGACGAGGAAGCCCGATTTGGAATGATGTAACGTCCTCAAACACACAGCCCAAGCCATGTCTTCCACATGGCAGTTCCTGAGAGACCCTTCCAAATTAGTCATCACTGGGCAGTAAAAGCCCCCGTCGTCCCTGAGGATTTTGTTAGGGTACAGCTGATAGGGTACCTAACCCTGCCACTGGCCAGCTCCAATTGGGCTTCTGTTCCTGAATTTCTACCACGTCAGGGCATCATGAACCTCAACCTCAACCTCAACCTACCTCGACACAACAAACACAAAGCCTCACTGCGTGTCCGACACTCCGGTCTCAACGCCTTAACCTCCGATTTCTTTCTTTTTGCGCCCCTCACGAAATCGTATCCTCGGCATGTTGTGACGTGTTCCACGCCGCTCCGAAAACCCGAGTCACTTACACCAGGCTGCTGTTGATGTCCAATTCAACGCAAGTATTGGATACTGACAGCATCGCTGGATTCCATCCCGTTCGTGCCTGGCCACTTCTTGGGTCACTAGTTCCAGTCTAGAGGACGCATCATGCAGTCAACTCAACAATTTTAAGCACGCCCGCCGGCGTCCAGGAACCAGCCCAAAGTGGCTTGATGTCCGGCTGTCTAGCTTCGACCGTGAAGAGCTGTCATGTCTTCCTTCAGTCAGTGCAGCGATATAGCTGGAAACCCCCTTGTCTGGAGAAAGAAAGTTGCACGCGACCTCTTGGTACTAGATGCTGCACCTCCAGTTGCACAACCGCCAGTCGTGCCATGGCAAGCTCTTCTCTAGCTGGTCGGTATTTCTCCGATGCGCCCTGCCCGAAACCGTGAGTGGTTCTCATAGAACTTCAAGAGCAGGAGTCCTCGAAGAGTGTCTCGTGCGTCCATATGATAACTCCTTTTGTGTCCAATTTCTCATGTGGCTTGCCGGCATGGGAAAAGACCATTTGCAGCTGAAAGACATGCAGCGGGCGGGACCTTCCATGTTTCTTAGCATGGAAGTCAAGCGGCGCTCTTTTTTCGGTCCTTGTTGTCGACAACGTCTGGTCATACAAGCAAGAAAGGCCGGAAGTGAGAAGCCGTCCAGGTCTTCCTCCTCCAGCCCATGTTGGCTATGCATCCCGCTCGAAACGGCCTTCGCTGCGAGCCCAATAGCACTTCGGCTGAATACAGGACAAACACGCCCATCCATGCCGCAAAGACTGCAGTTTGAGATCTTGCTAACGAGCAAGGGGTTATTCAGTAGATCCTTGCAATCCTGGTGTTGTCCGTCGATAAGGCTGCCGGATTTCGGTCCAACGTGGCAGCACGACCTTCCCCTTAAGGAAGCCCGAGACTGGATTTCTTCGAGGTCCAGAACCGGAAGACTGCATTTCACGAGATCGAACCCAGAAGCGCCCGTCCGCTGAATCCTGTATTCAACAGCCCACATGACCGGCGTCGCACGCGTAACACCATCTTGACGGGCCATCTCTTGGGGAAGCGCTGATCTCCTCTTCAGTCCATGCCCTCGCCCACGCCCACGCCAACTCCACTTCAGAAGGACGAACGGAGAAGAACCTTCATCAACGCGGTGGCACTCGCTGCTGGTGCGCCGACATCTCGCGTTGACGGACAGTTTATAATAGCGTAATAGTTCCATGATCTCAAAGAACCATGGAAGACAATGGTCGCTTAAGCACGTCGTATCCTTGCCGCAGCAAGGAGAAGAACTGCCTCGGCGGTATGCCCGAAAGCACGGTTAGAGATATGTCTTAATGTACACCAAGGCGGTGAAGGATCAGATGCTCGATATCCTTGATACACTTACCTGGAGTATCCTGGCATGGTCCACGGACCATGCACTCTAAGTTGTACATACCTGTCTTGTATAGTTCAGTTCTTCCCTACTAGTCCGCTGAGGTTGACCCGACAGTCCTTATAATGTTGCCATAACGAGAAACGCTAGTGATCAACCGAAGATGTGAGTTGTTTGCGAATGCGATCATGTTCGCAGGCTCAACGGAAGACTCAACGAAAGATTATCCCGCCAAACCGGCTGTCGGCTGAAGGTCACTGAACCTTTAAACAAGCTGATTGCGCATCAAAGGGAGTACGTGTAAGATGTTTGATGTGTTTAATTTCTTTCATCAGCCGGAATAGGAGTGTAGGCAGAAGAGATGGAGTGTCTGCCTACTGAAGAAAGTTTGTTCGAAATAGAAGAGGTTGTCAAGAGACGATTCGCCCTTGTCAGTCAGTTTAAAAGGTACCTCGATTTGGCTAAAGAAGCAGCTAATTGACAGTACCCTGTTACGCTACCACACACATGCGATAACAAAGCGACTAGAGAAGCTGATAACATAGAGGGAGAACGGTGTCGAGTCATAGAACGGTGTCGGGTCATGTGGATGCTAAGAGCCCGGTAGAAGCTCGAAGAAGCCGATGGGTGTTGAGAGCAGGAGAGCAGGTGTCGCAGCTGACTGAACTAGGTGATAAGATACCTACGTAGTGGTTCACCACTGGGGCACGCAGAAGTCGCGACCGTGAGGCATCGTCGTATCATGTACTCCGGCGTTCGGGCAGGACATCCCGTCGTGATCGATACTCTTATCATACTGCGCTGGCTCAGCTGGCAGTTGGAAGAGAGTCCCGCGTGGCGTGGCCCTGTGGGAAAGCTGAAGTACAAACATGCGGTTCGTACCTTAGGTTTAGGGTTGGGGTAGTGTTGGACGACAGAAGTGAAGCTCAAAAAGGCAAGAACCTCGGTGGCCAAACCATTGCTGACCAATCACATAAGGATTGCTTGTAGTGGGGTCTGCTGCCTGCCGTGAATGGGCTCTTTGATGCCATGATGCCACCTGCCGCTGTTGGCGGCAGCGCTTATCGGCTCCCGCCTGTGAACAACCAACATTACAACAACTGAACCACTTTCCCAACGACACTTCTTTTCAGCATCACCATTTCTCGCCTTTTGTCAGCCTTTGAAGCTATTGTTTCTCCATACGAACGTCTTTGCAGCAAGTTTTCAGACACCCTAATCACGAAGCGCCGAACTTGAGCGAGGCGCGATCGGAGCTTCCCTGAGACCAACGTCATCATCCACGACCGCCATTAACCGAGTCTAGTCCCCGAATCGCAAGCCGACAGAAATCATGGCTGAAGCTTCAAATACTGGCGGCGATGGCCAGATTACCTTCAAGGTCAAATGCTCAGGCGACAAGAACCACACAGTTACCATCGCCGAGTCCGCGACCGTCCTTCAGCTCAAGACCCTTTTGGCGGGGGAGGAATACGAGAACATCTCGCCGGAGCAGCAGCGCCTAATCTACTCCGGAAAGGTCATGAAGGACGATGAGGTTCTTAGTTTCTACAAGATCAAGCACATGAACACAGTGCACATGGTCAAGCGTCCAGCCAGCGCCGCGACAGCCAGCAGTGGCTCAACCTCGACACCCGCTCAGCCCGCGATACCTCAGAACATGGCTGCTGGTACTCCCTCGAATAATCTTTTGGCTGGCCTCACGGGTGCTCGCTTTGCCGGTCAGGTGCCGCTACCAAGCCGAGACTTGTTTGGGCCGGACGGAGGAGTAGGCCACCCCTTTCTCGCCCCCCTTGACCCTTTACATACCTGTTTACTGATAATGCTTTACAGATGGGCGCGCCCCCTAGTGAGGACGAAATCGCGAACATGCTTTCGAACCCAGCGATGGCCCAGGCCATGGCCGAGGCGTTCAACAACCCCGCCGTTATTGACCAGATGATTGCCTCCAACCCGATGTTGGCCAACATGCCCGCTGATCGGGCTCGCGAGCTGCTCAACTCTCCGATGATGCGCAACATGATGACGAACCCGGAGGCAATTCGCATGGCGGCACGCATGCGCAGGATGATGGGCGGAGGCGCCAACGCCTTTCCAGCACCCGGGGTAACGGACAACACTCCGAACGCGGCGACCGGTGCCGGTAATAACAACGCGAATGCCGATGTGCAGAACCCGTTCGCCATGTTCCTTCCCTTTGGTGTTCCTCCGGCGGGTGCTCCCCCAGCAGGTAATCCCTTTGCCGCGCTCTTTGGAAATCCCGCGGGGGCTTCGCCTGCGCCTACTGGAGCTTCGACCGAAAGTGCCAGGAGCGGGGATGCCACATCTGCTCCGGCTACTGGCGCTACTTCGGGACCTGGGCAGCAAGCAGACCCATTGGCATCTCTGTTCGGAGCGCTCGGAGGTGCTGCTCAGCCTGGTCAGGGCGGTGCCGCGAACCCTTTCGGCCTGCCCCCTATTTCGCCTGAGGCCTTGCAGCAGATGATGCAGGCCTTTGGTGGCGGTGGTTTGGGTGGTTTTGGTGGAAGTCCCGCTGCTCCCCCCGACAACAGGCCGCCGGAGGAGAGGTATGCCGAGCAGCTGCGCCAACTCAACGACATGGGCTTTTTCGATTTTGATCGGAATGTTGCTGCTCTGCGCCGAAGCGGTGGTAGCGTACAGGGTGCTATCGAGCACTTGCTGGGCGGTTCTTAGTTTGAATTCCTTTATTAGCTTGTGCGGAGATTGGTGCAGAATGTGGAACGGAGATTGGCAATTATCTGCTGTTCCTGAAGGAGACGGCGGTATTCACAATGGACAGCAAGTCGAGGAGACAGAGGCTTGGAGGATGTCGGAGGAGTGCCGTGTCATCTGCTGGTGAGGTCTTTGTTGAGCCGTGCCAGAGATGTTGTTATAAGTAAATATCTAGCGATGATGGTCGCTGAGGAGGAAGATAGGCAGTTTAGCACAAAGAGGAGGCCTACACAATACCCACCTGCCGGGTGTACGCGTATGGAGGGTTTACATATCTACAGTTTAGCGAGCTCAATCAAACACATCCCCTCTTGCTTGAGTCAACAACACTATTCTCTCTATAAGCAAAATTGCATATCCAGGCTAAGTCTCAAGTCCATAACTACCGATAAAGCACCGTCAAATCCCCCGCCGGCACCGGGAAATTCCGCAACTTATCCATAATCTCCGCATCCGTCATGTTCCTCTCCGTCATGATCTGATCAAAACAATGTCGTCCATCCATATACTTTTGCAACGGATCCCCACTCGCCTTCATCATCATAGCCATCTTCTTGTTCACCCCCTTTCCTCCACCCCCATGACTCCCGGGTTCACGGTGAGTATCATAATGTCCCCCGGGAACCGCCACTTTATCCTCCCTATCTCTTCCCCCTTCCCTTCCTCCTTCCCCTTCTCTTCCCCGCCTCCCATTCTTTGAGGGCTCAGAGGGAGAAACAGGCCTGGCCAACCCCGTAGCCAGCGCAGCCAAATACTGTTTTGAGATGACATACTTGTGCACCCGATAAAGACACCCCTTGATGACGCCAAATTGAACTAAGCGACGCACGTCTACGTACCGCAAGACGTCGAAGCCGGAATCCATGTGCCCTTTGAGCCATTCGGCGACGGTTTTGCCGACGCAGAAGGTGGTCATTAGGCGGATTAGCATGTAGTTGGAGATTCGGTAGCCGTTGGGTGGTGGGGGTTTGTTAGAAGGTGGGGAGGAGGAGGTGTGGATGTTGGGGGAGGGGTTGCGGGAGGAGGTGGAGGGCTTTTGTTCGTGGACGGGGGAGAGGTGGTGTTGGGCGTAAGGGCTGGGATCGCGGTCGGAACCTCCTGGGCCAAGGCCGGAGGGGGAGAGGTGGCTGTGGCGGGTGCTGGCAGAGGTGGAGACGTTGGAGGGATTGTGGCTGTGGAAGGTGGTGCTTCCTGATACGGAACGGAGACGGTGGTGGTTATCGGAGGAAGAGGAAGGTCCGGCGCCGGTGCCGGTGCCGGTACCGATGCTGTTGCTGCCGGGGGACGGATCGATGGGCCCGACGCAGACGTAGTTAGCACATTCATCGACCATGCCGCCTACGTTGGCGATGAAGTCGTGGATCCCCGGGCGAGGGGCGTAGCACGCGCCGAAGAAGAACATGTCTAGGAGCAGGATGGTGTCGTAGTAGAGCAGGTGGCGGAGGGCGAGCTGGGTCAGCTCGAGGGAGACGCCGGAGGCCAGGGCGATGCGGCGCACGTCGGAAACGCCGTCGATATGGGCGACGACGCGCTGCAGAGTTAGGTCCCAGGTTGGGTCGACGACGTCGGCGAACTTCATCTTAGCGACGGGGACGTGCCAGCCTTTGACTTCGGGGGGGCTGGCGTGGTGAGGGAAGAGTTTCATGTTGATTGTGTTGGCGTCGTCTATTTTGAAATAGTCAGTATTGTTAAGGATCGGAGTGATGAAGGGGGTAATTAGGTAGGGAGACATACCAATGGGAATCATGCACTCTCCATAGTTATTCAGATCCTCCTTCACAATCTCCAGCAACGATTCTATCGGCCTCCGCATACTCACCATCTCATTCCCGTCCCCGTCCACCCAGCGGCCGCCGCCATTGCCATACCCATGAACCGCGACCGCTCCGCCCCTCGTGGCCGCGTCCTGGCTCAGGTAGCCGTCCTGCTTCTCCATCTCGGCAAAGGTGGCTGCCAGCCTCCTCACGACGCGTTCATAGGGGATCTGGTCCACCACGTCGCAGCTGATGACGAGCCCGAAGTTGAAAATGAACTCGTTTCGGTCGTACCGCGGGTCCGGAATGGAGACGGGGTATCCCAGGATGACGTACTTGCCGTCCGGGTCGTTGACGGTGATGAAGCGGTTGCAGAAGGCCTTGCGCGGGATGATGTACTCCTGGAGCACGCTGAAGTCGAAGAGACATGGCTTCCTGTTGAGGGGACCATTGGTGCCTTCTGGAAGTGGAACTGGCACGATTGAGCCTGGTGGGCTTTGCGCGACTATTTTGGTTCCTGAGTTAAGGAAAAGTGGTTAGCTTGAGTTTCACTACACTTCGTCTTGGGCTGTCATGGCCAGACTCAATAAACAAATGGATGGACAGATGACTTTGATGAGTGACGAGCAAGGCAGGTTATATATACCTTCTTTTGGAAAGAACCTGGCATAGAATATTGCTTGAATCATGATGCAGAAATTTGTTGTCGAAACCCAGTGTCTTCTTAATGTTGGGAGAAGCGGTTTTGGACTTTGACGCTGAGACGAGTATTATGGTCTCATCCGTTGCCGGCGCTCATTTCTATCGCGTTGGTTCTACCAAGTGGCGTATAGATATCATCCGAATCCGACGTAGAACAGATTAGTTATTGAAAACTATAACGAGACAGTTTGCAAACAAAAGATGACGGAAGCATAGGAATCGTCGCAATGGTTGTTTTGAATGAAGTTGTCACCTAATTGTGATTGTTTTGGGAAAGGTGCCTTGGTGCAGAGGTCAATGGCTGCTAGTGCATGCCTCACAGATAACCCTAACCCCGCCCAAAGAAACACAGAACCATAACCCCTTTTTCGACTTCAGCATCGGGGGACCCAGGAATGAAAGCTAACTGTCCGTTTATTTCAAGATATTTCTCAACAAACAACATTCTGGGAATACCATATTCTCGTTGATGACTGCCCTATGTGCAAAGCTCACGGTATTTACTATGATGTCCAAAAATGGGGTATTCTCGTGCTTCTATCTTACAAGATATGTACAGGGAGTAACGCTTTTGCCTAACCAATCCAACCTTAACACCTTTCTCTAATCCACCCTACTATGCGAATAGATTCTCACACACTCTCTACCACTTATACGGATCCCTATCGTCCTGGGTCTCCTTCTTCACCCTGGATCTCGGCACAGAGTGTTTCCCACCCATCATGCTATCAATCGTCTTTACCGACGCATCCATCTCCTGCTTGAGCTTGATCTCCATATCCTTCTTTTGCCTGCTCTTTTCCTCGGGGAAGATAATCTGCTGGCCCTGCTTCTTCTCCTGCGAACTCTTTTGCAGCTCGTTCACGGCATTCTTAGCCTGTTCAGGGGTCAACTTCTTCTCCTTGAGGTTCTTCATGATCTCATTCAGCTTCCTGACAGCGCCGGTGAAGCTCTGTCCGGGGTACGACTGGCCTGAAGCAGCATACTCGGCGTCGCTGACCATCTGGATCACACGCACGTTGTGCTTGCCCTTGCGGAGAATCAGCAGGTTGTCGTTAATCAGGTAGCGCTGGGTCTCGCCGGGGAACCACAGCTTGACGGGCATAAAGGAGATGAGGTCCGGGTTCATGGTGACGTTTTCGCCGCCGGCTCTGTGCGCTCCACCGACGTAGCAGCCCTGGGCAGCCGCGAGCTTGTGGCCCTCGGTGGCACTGCTGGCGAGACCGGCGGCGTAGAGGATGCGGCCGATGGACTTGCCCATGATGAGCGACTCGGGGAGGATCATGTCGATACGGGGCGCGTTGTTGAGGGTGACAGGCTTGTCTGAGATCGTCTTGTACTGGTCGCCACCGGTGGCTGCGTCCTTGGCACGAGGGACTTGGGGAATGGTCATCTGGCCGGTGTACATCATACGATGCTGGTCCTCGGCGGCACTGGCCTCCTGTTTACCGTGCACCAGCGTCACAACCTCACGTGCAAGGGTATGTTGCGCGACACGCTTGCTAGGGTCCTTGGCGTGCTCCTCCATAGTCTTGGTGATCTCGCTGGTGGGCATAAAGGTGAAGAGCTTGAGGAGGTTCTCAACCTCTTGGTCGGACCGGCGGACGAAGTAACCGTAGAAATCGAAGACGGAGGTTTGATAGGGGTCAAGCCAAATGGCGTTACCCGCACTCTTGCCGAACTTGGCACCGGACGAGTCGGTCAAGAGAGGAACGGTAAAGCCGACGCATTCGTCAAGGGCAGTCTTGGGCGTAATGTATTTGCGCTCCTCTGGGTCGGGCTCGGATTCTCGGGCGGCCTTGACTATTTCGAGACCAGAGATGATGTTGCCGTACTGATCAGAGCCTCCGATCTGCATCTGAACTCCCTGCTGGTAGAATAACTCGAACCAATCCCAGCCCTGCATGATGGGGTAGGTGAACTCGGCGAAAGACACGCCGTCTCCCTGGGTCATCTTGTTCTTGACGGTATCGCGTGACAGCATGGGGCCGATGCGCAAGGCGTGACCTACCCTCTTCAGAATCTCGAGCATGGGCTGCTTGTTCCACCAGTGATTGTTATTGACGACACCTCGCGTCCGCGCCCAATCGGCTTCGTAACCACGCGCTCGCATCTGAGTGTCCACGTTCTCCCACAGCTTCTTTAGTTGGTAGTGAATCTTGGTCATGTTCATTGTCGCATCGCTGCTGCTCAACTGATCTCTGCTCTTTAGCCTGCCTGTCGGGTCTCCAATCTTTGCCGTCGAGCCGCCAACGAGGGTGAATGTCTTGTATCCTTCCATGTACATCCAGAAGAGCGGCATCAGGGGGAGTAGATGGCCGACGTGTAGGGATGGTGCGGTAGGATCGATGCCGACATATGCGCCGATTCGTCTCGTCCTCATAAGCTCGGCGATGTGCTCTTTTGTGCTGGTAGAAGGATCCTGTTAGTCATGTTCCTGTGCGCACCGAAGGAACAGTGTCTAAGCTTACCCAGCTGTATCCTTGATATAACCTCTCTCCTCAAACAGGTCCCATGTATTTTGCTTCTCGCCCTTCTTGATCGCCTCTGCCCTCGCCTGCCACTTTTCCTCGGCCTCATTGATCTTGGCCGTGTACTTTGGTCCGAAGCGGCGCCTGACTCCTCTTCTTTGGAGAATGAAGCATGATGGGTTAGCGGCAGCATACTTGGCGATACTCCCGCCGGAGCGTATTAGGGCTTTTGTGTGAAGCAGCATTTTGTGTAATGTTCGGCTGTGTATCGCTCAACGGTTGGAAGAAGGAAGGAGAAAAGTAATTGCAA
Source organism: Neurospora cerealis (assembly GCA_009806085.1). NCBI lineage: Eukaryota > Fungi > Ascomycota > Sordariomycetes > Sordariales > Sordariaceae > Neurospora > Neurospora cerealis. The sequence goes on along the minus strand of RAOY01000004.1, from coordinate 136,494 downwards.
AGTCTCAGAGAGAACTTGGCGCAATCCGTAGCGCAACCGGAAGCACCGATTCCGGCCCTCTTTTCACAACCCGATCGACCGGAATTGAGTCCCTTGCTGGGCAATTGCAAGGTTTTGGATATGATTCCAAAAGGCGTGGTAGTAGATTGGTCGGGATGCCCAGGCGGTAGGGTTTCCGGCTGAAGATCCGGGGTCGCGTGGTGTGAGGGAGTCGGTCGGCCGGTGTTGGGAGTGTACAAGCGATGATAGCTTCGGCCAGTCATTGAGGTACCGGCGAACTACGGCGCCATCGAAAAAATAATGGCCCCTCGTCCAACCCGGACGCAGCAAAGGTCTCGCTATCTTATCGCCCGAACCTAACGCGCTGTATCATTACGCGCTAGCATCTCCGACTGCGAAATAATTTCTGGAAAGGCGGAGGGGAGCTTGGGCCACCCCTGTTCCTGTTCGTCGCACGTCGGGTTTGGCGGGGAACAGGGCCTTGGACGGGATTGCATGTGCATCCACTGAATGCAGCGAGATCCAGGTACGTACCGATCTCCAAGCTACGGCCAAGCCGGGAACAATGGGATTTTCCACGCCGAGCGACGGCCGGCACACGCTGCCGCTGACATCTTCTGTGCTGCGATTGGCCAAGTATTGCCGAGGGATAAGCTACATCAGGAATCGCAGTTCGGCACCAGTCCGGTCCACTCCGGAGTCCGTCCGTCCCGTCACTCCCAGAGGCTCCTAGCGATCCACGGCCACGATCCTGTCCTGAACCGAGAGACCCGTGCGACGATATCTCCTGCGAAGACCGCCCTCCCGTCCTCGAAAGCCCAATTGGTTGTCCGCCATCACCACCACGCTTCGACCACATCATTACCACCCAACACCCGTCATCACCACCACAACCACAATGGCTTCCGTCGCCCGTTCCTCTGCCCTCCTCAAGCAGGTTGCGGCCAAGCAGTCCGTTGCCGCCAACGGTCTCCGTGTCGCCGCTTTCCACACCACCTCCCGCAAGAGCTTGCTCCCTCCTCCTCCTCGTACGTAATCGCATACATTTCCACTTGGACCCTGATACAGGTTCAACTTATGTCGCCTGGATCGGTATATATGCTAACACTTTGAGGGATAGAGCGCATTGAGGGTACAGGTACGAACAACAACCCAACAGCTATGCTTCCTTGCCCGTCATGAACCAAACAACCCCCATGCCGGATTGCGAGAAGCGCATCTACAACATCTCGATATCACATGCATGCAAATAATAGCCTAACATATACCTCTAGTGAACGACCCCGTCCCGGTTCCCCCAACCTCTCCTTCTCATGGCTCCTATCACTGGACCTTCGACCGTGTCGTTGCCGCCGGTCTCATTCCCCTGACCGTCGCTCCCTTCGCCGCCGGCTCTCTCAACCCCACCATGGACGCTGTCCTCGCCGCCACCATCCTTATCCACTCCCACACTGGCTTCGGCAACATCATTGTCGACTACGTTCCCTCGAAGCGCGTCCCCAAGGCCCGCAAGCTCTTCACCTGGGGCCTTAACGCCGCTACCGTCCTCGTTGGCCTTGCCCTTTACGAGTTCGAGACCACCGATATCGGTCTTACCGAGACCATCAAGCGCGCCTGGAAGGCTTGAGCGACTCTTTGCGACAAATCTCGTTGCGAGGACCGGTTGGAAAGATGAGGGTTGTTTGATATGCATTGGGAACTACCGAAACTCCTAAGGCCTCCTACTTTTTTTTTGGATGGAGCAAAGGCCGAAATGGCGGGAATAGGTGAGGGAGGGCACCTTTCGAAAGGAACAGAAAGGGGTGAAAGAAGTTCTGTTTTGTCATACCACACGGCGTAAAAAGAATATACCTTTCTCTTTTGTCTCCATGCGGCCTTCTTTTTCTTGCGCTGTTTAGGGGGTCATGGTGCGCAGACGGTCTAGATTGGATTCAGTTCGCGAGTTCGAATTACTCGGCAGATGTGACACCGGGAAGAGGTCGGGTATGGGGGCCAAGAAGGGGGGCTGCTAGTACGGCAGCAATTCAAATGCGCAAGTGCGGTTTCCCTTGCAGTGGTTTCAACATCACATTGAAGTCTGTGGACTGGATGGGATTGTGCATATCAGTTGGATATTGGTTTGGGGGCTGGCGGGAAGCCAACACTGACAAGTTGGTTTCAGGTACGGCCGTTGTAGTTTCCTTACAACGAATCGAAAAGAGATGAAGACGAAGAGACACGGTTGACCAAGTTACATCATTCGCTCTTCCTGATTGTGGAACCGAAGCTACCTCAGGGTGACGCTTGCCGAGTAAGGTACAGTATCTTATCTGTTCCTTCTCAGTTACCTCACGATGATGATCGGAATGTTTGATGGAAGGAAAGGGCGAATGAACTACTATGGCCTTGCTCGTGCGTCATCGGCATTTGCCTACCCGGCATTATGGAGACTTTTTCTAAGAGTTGTTCTTCTGGCCGGGTTTCCCATTCGTCCTCATCTGACAACCTGCTCTGTAAGGTACCGGCTTTCAGTCGCCTCTCCCCAGGGACAAGCGACGGGTGTCCGTCGCTCAGCTTAGGTTCCATCTCAGGACAGTCGCTCAGAGGAAATAGGACGGAGTCAAGCGTCCATTTCAGCCGGTGTACCCACTCAATCGACCGCGGAGGGCTATGCTGATCAAGCTGGCATGAAACTCTAGGATCACCATCAGTATCATTCGTCAGTGGCTATCGGGGAATCACTCACCGGCAATCTTCCACCGTTGACCGAGGAACATCATATACCTCTTCAGGCATTCGAACTTACGCAACCAATCTTTGTCTTGCAGCCAATTCTCCCCATGATACACCAACATATTGGCAGCATAGTATGCTGCGACAGGTGCGCATGGTGCTACAAGACTGGCGCAATAATTTGGCCTGCACTGCTCCATGTTCAAGGCCGAGGTGTATATTGACTAAATCACCGACCGGATGGTTTCAACAGATCGGGTATCGACCAAGCCTGTGTTCGGGAGGATGCCATGTTGGCTCAATCGCATCAAAGCACTTTTGAAACGAGTTAGCCTTATCGGGAGCCGGTGAGGCGGAGAAAGATACATGAAATTGGTCCCCACCACTGCGGCACGATCGCTACCTAACATACTGATCGTGTGGTTCATGATCAAGTGTGACAAATGATCGCGGTCGGCGTTCGAAAGAGAAGCAGGGTCGGCCAGCCGCTGCAAGACACTGCTAAGGCAGTAGGCTGAATGGGCTTCGGGCCACATTGCACCGCTAACATCTCCCATCGTCACATCCCAGGACCCGAGAGCCTCACTGGATCCAGAGTGTCTAAACGATTAGGGGAAGGGTACCGTGAGATACTGGGGTACCGCAGAGATGTGCAAAGGATATGCGTGGTCTTGATATCCGGCTTGGACCAAACTGATTGGCGGTCAGTGAACTCGAAACTACAACCACCGGGGTAAACACTCACCAGTCGACATAAACGGTTGCCCACCACAGAGCTGAACATGGAGATTTATTGGCATCCCAGCTCTTCGCTGCCCGCTCCAGAAATTCTTATCCCACCAGCCAAGTACCCTACTCATCTGGCAACAGCTTCCCACCGACATGTACGCTTGTTGGTGCATCCCGTGCGATGTCTCATACATCGCTATCAACAATTCCGCTTGCATGAGCGGTATCGACAGGCAGACTTTTGTCTTGACGACACTAAGCATCGTTTTCACTGAAAGATATACACTGTCCCCCATTCCGTTCAGATTGTTGTTTTGTGGGAGTCTAGTGATAAGACTCATGCCGAGGAGAAGGACACTCGTCTCTGCCGAGGGAGCGATCCAGATGTTCTTCAACACGGCCTCGAACTCGACTCTATCGACAGTTGCGAACCATTTGTTGGTGGTGGCGAAATAGCGGGCGACGACATGCTCGATGTTGTCTCGGCTCCCAAGAACTTCAGACAGAGCGGGACGTGAACGAATGTATATCTTCGACCGTGTCCAAGACCATAAACAGTCCAGGAGATACGGTTCCCCAGCGCTGTTCGGAGATGATCATGGATTGTGGAAGATGGAACGAGGGCCCTGGAGAGCAAAGCCCTCCTGAAAGTCCGCCTTCTTCGTCATATTGGCAAACCTGAAGAGAACTACCAACAGAAACCGGTCAGAAACAGAGACGTCACCACACCAACCAAAATGGTACTAACTCGATACATCGACTTCACGAGGGCAGAGCTTTGCCGCATCGCTTTTTCTTCCGTCGGCAGTTCAAACACACTCGAGGGTTCTTGGCAGTATCCTGTGGTGGCGAAGAAGCCGGAGATGTCGAAGCGACCGACATTTTTGTGTTGCAACCTTACCACGAAGGAGTGAAGATTTGAAGCTTTAAGAGGACGGTTGTGCAGAGCTGTAGTTGCAGACGACAAAAGTTGTTGATGGAGAGCAGCACCAATGTTGAACACTTGAACTCGCGCACTCGCGATGAGTTGGGCAAGGTGTTATACTATACCACGTTCCATCAAGAGGTTACTTATCGGCTATCGATGCATGTCAGGTATTCAGCGAGGAGTAGGGGCGAATTGCATGTCAGCATTGGCAAAGGTGTGCCCCTAAACCCTGCAACCTGCATGGGTCACCAAAGGGAAGGGTTATCTTGGTGCACCCTCAGCCCGTGGGCTGTGGAAGGGCCACCCAACGAGGCATAAATGACCACTTCTAGTGCGGAGGAATCCCTTGTTTGACGGCACATATCTGTGGGTTTAGTCGGTAGGTCTTAGGAGTTACTTGGGTCGGCTTGGTACGCCCTCTTTGGGTCCTCAGTCTGCCAGATCAGCACCGGATTTGGCCACGGCGTGAGCCAGGGATGTCGATATAAAATTACCGCCCCTATGGTAAGTTTTGTCGGCTGTCAGTATGGCGGATGCTTCGGGAAGCGGCTAAACAGTGCTAGCTGATTGGTGATTATCTTAGGGCTGAGCCTCCCGGGTGTCATATTCCAGAATCCCGTCTACCGTGCAGCAGCTTCTCTTCCGGTCAAAACCTAAAATGAAGTCGCCCGCATCCAGGTGGTTGCAATGCTGACATTACATTGGGCAGACTTTCTTCGCGGGACAAGTACAACTCCCCTAAGCCACTCACTGACTTCCGGGTGGGATCGGTCAATGCAATCATTGGGGGCCAAAAAATGGGACCACCGTTTTTCTCAACCACAAGGGTGCCTATTTGGTGTATAGAAACGTCTATGGAGAGCCTCGAAACGTTGATTATCATTAGTTCACTTCTAGGTATGTGAAACGGACTGGTGGATAGGATTACCGGAGGCTGATGAGTAAAGATTCTGCGCCAATACTTGTATGTATTGGACCATTCTACGTTTGTGTGGGCGATTTGTCATTGCCATTCGTAGTGTTGATCTATACCGCTGGACATCATGCTGACTTCCACGCCAGGTATAACCTCATGCGACTTAGATGCGTGTCCGGCAACACCGTTCGAATCATCGAGGCAAGAAGCCCGTACCTCAACACTGCATCAAAGCATGATATGTGATACTCATGGTTTGGGATGCATGTAAGGAGCATCATTGGTGAAAGGGACAAGGCACTCGAGACGATATCCCCTCAGCCCTATGGGTGCCGTTGGGACACCAAGCTTTCTGAACCATCCGGTTGGGTACGAGCTGTGATGGGGCCTCTGGAGTAAGATTGCTCGGAGGATGAGGCGTCACTTGTGGCAGAGCTTCACGTCCACACACGCCGGGGCAGTTTTTCTCTGGGGAACACAGCTACCGGGATGCGGGAGCAGCCGAGCAAGCCTCCTAGACAGGAGGGTTTTCTGGGATATGATGCTGATGCTGGAAAGGCCCCACGCAAATTTCTAGTCGCTACCAAGCCACCCAACACAGTTGTTGGTGCTGACGTCTCTGAACAATTCCCAAACCAACGGGATAATGGCAAGCGTTTCAGAAAAAAAACCGCAAGTGGGCAATGTCAGGTTTTCCTCCCATCGTTTCGAGCTCAGCTTCGCTTCATCGGTTCCTCCTATTGAACCTCATCTTTTCTTTGCGCTCATACACAACCTTCTCAGCCGCTGTCGTTGTACCCTTGTTTGGCCCCCAAAAGTCTTGGCTGGCCTGCTTTGAAGTCGAGACTCACCTCATTCGACATCCACGAGCTTGAATCCCCCACTGTCCCACATCAAAGACGTCCCGACCTCCTCAGTCAGCTACATAAGCGAAGCTGGAATCTAGACCGGCATCGCCAAGTTGGCTGGAAGTGTCGAAGAAAACGGCATATGTCGTCAGCAAGAGCTTGGCTTGAGCCCGTTATGCATCATTGCCCCATGCTGAAAACCTTCGGTGTTATGGTCCCGGGAGGTATCGCCGGCTTTACAACCCTATTGAACATCCTTTCGATTTCGAGCTGGCGCAAAACAGTGGAAGACAGCGAACCGTCGTTGCTGTTGTCGTTTACTGGCAGTTAACAGCGTTACATCACCAAGGCTTATTGCAAGGGTCATACATTCATGCAAGCCATCTGCGACTTCATTGCTCGTCACCACCTCACTCGATGTCATCCAGCTGCTATTTATGTCATGACACCTGGTAGGGGACCGTCACTAGGTGTTCTCGCCCATTACTGCCCACCCCGAAACCTTCGGAGGTTACATATCATGAATATCAGGTTCCGGCATTATTTCTCGTGGTCTTGGCGACTTGGGACGTTCTGAAACTACCGGAACGAACCGCCGGAGTGCGGGAGACAATCAGACAACACTCTGGTCGAGAGAGCAAGATAATGAAGCACGGCATGTCTTGAATTAGGCATCAGTTTAATTCTACCATCGGATTGGCCAACCATAAACAGTCCACCCTCACCTCGGCACAATATCTGGTCATTTTTGTGCACATCAATCCACTGATCACACAGTTGTCGTGGTCATGATGAAACCGGGATATGGGGTGAATGGAACTTTTTGGTGCTCCGCGGCCGCGCGGCGAATCAAGAGCTCATGGGTGTTTGGGAGCCAACAACAAGCGTCTGTCTTCAATCGAGCATGGCTAAGCGCCGTGGTGTGTGCATGATGACAGACCTCAATAACATTGGAAACGGAGGATACCTCCACCTCGCTTCCTTGTCGTCGTCGAAGATTGGAAGTCCCTTCCTGAAAGTCACGGCGACCCGCGATGACCCTCACATACGGACGCATGCATCTCAGTCGGAGGGCATCTCTGGACCGTTTTGGAGGGACTTCGTACGCTGACCACTTGCTATAGACCCCGAATAGAATTGGCTTGGAGGACTCCCGGAGGCCCGGGAATAGCAGCAAATCTCTCAACCATCCATTGATGCTCCCGAGAGAGTGTTTCTGCTGCATCTACTTCCTGCCGTCATCAGCCACGCAAACCCCAGCGGGTTTCCTCTGTTTAAGATCAGATCCTCCCCCCCCMCCCCCCTTCGTGGCCTCCCTCCCACACGGAACGGAGCCGAGGACCGTTCATCAGAATAACCATGAGGGTCAGATGTGTAAACGCTACTGCAGGTCAGCACCTTAAGGAAATAAAGACTGCTATTCCCGAAAGAGGCGGGATTCAAAGTTGAGATAAGCGATGAGAATGATATTCGGAGATGTGGGAAAGTGCTTTGTTTACTCAGCGGGTCTGGGACGATGAGACGATGGGAAAAGTGGCTGCTTACAGGAGTTAAGGACCGCACAGGCCGCAGAAGAGGGCTTAGGCCCGAGACCTGTGGGTAGCCGTGCGGGCCTGGACCGCGTGCAAGCTAGCTTATTTCCATCTTGGTCGGGGTTTTGACTCTGGCGATATGTCAGCGGTGTTGAGATTGGGAATCTTCGCCCTTGCCGTTTCCAGGAGGACTCCTTGTCCTCCTTACTACGAGCTAAAGAGGCATTTCCAATATCTGCTTTTCCTCTTGACACTGCCTAGTGTCCCCCTTCATGACGACATGCGAGTGACTGGCTGGTGTTACGAAGAACACCACGTTCACACTGCAGAAGACCTCTTCATTCTCACCGTCTTTTACATACTTCTCCGCTTCTGAGATGCATTCGGGAATTCTGCTGCCTAAATTCATGTCCATCACTGGATGTCTGAATTCTCACCTCCGCAGTTTGGATAGTAACCTTCCAGTTACGGGTTGAGAATTGTGTAAGTGATGATTGATGATATCCAGATGATATGGCATGGAACATTGCCCGAGTTCTGTGATAGGCCGGCCAGTTAGGCAGACCTTTAAGAAAACAGAGATATGGGGTATGTTTCAGACTAGATTGCTACCTCCCAACCTCCAACGACCTTTTACCTCATTCTCACACACTTAGCTCTAGGCCTCAAGCTGACCTATATCCACTCTCTCCTCTCTTCAAACCAACAGTCGGGAACTGGACAACAGCATGAGGATTGAAGATACTCGACAGCTCATATTCTTCAAGAGGCATCCAGAACCACAGACAAACGACGAAGAGTCACTGAACTATTTGGAATTGACGTCCTCCAAGTGTTGGCCTCGGTAGCCAAGATCTTGACCTCCTCTTCTTTTGCTCCCCATCTTTACCGTTGCCACCGTCTTCACTCTTCACTCTTCACAGTTAGCTCGCACGTACACTGTGTCGTCGCGTTGTTCTAGCCAACCCACTCCCTCACTCCTCTCTTCTTCAACCCTTATAGTTGGGAATGTAACAACAGCAAGAGGGTTGAACGGTTAACAGGACACTTGACAGCTCACAATTCTCAAGAGGTATCCAGACAACAGACCAATGGCAAAGAGTCGCTGGACAATTTGGAATTAACATCCACCAGGTAGTTGGCCTCAGTGTGTAGACAACTTTGTTGATCTCTTCTCCTTTTCTCCCCCGCCTTCACCGCTTTTACCGTCTTCACCATATTCACTCTTCACACTTTCAAATAACTCGCGCACTGTGTCGTCGTGTCGTCGTCCGGTCGCCACTCCCTCACAGCGCTGCACCCTCAACTGTTGAGGTTCTTAGAATTCCCTAAACTCTCGTCTATGCCGCCCGCTCACATCCGCTCCGGAGCAAAGCAAAGCCAGCACTCCTCCGTTAATGGCATAAACCGCTACCTACGCGCTTAGTACGCACCCTCTGGACCACTCTGGACCAATTCAAGGACACCCAACCATCCCGACCTGTTCCCTCCCCCTTCCACTCTTCCCTCCCTCCCCTTGCCCCTTGCCACATTTTTTGGCCCCCTTCCCTCTTGGCCCCCTCCCTCCCCTACACTCCCTTGGAAGAATTGGGTATGTAGAATGAAGAGGATAGATTGGATAGCCTTACAGCCCTACGTGTACGTTGCCCTGCGTGGTGGCTTACTTCCTGCGTCCTGCTGCTTCCCACTATGCCGGAACCACGGGCCAACAAGACTTACCGTCGGGATAGGAGCGACAAGACTCGCCGAGTCCCGACGGTCGGTGGGGGGAAGTAATTGTCCGTACCTCGATATCTTGACTCTGGGACCGTACTGGAAGGAAGGTGGATTCAACCAGCCGTCATTTTACCGCTCTATTTTCCACAAGTGGACCTAGATAGTTCCTAACTGATAAACGTTCGTTCTTTTCAGCATGAGGATTTTTCAACGTATTATAACTTCCGAACTAATGCACAACAATCACTGGACAACAAGTTGACTGCGGCCGTTTCAATTTCGGACGTTTCCCCCTAGCCGTACAGTCATTCGATCACCAAAGTCTAGCCAGAGTCGACTTGAACGTCCTGGGGTTTCAATCTACCAACTGACGGCTCACTGGACCTTTCTCCTCCCGTTACGGGAGATGGGGTGAAAGGGGTTGGGCTGGATGGGCTGGATGGGTTATTCCATGTGTCGTGTTTCCAACCACGTAGAATCAAGCATCCAAGCGTCCAAGCCATCTCGGCCCAGCCCCTGCGCCTTAAATTTCCAAGTAAAACCAAAATCTGCTGGGCCACTGCCACTGGCAAATTCCGAAGCCATTCACGGCATACATACATACCTACATCCACTGGCTATGACGAGGACAACGTCTTCTTCTTTTCAGGGACGGAAGGGGCAGGACAGGACAGGGCAAGACAGGGCAAGACAGGGCAGTCACTAACAGTGACAGTGACCGACTGGTAACAGGTAACATGTATTCCAGTCAGTTCAACTGAAGCTCGTGGCTTGTGGGTGGTAAGCGCTTGCCAGATGGGAGGGCAGAGAGGGTAGGAGGGCAGGAAGGGAGTTTAAGCGCCAAACTGCCTCTTCATTACCCAATGCTCACTCAACGTTGTGAATTAAGTACGGTAGGGTAATGAAGATCCATACTTTTTGATGCTTTGTTGGTTTCCGGCGGATTATGTGAACAACCGAGGCAGGATTGTGAGGGCCAACAGAGTTAGAAAGAGCGTATGGACCAACGTTGCCCAGCTGGCTTGCGGCTTCCCTCTCTTATTGTTTCTCGGAGGTACTCGTGGAGCGTCGTCTCGCTCCTTCTTTCATTCACTTAACCACTTTCATCTCATATCCTTCCTTCCCTATTTCCACCATGGCCCAGCCTACCCGCGGCAGAACCTTCACTGTGACCATATAAGCCCCTAGTTCGTACCTTCCAACAACTCCCAGTAGCTTACGTGGTAGGTGTGCGGGGAGCGAGAAAATGCGTGGTGTTTTCGTAGGTAGGCAGCTGGTGTCAGTTGAACTCCTGGCTTGGGCTGCTGAGCTTTTTGCATTTTCTTTTTCTGTTTTTGCTTCGGCTTTCATTTCTCCATTTTGAGCAACGTCGATTGATCGCGTTCATCTTGTTGCGCCGGACGCTTGCTTGTTCAACGGAGACATTTGACCCGCTCTGTCAGGCAGGTCATCAAAGAGATTCACGATTCCTTATATCCACGGCCCTCATTGTACCATTCTCTGCTCAATCCGAAAAAGCTGGTTGATTCGTTGAGTGGCTCCATGGTAGGCTGTGAATAAAGGTCTCCAGGTACCGACTCATAATCAGTGCAGAAGTATTGAACAAAATAAAACATCCAAGTCATTATGACCATATGTCTATGCCAAATCCAACTCCCCAAGATCATCAACTTTCTCCAAAACCCAACAACTAGCATACATATTAACCCTATCAATACACTCCTCATTCCCCCCTCCAGATCCACGACAACCCACCCTCCTCGCTTCAAACCCCTCCTCCACAAAAACCCTCACATACCACGGCTCCACTCCCGCACTCCTCAACAACACCTTCCCTCCCACTTTCAACGCCCTATTCAACCTTCTCACCTGCTCCCTCGCCTTCCCCTTTCCTTCCTTTTCCTCCTCAGGCGAAGGCGGATCAAACCAATCCATACTATCCATGACCACCGCCACTGTCAAAGTCCCCGGCTTAAACCTAGCCAACACCTCCTGTATTTCATCCGTGTGGATGCGCAAGCCGTCAAAGGCTCCGGGAGCGCTGAGTATGGAGTGAGCGGCAGGAGAAAGGTAATCGGGGTGGCACTGGCGTGTGTATTGGCCCAGGAGACAGACGAGGTAGTAGGGGTTGTCCGAGGCGAGGTGGGAGGTGGAGAGAACGGGGTCGAGGGTGGAGGTTGTGTAGTGGAGGATTGCTTCGGCGCGGGTTGGTTTTTCTTTGCCGGGGCTGGGGGAAGTAGAACGGTGGTAGTCGGCTTCGATCATAGCCACTTGATTCTTCGGCACGCCCAAAGCTGACCAGAGGAAGGCGTCGGAGCTGAGGACCAGGCCGTTGACGAGGCGGTTGAGCAGACAGGGACGGATTTTGGTGTGGTAGATGGACCGTTGCTCTTCGAGGGTGGGAGTAGAGAGGAGTCGACGGACCGCAGAGCGGCAGAAGAAGAGTGTGGAAATCCACCGGAAGAAACGGATAGCGTATCGGGAGCCGCCGGTATCGTAGAGACCGCGCCCGGCAGGGTTGGTGAAGATGTGCGCGTTGGAAAGCCAGTACTGAAACGCGCGGCTGGAGAGGTGGGGGGAGAGTTTGGAGACGAGCAGGGAGCGGAAGTCGGGGTGTTTGCCCTCGCCGAAGATCTTCCAGACGTCGGGGTAGTCCAAAGCCGTAAAAGAGGCGACTTTGAGTTCGAGCAGGTGGTTCTGGGCTGGGTTGAGGTCGATGGCGTGCACGCGAGCGGGACTTTGCATCAGGTAGGAAAGGATGTTGTCGCCGGCGCTGGTGATGGCTAGGACGACGTCGTCGGGTCCGAGGTTGAGGAGTTCTGTGTCGACGCGGGAGTCTTCCCAGGTAAAGGCGTAGATGTACTCGTCATTGAACTGGGTGTGCTTCGAGAGTTGGTCGTCGTAGTAGATCCTCCAGTGGTGGTTTTGGTAGAAGAAGGAGGGGAGAGGTAGGTTGGCTGAGATGTTCTCGATGGCCGTGTTGAAGGCCTTTGAGCGCATCTCCGGCGCTGTGCGGTCGACTGCGAAGGCTAGCGCATTTGTTGCTGAGGAAGAATGTTTGCCCACTAGACGGGGTGACGATCTCGGGGACTCTGTCGCTATAGCATCGATGTGTTCCACAATTTCGTGTGGTAGACTCGACGTAGAAAAGGGCTTCTTGTGGCATCCCAGCCAGATATAGTAAGGAATAACCCCCAGAGTGTTGTTGCGGGCATTGACGGTGAGGACAGTCCCGAACCTGTACTCGAGATAATCTCGACGAGCAGGCTCAAGAGACACCCTGTCAGCATCGAACCACGAGCGCCAGAAGTTCCGCCCGAAATAGCCAACGTGCCGGTTCACGAGACCGCCCGTGTAGTTGCGGAAACTGAAGTCGACTTTCGACTGGGCGTAAAAGTCCACGACAGCAATCAAGCCGTGAGGTGCCAACAGAGACTCGAGCGAATCGATAATCGAGAAATAATCCGGCTACATCACCATGATATGTCAGCATACACCACACCAAGACGTCCTCAATCAAGAAACATACCATCATCGAAAGGCTATAAGACATAGTAATCAACTCAGCCCCCGCATGTCGTCCCGGCTTCTTCTTCTCCCACCAACTCGACAAAGAAGGCGAAGAAGGTTCAGAGCCAGACTCTCCTTCGTCAACATCCTCATAATCCTCAAGCCTAAACTTGCGAGCATCCGTGCAGACAACCCTCACATTCTCCCACTCCAGCCTGGCAAACCGCTTCCTAGCCACTTCGCAAAGCGACGGCGAGAAGTCCACTAGGTAAACGGTCTTGAAGAATTCGGAGACGTCGACAAACTTGGCCATGGCTTCGATATTCCAGCCTGTGCCTCCGCCGACCTATTTGGTAGCGATGGTCAGCCGTTTGTGAACTTAACTATTGGTAAAGGGTTTTGATGAGGAGGCGTACATCTACCCATATCGGTTTCCTCCCTGTCCCGGTCCCTGTCCCGGTCACGGTTCCAGGTGTCTTCCCATTCCTTTGTCTTCCTTCAAGCCCATGTCCAGCTCCAAGTCTGCCAAGTCCAGCCTCAACCTTGTACCTCAACTGCGCAGCAACAAGAGCCAACATATCCTCCCTCCCCTTCAGTAGCGTCCCTCTCGTCGCATCATAAATGCCCGCCTGACTTCCGTAAAACGACTCCAGGGCATCTTGCTGTGTTCCTGTGGTGCCGGCGGTTGCGTGAGGCTTGAGAAAGCAGGAGTAGCAGAAGAGGAGGAGGGATTTGAGGGAGCCTCGGTTGCTGTCGTCCTCATTGTCGTCCTTATTTTTGGTTGTCTTTCGCGAATAGTTGCTGGTGGCGGCGAGACAAGCCAAGGCGGCTACACTGGTGATGATGATGATGGATTTGGTAGTGGTGGTGTTGAGGTTGAGGTCTGCTAGTGTCCGGGTTACTGAAAGTGATAGTGGTGAAATGTTACCTATGTTACCACCAGGAGAAGCCATGGTATATTCTCTCATTGCTGTAAGGTGTTGGTATCGAGAAAGAGAAGGGAGAGTCCAACGGTCTGTTGAAGAACCGAAGGAAGAGAGAAAGAAGTTGAATTGAGGTTAGTTTTCGAGAGCGATATTGTTATATCTTCTCTCTCGTAAACCCGTACGTCTTCCAAAAGTTACAATAGCGAACGTTTGTAAAAGAAGTTCCCCACCTCCACACTTTTGCGTGAGATCCGAACGGAATGGGTGGGCTGGCGAACCAATCCCACTGCCGGCCTGCCAGCGCTCGGCCCCCAGTAACACAGGGAGACAGGGTTCTGTGATCCACATGTTCGGTTCTCTGTTCGTCATTCTGCGTCGCGGTCCTCAAATTCGGGCACGCCCACGGTCGGTTGGAGATGGGCGATTTGACTTAGCGATTATGCAAAATCAACGAACGGAATATTTGCGGGTGTAAAGAGGGGATTGAGATCATGGGGTAAGGTGGTTCTGTAATCGCCAATCAACCGCCCACATGGCCCATGGTCGATCGCTGATTATCTTGGGGCTTCATCGCCTGTCTGGGTAGACTCTTGAGTGTTGAACTTCAGATCCCGGCGGGCCGTTCCCAAGTGCAAGCGCCATTCAAGTTCACGAGCTTGTCTGAACCGTTCCCCTGGCTTGACTATTCCTTGTGACTTTGCGGCTTTGTCAAAGTTTGTAGGCCTATCACAATCCCCTGTCCTGTTCGTGCCTGTCTGTCAAGCACCCATCGACCACCGTTCGGGTTCCTCCCATTCAACCCCCTACCTGGCTCCCCGGCTGCATGGCATAGGTATATGAGGGGTCTTTCACATGGGCTGGGAGAGGTAGGGGTTCAGTCCCCATTGGAAAAACCAATCGGGAGGGTTGCTAGATGCACACGGGTAGGAATACGTACACTGCGATTGGATGGACGTCTCGTCTTTGTGCGGTCGGGGACTCGATTGGGTGGGAAAACAGGCGAGGAGGTTTTTCGAGAAAACGGTATGGAAGCTTTGGGGCTTGGATTGTGGTTTGGGCTGCTGGGATTGCTGTTTAGAAGTTTTGGACGAATGATTTCGCTGGTGGTTTTTATGACTGTACGAGAAAAAGATGGGATCTTACATAGGACGCATGACGTATTTTGTACAGACACTACACCCGACAACATCGCCTGCATACCCTAAGCGCTGCACGTCAAACACGCGCACGGAATTTACTTTATCTGAGCATCAAGCAACGCGCGTGCAATCGGATAGGTATGTCGGTACTGGCATAGGGAATGCATGCGAGTTTGACGGATAGTTTAGTCGTCATATGCCTGCGCTGTGGGCGACATGCAGGCAGCATCTTACGTCCAAATGGCTTTACGGTCACGACCAATATTTCGAAAGTACAACTTTTCCTCTATCTACTCTAACAACGAAGACCACACTAATCGTTTTCAACAACTATACCTCATCCCACACAAGACAGCCATCTTAGCTTTCGTGTTCGTGAAAAGAGAGGAGATATACCAAACAAGACGAGTGGAGAAGGGCACGAGGCAAAGAGACTCTGAAGCGAGCTGCGCGAAATCATGCAACAATAAACAAATTTGATGTCTCTCGCAATGCCAGTATAGAAAGATTCGATGGCAAAAATATAAAGCACAAGAAGAAAAAAAATATCAAAAAGCAGTTCATGCAGTCTTGTTCTTCTGTCCTGTTCCGCGTTCTTGCTCTTCCCACCCTGATAGAAATTCGCAAAAACACAATTAAGCCGCCCGCCAAAGTCCATTCATCCGTCCGTCCGTGCGTGCTGCAGTCCAAGTCCAGGTCCAGTCCAGTTCACCCATCCGACCAACATTTCCGTTTCGTCCAACCTAAAATCTTCCCCCCTGGAACATATGAAATATACGCTTTTTAGTGCAAGTGCTGTGAGGCGAGTTGTAGTAGTACCGGTAACAGGAAATACGGACAAGGACGAAAGGGAAAAATTCGAGAGAAGAGGCTCCGCGCTATGACAGTGTTGAAGAGAGAAAATGAACGTTGTCCTTCCCAAAAAAGAGCCTGCAGTGTGAGTTTGATGCAGCAAGTATGTATACCTCTAGCCTGGGAGACGAGTAGCTTCCCTTCGTAGCCAAACACCACCACCATCACCACCACCCACTACAAAGTAGTAAGCAAAAAAGGTTTCGACCCAGTTTGAAGTTCAACAAGCACGAGCGCATACATATCGCCCACCCCGAACTCCTCGCCAACCGTTTGTTCGATGCTGCTCATGCGCCCAGGCGACGAAAACATAAAGAGTATGGACGATAATAAAAGTATGGCCGTGTGTCATTACGTCATAAGATCCGACTCTCGAGTGAGACCTGGACTTGGGTATAGAATTCGATAAATTGTTCCTCCTTTTCCCGAGTACACGCTACCGCATCAGTCCGAAGCGTCATCGTCCTCTGGACTTTCGGGAGCGGCCTTCGCCTTCTTGTGCTGGCCGCCCGAATTACTTTCGGCTTTCCTCTTGGTTCCTCCAGTCGTCTTCGATCCCGCTGTTACCGAGGACTGCTCCGAGCCATCTTGCTTCACGTCCCCGTTGGTCTTGTCCCGCTCCATCTGCGCAACCTCGTCGGCTGTCAGGAAACGGCCACCAGGACCACGAGGGCGTCGCATGGCATGGTTGTGTCTCGACTCGTGGAGATACGGCTTGCGTCCCTTATTCGTCAACCGCAATTGTTCCTCCAGCTTTTGCCTAGCTACTCGGCGCTTCAGGATCCGGTGGAACTGCTTGGCGTTGACATACAGAGGCGACTCTTCCACGGCTCCGGAAGCCATCTCTGGGGACTGAGGGGGGGGCATTTGCTGTGCGGCCGTCATCGGCGGCGGGACGGCAGACCTAGAGGCGTGGTTGAGCATCGCTTGCGCATTAGGCACACCGGGGCTGGCGACCTGACTGAGACGGCGCTGTCCTGGAGGTATGCTGTTCATTTGCTGCGGAGATCGGGGTCCCGCTCTGACGTCCTTCTTAGAGTTCACACCAGACATTCTAGGTGACTGCTGCAAGTTCGGATCCGCTGCCATGTATGGGTTCGGGTAGTTGGTTCCTGACGCGGCCGCGGTGGCAGCCAGAGCTGCAGCCTGTAGAGGCATGCCATAGTGCATGTTCTGCTGGGGCACGCCGTACTGGGTTTGGTACATGCTGTGACCTTGGGTTGGCGAAGGCTGATGCTGCTGGGTCTGGAGAATTGGCGATGTTTGAGGTAGATGCTGGCTCGATGGGGATGTGATGCTGTTTCCACCTGCAGAGCTGGAGTAGGCCGTTTGCATATGTGGATTAGAATGGCTGTTTTGCGCCGGCTGGTATTGGGCGTATTCCATCATATTGAAATAGGGTCCGACTTGAAGCCGTGATGATTGGCGGCAGGCGCGATAGGTTGGTGTTGTTGACGAGATGAACACAAGTGATGTCGCGTAGTGCTGCTATGCTACCGAGCTCGGGTAGAGGAATGCTGACAAGAAAGCTGTGTCTGTGGTCGTAACAGGATGTGCTACCAGGCAGACTAAATCCAGGATGGCCTGCAGCTCAGATAAAAACACCAAGCTTCTGTTTTGGGCTCGATGCTGTGCAGTACAAGAGAAGTAACCTTGTACCTGTGGATTGGGCTGGATGTGCACCCAATCTATTGGAGTTTGATGCGTTGGCAGTCGATTAAGTGTCAAGGCAAGGCTTGCTATTGGTCGCACACGGCATATGCAAGCTGATGTCGCGGGGCAAATGCTGGGTGGCTCGGTCCTAGGCCGTTTGAGACGAGACGAGGAGGCCTGAGTGAGCGAAGCCACGTGAGGGCAGGGTGCTGGCGGAAAACGCCTAGAGGGCTGAGCGATAAAAGCTGATGGTAGCGCTGCAGTTGGGATGACGCCTAATTGAATAGCGAACACTGGCGTCGAGCGGGTGCGGGACGTCAAGCTTTCGTGGATACTTTCCCCAAAGTCTCGAGTGATTCTAGAGGCCTATCCGGTTTTAAGTGTCAGTTAAAGCAATTCGCAAACCCAAAACGGAAAATGAAAACAGAGAACAACGGGCAATGACGATGTGACTGGGCCGAGTCAGTGGTGGGCAAGTGTCGTCTGGCGCCTTGGGCCGGCCAGTTTGATGCGCTGGCATGCATGACGGAATATGCACGAGCCAGGCCCACCCTAGTCGACCAGCTCAGCACACACAACCATCGCCCTCGTCTGGGCCTGGCGGAGCAGCATCGAAAGAGGGAACCGTAAGACCCCAGGGTGGGGGAAAGAAGGAGAAGAGTGCCAAATCCAGAGGATTGTCTCAACCAGTGAGCGAAGTTGAGGCTGCCATGAAGTCATTGGACCTCAGCACCATCGTTGTCCCAACGTCCGGGTTGGGAGCATACGTTTGGGAGGCTTCGTCCACCTGTTCCCTCGAGAAAAAGTAGCGTAGCTTCGAGCGCGACACAGCGAAGCGTGCATTATCGCGAGGTGAAGAAGGCAGACACATCCTCAGCGTCTAAACGGGCCATGGGAAGAAGCACTCGGCCTAGGACTTCACAGCCTCTCTGGATTACATCCATTGCGTGGATGTGTGGCCCAGCAACCGAAGGATCCATATGTCGTGTATCGATGCAAGCTCAACAGGGCTGGAGTAACCCGATGACAGAAACCGAGGAAGAGGGAAAAGGAATGCAAACGTACCGTAAGAAAGTCTGACGGCGTTCGAGCTAAGCGACACTTGTCTGTTGCCCTTGGCAGATAAACAGAGAATGCTTGGGAGAAAGTCAGCAACACTGTCAGGAGATTTCAAAGACACAATGAGGTGTGTGGCTGGTGGAGGGAAAGGGTGATTGAAAATAACAGTTGCCGGTTTCCCCAGGCAACAAGGCCAGCACATCCCAACAATAAGAATAGATGATGGCCTAACGAATGACGGGTTGAGGGTACTGTTACGTGCCGCTTCCCGTTTCAGATGAAGATGGTGTGCAGCCCGCAAAAGCGGGAGGGGAAGGGAGTGACGCTTGGGAGTGACGCTTGGGAGAAGCATGATGAATCCCAAGTGGAAGGCAAGCGAATGGGTGAACGGGTGTCTCTCTGTGACTTACACAAAGCTGTTCAGAAGCACGGCTGTGGACGCACCAAGCCTGGACAGTCCTGGGTACGAACAAAATCCCCGAAAACTGGAGATTCACGCACAATATGAATGCCCGTTGCCAGGAACGTTGCAAAAGCGCTAGGAAGCAGCCGAGTAATTGAAGACCGCAGGCGGAAGTTATCACGGGACCTTGTCACGGCCAATGATGAGGCCAATGTCGAGGTTCGCGTTGGTGATAGGTCTCGAAATCAGACGCGATGCTTGATCCGCAGTATCGCTGCGCCCTGAATTGATTTGCTGTGTCGGGAAGGGTCTTTGGGATGCTTTGCGCTCGGGTTGTGACTGGCTGAAGCAGTGCGGGTATGATAACTCAAAGTGGATATTGGTGTTTCTACTTTGTTCCCAAATCGTCGTCAGTGTGACTGTCGCAGCCTATAAGTTTGTTTCCCAAGATTGGTCTCCAGACTCTTTTCAAACACTCGCGTCCCAAAATGCGATAGTAAGCCTTGCTCCTCTCCTAATTAGGAGACAGTGTCAACTGCTCTGCCTTTCGCAGATGGGAAGAGTGGGCTGCCCCCCAGCTCCCGTCTCTGGTCATCATCGAGCACAGAAGATGCCATCGTGGTAGCTCTCGTCCAAAAGCAGTTGACATGCAAAAGGCGAACTGGTGATTGCAAGCAGGCACCGGGCTAGGTGGTGGAAGTTAACGAGCAGAAGCATCCAATTGTCATTCTGCTCGGACGACCACGACCATCATAAAGCCGGGCCATGCCCTTATCGCCAGCTCTCCGCATCTTGACGAGCTTATGCGCCGTCGTGGATTGAACCATCGTCGACAAGCACGGGAAGCTTGGGATGTTGGATGGATTGATGAAAGGCGGAGATGACCTGAAATTGACATAAAATGACAGGGCTTACCTTCAATTCTAAGTATGTACAAGGCTAATAAGGCAGCCTGACAGTGAGTGGCTCTTGCGCGCGAAGGTGGCCGCTGAGTGGTTGAGTTTAAAGCGACGTCTCCTTGGGTTGGTGGTTGGTCGGATGCTCCCGTCTCCAATTTGCACGCCGTCCGTTTGGCAGGTTCGGTGGGTGGATTTGGGGTCCGATGTCTGGTTTGCGACTGGCCTGCGACTGAGACTGATTCGCCGGGACTGATTCAACTGACAGCCAACTGGAAAAACCTTAGGTTGACCTTGTGTCAATTTCTGCTGATAGCGATACCGATATCGAAATCTCGAAATCTGCGCGACGCGAGGCAGCAATGACGGGTTGACAGCGAGTGACTAAGCAGGCACCGCTGACTTGTCGAATGAGATGCGATGGAAATGCGAAATGCGCGTCAAATAGAGTTGCTCAAAAAGTCCCAATTGGACTGCAAAGGTTGTGCAGGAGTCGATGGCCGCTGCCGTTGATTTGATAGAATTTTTGGCCTGTTCTGCTCGCTCGAGAGCCTTGGGCAGTGGAGTGGATGATTGGCGGGCTGATTGGTTGTGCGAGGTGAAGGAGGAGAGACGAGGGGAAATGCGAACGATGATTTGAGGGCGCATCCGGACTTCTTAAACTTAGTAATCTGGTTGGATGAATCAGCTGGCGAGTGGGGCCCCGCCGGCGGCGAGTCCAAAGACAAGTGGCTGGCGCCGGGCGGTGGGCGACGGGTGAGGGGCCCAGCTCCGGGGGGTGTCGCTGCACGATTTTGTGTTCACAAGGTTCTGGGTGTTTGGTGCGGGGCCAGGGCGCTGCAGTCTGCACCGAGACTGTGGACGCTAGCAATGCATTGAGATGGAATCTCGAAAAGTCGGCAGTATGAAAGGAAGAAGGAAAAGAAACGAGAATGGGGATCGCACGGATCTTCAAAACAACCATAACCATACTCAAAATGATGAACCTCAATATCTCATTGTGACCAATGCGACGATGAGTATATCATCGACCTGTCTCCCGGTCTGTCCTTTTCCCCTTCTCACTAGCGACTGGTATCTGTCTGATATCTGGATTGTGACGCAGTGTGAATGGAGAGGTTGGGTGCCTTGAGCTGGAGTTTTAGCGAGACACGATCGGTCGGATAGGCAGAGCCGCACACAGCAGGCTGTGATGGTTTGTGTCGAACCCGACTTTTCTTCACACGGTTCAACTTCACCGGTGAGAAAAAAATAATAATAATAAAAAGTGATAGCCAAAAAGGTGCATATCGCCAGGTTTGGTTGGACTACATGCTCCGCGGACATGGCTTGGACGATAGCGCGTCCAACATCCAACGCGTCTCCGACTTCTCTTTTTTTGAGTTTTCGTGGTCAGAAACGATCTGACACTTTGCCTACCTCGACAGTGATCACGAATGGCTTATAGATTCGCAGAAATAAGATGAGCATAACAACACTGCCCATAGAATATGGTACCGTGTTGATAGGACCATATCTTAATCTCCGCCGACTATTCAGAGGAAATCACCAACGTACAGGCTGATTTTTTACAGTAGCCTTCTTGATCGACACACGCCTCTAACAACTTGATGCACCACCCGATGAGACGGACAGCCCCGGGAACTAACAACAAAACACGCTGTCGCGCGAACTTTGTTGAGCTGTAGGTACATCCGAAAGCCGCCTAAATTTAGTCCGAGCAACGTCACATACGAAGTCGGGCTTTTTGCAAAGAAACCGCTTCCGTCGCACCGTAGCGTACCATAACACCTCTCGACAGTTTGAACCGGCGGCCTTGCCACGCTCATGCGGCGGTTCGATTGTGCGATGTTGAGGAGACACTTGCCTCTCGTGTGATCAACAACCATCGATGATGGCATTCCAGGTACCGACTAACACGATGATGGGTCCGTCTCCGGTCCTCCGGATAGTCCTGATAGTGTCGCTAGCATAACCACGGGCGTCATTGTGAGCATCTGGCAAAGGTTGTTGTTGATTGATGAGCGCAGGGTCGGTAGGTTGACCCTGCGCTTTGCCACGGAGTGCATTCGACTGGGCAAGAATGGAAAAGCTTGGCCATGTTTCCAAGTCCAAGGCGCCCTCTCGATGGCTAGGAGTGCCAGGCCAAGAGGACCGGGGATGCAGGAGGCAGCGAGGCCAACTCATCGGAAGTTCCAGCCTCCACCCCCCAGCCCAATGGAAATGTCGGTGTGGACCACAACAGCAGACGTCAGAAACCAGAAACCGGGACTTTGCTGGCCCGCTGGGGCCTGATCATGCTCCACCCGTGGCCTCGTAAACCCCCGACGCGACCCCGCCGGACAACGGTCGACCGGCCTTGGTGGCATCTGTCAGACTGTCATCCATCGTATGAAACTCGATCGATATGGAAGATCCATTCTTGCCATCCCACGGGCAATATTGTGGTCTGGTCTATCCGAGTATTGCAAATGATGAAGATGGGAATCAGAGCCTCTGGCTTTGACTCTGCGGACTCACAGAGGCACGCGCCATGGTGATGCTGTCCTCGCAAAAGACGACGCTGCGCCGCAAGCCAGCATTGTTTCGGGGGGTGCCCTTTGGGTTACGTGTTCCGTGTGCCGTGTACCGGAAATCTGACTGGATTGTGAACGAAGCTGTCCGCTGTGTTATTAGCAATTCGGTCAACAAAGAACATTGATGTCGCCGTAGCCGTGTACCAGCGAGATATCGGTACTACACCACGGCACAGGCAGACTGCTGATAGCGGGGTACAAGGCTGGCTGGCTGGGTCGCATGTCTTTGATCCGCAGTCAGGTGATGACACCATGTATCATCCAAACACTTCTCTTGTACGATTTCGTGTGAGGTGTCCTCGTAGACCTCGCTGTCCTTGACTCCCGCCCATGTCGCCCACCGGTCTTGGCACTGGGATTCGGGACTTTGCGTTGCGACGGTGGTGGCGGCTCGGAAAGATGGGGCACGATGATTCTCGTCCTTCGTTGCAGGTTGCGGGCTGCGGCTGTCCGTGCTGCTCTGTGCATGTCCCTTGTGTCTGTTTGAAGCGTCTGGAGGACTAGTTTCTATCTCTTTGGTCGTTTGATACAAAAGCGTAGCGAGGAATGGATTCTACTGGCTACAAATCCACCTTGTTGACTGTTAAATCTCCGGGATCAGGACCACGTACCGGACCGACCGGGACTCGGGAACTGCCGGCCGCGGTTCCCACTGGCATGCTTTCGTTGATGTGGTTCGCTCGGCTGTTCCCTCTCAAGGGGCATTGTTGACTCTGATTCTGTGACTCAAAACTCTCTGTCATGTCAGTCAAGCATCCCGTCACCAAGACAAGCGACAAGAGAAACAACGAACCAAACCCCAAAGGCAGACGACGGGAATTGGCGGCCCTAGCGGCCAGAAATTCACAATGGGGCTCCGGGGCCCGGGCCCTCGCTCGACTCCACCTTTTGGCCCTCAGCCTGCCGGTGATGAGGTGGGGCGGAGGTAGGGAGAATCCCTTGGCTTCTCCGCATTCCACCTCCACTGATTGTGCACCCCTCTCAGACACCCTCTCTGACCCTGCATCACCTCACCTGTGTGCAACAACATCACGTCTTTCTCGAGACAAATGACAATACTTCAGACTTCCTTCGGCCCAGCTTTCTTTCCATGTGGTGGCACAAAAGTCATGTCCGGTAACATGGAACTTTCTATTGTGTATCCTGCAACGGACCAGTCCGCCACCACAGAGTCCGGGCCGCTATCACAGCCCATATCGCGGCCCAATGGCTGATCATGACGCCCCCAAAGACTGTTGGACAAAGACAAAGCCAGCAGTGTGTACAGACTTGCACCGTCGACCGAACTTTCCATGCCCCAGGACACCGGCCACAAGGCGCATGATACGCAATCAATTCAAGTTTATGCGGAGTTCAAGCAAGACTCTAACCCCGTCCCCCTTGTGTGCCTGTCGTCCCGCTGTCCTAGAGGCTGCTCCCGCTCGGTTCCGCTGGCGCTAATATACGTACCTACATCAGATCAGACACCATCTTCATAGGCACTCATCAGCAAGTGCAGTGCAGGAAGCTAATGCTAATTGTGCACGTTGTCCGTCATGGAAGCACGACTCCCTTCTTTGCATCCACTTGTCATTATCTAGTTCCCAATTCCGTAAAGAGCTAACTGGCCCAACTTGAGCGCTTCGGGCGAATGGTAGACGAGCAGTCAGCTTCAGCTCTGCTATTCGACGCCCGAGAGCCTCACAGTACCCCATAGACAAGCTGCTCCTTTCGGTTCACGAAACGTCAATCTTCCTGGTCATGTCATCCTCGGATTCACACGTCTTGCCCAAGCTTCAAATCTTGGCTAGTATCAACAGTGTCACTCGAACATCATATTGTCTCCCCCTGCTCCATATGGACATTCTACCTTTTTTGTCATCACCCGTCACTTTCGATAATCCAGTCGTTGGTGACAACCGCAGGGATTTCTCATTGATCACGAGACGAGATAGCTTGCTCGTTTTGAGCCCCAGCCAGAGCTTTCCCCATGTTCACCTCATCACCATGTCAACCCCCACTGGAGCTAAAGACCCTGAAAATTCACCTCTTTTGGGGGGACTGGGGGAGTTGTGGTTGACCAATGTGACCAAAACGTAAGGATTGGCAGTGAGCCAGTCCTGTTCTGGCGAGATGCCGTCAGGGATCGAAGAGCTTTGCGGGGGCCTGCGATGCTACTGGTCCTCAATTTGATCGCCTCAGACATCACGTCTCGGCTGTTCTCTCTCTTTCTGGGGCGCCTGGTCCGCGAGGCTTCATCACATCGATATCCCCAGAAGACCTCAACTCTTGATCGGTTCTTGAATGTTCGTGAATCTTCAATCGGGCACGTAGTTGGACATCAATGAGCTTGTCTCCGCCATGGCGGAAATGAGAAAGATTCATACGTTTTGCTATGGACGATTCTCTCTGCGCATCATGTTGGCTGCGTTTGCCGATTTCATTCATCAACTACATACATTCATATGATACCCCATGGACCTAAGTAACTTCCTTGTACATGACCATCACAAAGTTGAACACCTTCCATACATCACCGACTTTCTCATGAACTTGCTCGTGTGGCGTTCCTTCGCTCTGTATATCCCTCTTGTCGCCTATACTTGCTGTGTGTCAATCCTTCTCTGGGCATTCTCCGCATCAGACAGGCAATCAGTTGTTTATGTGTTTGAAAGACGAGTATTCCCATCTTTATAAAGCGTCAGTCAGTTGATGTTGGCGTTGAGCTGCACTACTGGCAAGCGTACAACGATGCATTAGAAACGAGTGTCTACTGAGTTGCTGGTCAGAATCAATTGACCGGTGAACCACAAACCCATAATCACTAGTTCAAATCTCTTATCTGCGCAATAAAGTAGAAACAAAGTGCTGAAAAGCTGCCAGCCCCCAAACTTATTCCGCCAATTACACGTATCCCGATCATGGTCTGTTTACCAGGCTTCCACATGTTGTTTTCCACTTCCCGCGTGTTGCCTCTAGCTGGGGCAACACGCCACCACCACTAACCCCCAGCACACATTATCGAATCAACATGCAGAAAGATATCAAACAACCACGAGTCCTACACCAGAAGGAGGTCTTTCCATGTCTTCGCCTTCACTGGCTGGGCGGCACGTGGGAAGGAAGGGGGAGCACTGGCAGATTTGGGGAACCACAAACGAGTATGTACAACGAAAAGAAGATGACGAGGTAGTGCTCAAAGATTCCGGGCATAAAAGGGCCGAAGGGAAAGAACTCAACGACAACAACCAGGATGACAAGACATGCTCGGAGATGAACGGCCACATTTATGCCCTGCCCTTTTCTGGAAGGACTATACTTCCGGGTTGTCGGAGATGAAGAAGCCGAGGAAGGATGAGTATTGGATTGGAGGGCAGGCGGGTGTGATAGCCTGGCTTGCTGACTGGCTGGACTGTTCTGGTCTAGTTGGGTGGTTTCGAAAAATCCTAGACCAAGAGATAATAAGGATAAGTACCCAGGCGTCATCATCGTGCAAGTCGGATACCGGATATCGGATACCGGAAGGGACGGGTGGGAGAACTAAAACAAATGCTAGGTAACTTTACTTTTCTCTTCCGTCCCGAGTCCCGGCTGTCCGTCCCTACACTACATACCATTGTTCCAACCCGGACTCCGGAGTGCGAGCGAGTGGGGTAGGTAGTGTACCGAGCTATCACAGTTTCCCGAGGTTGAAGATACTATGACGACGACCAACGGAGGAAATAGCAGTTTGAGAACAGTAACATGACTACCGTACCCAAGCACAGACAGCTTCTCGACATTAGAAGCATTAGTGGGTGATGCTCGGTTCTACCCGTAATTTCGGCGCCGATCATACTGGATGGCAGGTGACGGATACAGCCAAAGCACCTCTACACCGGAGCCGTGGGTGAGCACACTCCTATATCTGTGCTGCTAGCAAGTCGCAAGGCCATCATCATCAGAGGACTACGGTGCTCTAGGCCGTCGTGGTAGTTCGGTTCCGAAGATCTTGGCTTTCCGATGTTGATGAAGAGCAGTTCTTACTGCTCGCTCTTGCCCGTAGCTCTCCATCGCTCCTTCTTGTATACCCTCCGACCGCCAGTCTGGGGAAGGTGCGACCCGACGGTTGAGTCGATGTATAAGCAGACAAGTCGACATACATGGCACGCTGCCTCTCGACTACCTACCCTATCTCTATGTATATCGGTTCGAATGAGCCCCGAAACCCGAAGGTTGTCACAATATTTACTGCCGGTGCTGGGGAGGATTAAGCGGCTGGAAATGGTCTAGTCCTCGATGACCCTTACCTTTTATCACAGAGGCGAAGTCGAGATGACTTCACTTTCAAAGCAGATCAGAGACCTCCAAGTGCCATGCTCATTAGTTCATGGGTTTATAGCATTTTTTTCACCAGCGGCTTCAACATCAACACACCAACTGCCCAATAACCTGACGAACCGACTCACTGTTTTGAATTTTTATCCGCGCGGATAATGTTACCAAACCAACTCGATACTCAACATCTTATACGGCAACGAAGAATATTTTTTCTTCGGGCCTTGTTGGTTTGAATCTGCCCATACTAAGTACGTACTTACATTATATAGGCCCGTGGAAGAATAACTAGAGGTCCAAGTAGAAAAGAGAGAGAGCACGGAAGAGTGGTCAACAACCCGAGAGAATTTGGACAGACTTTGGAAGTTGCACAGCTCAGACCTCAACGAGTTTCCATCGGCTATCTCGGGAGTAGTTCGACACCACCACCACATCACCCTGATTTGATGGCTGAAGGGAGGTCAGATCTCTGCCGGGCACCGGACGCCACATCCACCCACAGGCAGCGGCTCATTGGTAGAGGTATGATGAAAACATCTCCTCCGTTCCACGACTTCTAACAACCCGAATGTCAGTCAGAAGACGACAGAGGAAAAGCAGTAAAGACAAAAGGGAGGAGGAGTGAATGACTACATAACAGTCCGTCGAAGTTGGAGCCAAGTCCGATAACTGACTTGACCTGACTGGCCTAGTGAGTAAATACGAATTGGAGGTAGTCAAACAGTTCCATCTGCTGTGCCTCCAGAGCCTTGTACCAACGCAAAGGACTGTGCATGTTGTGTATATGTATAAGAAAGTCGGACCGGACTAAGCCTGCCTAGTAGAGAAGTGTTTGTCCTCGTCGTTTACCACTTTGTGTTGCTGAGGATTGACCACTCGGATTGGGGCGGCAGATGTGATATCTACGTTTAAGACTAGAGCTACGGATGCGGATTTGCCATGGTCTCGGCGATGTCGATGGAAGCGGATTGCAGTGAAATAGTTTAATGTCATAAGAGCGACAAGCCTGTAATGCTTTCTCTGGGTCTTGTCGCTGTAATGGAAGCATGTGGTCGCGGCAAGACATTAACTGATTTCGCAAGTTGCAAGCACGAGACGAACAGCGTCTTGCCACCAACGAAAACAACGTGAAGCCAAGGTATAATAGAGCATTATGAACCGAGGGTCTTGTCTTGGTCTCATTCGGTCAGTGCTATCAACAAAGTAATGAAAAGAAAATCCGGAATTTCGACAGGCATTACTCGGTGATGCCTGAAACTGGCCACTGAGAACCCCCACGATGTGTTTCATCTCTGGGAGCTGACGAGATCCATATGATCTATCAAGGTCCTAGGTATTACTGACATATGGGCAGCCAGATAGGCGGCCGTATCGAGCGGGCCTTCTCAGGCGGCCACCCGTCCTGACCACTGTCCAGATGCTTGGTGTTGCGCACTTGCGATGACTCCAAGGCTGCGGTAAGAGCATTCATAATGGCGACTCGCGTCAATCGCTTCAACGACAGAGCATCAATATCTAGCACTTTGCCATGGCAGCAGGCGCGCGCTCAAATAAGGGGTTGAAAGTCGTTAACAGCAGCCAATCGATGCCAAGGCGTTTAGACTTCTCATCCAGGGCCAGATGCGGAAGTCCGGGGAGATCGACCAACAGAAGTCCCGGTAGATTTCTTTCTCGCAAAGTTAAGCGCATCATCAGCCGCGCGCCGTGTTGGTCGGTCCTGGACAAAGATCCGCCCTAAACCGTCCAAAGCAGGCCCAAGAAGGCGGCCTCCCTAGGGATAAAGTACGGCTGCAACCGCAAACTGGGCGAACAGTCAGCCGCTTGGCTTTCTGGAACAGGTGTCTC
This sequence comes from Neurospora cerealis, assembly GCA_009806085.1. Lineage (NCBI taxonomy): Eukaryota > Fungi > Ascomycota > Sordariomycetes > Sordariales > Sordariaceae > Neurospora > Neurospora cerealis. Next base: position 107,958 of record RAOY01000004.1, on the reverse strand, counting down.
GACGACCGGAGGCATGAACTTGTGGTCTTTGGCGAGAGCAAGTCAAAACCAGCTGGCGCGCGCTCCCGGTAAGGGCCCGTTAAACGACGTAGAAGATGAGGAATGGGGAGAATACCGCGAGGTTGGGAATGCCAAATTTGCATACTGATACGGATACTGGCGTTTCGAAAGTAAGGAGCGTCTATCTTGCAAGACGGCTAGTTGGCGGTTAAGTGGCGCGGGAGAGATGCATATATAGAAGAGAGTGCAAGGGCGACGAACGGGAACGGAAATAGCATCGCCAACATCAACAAGTTTGCTTTGTCAGTTTTTGGAGTCTTGGAGTTTTGATAACTTGCCCTTGCCGTTTCGACCATAACTTCTGCCTGGTGGACTGGACTTGTTCCTTCCGTCGCTCATCTTTGTTTCCAAGATTTTCAGCTTTGCTCTTTCCAGTTTTATACCAGCTCATCTCCCTTGGCTTGATCCGTCATTTCGTCTGCCGAGACTTGATTTTTCTCAAGTCGCACCTTGCCGTCTTCGCCACGACAAGTCACCTGAAGAAAAGAAGACTTCATTTCCGGTGATCTTCCGCTGGTCGATCATTTCTATTTTCTCGACACCCGCAATACCAGCAACACGGTTCTCGGGCACCTCGATCTTCAACACACACGAGACAAGCTGAAGTGCATATCCCACTTCCGGGCACTTGTGGTCATCGTTCTCCACGTTCAGGTGTTTTTGTCGGTACGCTAGCACGCGGTAAGCCTCTGGCCAAGTAGCGGCGTCGGTGACCCCCTGTGCTAAGAATATGAGCTTAGCGCTCTGGTGCTGCAGGTTCGAGCACAACACCACCAATCATATCCCGTGTCTCGCCGGCACCCCCCCTCCTTCCCTCCTGGGCCTTCCACCTTCAGCGGTTGAGGTACCGACGGACGCCATCACGATTCAGCTCACGATCTCGCAGCCAGCACCACTTGGCCATCCCGAGCTCGTGGCAAAGACACCGGAAAACCCGGCCAAGACGTTTCGTTCCTTCTTCCCGTCTTTGGCGTTTCACTCACCAACAAGTTGACGGGCCTCGCAATCCACTCGGAAACTCCCCTTGGGAATCACCACTTTTTAGACAGTCGATCAAGAGCCCAGGCGCCGCACTTGCACCCAGTATCTTTCTGGACTTCCTCGTCGGATCGTGGTATTGGATCTTGCTTGGGCGCTTCTTCTTCTCCAGGCACACAGAGCCCGATCTTTGACTGCGCAAGTGCGTAGGAGACTACAAGGGACGAAGAGGTAATCCACTGGACTTGTGTAAGTTTCCATCCTCTTTGCCTTCCGCGATACCTTCACCAACCTATCCCATCCTCCACGCATGCCTCCCCTACGTATCCAGACCAAGCAGACCAAGCGAAAGCTGCCAGCGCACCGGACAGAGGAAAAAACCTGGAGTTCTGGATGTAAGCTGCATCCAGCGTCACACTAAAGCATACGGCGAGCATCTCAGCACATTCACAGCCGCCTTGTCAAAGCCCTGTCAAATCGCTTGCCGCCGTCGTCCACTTTGAACCCCTCTGACTGGCTGGTCCGCGCTTGGCTGCAACTTCACCACCTCTGTTTCTTCCCTCTCACGCTCCTGGTCTCAATAACCCTCTCATATCTTGACAAGTTGCTGCTGGCAGCGTATAGCACTTCCCGCTTTCTCCTCTTTTCACCTTGATCCTCCCGTCCGTCTGTCACTGTGATTCGAACCAACTCCCTGGACTCGAGTTAACAAGCCATCCTCCCTAGAAAGCCTAGCTCAACCACCCACCTGGTCTTCACAACGGGCCCGGCCAATCACCAGACAAGCATCAAACCACCACTGCTCCTTGCCTGCCTTCCGCTAGCTTCAAGTGCTAAAGAAAAGAAACAGCGGGACCCTGGAGCCAACCCTGGAGCCAAACCCACTGCTCTGGAAACGAACAGGGACACCAAGGGAGACCAGCATAACACGCCGGGGTACTCGTCCTTCTGCTGCCGCGGGGATTTGTTTCTAGCTTCGCTTGTTTCGAGTCCGACTGCTGAAGCACACCCTCGTCCATCGCCTACCCCTTCACATCTTTACCGCCTCCGGGGCCCTCACTTTGCTCAACCTCTTCATATAACCGTTTGCCCACCACCTCCTGCACGTTTCCTGCACTCTTTCCCTCTCCACCTACCGGCTCTCTTCCTCCATCGCCCAAAGGCAAGTCAACCGGTGGCTCACAACGCCATACGATCTCTCAAGATCAACACTTCTCAGGCCTTCCACATTGTCAGCCTATCAGCCATCAACATGTCTACCAAACCAGTCCTCAAGCTGTCGACTCCGGTCACAGCCAACTTCCCCAATATCCCCCGGCCGACAGACGAGCTCCGCTCCGCTGTGACACTTCCTTCGGCTCTATCAGATCGTACTCCTCTGTCTGCCATCTCGCGAACATCAGCCTTCCGTGATCCTCTATCGGCACTTCCTTCAGCAGGCCTTCCTTCCGCCGGGCCATTCAGCGCAACCCTCAAGGTGGATCACGATCTTCAAAAGACACCCATTACACCACCAGTCGCATACCTCGACTTTCTCAAGTGCATGCAACTGGTTTCTCCCAGTCTTGCCTCGCCACCGCAAACAGGAAAGGCGCTTCTAAACCGGACGAGCACCGCTAGCAGCCTCAGCACCAGCAGTACTAGCAGCCATGACTCGGAGTCTTCGATTGACTCCACCACTACGGACAACTCTGAGAAGGCGAAAGAAGGACAGATCGACAGCGCGCCATCAACAGCTCGCTCAGCTGTGAGCTCTGAGCCCGAAATCAAGGTCGAGGCCGAAGAGAAGGAGGACAAAAAGGAGGACAAGGAGAACGTCGGCAACGAGAAGCAAGAAAAATCCAGACCGGCACCTATCACCATCTCTCAACCTCCGACTCCCCACAGCTCGCTCTATCCGATGTCAGCTCCAGCCACCGGCGCTGCGGTATTCCCAAGCACTAAGATCCCTCCATCACCCGCCATCTCTACTTCCGCACTCTACTCGCCACGAACACCCCTCAGTGCGGCATCTGTCCGCTCGCCTTTCGACTGGGAGGCGGCGCTAAAGTTGCGGCGATTTGCCGAAGTTTCTAGCCTCAAGCGCTCTGCGCCATCTGATGCTCCTGCTGTCAGCAACCCCACTTCTGTTCCCGTCGCAAAGGAATCACGATCTAGCATACGCCACATCCGCGAAGTGGTTACAAGAACAGTGACCTACACGCCACGAATGGCGCCCGCGCCCAAGGGAAAGCGAAGAAAGATTGACGCCGACACAGCTATCAAATCATAAAAACAGCTAAATCATCTACGGTGCTGGTCATCACCGCCAACTTGATCATCGCCATACCACTACCATTGCAGAGCAGCCTGCCTGGAGCGGTGCAATTACAGAGATTCTCACAACCTATTAATCAACAAACCGACAACGCTTAGAGGGGTCAGGAAGAGGAACAAAAAAGAAGAGGGGATGCAGCTTGCGCAAAGCTACGGGTTGTCATTTACGAATGATGCACAAATCAAAGGAGTCAAACGGAGTTTATCGGCGTTGCTGGCGGCGTCCACCACCATGGGAGTTTGGTTGTATTTTGCGGTCCGAACGGTCAGGTCGGAACTTGAACCACGATACCACAGGAGGAGTCTTGGCTTGGCTTTTTGTCAACGAACTTTTTTAGAGGGAATCTTTGAAGCACAGGGAAGGGATATTTGGATTTTGCGCGAGGATGAAGAGAGTTACAGGACAGGGTCTGATCATGGCCATTTTCGGTGGTTTTGGATCCAGCCCAAAACCCATTTTGCATAGTCACTACAATATGAATCCTCGGCGACACATGTTGTCGGGCCTTGAACACAAGAATATTTTTTCCATGTTTCATCAGCGTGTCTGTCGATGATCCGTTTGCTTTCTCACTGTTTGTTGAGGGACGGCTTGCTACCCCGCGAACGGGAAGAAATGGCCGGCCTGAGTAGGTCGCGATCTTGGAGGCCTGTAGAAGGTACGTACTACACTGGGCGATAAAAGCCACAAGAAAGCACATTTTCAATGCCCGGCTCTCCCAGAGCGCTTACCTAACTCAACTGACAATGACAGATGACCTGATGAGGAGTACATACCTATCCCGTGGGTCGGTGACATTTTTTACAGGGAACATGATCATATCATGTCGATAAATCCAGTGTTATTGATAGCCTGCATGGATCGTAAAATTGAACGAACTGGAAGACTGTTCATCTGACCTCTCTCATGGAAGCTCGTTCAGCAAGTGTAGAGCCCTTCATGAAGAGAACATCTTGCACTGCGGTTCACCCTTCCACTGTAGGTAGGTATTTCCGACACTTCCACCAAAGCTTTTGAGACTTGACTGTCTGCCACTCAATTCTCATGTACAACTTCCCGCTGGGCGGAAGAGGATTTCTTCCAGCAAGCAGTTCACCACCCCAACCACTTCATTTTCCCAGTCTTTCCCACTGGCAGACTTCCCACAAGCTCGGCGCTTAAACCCATGCCCCCAACCCCTGTCTACCGTTTTCTACCATGGTATTCTACCGTGTCGTGCAGAACGGGGCTGCTCGCCCATGATTGGTTAGCTAGAGAGAAGGCAATGATGGCATTGGTTGGGGTGGTGTGGGTTTCTTGTGTGTAAGGGCGCTTAAATCCCTGTCTACTCGACGAATGATGGGTCTGGCGAGACAGGGGTGTGTGATTGGTGAGACGTCACAGGTCGATTGGTGCTTGACACTGGGAGTGAAGAGAGCCGGAGTTGAAGTGCTTCGGGAGTTGTGGGAGTTGTGGGATTGGGAGGTGGAAGGTGAAGGGTTCGTTGCTGGGACTGCTGTACAGTTTTTTCTTTCTTTTTGAAGATGGGCTGGAGGGCTTTTGAATGATGGAGGTAAGTAATGGTGATGATGAACGCTGGCTGTATCATGGCTCTTGGTTCGGCGGATGCTTGTCACCGGAAGCACCTAAGCTGAACGACTCCTGGAAGCGATCGACTTGGAGATATCATTCCGACGACACGACCCAGCCCCAAGTAATGTTTACTCTCTCTCAGGTGATAAACTGCTCTCTACCGCTGCAACTTTCGCAGTCTGCCTAGGCGTCTTCGGCGTGTGATATCGAACCCATGAGCCGAAACATCGATCGGATCACCTCACCTCACCTCACCCACCGAACGTTCGGAACGGGGTCTGTCTCGCACTGGCACTCGAAAAGGATATCTCGGAGGGGGGCCGGATAGTGACACCCGTCCGTGATGTGCTATGGTAGGTATGTACACCTGTACCAAGAAAGAAACACACGGCACCGGCCCACACATCTGCATAACAGAATTTTTCGGCACACTGCCATTGTTCTCTGGGTGGCCAGTAGGTACTGAGGTACTGTGACTGTGATGTTTCGATGTTGTGAAGTGTGGACATATGCCAAGGTGAGGAAAGCCGAAGCCGCAAGGTCTGCTGTCCGTTCGGTGTGGATGTCATGTCTTACAACCAACACACTTCCATTCAACATGAGAATAACCAGCGTGACGGCATGACAGCGCGGTGGTAGCAACCCGTTCGCGGTTCAAATGCCCTTCCCAATCCAGAATCAAGAATCTGACTGGCTGGTTCGTTGAACAACCCAACGCCCGGACCGGAACCGCTTTCCCCATCCCCAGCCCCAGCCCAGGGACTTTTTTTGCCTTGGAAGGGTAGGGAAGGGTAGGTGTTCATGCAAGTACGTAGAAGTTGAATTTTCGGCTGAACTGTGAACTTTGCAGCGAAGCAATCTGTAAGATTGCTATATTTGACTTTTTTTTCCCCTCAGGCGGCTTCCATAGGGCGGCAAGTAAGCAAGCCATGGCGCCCAAATTATGGGATATGTTCGGTTGCAAGGCAGACGGACAAGGTAAGGCGGAAAGTGAAACGCTCGTCGATCTGAGACCGAATCTGCAAGACAGGGGGTTCGTTCGGTCGGTCATCAAGTGTGAATTGACTGTGAACCCCTTAACTGGAGCGTGACACGACGCTGAACGGGGGACCGGGGTGAACTGCCCAGGGGAGGGGAATGCGGAATGCGGAATGCGTGCGCGCGCGGCGCGACAGTGTTCACCTTTGTGGAAAGATCAAAGAATAATCTGAAACGCAACTGATATCGTCCAGGGTGGGTTTTGTGTGTGTGAATGGTTCGCTCTATTTTTGGCATGTTGGAATTTGATCAACATCCTCTCCGCTTTTTCCCACGTGCGCGTATTGCAGCTTGACATCACGGGTGTACATACACTATGATGTGCAATCAGGACTTGTGGTTAGGGCGAACAAAACAGGGTGGTATTATTTCTGGATGGGACGTGAAGCTTCTTCGTATGTGAATATGTGTTGACGACCACTTCATCCATATCATGGCGTTATAGACGGCGATACGACCTGTGCCGGAAATGATGTTGCTATTTTGATATCCTTAGCCATTGCACCGAGGAGGCTGGCGATGCTGCTATTGCTATTGCTGCTGCTGGTGTCATGATTGAAGTGATCATCAGTCGATTGTCTTAACTTCCTTGGCCACAGCATTGCACAGCACGACCCGTACGCCCGCTGCCGAGAGGACATGGATCCATAGCCGTTGTGTGTCACTGAGCCGATCATTGGCGCTTTTGACTTCCACAAACATAACCTCTCCCTCGCCGTTCTCAGACTGCTCCTTTCGATCGTCGCTTGACTCTTTTGCAGTACGCCAGAGGATCAAGTCCGGCACACCACCCCCACGAGCCTTGTAATCCTGTGCAATGACCTTGCATATGGCGGCAAGAGCCTCACCCTCGAAGCAGGAAACCAGCTCGAGAAGATCCTCAACCTCGTAATCCCAGTTCAACCCAACAATACAGGTACGACGCTCGCGGTGCTGCTCGTTGACCCGGCCAATAAGGTCACCAGCTCCCCCATTAGATATTTCCACCAACCGGTGGTTAATCTCGCTCGCCCGGGCAGGATAGAAGGCGTCAGTATGTAGATCCAAAGGACAGGTTTGGTAAGCGGTCTGAAAGACGTTCGGGACGAAGAGGAAGAGGATGTCGCAGAACAAGTACGCGAAAAGTGTCCGCAGAATCCCACCCTCACTGTGATATCCTTTCCAGCCTTGTGTGCGGTAGAATGAGAGGCACATCTCCTCTACAGTGACATGCATCAAATTGCCTTCCTCATCCGGGTTACCCAGTTCGTCAAGCCAGATAATCTTGGTACTTCCTTGGCCACGACCTGCGTCCTCACGGACCAACTGAATACCCTCGATTGTGTGCTCCTCCGGATCTCGCAGCCTGGCATGGTCAAAGTTGTGCTGTTGCCGACGCGGAATGTTGAGTTGCTTTTCAAGTCTGATAAGACGCTTTTGCAAATCATAATGGTGGATCAGATGACAATCGGGGTCCTGGAGGGCGGTTTCGCAAGTTGCAAGAGCAATTTGCCTCCAGCGCTTCTTTTGAAGATTCTTTTGTGCTTCGGAAAATGCTGTCGTAGGAGGTTGCTCCAGTTCCCACATATACCGCTCCTCGACGAGGGCCTTTCGCTTATACCAAGCACCTCGCCGGGCAAGGTGAAAGAGTTGTTGGCTCAGTAGCTCGGTCAGAAGATCATATTCGTCCTGATGCCGATGTAAGCGGCCAAGAGCTTCAGCAGCTTTATGCGCAATCCTCGTATAAGCATGTCCTGCACTGAAGCGGCGAAGATACCCTCCTTCGCCGAACTCGTATTCCGTATCCTCCATTTTCTGTGCTTCAGTAAGCAGCTCTCTCCAACGAGGGGCTATGCTCTCGAACTTTTCCACGACTTTGCGATTCCCCTCTGCTCCCGGCGGCCCGCTGAATTCCAAAATGGTGTCTACCTCGAACTGGAGACGCATTGAATTCTCAAACTCCAAGAGATACCGCCGGGATGGAAAGATGTTAGATGAGCGACAGACGACATATTCAGGAAAATTCCTCCTCGAAATCTTGGCTAAGATGATTGTTGTCAGTGACTTTTCTGTCCATTCGGTAGACCGATAGAAAACCAAGTGAACACGTTCAAATAGCTTAAAAACAGACTCTGAAAGTCTGACGAGCGGGCCAGTAATAGCAAGAATCTTGTCCAGGAAATGCGCCTTTCGGTTGGTATCTTGTTTCTCCGTGTTTGCCTCTTCCGATGTTGAGTCCAGGGAGTTCATCGAGGCGTTGGTGCTGGACCGTCGTAATCCAACAGACATGAGGCTTGACTGCTGAGAACACATTCGGCAGAAAGCCTTGATGAGGTATGGTTTGTTCTTGCCTTGAACTTTGGCATCCTTTGCGAGAGTTTTGAGCTCGTCAAGAGACAGCAGATGTGCAGCTTGCTCGACCGTCTTGATGTGCGATGCCGAATCATCAGCGAACGCGAACGTGTCGGCGAAGACATGCTCCGGTTCTGCCACGAACTCTTCGTCGGACTTCTTCACGAAATCTCCCTTTGGCAACTCCCGAGGCTCCAGTAGACTCTCGATGGCCTTCTCTATGTCCGATATGTCGGGGTAATGCTTCAGCCGTTCTAAACGATGCCAAGAAGCAGTTTTGCGCAAAAACAGACGCACATACCTGAAGAGTGTCAGTCAAAAATGGTCACGCCATGGCAGGGTTCCATACAAGTACTGAGCTTCATAGCTCAACGCTCTCCAATTCTCAAATACACAGTTTTCCTTCTCGTCAAAAAGATGCGCTTCGTCTTGCAGGACTGTATCCAAGGCAAGGTTGAAAGCGTCAACGTAAATCGAACTCTGCCCTCGGACCCATTTCCGTGTCTGTAGTCGTGTCTCCGCGCTGACTTCACCATCCTCGACTTGGGAAGACTTCAGCTTTTCGTATTCTTCGATTATATCGTCGTCAACCTTGACCTCGGGTAAGCTATCCTCTAAGGCCGTATGGTGGTGCGCTGCTGGAGCATTATTTGTGGCATCGCCATCTTCAACATCAACACTTCCGGTCTTTCCGTCTCGAATAAGAGGCGAATCCCGACTCTGAGCCGACAGAAATGAATCCTCGTTTTCGTGATTGTTCAATGCTGTAGAAGACTCATCGTCTTCGGTTTCATCTTTCTGTTTAATTTGATCGATCCGACGCTTCTTTGTTGGTGGCCTTTCAAGTCTCTTGTTGGTGTTGGTCCACCCAGCTGAACGACTGTTGGAAGTCTGGGACGGTCTCGTTCTCTTCACAAAGCGGTCCATTCTATCTCTGATGTCTCAGGTATTGGAGGATCGAAGACCATGACGTACACCGACTGAATGAATAAGTATCCACGGTGGTTTAGATAAAAGCAACTAAACACATTTCCTCTGCAACTTCCTGGAATAAAGGCGAGCGAAAGGTACGAACAATGAGTGACGTGTGTAGAAAGGTGTTGAAAGGGACCGCGCTGAACTTTAACGCGAAATCCCGTGACTGCGTGTGTTATAGTGGGGCACGCAGCGGAAGCGACGCTGATCTCCAGACGCAATTGGAGCTGCATGGGACCAGAGCTCCCCCAGACATCCAACTTTCTCGAGGACAGCATTGCATACCACCTCACCAAGTCACGGCTTTTACCACGTATAGCCACCCAGGAATAGAACGAAGCTTGGTATATCTTCTGCCGACTTGTTGTTATCGGCATATTCTTTATTATCAACTTCAAGATGGCCGCCAACGAGCCGCAACCGGGACATGCTCCAACAGAAGATGTAAACATGACCGATGCTCAGTCCGGCCAACCAACTGTATGCTCCATTCCTCTGACCTTTTCCCCTCCACGTCTTCCTACGAACGAAGCCCCATTACCTTGCCTCTCGCCCAACTTTACCAAGCCATTCGTCCCATATGACGTCTCAAACTTGACTGCCCATACCCAAGAACCACCTCACCCAGAAAACCAAAGCCTAAACACTCAACTAACCATTACCCTCCACATAAGCAGCAGCAACAACAACACCTGACAAGCCACCACCACATTCCCGACCGTCCCCCTCACCCCGTCTCTCCTGTCCCGATCCCCCAGATCCCCGGCCGTCCAAGTCCCACAGGGGCACACCCCACCGCAAACCAAGGACCCAGCGCGATCCGCTCTACAGTTACAACGAACGGCTCGACAAGCGAAGACCAACAACCACAACCGCCACCACCGTATCAGCAGCGGGCTGGCTCGTCACGAGCTGCCTCTGCGCATCCCCAGGATTCTGGTCAGGGTCAGCAACAGGGACCGGGATTAATGGGCACAGCAGGCATGCCCACGGAACCGACACTTCACGGCGCGCCGGTGAGGCAGTACTTGAATACCAAGGTGACGGGGCACTTGTTGGAGGGGATGAAGATGTTGGCCAAGGAGCAGTATGTTACACCCTTACACCCTCCTCCGTGCATGGTTTACTTGTAAGGAAACTGTTGGGGTGGTGGTAGTTGCTAAGCGAACTTGAACAAAATAGACCAAAAGACCCCCTCCGAGCCCTAGGCGAATTCCTCCTCCAGCGATCTAAACAGTATGAGGGTGGTGGTGGCGCGAATGGTAGTTCAACTAGCGCATAGAAGGCTTCAGTCATGAATCAGCCAACGCACATACCGGAGGCCGTGGTCAGCGGCCGCCGTAGTTCTCATAAGGTCTACGAGGAGTCTCACCTTGACGAGGTCTATACTTTTATTTGTGATTCTGAGAGTGACGGGACAAGGGAAGAAAAGAGAGAAAGAAGCTCCGGCGTTCAGGAACAAAAGGGTGAACAAAAAGAGGGTATATGGTCTACGTCACAGAACCTGGGGGGTGACACATCATGAAAGCGATTAATTATGGCTAGGGTAACAGTGGTTTTACGTCACAGTGGTCATGGGATAAACAGGAGAACAGCATTTGAGGCAAGAGGATCGAGGACTTTGTATTTTTCATAACAAAACCCCCCATTGACTTCGTCTTCATCATGGGTGCTGCTAGACATTCGACCAGCAGATGATTTGCGCACGTTGAGCACCAAGACCGCATCCCATGCTTTTCTTTCTCTGCAGTGATTCCGAGAATGCAAGTTTCCTTTCCATTCCTCCCCCAACGCCCTTTTCACTTTGTGTGGATCGACCAGACGTCATGCTAAGCATGCTGCAAAAGAAGACACCTGTAGAAGCCGACAAATATCACTCCATCTCGACTCGGCTGCCTACCCTCTTTCACCAAAATCTCGCGGCGCGTGCTCTACGCTTAGGAGACGATGGTGGAGGCAGTGGAAGACTCGTACTTCCAGGTGGGGGGGAGGACACCGACGGTCTTGTAGTAGCGGGCAAGACGGTGGATACGGGACTCAATGAGAATGAGACGGAACTTGGAGTCCTTGTCCTTGCGGTTGCGCTCAAGGTGCTTGCGGACGGCAACAGCCTATTGTCAAAGGACGTTAGTTGACCAGGTGGAGATGACGTATGAAAATAACGGCGGGCCTTTCTTACCTTCTTGATGAGCATGTACAGGTCCTCCGGGAGATCGGGGGCAAGGCCTGTAAATAGCATCACTCTGTCAGCCAATCTGACCAAACAGAGGCATATGCGTCTTTGACATGTTTGTTTCCCAGCTCTTTCTCTCGTTCCTTCTGCGTCTGGCGCTCATGTCCCATGTCGTCCATCCGTCACGGCTGCGCATTAAAGGCTACGCGCGCGGCGGGCTGAGCGAGAGCTGAGAAAGCTCGCGGGACATGTAGCCCATTTGCATCGAGTTTCGAGTTTTGAGGGCTGGTAAAAATTCGGGGAATATCGTCGCGATTCGATTTGTTTCGCTTCGCGTCTGGGCAAATTCAAGGGAATTTGTCGGAGTAGTAGGCAGTCATACCGTTGGACTTCAGGATACGAAGGATCTTGTTACCTACAGAACCACTACCGTCAGCATTTCACTTCAACATCAACTTGAGGACTCGGGAATTGAACATACCAGTGACAACCTTGACCTGGGCAACACCGTGGGAGTCACGGAGGATGACACCAATCTGGGAGGGGGTAGCACCCTTCTTGGCGAGCTTGCAGATCTGGTCGACGACCTGCTCGGGAGTGGTCTTGAGCCACGAGGGGGGGTTGCGCGAGTAGGGGATCGCGGAGGCAGAAATGCCCTTGCCCTTGGAGTGCATACGGCCCATTTTGGATGATTTGGTGGTGCTGCGGTTGTCGGGGGAGTGACTTCGGCTGGCTTGTCGTCGACAGAGAAGTACGAAGAAAATATCACCGGGCGGGCGGTTTGGCGGTCTTGCAATATTCGCTGTGGGCTGGGAAAATTCGCTTGCTTAGTCAGGCTGTTAGGGTCGGCGATATGATTGGTTGCCAAGCACTGAATTTTGCAGTTCAGGTTCTACATTCACGTGAGTGGAGACCTGACTTGAACTTTTCTCTCTTGGCATCTCCCGCGTCTGCTCCTCCAAGCATAAAAAAGTTTCCTAGCAAATCTTTCCCGCAAAGTTTACACTTTGAATCTTCCTCCAATCATCGCCAGGTCGGCTGTTGGTCCGTTTGGACCATACTACTCGACAGCATTCGGCCATGATCTCCAGAGACATGCGTTATTGCAGTCCTGCCAAATTCAGTTCACTCTGAAACTCGGCAGTATCGGGAATCATGATCATGGCGGCCGACCTGGTATCCTACTCATTCTGGTAAGTTTCTCACTGCTTCCTCTGCACCTCCTTCCGAGCCTCCTTATCCTGATGATACACACTTTATACTTTATTCTGGTACCTCTTATGTTAAGGTCCCTCCTTTCCGGGACTTGATGAATTAAACGGACTTCTGAAACTTTGGCTCTCACAATCTTTGTTATGGCATAATTGGAGATGAGCTCAGGCTAACATTGCCTCAGATTTAGGAACCAATTTCTAAGCTTGAGATTGTGGGGTCGCCATGGCATGCGCATTGGGCGTGAACGGTTGTTGTCGCGTGGTTGCGGGCGTTGGTTGGCGACCCCGGACATTTAGACTAGGATAATGATAATGAAATGATTCCAATGCGAGTTCCCTTGTTGATTGATGATGTAGCGTGAACGTTTGGCATGCAATCAGAACACACCTGTGTAGATTGAAACTGTAACCTCTTCACTTTTTGAGCGCCCTGACGGTACCTGGGGCTGAAACTCCCACCAATATCTGTACACGCCGCTGAGACTCCTACGATAACTTCGAGGGAATGACCGAACCTTGGTACTAATGACGTTGTTCTAACTGTTTGCTCGTCATCAACCAATAAACCAGGCTGTACCATGCACGATTACTGCTCTTCCTTTCAATACAGATGGACATATCCCTTCTCCTACTGCCTGTCTTCCTTTACCAGGCGTTGACATCAAAGTTCTCCTGTAGGTATTGTCAGTATAACCGAGCGAAGCAGATCAGAGCAAAGCTTATGAAACTAACCTCAGGGAAGTATGTCGCAACCACCGTGCGGTCAGCAAACTTCCTGCCTGCCAAAGATTTGAGGGCCTTTGTTGCTTGGTCGGAATTCTCGTATTTGATGTAAATTTTGCCAACGCCGGCAGACTGCCTGCTTCCGCCAGTGGGCCTGGGAATTTTCAAGGAAACAATAGTTCCGAACTTTTCGCATTCTTCCTGGACGTCATCGCGAATTTCTTGAAAGCACATGTTAGCATCTTGAAACAGTTCGAGTGACTGGAACGTTGAACAAACCTTCGTAATCGTCGGTGTCCATCAACTCATCCGCCGTAACCATGTTCAGGAGCTGCACGACCCTGCTGACGTCGCCATCCAAGGAGGTGGTACCAGCAAGCATGGACATGGCGTTCACACTCAGTTCTCCGGCAACCTGTTGAATGCCGTAGCTGGCCTTTTGAACCTTCAGCGCCCTATCGCCCAGCATCATGTTGTTAAGGCCGTCAATAGCGACAGATGTGACCGAAGAGTCATGATACTCGCAAAATGCGATACCCTAGGACATGTTAGCATGTGCGCTCGTTGGTAGAAGGGACCAGTAGACTCACCCTCGACTCCTCTGTATGCTTATCCTTGACCAACACAAAGGACTTGAGCTTGCCAAAGCTAACCAGGAGCTCCATAATTTGCTCTTCGGTGAGATATGCGGGGATGTTGGTGACGCTGATCTTGTTGGGGCTGTCGATGACAATGCTGGAAGGAACCTCCGAATCGGGGTCGTAGTTGGGGTCTTCGACAATTGCAGGTACGATGTAGTCCTTCGGCCTGCGGATCTTGAGCCCACCGGCACCAGCAGCACCATTGGTATCCTCGGCCTCCATGGTGATACCGTCAAGGGCCAGAGCGACTGTAGCATCCGGGCTGTTCCTGAACTCGAGCATGGCGAAGCTGTGGTCGGGGGATATTTGGCACTGGACGCAAGGATCCGCGCTATCGATAACGTTTAGGCCATTGAGCTGAAGGTTGAAGAAGCCCAACAGGCTCTCGTCGGTGGCTGACGGTGGGATATTCGAAACAATAAGTCGCTTGCTCTGGCGGGAGTTCGTAGGCTTGAGGGCGGCGCTGTTGACAGTTCCACCTGGTTGGGTCATGAAGGCCTGAAGCTTGGTCGGGTCCATGGCCTGTTGTCGCGGGGCGCCGGGTAATGGGAACATGCCCGAGAGCTTGGCCTGCTCAGCGGTGACGTTGCCGTATCCGGGAGGCTTGATATCCCACTGTGTCATGCGCCTCTTGCGCTCCAGAACGGGAACGACATCGGTCAAGTCGGGTGTCGGTTCCCTCTTCTTGGGGGGCGGCGAGACACTCCTCCTGCGCTCCCTGTCCGCCTCTCTGTCCCTTCTGCCTCCACCGCGGCGATCATCTCCCACCACATCGCGATCTCTTTCCCGGCGACGGCCGCCTTCGTCATCGTCCCGCCGGCTGCGACCTCCACGCTCGGCCCCGCGGTCAGCGCCACGGTCCGCACCACGGTCGGCTCCACGGTCGGCGCCCCTGTCACGATCCCACTCCCTCTCACCACGATCGGGTCCACGACGGTCGCGGCCAGAGTATCTATCTTCTCGCTCGCGGTCGCGGTGGCTGCGGCTCGATGAATAAGCGTCGAAATCGCCGTCTTCGCGACGGGGTCGGCTGCTGCGGTAGTCGGCGGGAGAGCGAGAGCGTCTGCGTCCACTGCCTCGGTCACTGCGATCTCCACGGTCACGTCTGTCATCGCGGTCGCGTCTCGAGGACTGGTGATGGGTTAGCCTAGGGACGGCAGAAATGACCGACGTCAACTCCGTATACGAGGCGCACTTACTGGATAGTCGCGGGACGAACCGTGTCGGCCGCTGTCTGTTTCGCCACGGTTAAGTTAAGATCTAGCGGGTAGCCACGGTCAGGCCAACATACCTCTGGAGGAATACGTGTCCCCGTTCATGGTTAACACAGATCTCGTTAAGTATAAAAGAGACGGTACGAGATGGTTGCGCCAAAGAAGCGGAAAATGGTTCTGGGAGTGTTTGATGAAATGGAAAGTGGCTTTGCTTGAGCTTCCAATTGCGAGTCTCGTCGTTGATCGCGAGGCTGCAACTTTTCCAGCGGCCGTTGCTGTTACTGCAGAGGGCGCTTGCCCCCTTTCGGCTTAGCGCATTTTGTTTCCGTGCATTCGGTTCCACCCATTCGTTCACGAGGAGTTTGACCCCCTGGCGTGGCAGCAAACCTTCCAGCAGATGGCCACTACCGCAGGGCATTTTACAGTGCATTGTCCCCACGGTATCGATTCCGGGTTGAGATCTTGGGTCCATGAGGAACAGAAATAATCCATCCACTTGCATATGAAGTGATTGAGACAAAACTTCATGTCAAACCTCTATAGAAGACCCTCGTACCCTTTTTGTTCCATCTGTAAAGTCCAAAAGTGTAATACGACATGACAGCTCAAAAAGTCACAGAATGGCGCAAACTGCCCATCAGTCTCACAGAGCTCTGCATCGAAACCACACTCCGATGCGGCCAGTCCTTCAGATGGCGCAAGATAAATGAACAATGGTCCGAATACACATCACCTCTTTACATTTCCTTGTTTAAAATATCAAGTCCTAACAGTTTCCCAGGCACTGCGTCCTCAAAGGCCGTCTCATCTCCCTAAAACAGGATCCCACCCATCTTCACTACAAAGTGACATGGCGTACCTGTACAGCAACTCCCAAACATGAACACCCCCAAGACTCCGAAGACGACACCTCCACCCTCCTCCACAACTACTTCGCCCTCTCCCACTCGCTCACCACCCTCTACGCCCAATGGTCCCTCTCAGACGCCAACTTCGCCCGGCGTGCGCCCGCCTTCACGGGGATCCGCATCCTCAACCAGGACGCCTGGGAGACGCTGATCTCCTTTATCTGCAGCAGCAACAACAACATTTCGCGCATCAGCCAGATGGTGCTAAAGCTGTGTACGCACTACGGCCCTTATGTGGCCACCGTGGAGGGGGAAGCGTTTCATGATTTCCCCGGGCCGGAGGCGTTGGCGGGGGAAGGGGTCGAGGCCCATCTGAGGGAGCTGGGCTTTGGGTATAGGGCCAAGTACATTGCTGAGACGGCGGGGTGTGTGGCGCAGGTTTATGGGGAGAAGTGGTTGCTGAGGTTGAGGAATCCAGGCGTTCCTGCGTCGGGAGCGGCTGAGGAGGATATTTCGGTGAAGAAGGAAGAAGGGGCAGAAGAGAAGGAGCCTGTTGAATCCAAGGCTGACTTGGATGATCCACCAACGTACAAGAAGGCTCATGAAGTTCTGCTGACTCTGCCGGGCGTTGGCCCCAAGGTGTCGGATTGTGTGTGCTTGATGGGTCTCGGGTGGGGCGAGTCTGTTCCTGTCGATACGCACGTTTGGCAGATCGCCCAAAGAGACTATAACTTTGGTGGGAAAGGGGGTGCCAAGCCCAAGACGCTCAACAAGGCCATGTATGAGGCCGTAGGCGACCATTTCAGGAAGATCTGGGGTCCTCAGGCTGGTTGGGCGCAGAGTGTCCTCTTTACTGCGAATCTCAAGTCGTTCTCGGAACAAGCAGCGGGGGTAAAGAAGAAGGGGATTGTGAAAGTCGAAGAGGAAAGCCAGGAAGAGATGGTTACGACTGCTGAGGCCGTAACCAAACCCGGGAAAAAGAAAGGGGTGATGGTCAAGATCGAAGAAAGCGAAGAGGTGGCCACCACAACGTCCGCGGCGAAGTCTAGGAAACGGAAAACGGTTGCTGCGGAAGTAATACCAAAAGCTGAGCCGGACGCCACCGTCCAGACGACAACAACCCGGACGTTACGATCCAGTAAAAGGATAAAGAGTCAAGTTTGAGGTCGTGAATAAGCCAATGGGGCTGCTATGTTACCCATATATACCAACTTGAGCACATATTCCCATCTCCGGATTCACCGCCTCAATAAACCCACTTTCCACTCCTTGAATACCCGTTCGGTGGCAGGCAGCAGATAGTTACTCCTGTCTAGACGTTCCATAACCTCCTTGATGGCCTTTGCCGGAATGTTCACCTCCTGGGCATCGCCAGTGAGTGAATCCAGCATGCGATCAGCCTCTTCTCGAGGAACCAAACGATAAAGCAGTTTGATAGCCAAAGTACCACTTCCAGCTCCTGGCCTCGTGGCCGTGGCCTCTGTGGCAGATGATGCATACACGATACCGCTGTTAAGCACCCATATGTGGACAACTTTGTCCTTCCCGACCCCTTCTTCCTCTGTGGTTGCCATAGTCTCTGTGATGGGAAGCAACAGCGACTTGGAGGATCCTGATCGTGCTATGGTGGAAATAAGGGTCGCGGCGAGACACTCTTCAAGTCCTGGGCTGAGGTTGGACACAGAATCGCAGGAAACCTGCCACTTTAGGAGTGTGACTGCGGCTGTCCGGAAATTGTAAAAGCCAAGCTGGGACTGACAGGAAGAGCAAAACACGTTGAGGCTCCGAATCTGGTTGCTGCTTTCGTCTGAAGCAACAACTTGCCTATCTGGTGATCCATGCTCAGGGGTAGAGAGTGAATACTAAAGAGTGGAAAGATGGTCAGCACTAACTGACGAGGGGAAAGGTTTACTGGTATGAAGAGTTGAGAAGGAATGTTCCTCCAGTTGATCCCAGAGCATTTAGGACTTAAGAATGATCTGGCGAAATGCGGAGGTTCAGCCTGTCATCCACTGATTGGAAGCGCCCCATCACAGAGGTGAGGTTCGTCAACCACTCAGTGTCCCGCGAGAGCAGGGGACAGACTTCGCTTGATTTTGGGCATTTGTATCGGTATCCATGCCATTGAGGGGCCGAAGCCGACTTGGCTACCTTCTTGATGCCCCGATTGGTAATATTTAAAAGGACGCATTCGAGACGGTGAGTGGACTAAGTCATGAGCATGCTACATATGGACTTACTGTGATGTTGGAACAGTCCTGCTCGACGAATAACAGCGTTGTCAAATCAACAAACCCAACACTTTGTTGCGCTGAAATGGCCGAGCTCGCTCCATATCCTCGAGCTGCAAGACTCATGTCGGTCGCTTTAGCATTCTGCCCGTTGGCAGCAACGCTGTTTGACTTGTCGTGGTGGTGGTGGTCATGATGATCGTGATCGTGGTCACCCGGTTTGTGACAGTGCCAAAACTCCATCATCTCAGCCCAGTTCTCACTCGGGAGGTCTTTCCACACCTTGACGATATCTTGATTGACAACAACGGCCTGGCATTGCCTACAAGCGACTTGGGACCCGGCCTTCAAATCAGTGGCTGTCCAAGTGGACGACTCGGCTGATGATGCATCCGTATCTGTTGCTTGACCCAACGGTAACCTCCAGGAGAGCGCAGAGGCGCCAGGCCTTTGAATGGGCAGAATTGCGCCGCCAAGGGCTACCTTTGAGGGTAGATGTAGTGTATGTGACTGTCCATGGTGTTTGAGCTCGACTTTCTCCCCATCCGCTGCCACCACTACTCGTGTTGACGCATCGCTTGCAGAGCCCAGTGAGATGGCCAGCGATATCTGGCGAATATTTGAGAGCAACTCGGCATACAGTAGCGGCGTTGCAGGTTGGGATGTCATGTTTGTCGAGACGAAGATGAAGCGAGGTTGTGAGATGTGAGATGGCAAGATGGAAGTTGTGGAAAGTGGAAGTTCCCCCACATGAGCTCAGTGGAAATGGAAGCTCCCCTGCTCCCCACAGCGATCGAAACGCGTCGAGGTCTGGACTGCTTACCTAATGCACTTGGAGCGCCACTTAAAGTGGAAACTTCAGGTGCAGCCTTGCCAAGCCCGTGTCAGCTCTCACGTCCCGTCACCAGTCGCTGGCCAAAATTTCAGGGAAGGCGTGTGCACCGCATCCACTGCGCCAGTCTTCAGCCGTGACCTGCATCCTTCTGCATCCATCAGGTCGTCTTTCCTTTGCTGATAGCTTATCACGACAAGTGTCAACTGTCAACGTCAATTTCAACTGCCCCGTCAGTTACCATACCCGATTCCACCCAATCACCCACGGGCAGCGCCACTTCATCACGTCCCGTTTCCTCACGACTACATTCCACCAATCACCCCCGCGGCGTGCTGGACATTATCACGACGACCCCAACCTGACATGACACGAGGAGGATACGGCCAGCACCATGTCGGACTCGGATTTTGAGCAGATCAAGAAGCTCCAGCAGGAGCGCAATGCTGCTGCTGCCGCCAAGAGCGGTTCGCGCAGCTTTGATCCTGCCAACCAACGATCCGACAACAACACCAAAGCCAAGCTGGGAGAAGTATGGGACACCGACCTGTATGAACGCGACAGTGGCGACAAGTTTGCGGGCTACCACACCACCCTGCCCGCTGCCGATGGCGACGATGAAGAGATGGAAGATGCCGACTCCGGCCGCCGCCTAGTAGGACAGTACACCGCCACCCGAGCTCAGATCGATGAGTTCGCACGCGGCGATGGCGTCGAGGAGGATGATCCCCTGGCTGGCCGGGGCGAAAAGAGCAACCGCATCACCGACAGGGAGACCGACTACCAGAAGCGCCGATTCGACCGCGTTCTGACCCCTACACGAGCCGACCCATTTGCTGCCAACCGCCAGGCAGGTGCCGCTGAGGAAGGAGAAAGTTACCGGGAAATCATGGAACGCCGCGAGCTTGAGCGAGAGGAAGAGCGCGTACGGCGGGCCATCGAACAGAAGATGAAGGAGGGCGGCCCGGTCGAGGAGCACCAGCCTACCCTCAAGGATTCCGGTAACAAGGAGAACGAGGAGGCTGGCTCTACTGAAGCTGCGGCTGGCCGGAAGCGCAAGAAGAGATGGGATGTCGCCTCTACAGATGATGCCACCCCGGCACCAGAGCCCAAGAAGAGGTCTAGGTGGGATCAAGCACCATCTGTTCCCGCTCCAGGGGCTCCAGGGGTGGAACCCAAGAAGCGATCCCGCTGGGACCAGGCGCCTTCTGCCACTCCTGTTGGCAACGTCGGCCTAGCTACCCCGATGCACCCTACCCAGACCGCCGTCGTACCCCCAGCTTTCGGCACTGACGCGGCCGGTCGATACGCGCCACTTAGCGACGAGGAGCTGGACGCTATGCTTCCAGGCCCCGAACAAGGTTACAAGATTCTTGATCCGCCACCAGGGTATGCCCCCGTGCGAGCACCCGCACACAAGCTGATGCAGGCTCCGGCCCCAACAACGGGCTTCATGATGCAGGACCCCGACAGCGGACGGATGACGGGCCAGCAGGTGCCAAAGGAGATCCCCGGTGTGGGAGACCTGCAATTCTTCAAGCCCGAAGATATGGCATACTTCGGCAAGCTTACCGACGGAGCTGATGAGGAAAGCTTGAGCGTCGAAGAGCTCAAGGAGAGAAAGATTATGAGGCTCTTGCTGAAGGTCAAGAACGGTACTCCTCCTATGAGAAAGACTGCGCTCAGACAATTGACAGATAATGCTCGCAACTTCGGTGCCGGCCCCCTCTTCAACCAAATCCTTCCTCTGCTCATGGAGAAGACGTTGGAGGATCAGGAACGCCATCTTCTCGTCAAGGTTATCGATCGTATCTTGTACAAGCTCGATGACATGGTTCGACCATACGTTCACAAGATTCTCGTCGTTATCGAACCTCTTCTTATCGATCAGGACTACTATGCCCGTGTTGAGGGTCGGGAAATTATTTCGAACCTCAGCAAGGCTGCTGGTCTTGCCACAATGATCAGTGTCATGCGCCCAGATATTGATCACGTCGATGAGTATGTCAGAAACACTACTGCCAGAGCCTTTGCCGTGGTTGCTTCGGCTCTGGGTATCCCAGCTCTGCTTCCCTTCTTGCGAGCTGTGTGCCGAAGCAAAAAGTCGTGGCAGGCTCGTCACACAGGTGTCAAGATTGTCCAGCAGATTCCCATCTTGATGGGCTGCGCGGTCTTGCCCCATCTCAAGCAACTGGTTGACTGTATCGGACCCAACCTGAATGATGAACAGACCAAGGTCCGCACAGTGACCAGTTTGGCCATCGCAGCTCTCGCCGAGGCATCTAACCCCTACGGTATCGAGAGCTTTGATGATATCCTCAACCCCCTCTGGACCGGTGCCCGAAAGCAGCGAGGCAAGGGTCTGGCGGGTTTCCTCAAGGCTGTCGGTTATATCATCCCGCTTATGGATGAAGACTATGCCAACTATTATACCAGTCAAATTATGGAGATTCTGCTACGAGAATTTGCCTCTCCCGATGAAGAGATGAAGAAGGTTGTGCTAAAGGTGATTTCACAGTGCGCCGCCACCGACGGAGTAACGGCTGGATACCTAAAGGAGCATGTGCTGGACGAGTTCTTCAAGAGCTTCTGGGTACGGCGTATGGCTCTGGACAAGCGCAACTACCGACAGGTCGTTGAGACCACTGTTGACATTGGCCAAAAGGTTGGTGTCAGCGAGATTCTGGAAAGGATCGTTGCCAATCTGAAGGACGAGAGCGAAGCCTATCGTAAGATGACGGTGGAGACGGTCGAGAAGATTGTGGCCTCTCTCGGTGCTGCCGATATTGGCGAGCGTCTGGAAGAACGCCTTATCGATGGCATTCTTCATGCGTTCCAGGAACAGAGCGTTGAGGATATCATCATGCTCAACGGCTTCGGTTCGGTGGTTAACGCATTAGGCACCCGATGCAAGCCTTACCTTCCTCAGATTGTCAGCACCATTCTTTGGCGTCTGAACAACAAGTCAGCTACTGTACGACAGCAAGCAGCCGATTTGATCTCCCGCATTGCTATGGTCATGAAGCAATGCGGTGAGGATGCCCTCATGGGTAAGCTTGGTATTGTTCTTTACGAGTATCTCGGTGAGGAGTATCCCGAGGTTCTTGGCTCTATTCTTGGTGCTCTTCGCTCCATTGTTACTGTCGTGGGTATCAGCCAGATGCAGCCCCCTATCAAGGATCTTCTGCCTCGCCTCACCCCTATTCTTCGTAACCGACACGAGAAGGTACAAGAGAATACGATTGATCTCGTAGGTCGTATTGCCGATCGCGGTCCAGAGAGTGTCAACGCCCGCGAATGGATGCGTATCTGCTTCGAGCTTCTCGACATGCTCAAGGCTCACAAGAAGGGCATCAGACGTGCTGCCAACAACACTTTCGGTTTCATCGCCAAGGCCATCGGTCCTCAGGATGTCCTTGCTACCCTTCTGAACAACCTCCGCGTTCAGGAGCGTCAGTCCCGTGTCAACACGGCCGTCGCCATCGGTATCGTTGCCGAGACATGCGCGCCCTTCACCGTGTTGCCCGCGCTCATGAACGAGTACCGCGTCCCCGAGCTCAACGTCCAGAACGGTGTGCTCAAGTCGCTCTCCTTCCTCTTCGAGTACATTGGCGAGATGGCCAAGGACTACGTCTACGCCGTCACGCCGCTCCTGGAGGACGCCCTCATTGACCGTGACCAGGTGCACAGACAAACAGCCGCTAGTGTCGTCAAGCACATTGCCCTTGGCGTCGTCGGTCTCGGTTGCGAGGATGCCATGGTCCACTTGCTCAACTTGCTGTATCCCAACCTGTTCGAGACCAGCCCCCACGTTATCGACCGCATTGTCGAGGCTATCGAGGCCATCAGGATGGCCGTCGGTCCGGGACTGGTCCTCAACTACGTCTGGGCCGGTCTTTTCCACCCGGCGAGAAAGGTACGGACACCATATTGGCGTCTGTACAACGATGCGTATGTCCAGTGCGCGGACGCTATGGTGCCGTATTATCCCAACCTCATCGAGGAGGGCATCGACAGGACGGAGTTGGCGATTGTGCTTTAGGCGATGGGAAGGAGGTTAGTCTAGCGGGAGCAAACAGGTTTCTTGTTCATATGATTCAGATTCGGCATGACGACGAGGGGAACAACACGATATTTTATCGAAGCGTCTTGGGTTTTGGGCGCGCTATGCGCCATTGAAGGCTTCACACACATGAACACACGCGCACAGCAAAAGAAGAATCGAGTGATGCCACTGTGGTTTTATGTGCGATATACACTATAAAACGCGGTTTGTGCCAATGTCATCGTTTGCCGTATTGGTTAGGACATCCAAGATGATGGCATTCTATGTTGTAAACGAATGGTTGTTGTTGTTAGGTTAAGGAGTAGCTAGGTTGTTACATATACTCTGGTAGAGTTTAGGGCAGGCGAGCAGATGAGCGCAAAAAAAGGATAAATGCATAAAGAAGGAATTTGTCGATGATCTTTCTTGGACTTGAACTTGAATTGGCCTTGCTTGTAAAACCTTAGCAGTTCCCAATTCCCCTATGAAGCTATCTGGCTAGAGATTGCTTTCAGTTGGCAGTGCCTCCGTTCTCAAGTTATGATCATCTTCGTGTTAACTGGGCTTTGTTCGAAGTGAAGATACTTGTTTCCTCGTCCGTCTATCTGGAGATATCAACTTAAGCATGCGGTGAGGCCCTCACCGGCCCGTCACCATAAACTTCGATATTCTTCATCAACAAATAGCAGCACCTCAATCCCCCTTTCTGTCTCTTTTCATGGGCATTGTATTATCTAGCTTGATTCGTGGTTGATCAGATAGTCACATGCGAGCGAAGGAGAGAAGCGACCGGGGCACAATGATGTGCATTGCGTTGGTCCTTAACCGTCAGCACGGCAACAGATCGTTGATTTCTCCTTCTCTCCTCACCTCTGCTTCACCTCTCTCTTCACCTCTCTCTTCACCTCTCTCTTCACCTCTCTCATTATTTCGATAAATACTCCACTCTTTCACTGATCTCCATCTACTTACACCAGTCCTGTTCATATCTCAGTTCACTCTCCTTCAAGTCTATTCGGTAAACCTTTTGTGTTCAGTGTTTGTTGACTTCTAAAGACGACTAGACAATTGATCTAGTCACAGTTTGTTTATATATCCCAATCCTCCAATTTCACTAGCAACGCTTCATCCCGTTCCAGCTCCCTCTGACAATGTGTCCTACCCTCTACCTGTCTAGGGACCGAGAGGCAGGGACGACCGAGTAGCTTGACTGCTCGCTCTTTCCCGCTTGCTCTTTATCGTTCCTTCTAGTATACCTACTCTCCGGCTCCTTCTCGTATAAGGTAACTTCCGACCTCCAGTCTATGGAAGGTACAACCCGTTTCTTCTTTCCTCGTGTATTCCTGTACTAGTCTTTCATTTCGGTCGAGGGATGCCACAGGATGACATTGCCTAGAGGTATATATATAGTGTGCACTTCCGATGTTCGTTGGCAAGCGAACATCGTCCTATCTTTTACAGGTTTGGCGGACTCGGTTATAGTGCACACCGGTCCTGTCATAAGGGAAATTCAAATTTCTAACAAACGCCTACTTACTCAGTCATGACCCAGCTGGTGTTTGGTTTATATCTTCATCGTATTTGCAATTCATGACCAACAAATGTTCATAGTTGCCGTTGTGACCCCCGAGCAGTCCTCACTCCCATCGTAAGACTTCCATTTCCTTGAGCTGTGGTGAAGCACCCAGCCGTATGAGCTTTGCCGTGTTTCTCTGCCCCGTGTCCCGGACACAAGTGGCATCTAATCATTGACAGCTACCATCTGATCTGATTTTACACTACATGTTTGAGTAAAGTAACCAATGTCAGTCATGACTTCGACCGCTTCGGTCGGATACTTCATTTTAATAAGATGCGAGTGAGTGCCATATAATTACGTAGCTATCATACAGTTTCATGAACTTACATTCCATTCATACATGATGTCTCCCTTCCACGTCAAAGGCCGTGTGTGTGGTCTAAACCTTCTTAGGCATTAACGACTTGTTACCGGTATATAGTAATTTTATCTACGTCTTTTCCAACCCAGCCAGCCACTGCTTAGGGCTAATATTAGAATATACAATTTGCGTAAGATGATAGCGTGCAGGTGTATAAGGTCTAGAGATTTGACAGAGTCTAGCTCTGGATGGTTAGTTATAGGAATAAGTTACGAAGTAATTTACTCTTTATTATTTTCAGACTCGACGTGTTACATCTATTTAAGTGTTACGATCTAATTAGAGACGCCTTATATAAGCTAGATAAATTAACTAATAGAAGGCAACCCGAACCTAGTGTCCTAGAGTCCCGAGAACGCGGAACTATAGGACGGGTTTAAAGAGAAGTATATAAGAAGGCCGCTTTCCGGCCTTCGTTATTCTAGCTCTTTAGTAAGTAATAGCTTCTATAATCGATTAGTACCTTTCAGCTACTACTACCGTTATTCTTATTTCTAGCGAAATACGCCTATGCTTGTAATAGTTTGTTATACTAAGCTATTTTAGAGGATATACAACGTTAAAAGGAGTTAATCGTTTGTAGTTTAGTATTTACATAGAGTGTACTTATATAGTTAATAAGTAGTTATTCTTCTAGTGATATAGTGTACCCTTATTATAGGAGCTATTATTTTAGTTCGTTTTAAAATAAAAATAGCCCGTGCGTATAGTTAGGGATAAGTGTTAGGGCATTTACAAATACCTATTATAGGGTTAGACTTCTATAATTGTCGTACGTAATTGTTACTATAGCTTACTACTATGTGCTATTTATATGTTAGTATAGGCTATAGCTACTTTTAAGACTACTATAGCCTAATTAACTAAGTCCTCCTAACCCTACGCGGCTGGGACTATACTTAAAGCTAGTCTTCTATGTATAGTTTACGACTGTTCCCTTTCTCCTTCGTACAATTACGCATATCTACATCTACACTTTACCTTTTACCTATAATAGTCTTCTTAATTAATTTATAAATGAGGCCTATAATAATAGAGAAGTACTTAATAAAATAATAATAAAAGTTGGCAAAGCCTAAGAATTATTATAATAATCTTTTAGAATCTAGAGCCTCTTATAATATTACGGCTGTTTACTACAATGCCCTAACTAACCTATAATAATAGTACTAATATAGGGTTACTATAGTAAACTATATACTTGTAGTTGAGCGGAGTGGAAGTGGTAAGAAGTATAACAGCAGTATTAAAGGAAGTAGCGTAGTTGTAAATATAATATAAGGATGTTATAAAAGAGGTTTTAGAGAGGACTCTACTTTCAAGACAAAAGATTATAGTGGACTCTACATTGTAAGAAAAGATTATATTGTATTGCTTGAATTGTACTTGCTTGCTTAAGGAGTAACTAACTAAAGGAGAGAAGAGGTCTTTATATATATGAATTTAAGCATTTAGAAACTTCTAGAGTGTAGTAGCTTCTTGTAAGTTAATAGGAGTACTTGTAGGAGCTCTATACTATAAAAGGAATAGACTAAATCTATAAGCTTCTATTAAATTCTATAATGATAAATTAGTTTTAAAAGGAATGCTAACTAAGCTAAAAGACCCTAGAATATAGTAGTAAAACCTTCGTGTTCTAGTACATTTTATAAGGACTAAGTTAATTAATTCCGTAGAAGGAATAGCGTTCTTAGTAGTTAACCTTCTATACTATAAGGTTGTACACGGTAGTTATAGGGCATAGTACTAGTTACACGTTAATAACGGCAAATACTTCCTAGGGGTCTATTTTAATACTGCTTAGGGTAATAATTATATTAAATAGTATTTAATTAATAAGAATAATAAAATTTTTTTATTAATACGAAGGGAATAGTAGTTGCTCTCTATTACGAACTAATAAGCAGAAGGACACGAGCCAACCGAGCCACCGGTACACAACATCCACGTGAAGGTTGGGCAGTGTAACTATAGTAGGAAAGCAGGGCTCATAAGTGGATCCGGGCTTATGGGAATGAGCCAGGCTCATAAGACTGAGCGAGCTCATGGAGATGAGCCAACCTGTAGTGAATGAGACAGAACACTGTAACTAGCAGCACGATGTAGTATAAAGGGGCTACTGGAGAACTCAGATTGTCAGATAGTTCGACAGTAGTTAATTGATTATCATCACCGAGACCAGTATTACGAGCATACTTGTTGTGAACCTTTTGGCTTCATCGAACAGCACTGATAGTCTTTACCTTCAGCTATCCTACTTAGGCAGATTAGACTGCCTGTTCGTCACACTCTCGCTTTTGTAATAATAATTAAAGTAAATACTTTTATAAATATTTTTATTACTAATAATATACTCTTCGAAGGGGTTATAATTATTATAAGTAATTGTTAACGTGTGGCTAGTACTGTGTCCTATAACTACTATGTACAACCTTATAGTATAGAAGGTTAACTACTAAGAACGTTATTCCTTTTACGGAATTAATTAACTTAGTCCTTATAAAATGTACTAGAACACGAAGGTTTTACTACTATATTCTAGGGTCTTCTAGCTTAGTTAGCATTCCTTTTAAAACTAATTTATCATTATAGAATTTAATAGAAGCTTATAGATTTAGTCTATTCCTTTTATAGTATAGAGCTCCTACAAGCACTCCTATTAACTTACAAGAAGCTACTACACTCTAGAAGTTTCTAGACGCTTAAATTCATATATATAAAGACCTCTCCTCTCCTTCAGTCAGTCACTCCTTAAGTAAGCAAGTAAGCACAACTCAAGCAATATAATATAGTCTTTTCTCACAGTACAAAGTCCACTGTAGTCTTCTGTCTGGAGAGCAGAGTTCTCTCTAAGACTTCTTTTACAACATCCTTCTATTATATCTGCAACTACGCTGCTTCCTTTAGCACTACTATCGTACTTCCTACCGCTTCCGCTCCGCTTTGCTACAAGTGCATAGTTCACTGTAGCAACCCTATACTGGTACTATTATTATAGGTCAGTTAAAACATCGCAGCAAATAGTATTATTAGTTATAGTAATTATTGTACGTTAGTTTAAAGTATATAGATTATTATATACTATATATTTATATAATTATATAGGTGGTGATGCTTTTTAATAGTAAAATGTGTATTATTATAGTGAGAAAATTTATGTACGTTAGTGTACAAAGAGGGCGAGGTTATAGTTAAAGTAAGATTTAATTAATTACTAAATTAAATTTATTTTAATGCGCCCAGGGCGCGAGCGTAGTAGCTGCAGCTGGCACGGACCTTCGCGCAACGCGACTTTTTATTTTAAAACAAACCAAGACAATAGCCTCCGTACCCTATTCGCTACAGTCTCTGTTCAAACTGTACCTTGATAATAGGTGACCCCCACGCATCTCTCTTATAGTAAACATCGCCGCCGCCGCCTCCATCGCCGCACTCAAGCATCACAACTCTCTGACCGAAGCACCAAACCTAGTTCCTAGGTTTCCTAATGGTAATAACATGTGAACCATACAGTGCCTGCCTGCTTTGAGGGAAGCTGAATCGAGGAACCAGACATTGTCAAATCCAGGTACAGTACCAAAAATTGGCGGTGTGTATACACTATAGAGTACAATAAATGGTACCCGTGGTCCGTCTGGTGGAATAGGGGTCCAAGGATGTTTCCAACTTTCCAGAAGCCGAAGCCACGACTCGTTACTCTTTTCAGCTGGATGGACCTGACACTCGGGTCGTCAACAAGCGACCCCCTCGCTCTCCAGACTGAACCTGTCAGGATCTGTCTCCAGGGGCAGAGATTCCTGCCAGCTGCCCGACGACAATGGACTGGGATGTAGGAAGAAGGAAAAAAAATCACTGTGTCACCAGGGAAGCCCTCGAACCCTTGAACCATACCGCAGTAACGACAAAGCAGGTGACACCGACTCGTCTTCAAGTCTACGAGCCGACTAGGGCGACTGTGTAATCACCTGCGGCGACTGTGTGGAAGCAAGGTCCAAGTCACTCCCAAATCCTCCAAGGTTAGTGTTAGGGTTAGCGGTTATGATTAGGTGTTAGGGTAGGTTAGGGTTAGTTCGGGGGGTGCAGGGGCCGGTGAGAGGCCCCCGCGTATAAATATAAAATCAGCGCATCGAAAAAGACTGTTTTGAGCTCTCGTTGTTGAAGTTCAAAGTGGTGACTCTTTGAAGATGGTTATCGTGACGTTGGCTTCGCAGACTTGATGCCAAGCCTTGAGAATGCGGTTCGTGCAGTCTTTGAATTTGTATGACCCCACACAGTCGCCCTAGTCAGCCGGTCAAGTCAATGGAGTCTCGCTTGAGCCTCGGAAAAGGGGAATTGCTACTGGCTGACCGCCAGCAGACCCCTGGTCTTCCATCAACCTAACACCTAATTCCTTGGCCCCCTCCCTGGCGTCCCCTGGTCCAAGGGAAAGGGGACCCAGAAAGGGAAACCGAAAATAGGAGACCGAGACGAACAAAACTTGTGGGATCCGTAACGCGTAACGGAGTGAAGCGGAGCATGATATGGAGATAGATGTGAATGCAATCAATGCATCAAGGAATGAGTGTTTTGTGTTGATAAGGTGGACGTGTGCAGAGACAGAGTGTGTGGGTTGCGTTCCTGTCGTGGTGCTGGTCCGGTCCTGGCGCCGCGCTTTCCCTCTCATTCAGTGATGGTTGCGGTTGCGGACTTGCGGTGGGGAATGAAAAGTTGGTGAAAGTGACACTAAGTGATGGCAATTTGGCCCGACGCAACATGGCATTTTGAAAATGCGGTTCAAATCACTCGTCCAGTTGAAGGGTTGGTCAGACGGGAGGATTGGATGATCGTGTCGTGGTGGGATTCACGCACTGTTGTTGATTGGTATTGGCGGCGTCAATTTACTGTGTAATCTTAACATATCAGATTGATTATGCAGTTGGTCGTGTGTGTCGTAGGACTGAGGGTGGACTGGTGTTATCTTTTTTTCTTTTTGGTGGTGGTGTGTAGTGTACGGATGGAGTCGGTATGGCAGCTGTAATGGTTGAATCCGTTTCAGCTCAATTGACCCCAATGCCCAGCAATAATAATGGAAGCCCAGGACCGCGCCGTTGCAGTCGCAATTTCAGTCGAAAGGAATCCCCCATCATTATGAGATCATCTGGTGTTTCATGTTTCGCTCCTCGGCAGTGCAAAGTAACGGTGAGAGGCAACCTTATCTGGATCGATCTTGAAGATGTCAACGTTTAATCTGCCAAAAAGGACGCCGTTGTTTGACTGACTCTCTTCCCATCCACTTGGGCGCGTACTGGGCAAAGTAGAGATCGGAGACGTGTCAAAGCCAGAAGTGAAGAATCGCAGAACGGAACAATCTGTGAATCTTTCATGCCACGGTGTGCGTTGTGTCGACGAGCTAATGCACACGAGGTGCTGCCAACAACGATGTACCGTTTTCATTGCATTTCCTTCTTCCTTGGCACATGCAGCAACAAGCATGCAGCTCGAAAAGATCTTTTTTTTTTTTCTTCTTTTTTTTTTTCCGCCCTTCCACTTTGCGATAGTAAGTAGATACCTATAGTTTGGGTGTGTCATTGGAATGACCGCTGGACCTTTTGTTACAATAACATTAAAACTACAAAATCTTCCGTTACTTTGGTTCCCGCGCCGCTTTCCACCATTTGACAGCCTCTCAATTTCGCAGCGGCGTCATTCAGGTTCGGCTAAGGGTTGAAGTGGGGTCAAAACGGTGCGGCAAGAACGAGGGTTGGGCGTGCCTGCCCTGTGTAACAGCACAGGGGTTAGCGGACGGGTTAGCCACCAAAGCCACATGACGTCATGCGGCATGGAATGTGGACGACGTGCCCTCGAGAAAAAAAACCACGTCCGTTCCTTCTGTAATCATCGTCAATCTCACTGTGGCCTTTTCCATGACAGTTACACTACTGTAAGTGGACAGCACCAACCTAGCCAGCATGGGTACCCTCCGAGCGATACTGGGGACCAAAATAACATTACGCCGAATGGATACATCACGACATCTACTTGCTCACACCTTAGTCATCTCAACCCACCTCTGCAACTCTCATCCTGGCCTTTTTTTTACCACTCTGGGAAGTGCGGTTCTGATTCCGTCCCTGGACGTCCTGGACATCCTGACAATTTCCAGACGGGGGCCCTGACACATCTTTCGCATCGGCTCGCATCTTCAGGTCCCCTTTGGTCCGTTTTGGCTGACATTGGCTGGTCAGGAACCAGATCCGGTGGTGGAGGTCGGCGAACACTGCCACCACGGCAACCTCAACCAACCCTCCACTGTGACGAAATCTTGGATGTCGCTGGACAACGCCTGTACTCGATTGGCCGCCGTCATCGGTTCTCCGCAGCGCGACAATGCATTTGCGCCGTACCCTGAGCGCACCCTCTGCACCTCAACCTCTCACAATTTTACATTTGGCCCTACTCAAACTTGGGCCCCATATCGAACCTCAACAGGGCGGTCTCTGGGACACTATCAGTTTCATGAATCGCGACTAACTGTGCTCTTGGGATACAGTGTCAAAGGCAAAGTTGCCTTTGGCTCTTCCCTGAGTGCATTGGTGTCAATAGGAGAGTGGTGCTTCCCCGCGCGATTGTCGGGCAGCAGCACAAGCCTCAGAAAGGACCCTGAAGATCCGTGAGCATCCGCCGGTGCCCATGATTGGCTAGTCTCGTCTTTGCCATGCGCACTGGGTAAGGCATCCAAAACACCACACCCTTTGAAAGGAACCAAAGGAACCCTTCGGCCAGCTAATATCGTGCCTGCGTGCTTAACTGGCCACGTTAAGCATTCTGTGTCGCCGCCGCCGCAACTACCGCGGCAGCCAGACTCGGTTGCTGACGACCGACGTCATTGGCGGGTCTAACGACACCATTAGAAGAATCGCCGTCGATGTTGCTGACCATGGGGATGGGTGTTGATAATATTAATGATTTCACTATCAACCAGCCTAACTGTTACGGTGCGAGTAGTAGGTAGCCAGCCATGTGGCGCCCATCCCGGCCAACCAGCGTCGGTTGTCAGTTACCCAATTACGTATAGTATTGTTACAGTACTATCTCCAGTTTGCGGTTTTGTGGTTGCGGTTTGCCTGCTAATACCGTCTCCTATACGAGTTTCGGGCGATTGTTTCACAAGGAGCCACAACTTCCTCAAAAATTCACCATGCTCGGTTCCGTCTCCTGTTCCAGCTAATACATGATGTAGCAGGCTCCTTCCCAAAACCACGGCAATGCGTGCTCCTTCCCCCGTCTTGACCCGCCTTGTCCAGTGGCAGTGAGCCGAACCTCAAAGCCGTCAAACGTGGAAAGCGTGGATGGTTACAACTTCCTCCCGGCCCCTCTTGGCTTCTTGCCCCTCTCCTGACCCCTCCCCTCGCATCCCAGCCTCGCCCAAACCAAGGAAAGCAAGGAGAGCGGACGGAAGACATGCAACCTAGACCTCCAATGTCGAATAGGATTTCTTCCTGCACCAACTTACCTTGCTTGCCAACAACCCAGGCCCTGCCCCGATGCTAGGAATCAGGGACTGAAAACCAGCTCACGCTTCTCTACCAGCCTGCCAGCTACCAGTCTGTGCTATGCCAACTCGGAGACGCCCCGCATGCCGTCACCACATTCTACGCCGTGACCTTGACGACGTAATGCCTCTCCACCAGGTGGTAAGACATTTGTCCGGTGCCTTGGTGAAGGCATCATGGCCGCTGACAAGAGAGGTTGAGAGGGTCCATAACAAAGGAGACGATCATCCCTCGAACCCCTTCAATCCCTTCCCTTTGCGTTACACGGCACGTGCTAATTCGAAAGAAAGAAGCCAGATGGACCCATTACCGAACCTCGCCCGTTCTTTGAACCTTCTCAGTTCCATTTCCCCAGTTTGGCTCAGTCCATCCCCACTCCGAATCTGTATGCCCGCCGATCACCACCGCTTCCATACTCGACCGTCCAGCTTTCCGCCGGTCAACGCACCGCCTCGGTACGGCTCTTCTCATAAGCACTTGCCCGTCCGGGCAATGATCAGAAGTCTCCCCATACACCCCGTCCAGTCAAGCTTTTCTTCACCATCCACCACCGTCCACCGACAAAGGCATCCCCGCCCTACATGGCCCGTCACATCTGCCTCTTCCCCATCAAAGGAACTGATTTGCGTAATCTGAAACGAGGCCGTCAAGGTTCTTAGGACTGGCGCTTAGCCATAAACTCCACCCCGGCCCATCATCAGAGAGCTTCTCTCCTCGCCTGCACGAGTAAGGACACGCCAGCAACAAGTCATGCAAGTACGTCGGGCGTTGTTGTCGTCCTTGGATGTGTCCTGTGCGGTGCTCCCACGGAGCGGTGCGGTACGCCGCGGACCAAGCGGTCACGGCCATGGGACGGCGGTGTCGGGGTGCCAGTCGTGCTTTGAGACAGCCCTCCAGGGACCTCCAAACCCATCTCATCTCATCTCATCTCATCTCATCTCCATCTCAGAGTTCAATCTCATCCATCTGTCATGCCATCCCGCGGTCGTCCGCCTCAAGTCCTGGTCGGTCGTTGCCTTTCTCCGGCTCGTTGTTAGTAAGGCATTGGCTTGGACAGGTGTCTATACGAAGCACTTACTGGGTTCATACGTGTTGTTGTGAGATGGATATGCATACCTCATCACATAGAAGCACGCTTCGCTCGTGCACCATCCATCATCCATCCACCCATCCACACTGCGTCCGTCTTTCATTTGCAATATGCTTTGGTGTACAAAACACTCTCACGTGTATCCACCATTACCATGGGACGCCCCCTTTTCGCCTCTCCCCCGCTCGTTGGGCAATTCAGCTGATACCAGATGATTGTCTCGTTGGAAAGAGATCCATCTCATATTCAAGCACAAACCCCGGAGATCGATGGGCATAGAAGCCAGACAAATGGAAGCGTGCTGCTTCGTGGGCAACCAGGCAATGAGAGACATGTGGCGACGATCACACACCTTCTCTCACACCTCCTTCCTTCTCTCCGCTTTCCCTTTTGAGCACAGCATATACACATACGCCCTCTCTTATCTCTATGGGCGGAATATGGGTTGATGGAGCTGCTGTTTGTGTGTCAAACGTGATCGCGGTTCCTATTCGGGCCAGTCAGCATTCGGAACATGCGTCGATTCGGCGTCGAGTCCGACTCCCTTTCGCACCGTGATCTCTCCATAATGCGCCCTGCTTCCTGCCGTCTGTCGCCCTGGGGAGCTTGAACTCATCCTCCACCGAAGACGGGGAATGGGGGGAAAGCACGCAATGCAACCCGCCCTCTCAGCGCCCGGATCTTCCGTGTCTGCCTCTCCCTCCTCCTCTCTTCCCTTCCGTCCCCTGTCTCGCATCTAGGTATGCCTGTATGCGCGGAGCTCCTCACACATTGGCTTCGTTGGCTCGCTGGCTTCGGTACCAGATCGAGCAGATGTGCCCGACTCAGTCTCCTTCTCCTTCTCCTTCTCCATCCTCTTTACTCTTCCTCCTCCCTGTCTGGGTATCCCGATGCCCTTCCCCTGAAATTGTTGCGGGCCCCTATTCTGGTCAATGTAGTTAGCACAAGCCTTGATGTGAATGCCATGCTAGGCTTTATCAAGAAAAAGATTTTCACGGCCTTTCCGAACCTTGTTCAACCTTCATAACTCCGTATGCTTTATCAGGAAATTGAAGGACTGAAATTGAGATGTTCACGGGAAGAGAGTAGGAATCAGGGAACGTAGTAAGGAAAAAAAATAAATAAACCTGGGCTAGTCTAAGCACCAACTTGCGCAACCACTGCGATGTGACGTCCGAATTTCTTCCCTATACCTTGCCCGGTCTAGTCAGGCGACTCAAGCGAAGTCAGTCAAGTCAGGGTAGGACTGAAGGGTTACAGTATGGTTAAAGAAAAAGTATGGGGGAAGCAAGGGTAAATGGGCAATTGAATCTGAAACGGACGGCTATGCTGGTTAGCTGCTTGTAATATCAAATTGGGTGGAGGCATATTGATTGGACGATGAGTTTTGTGTGTGTGCGCTCATTGGAGGTGGGAATTTTGGACGGTAAGACAGACGCGGAGAACTCGATGCGAACTCTTCTCGCATTCAGTATCACTATTGAGCAATTCTATTGGGAACATTGCAGTGCTTGATAGTGACAAGTTTGATATTTGTAGTAGTACATAATTAGGTTTCGCAATGTGCTTGAGCTCAGATGATACATGAATGTTCCTCCGCTCTTTGTAACATCCTTTTGAGTCGTCGCCATATAGTGGTATCTACCGAGCCTGTTTCCCCTTCCCTCCTTCCGATAGGCCAATCAAATATGTCCAAGCTGGGTATTCTTCTTCTTGCCCTGATCAAATGATGATGATATGATGATAATGGAAAAACCCCTGATTGACCAACCGAAACCTAAAACCATTTCCAACCAAACCTGTGGAGTGTATCTCTTGAACGACAGTAGAGAAAAGGCATTCCCGGATGCAACAAAAACAAAGATCTGAAAAGCAAGCCCACCGAGACGCCGGTTCATGAGATTTGTGGTCCCCATGCAAAGGCGCCCTTCCTTTCGCAACCTCCCTTGGATGATGACCCCCTTGGTATCTTCCCCGTTCTTTCCCCACGTAATCAACCAATGAACCCAAAAGGAAAATGAAACGATTAAAAGATGTTGGCCAGCTCCCCGCAGTTGGCGGTCCATGCGGGGCAGCTTGCTCGTTGTGATCGACAAATCTCGTCTACCTGAACTCCAACGCCGAGCGCCTCTGCTGCCAATGACCGACAGCAGGGAATGATGGAGGGATCGCCTGCTGTCCCTCCTTGCGAAACGTAAGTCTATGAGATGCGGAGCGGGTACCGCCGACCCCATTCGTGTACTTGGTAGGCGGTAGCGAGTCGCAATTGTTTATGTCGATTTTCGAATCCATTTTTTCCTGGGATCGATATAGACCGTGGTGTGTTATGCTGAGGGGTTCCGGTGCCGATAGTGTTTACATGTAGCGAATGTTGAGAATTAAAGTGTGTAGTCTATCGAGGGGCATGATGTAAAAAAAGAAGAGTTTCGCGAGATGCATTGGATGGTTTATTCCGAGTGCTGGCCCGCTTCGGAACCAGTCTCAGATGGCGTCTCGCTCTGGGGCTTGTGGACCTTCTTGTGTCTCCTGAGGTTAGAGACAACTGAGAATTGGCGACCGCATCCCTCAACTTCGCAGTGGAAGGCTGTGAAAATTGTTAGCAGGCGCGAAACCTCAAACTACGTTATGGAGGAGCCCTTACGCTTTTCACCAGTGTGGCTATACATGTGGGTCTGGAGCGAGCTAGGCCGTGTGAATCGCTTGTCGCAAACCTTGCACTTGTGCTTCTTCGAGGTACTTGTTGACACCTTGGAGCTGAAGGAGCCCATCATAGACTGCGGTGCCGGGGGCTGGCTCGACATCAAGCCTTGAGGGCGAGGAAGTGTCCGGCCAGAGAGCGACTCAATGTCAGAGCCTGCGGTCGAGTAATCGCTGATCGACCCATCAACTGAACCGCCATAGTACCCGCCAAAGCTCGCAGAAGAAACGCTAGAGCCCGTGGAGTGCGTCTGAGGGAAGCCGTACGAGTCTGTAGAACCCCTAGCACGGTTTCGCACATCGTAGATATTCCTTGGTGTCTCTTGGCTCATGGTAAGCATGCCTTGGCTAGCTTCAAGCGCATCTTGAAAGCTTCTCCGGTCATCAGGTTGAATTCCCCTGGGTAGGTGGGTTAGTATGGGTAAGATGTAAAGGACAAACCCAGATAGTACTTACTGCTGTGAATACCTCCTCGCAGTGTCATCAGGAGCCATGCCAAAGGCCCCCCTCATGGTGGCGGGTGGGTAACCGAGCTCATACTGTGATGTCGAGGGAGGATAGCTGGTGCTAACGGGGGAAGCAGAGGTGGTGTAGGCCGAGGTATCATATGCTGTCGAAGTGGTTGGGTGGGGCATGCGGTTGAGACCTAGGAGATGATCTTGGGGCATAGAGAGTAAGTCCTGCTGCCTATAGACATCCGCCATGGGAGCGCTACCTGCTGGCGCAGTTGTGACAGGGCCGGGAGCAGCAGCTTGATGAGGCCACACACTTCCGTTCCTGACGTCGTGCTGACGCTTGGGGAGGGCAGCGAGGTTAAGGTGCGGCAGGCCGGCGCTGTCACGGTTGTTGATGTACATGTTCTGAGGAGCGGGCTGCTGAGGAGGAGGAGGCGGCCCTCCAGGACCCGAGGACGAACCCCAAGGGTTGGTGAAGTGTGGCTGGTTCGATTGATAAGACATGTGGTCGTAGTTTAGCGGTGCAAATCGGTGCTGGTTGGCGTCTATGGTCATCATCATTGGGGTTTTGTGTGTGCAACCGAGTGCTGTGTGTGTCCTTCCCAGTCTTGTTGGTGAGGCGAACTGGTGAACTTGGGGAGGAGAAGAGTTGAAAGTGTTTGTTGATAGTGGTAGGTATGTATGTATGTATGTAGTTGTTGCTGATCAAACGCGGGATCCTTTTAGTCGGGTCGAATGTCGAGAGAAGATCGGACCACGAGTTGACAAGGAGGGATCAGCGACCTTAAGTGTTCTTGGGGTCTGAGAAGCTCAGATGGCATGCGAGCAGCCCTGGGAACAATGGGGAGTACCAAACTGCAGGCTAGGGCCAATCGGGTATGTCGTCCACTTCAGAGCAGTGAACCCAAGGTCGACTGAACGGTATGGTCTCCTTGGTCAGCGGGACAGGTGGAGTCGGCTTCAGAACTAGGTATATTCTGTGACGACCTCGGGGCGAGATTGATCGACGGTGGAATCTCCCGGTCCAAGGGGCCCTAGCAGGGACGTTGAGGAGACAGGGTTCACCCAATGATGCAGGCGAGACAGGGCGGTCTTGTCGTCCGCGGTGCCTCTACTTGCTACTGTGTGGAAGAGAGAGGACAGAGGACGGGGGGGTTCAGGGCTGACGTTGGTCTGCTTGTTTGGCCAGAGGAGCAGACTGCTCTCAGCTCAGTTGGGAGGGCGGAAGAGAGGAAGAGGAGAAGATCGGCCCCTTGTGAATACTTGTATGGATGTTGTAAGGATCATGTATGGATGCTGAAGGGGAAGATCTGTTGCTGCTCGACAGGAACCGGTGTTTACGGTGCTGGCTTTGTGTCCTGATGTGTCCGGGAAATCGACGGTCAACCTTTTTTCAGGGCAGATGATTGCGCGATAGTTGCAGTGGTGTCGGGTGTGAGTGGTCCAAGTGTTTAGAGTGTTGTAGGTTGACTGCGTGTACTTGCGCTAAGCTCTTGCTCCGTCAGCCTTTGATTTAGTTCAAGTTGGTTTGATGAGCTGAGATGTCGCTATACTGTGGAAAACGGAGGAGGCCAGTCTGCTGGACAAGGCGGAGGGTTGGCCAAGCTTTAACAGAAGTGAGCTTCCTCCACCCGCCCAAAGGGATGCCGTTATGAAGTCAATGGTTGAATGGGAAAGCCCAAACTTAGCCAGACAGGACAAGCGCAAGCCCACACTCCTGCCCACACACCTGCTTCAGTTCAAGGTTGGGGATGGGTTGGAAGGAAGGCTCGGTATGGCTGGTACCTGGGTACATTGTCCTTGTACACAACGGCAGGGGTCGGGGGGCAAGATGGGATTGCCTGGGAGGGGGGAAAGAGGGAGGACCAGGGGGGGGTGGCTTTAAGTGAATGGGGGCAGGCTGGCTCCCAACAGGGCAGGGATGCGAAATACTCGAGAGATGCAAATAGCAGTCGCAAAATTGCGTTCAACCTTTTCCGAATTGATTCACACAAGGAGCCGTTTCAACACTCTTGAAGGCTCTTCAGGGTCGGGCAACGGTTGACGATAATGATGCTAAGTAAGTGACGGGAGCAAAAGGCTGAAGGCCGGGTGGTGTGCCGCTTCTGGCAGCCCCCGCACTTGCTGTCAATGTCATTGCCGGATGTGTGCTTGTATCAATTGATTCATTGCTTCTGTTGTTCTCGAGACGAATTGGGATTTGGTTGGAGAGTATAGTATGCAACTCGGTAGCAGCACAACGGCCTCCATCTCAGGTTGGGTCCCTGCCGACTAGATGCAATGCAGTGCTGGGTGCTAAGGTATGTGTGTAGGCATTTGGAGGTTCGTTGTTTTCTTTTCTGCAGGGTCTGGGAGACAGATTCGACAGCCCTCATCTGACACTGTGTGGCTGACTCGACATGGACATACTGTCGCAGTGTGAATGGGGGTCGTCGCTGGCCCTCCGGACGGGGGCTCCTCGTTACCTTCCTCCACAATCGATAATGGTCAGGATTCTCAGGAACCGGTTGACTGTCTCGCCTTGTTATGCTGTGGTAAGTTGGGCGTGTTGATTGGGAGTCGGAATGGGGACACGCATGCCCCGGCTATCAGCTCTGAGCGCTGTGACGACGGTGAGATTTGGAAGCAGGCTGGACGCTTGACAATTGACGCTCGACAGCTGGAACGAAGCCGGGATGTACGAGGCGGGAGCAGCCATTTCCACTCGCAACTTGACAACCTCGACGACCGGATGATGAGATTGCATTTGACGCAAGATTCGTCCCAGCTACACGACTCCAACACCCAGTCCCATGTCTGTGGTTTCAGAATCCCATCATAGCTTTCCAATTCTTCGGGGCTTTGTTAGTTGCTTGCCGTGACTGTCTCTTCTGCCCACAACTTTCAAATGCCAACACTTCTACCTGTGAATTTGTGATGGTATTTCTGCCCTGCAGTCATCATGATGCTGTGTGTGATTCTGAACGCCGGGGGCAAATCCGGAGGGTGGTTCAAAGTGCTGGTTGTCACCTTGCCAGCGGAGTTGTCGTGAACGCCATGTTCTTTGTGCGTGCGTCATTGGTGGCAGTTGTGGACAGGGTACAGGGCACAAGGGGGCATTGTCCCTGTCCCTGAGAGGCAGGTAAGTACCGCCAATGTGTCGGCCGGCAGGTGGGAAGGCAGGTGTGAACGCCATTAGCAAGAACACCTCAACGAGACAACAAGAAAAGCGGATTCGGCAGGGGCCACTGCGGCCCACTCCAAACATATGAGCTAACCCCAATTCGTGATAGAGGAAAATGGCGCTAGCCCCCCTCCCCCTTCTGCCGCTTGCTTTCATTCGGTTACGGCTGCACAGTGAGAGTACTCTCATGTCGAGATTGATTTCTTGCCAGTTGACAAAAGAGTGAACAGGGTCGGTACATGAAAATAGCTGCCAGGCCAGTGCAAGCGTTTGCAGGCAGGTTTTCGGTATCACGTATTG
The DNA here is from genome assembly GCA_009806085.1 of Neurospora cerealis. Lineage (NCBI taxonomy): Eukaryota > Fungi > Ascomycota > Sordariomycetes > Sordariales > Sordariaceae > Neurospora > Neurospora cerealis. Next base: position 67,589 of record RAOY01000004.1, on the reverse strand, counting down.
TCACGTTAGTAGACTTGCTAACGAACATTGCTTCTCAAGTTTGCCTCAAAGGCTTCTGCTCGGGATGGGAAAATATCAGATGCGCTAATCTCCAAACGCTCAGTCACGTTCATGGGACGTGTAGGACAGCAATGCCAGTTGCCAACTTCACAGTCCCCATCGCATGAAAACCTTTTCCGCCGTGTGAGGTCATTTCAATTGGCGTGCGGGGAGGAACCGGAGTTGTATTTTACCACATAAAGTGCTAGTAAAATATAAAGGGTTGCTGTCGACAGAATGAAGGCCCACGTCTATTGGCAGCCAAAGTGAGTGGGGGGTGCTCGTAATCACTCGACGCTCTGTGACGTCTGTTGTTCGACCTCGCAGGTACGCGCGAGGCGCAAACCAAAACGGCCCGAGAGAAAGACGGTTCACTTGGGCGGTCGCACGTAGCAAGTTTCTTTGCTGAGGAGGATTGCAATGCCAGCTCTCCCGAAATCAAACTCGCCAAAACGGTTCCGCCAAGTGCAGGCGAAGGGTAGGCTACGATATCAGCCGAGAAATAATCGAGGTTCGCTTTGTTTATGTCGAGGGCGGTCCCCTTTTTTTCGCAGCCTTTCAGTCCTTTGTCGTGACGAAATTTGACATTGACCAGGTCGGATTACAAGCTGGCGCCACGGCTCTTTCCATTCTGTGAGGCATGCCACTGACATCAGTTTTTAGCCAAATAGGCCAAATGGGCCGAATGCCCTATAAAGATGTCGTACATTTGGCATTCTTACCGCGGCGCAAACGAGTCGCACATGATTGTTCGAAACCAAAAGGAAACGGTCCCGAAACGTACTGATACCGGCGGTATGATATGCTATGGACTCATCATAACCGGACTCAACGCCGTCAGTGGAAGCCCAACATTTCCGGGAACCCTCCAGTACTTCACGAATGCGAAGCCGCGACCGAATCAACGGAGGTCGTCAGCCGTGGGTCGGCGGCGGGACCCCCAAACTGCGGAACGGGAGCCTCCACGGTGGTTCGGAATTTTGTACATGAGATCTGGTAACTTTGCGAAACGGGGACAGGGATGTCGCACTTTACACCGCAAAATCTGTCAACACTCCAGAGCTGCGAGTTCCTGCATCACTTCATCAAAGAACGCTCAACGTGTTCATCCGTTCTTGTGAACGACAAAGACCACAGACAGACTGCAAAGCTGCGACAGTCTCAATGCTCGCGGCGGTTCCGGCATTTGGATGCTGCCCCGGGCAAATGGCGGTACTTTGTCGGCATCCTGGCGTGGCCAAACTCCCAAGGTGTCTGGGCTCACGACCTCACCGCGGAAACCTCGACACGAAGCGGTCGGCCAGAGGACCGGGAATAAAAGAAGCAAAAACTACCTCAAGCGTCCACAAAGCAAGGGTACTGCAGCCTGGTCCACTCTGCCTTGTTGCCCACGGCAAGCGGGCCAATAGCGGCACATCAAAGTGGGGTAGCTACCCCTGACGCCTCCATCGGCGTCCCCATGATCCCCCGCCAGGTTGGCAACTTCACAGGTGAGCACATCACCCTATCATCTCCATCGGCCTCCATCGCCCAGCCATCAACACCGCACTTGACGGACAACGGGTGTGGGATGGATCGAACGTGAGATTTTTATCAGATCTCACTGTTGGCAACTTGGCACGGTATGTCTCTTTGTTGGGCGCGAGCTCGTTATCGTCGTCACCGGCGTTGTTGTCGCCTCGTTGTCGGGTGACAGACAAGACCCATCGACTCTAATGAACCAGCTCACCAAACAACATGATGATGATGCCTCTTCTCATTTCTGGCAGCTGGGCAGAAAAAGTTTGACACAAGTTGTGACCCGGATGGATATCGGATGCGTCAGTTTTAATTTTTCCCTTCTTTCTTTTCCCATTCGACTACATCTCATTTTCATGCAAATGATACGGGGCATGAATGGCTGACTGACTGGTGTGCAGCATTCTGTTTCTTGGTAGCATTGGAGCAACCTCCACAACTCGCTATTCCGCGTTCAATATTCACTGTAACTGTGTGTGCTGAGAGTGCTCGCGTCTGCCATAACGCACGCAGAACTGGATCACTGTCGCTCATTGCCTCTTTGGGCAGAAAGAGGGCCAGCTCTCCTATTCGTCCACTCGGTCCTTCGAGATGAGCCGAATAACATTTTGTACACCTTGATGGTCACCTTGCGTCAAGGAAATCCCTCTTTGACCAGGAGAACAGCGCTAACTGGGCAAAAAAAGCCCATTTGTGCATGTCCAAGCGCAATCTTGAGATGGTTTCTCCTGGGGCGCTGGAGGAGAAAGCGGAGAGGGTCGGAGGAAGTCGTGGAGGCGAACGGGTGTCTCCTTGCTACGAGATTCGGCGAGGAGTCAGTGGTTTCAACGTTCCGTTACCACTATCCTATGTCTCAGCCGAAAAGACGAAAGGCATGCCTCGAAGGTTGCGAGAAGACTCCAAAACGGTACGGAAAAGACCGAGATGATGCTGGGAGGATTGGGTGTCTGGTAGGTATGCCCCATGCTCATCCCAAGATGCTCAAGTAGCCCGTTTTGGGACTCAAAGGTTCACTACGGTCCATTGTTTTAAAAAAAAAAAAATCTAATCTCTCAGCTACTACACTACCCTTCAGTAGAGGCAGGGGCGTGACTACGGTTGTCCTTGTCTGTAGAGGTTGGGATCAGTATGTAGACACCGTCCCGGGGGCTCGCCCTTCCCCATTAGGACAACCGAGTATGGTTCACAAGGGGACCCCGTCAGTGGCAGCTGGGCAGGTCGCCGATGTTGATGGTGTTCCGCTGGTGCGTGCAAATAGGGGAGCCGGGGAGACGTCCATGGCGGCTGTTTTGTTAGCCAAGGGGCCAGAACAGGAGACAATGGAGTGTTGGAACCCCATATCTTTCTGGTCATCGATGTCAAGAGCGAGCCGAGTAAGGAGCTGCAGCCACATCCGCAAGAGGTACAGAACCATATCGAGAAAACTCTGGATGTCAGTATTCGCAACGATGCAGCCCTTCATTCTCGGCTTCACATGGCAATCCAGATGCTAGTTAGTGTAAGTAGTTCTCTTTGCGGAGGGAACTATCAACGGCTCGCGTTTGATCGTCGTCCCTACGGAGCTTTCAAACGTGGCAACGATGCTGATCGCACGGAGCCATTCGACACGCTGATGGCGAACACTGTACTAGGAGAGGGTCTATCCAACTCCCCGGGAACTACATCACACTATTTACACGCACATGGAGGTTGTTTGAGATTCCCGAAGACAAGATACAGCGACGATCGCCCCTGAGGAAAGATGACTGGCAGCAGGACACAAGAACGTCGGCTAATGTGCCCCCAACTCGCCAAATAATAGCGAGAACGGCATGGACGATTTAGGTGCCTGAACTGTAGGAAGTAGGTAAGTACATTCCTCAGCTCAGGTACCTCTACCTATTACGTACCGCCCGCATAGCAGTAGAGGATGGCAGCGGGGACGATAGAGTGACATTCGGCGATGTGACATTGAGCAACTGAGGATGGGAGATTGGTTGAACAAGATTAACTGGGGAAACTATCCCCGCGGGGGACAAAAGCACATCCAACCGTTTTAAGAAGACGGATAGCGGGCACACTATTGACTGCTAATGAAATGGATGCCAAAGAACCCAACTCCGAGACCCTCGACACGGTGTTGCCGGCTGGGAATACACACTCGCGAGAAATTACTCGTTGGAACGCGAGGATGGTAAAGTTACCCTGATCCATACGAGATTCGGTCCAAATACCAGCGAGGGATTCGGTCGGGGGTTCTGCCGAGGACACTGGACATACCAAATTTTGGCAGCGGCACGGCCAGGATCGACAAGCAAGGGTGTGTTACAGATCTGACAAGGGTTCCCGAAAGAGGCAGGCTCGATGGAAACCCTTGCGCCATAAACGCCAAACTGCCCGTGTTCGCGACAGGCGACATCCCTCATTGTCAATGACACCAAAAATTGCCTCTGTTAGCAGCTTATCTCAACTCCGTCTGGATGCCAGACCGTTGATGTTATGCTCCAAGCAGCAGCACAAGCAGCAACTCCGCTGCCGGCATCTGGACGCGTACGCACTCGCGCATTGCATAGGTACCTAACAACGACACGAATCTCGTCGGCAGCCATCATGACTTCGCCCTTCCGAACCTCCCGTGCCTTACATGTCGGGATTTGGCATGTAGCGTCCCAAAAGACCCTGGCGTTCCCTGGACAGAGCAAATGATCACTCACGTTTGATTAGAATTAGATGGATAAAATGGATAGGAACGGCGCCGTGGGGCAGCCTCCATCGGCGAATCCATAACGGCTCCATACCCCGTCAGCGCTCCGGAATACCCAATCTGGGCAACCCCAAAAGTCCCCAAGCATCCAAGAGATCCAAGGATCCAGGAATACGGTGCACCGTTTTATCCAGGAAGCGAATTGCGACTCAGAGAGCCATCAGCATCCCACCCACCTGGAGGATTATCTACCCCATTGCTTGTGCCTGTCGTATGGAGTTGGAAGATGTTGCTCGATGTGTGAGTATCTACCTATCGAATCTGCTTCTATCTTCAGACTCCGTTCTTGATGCACCGTTCACATCCTTAATCTGGCCTGGGACCCTCGTGATATCTTGGTAATTTCCAAAGACGTCAAGTTTCAGTTGGAGATCAGCACTGCTCACTGACGTTGACATCTCTCAAAACAACAACACCGACGTTCACACAGCCGCCTGAGCCCCGAGATCGGCCAAGCTGTCAGTGTTTCGAGCTCCCCCGAATTCCGAATGCATACGGTACCAGGAGGGCAATTGCGGCAGACATCTCTGTTGCCAGTAGCGCTACCCGCTCGCTCTCGCCGCCATCAATGGAAACATGTAATTTCAAAAAGTCCATACAAGTTTCAGAGGACAGCGGAAGGGTTGTCAACACTAACGAGTCATAAAATAAACAACAACAAGCGGACTGTTTCCAAAATAACTTCCTGCCCGGATGGGTTTCCATCTCGCGGGACGATGCCCGAAAGATCGGAATCTGGAGTAACGGCGGCGGTAGTTGGGCCCAATATCCACCAAATCTCCCTCCCGTCCATCTTGGCAGCCACTAGTGCTAAGACCACTGCAGAGAAGAAAAGAGGCTTTGCGGCGACACCATCATTATTGCCTGGCAGTTAACAGCTTTTTGATGCAGTTTTATGGTCGGTCCAACTTCACAGTCACAGATATCACAGAAGTTAACACAAATTGAAGCCTCCCTCGAGACGGGAGGGAGCTCTGCTGTCAATGCCATGACTCGCTCTTGATGCGACGGCAGAATCACAGCCGCTTCCTGTTTGAGCCTCTGATAAGAACGCCAAATAACTCCCTAGAGTCCCTACAGCCGACGACCTGCACGACAATTTACGGGGTACATCCGCTAAACACTGGGAGTTGGTTCAGTGTAACGGCGCGGCGCGGCGCCAGGAAGCTTGTCACCTTCACGGGATATCCCATCGGCTTCACCAGTCCCGCTCGACGACGGGAGTGGGAGGCCAATGCGGCACGATGCCTTCTGTAATGTAAACAACACAGCGACCGTCTTCACTGTCTTCACTCAGCCTTTATCAAACCCCCTCGGGACGCCATAGGACCCATAGAGCGCCACGGCTGAAGCAGACGGCTCAGATTCGGCCCTTCCAATTCAACAAGATGAATACTGCAAGCCCAATGACGCCGCTGTAGATCACCCAACGAACAGTGGCCTTGGCTGGTCGGCTGCCGCATCCAGGCACGTCCTGCCCCTCTTCCTCTTGTCGTGAAATGCAATGCATCAGATCAGGTCAACAAGTCCCTGTCAGTCCTCACAGCAATACGACAAGACTGCGGCCAACATCGCAACCGTGATAGCTCACTGCAGCAACACGAAAGTGATCCGCCGTTCCCCCACTTGACAAGGCTCCAACACTGCCTTGGATATGCTTGGTAGCCGTCCGAGATGGAGGCCCTTGACGCGCAACTATCAAGGCAGAAACCTCCAGAAACGAGGAAATAGAGATGGTGCCTATATACGGGTAGTGATGTCGCCGCATCATGATCGACAATACCTAACGCATCTGTCAGATCTGTCTGTCGTGCATCACTAAAAAGTAGATTCATCCTTACGGTTGGAGATCCCTCCGCGCCAAGTTCTCAATATCTTTCTACCCTTCCCGTCGTCATGGGACAAGGTGAAGCGGGCTTGCCAGTTTGTCCAAGTTTTACTGACTCGCTTGGCCAACTTGCTTGCTTCCTCTCCTCTTTCTTGCCCATAGAGCCATTCTCTTCAGAGAAGTTCCAATTTCCAATGATATGTATTTCCCCGCAAAAAGCAAAGCGCCCTGTAGGGCCAGGATCTCTGCGGTAAGGGGGTTGCTTCAATATGGCTTAGAGGCGTCCCCCGTCCAGCCAATGCCGCCATCTTGACTTGTCATTGTTGAGACATGTCTAGGTCCTTCCGCCCGCCGTTCGAAGATGTAACCGGCCCGAAAGAGGAAAGAGATGAAAGACGCCGGCAAGAGGAAGGCAAAAAGAAACAATCAAGACCAGGAGTACGAAAGCAAAATCTGTGCAGAGCATGGAGAGTTCCGTGTTATGCCTTGGGCCAATCTTATCGACGATTCGCGAAATCAAGGCCTGCCAGTTGGTGTTGTTTTCTTTTTTTTTTTTCTTTTCCTCTTCTCTCCTTCTCTTTTCCCTGTTAAGGTTGTCCTGTTATTCCCGTACCTAATCATTCAACTATGAGGACGACAGTAGGGTTATCCCCTGCCTTACCGGCTGACAAAGTTTGACGCAGTTCCGAGTTCATGCATTCATGCACCGGATGAACTTTCAATGGTGCAAACTGTTCCCATTCGGGATAATCGCAGTCAGCGTTGCATCCCTGGCCAGCGAACTAGGAGCGCCATCACAACGGCATTCAAGACAAGACTCACAGAAGACATGCCTGAGCTGCTGTCCGTAACGTTCCCTTCAGTCTCGATTTTTCGTGGGCTCTGTGGGGGCGGGTCCTAACTACAGTATGTCGTGGTACCGACGGCTGCTGCAGAGGCTTACTCTTTCATGCGCCGCCCCAGGCCAACCCTTCCTTCTGCTTGAGATTGTCAGGGAATCTCTTTCTGGTAATCAATTCAAATTCACCTGATCACAGGGGCGCTGGCAAGCCGTCCCTTCTTTGGTTGACAGGCACAAGCACCTCACATCTTACCCCTGGTCAGCGATCGACATAACCTCAGCACGCCCCTTGGGAGAAGAGATCATGATAGATCCCTGGGTTCCCTGATACCTAACACCAGGGAATAACCTCAACTGTGTCCAATGCTTTTTTTTTTTTTCTCTATGCTTGTCATTGTATCGAATCGATATCGGCCGGCCGCTTGGCAAGTCTTTGCAAATTACCGAGCCACTGCTGTCGTGGACGAAAGAACAAATGTTGGGCGTTGTGGCTTGCATTTCGTTGTCGCCATCTTTTTCACCCCCCTAGGCCTCCCTCCCCGTATTCCCTTTTTTAATGCTAAGCTTTTTTACACTCCACTTTGCATTTCCTGGGGAATGGTACGTACCGTACCACCTTGCTCGCAAACAATGGGACATTGTCTCTTTTTTTGCCCCTTCATACCTCGTGGCAGTCTGGTCGTGATCGACAACCCCGCTGAATGGCCGGTCACAATGGGACAAACACCCTTCACATCGTAGGGTATTGAAGCAAAAGCTAGATAGTACTCGCACAGCATACCCTTTCACTGGATCACCAAAAAGCCCAGAGACGAAAAGGAGGTAAAATGGAGGACAGCCATTGGAATGTCCTCCAAGACATTTTGCTCCGCTAATTCTCAAACAAATGACAGTTCGGCATTCGCGGCTCCAAGCACAGGACAGGGGTAACCTTTAACGCTCGAGACTTGGCAAAGACGAGGCCAGCCAGCGCTCAATGTTCCCCATCACACAACACAAGTCCAGAGACGCCTCACAAAACTCCGCGAGGCTGTCACCAAGTTTCTCGGCATGACAAGAAAGGAAGGTCCTTAAGAAGAGATCCAGAAGTGTCGGTCCACGATCAGTCACCGGACGCAACTCCATAGTCTAGGCAGTACACTACTACTAGCTGCTCCAGGGCGCCGGAACCCTCCTGCTTCCCATTCCCTCCCCCTGTCGACACACCCCCATCATCGGGTACCAGAAAGGCGGAAGATAGGATAGGGCGGTAATAAAGAGCGGTGTGAGTGGACAATACACACTAGGTACACAAGAGTCTTATGTGCTTTCAGCGTCTCGCCAGTGAGACCTGTTCCCCTCTTCAAATGTCGTGCCTCGTTGGTGGCCTTTTGGAGGTGAAGATTCTGTAAGATGAAAGTGAGTGACTCGAGGTCTTTGGAGGCTATCCGCTATCATCCAGATCGTTCCGGGCCCAGGGCCCAGTCGATATTGAAGGTATTTCCACTTTGGAAGCGGACGTGTATCCACTACGGCTTTTGTCGGCAGTGAACTTTTGCCAATATACCAGTTTACTAGGCTCAGCCTGGTAATACTCAGGTGATGGTATCAGGTATCCAGGCTCTCAGTTTTTTTCTGTTCTGTCCGGGGCATGGATACCTTCTTCGAAATCTGCTCGCTGGAAACACTCTACAAGCTACTTGTCCAAAAGCCGCCATGGAGATATGTGTGTACTGCTCGCATATGATAGGCCTGAATCTTCTCTCTGCACCAAGCACCACCTGAGGAGGTGAAAGAAAGGTTGGTTGGGAGAGTCTGAGAGAGGGGTATGTACGTAAACGTACCTCAACGTACTAACTTCCAACTTGGTAACTATAGGCTCGGTAGGGCAGAAAAACTGCCAGGCGGCACTGCGGGAAACTGTCAAACCACAAAATGGCGAAGATCCTCTCGGTACACAGTAGACCCCATCCGACTAGCTCCAGTCCTCATCAGGCGCACATGCAATCGAAATGCAAATCGCCAATCTCACAACCGACCCGACCAGTCGACCACTCCTTTTCGCTCCTTTTTGGCATCCACCCTACCGGTACTTGAGGACCCGGGGCGACCAAGGGGATTCAAGGGGACCCCTCAACCTTACGTCGAAATCATACGATAATTGTCCACCCCAGCCGCCTCCCGCCCTGCGCATCGCTGCGCGCCCGCGAGCCGGGCTCCCTGCCTGCATTGGTCTTGTCTGGATAAGGTTTAGTTCCCCTTTGTTAGTGTCCTCTTGGAGTGGGTTAGCTCTGTTAGCTTAGTTAGGCTTGCTGCCGTGTGACTTACCGCAGGATCAACATATCCCGATGTTACATCCACCACTCACGACCAAAATCGGAGTTTGCTCGCTGCTGTGATACTGGTGGGAATGTTAACGGATGTCAACCTCCAGAGTTGAGTACATGATGATTTGTGCGGTTCAGTTGCATGCAGTGAGTCGAGGATAGTGTACGAGCAACTAACTTGGCTATTCCATGTTTCTTTACTTGGCTTTATCACCATGATCTACCGCAGTGTCTCTCCTATCATCCAACCGCGGTGTTGGCTAGTATGTGCTTTCCACCAAGTTGTTGGCTAGTAGGTTTTATCGTCGAGTGAACATGTAGTGTTGCAATCCACCTATCGTCGTCATCATCATCCATAACCACCTTCATGTGTTTTTGCCACTCGGTGGGGGAGTCAGTTGCTTGATCAGGCTCCAGATCATTAACTAAGTAGCAGGTGGAGATAGAATCAAGGCAGTAATGAGTGTAAATACAGGATATGGTCGGCGGAGATGGCCGGCAACATGCGCGGAGGGAAGCAGCACCAACTGGTGTAGTAGGATACCTATCCCGTGCATACGGATGTAGTCAGCACCACAGCTAGACATGTACGAAATGGGAGGGGAGCGAGTCACTGCACTTCACAAGGTCCAGAAGCTCTACGGCAGCAGGAGTTTGATACCACGGGCGTTTGAGTGTGCCCAGTATCATCATATTGAGATGGCTTCACATCCAACCAACTGTGAGTCTGTGTCTCTGTGACCCATGAATTGTGAACATTGATTCTGCTACGTACCCAGCACTACCTATTCGATTACTCTAGAAGGGGAAATCGTGAAACTTTCCCTCTCGGTACAGGCTACACTAGGTTAGACCGTGGACCATTGCCCGCGAAAACATCAACATCATCCTCTCCGATGCGGTGCCCCGAGTGGTAGGAGGCGTTCTGTAGTATCTGCAACATTGCCCTGTACTTCCTGTGCTCCTACATACAGTTACATAGGGATAGCATATGCGTCTGATATGTGATGAATTATGACCCTAGGTACATTGCATACACACATAGATAACTCTACCTACATATATACATACAGACATTACAGCTACCGAAGGATGCCAATGTCAACCTGCGTATCGTGTCGGTAGTGCAGCTGGGTACCTACATACAGGTTGTCAGCTTGCGCTTCATCAAGCGTCCTCGCATCCCTAATCCAACCACTCACTTAGTGTCTACCTCTCGACTTATTCCTATATTCCCCCATCAAGAATGGGAGATGGTCAAAACAGGAAGGAGGACAGCGGGAGGCTTGAAGGGGGCGCCGCCACTGCTTACTTATGGAGAGACACAGAGAGCCAAGAGACTCTCGAGCTTTGTTGACCGTTGACCGGTTGAAAAGGGGCGGTTATGTTGACGGTAGCTATCTGATTCGGTCACGGTAGTCAGACATGTATAACTATCCAAGGTAAGGTAAGTATTCAGCAGTGTGGCATAAGTATGCGCTCGGGAGTACCTAGAGGTAGTGATCGGCAAAAGTCCTCCAGGTGTAACTGAACGACACTGCGTAGCTAGCAAGACTGAAGAGCTACTGAACGAGTTGTATTTAGGAAATAAAGAAATGATGCTGTCAATCACGGAAGAACTAACTCCACGAAGACCTGCCATCAAAGAACTCCGCCGTTTATGCTTCAAGTTATGTGCTTGTCCAGGTACGCCCGCGGAGCTTATGGTGGAAAAGACTGCTTACCGTCACATTTTCAAAAATTGAAACTGGCGGCTCTGCTAACTATCATGTAATAACATCCAAATAGAACCTGATGTACTACACACAAAGCTTACAGCACCAACTAGATGCCCAGGAGTCAGCAGAACAGTAGGTGATATAGTCGCATCAAAATACCGGGAAGCAATTGCCCAAACTTAACCTTCACGGTCAGCGTTGGGTTAGTTAGTTGTTGGCCGGGTCGGAAAATTCCATGCATCCGTTAGGTCTTCTCCTTCCTCTCTCAGGTTCTGGACGTCAGCTCTTGCCCCCCCGGCCGGAATCTGACCGACCGCCCAGCTCCCGCCCAGCTCTTGCCGTGAGAGCAACGCGACTTCCTCCGACCACCAGACTACTGCACGCAGCTTGTATGGGGGCAGATGTTATGATTTTTTCCCTCAGAAACCGTTGTGAGCTTAAAACCGTCGAGCAACCGTTCTTGCCCTGCAACGGTTTGTGCCTTCCTAACCGCCTGGCAACCGCCCAGAAACTGGAAGTACCGAGCCCCATCATCTGTTAGTGGCGGGAAACTTTTCCATAGTTAATTTGATCCCTCTTCTACCCTCTGTAACAGTTTTTGATCCGTGGTACTTCCTTTCCTCTCGGCTGCTCTGGCTGTTGCCATTTTCCAGGTTGGTACTGCAGTGCCGTGACATCTCAGTCCGTCCTCGTCTTTTTGAGCTCGAGCAGGGCGGGCTCTAAAGGTGTCAGTTGGTCGCACAGAACGGTCATCCCTACAGTGGTAACCGCCGTGCTTCCGAATAATCTTGGACGCCATATGTTCACTAGAGTAAGTGCAGTTCGGTTCCTGGCAGCGAGGAATGAAGATGCAGCGGAAGAAGCCACCTCGATGGCCCCAGACCTAACCATTGCAGTGCAGTGGTTTAAGTTGCCATCCCGCGCTCACTTTGCTAGGCCGAGAGTGAAGTACCGAAGAATGACGAAGTTCTCAGAAATTCATAATTCATACTGCCGATATAAGTATCCTGCAGTGCAGTGTCTTGAAAAAGATACGTAGTATGTACGGCATCCGCGAACCGGAGACCGAAAGATCGTGTTGAACCATGGGATTGATTGAAGCACTGCACCCTAAAGGTCCTGTTGGGGGATCATGATGTTTCCATCTTCTTGAGGGAATCTTATTAATGGACATGGCCATTACGAGAGACCAATGAATCAGGCAGGGCTGATCAAGCTTTTTTTAAGCAGCTGAGTGGGAGGTAGAAATGCTCTTCCGGTCGATAGATTTAGATGAACAGCCTTCGCGATGGACTGCGAATACAAGGATCATTGACTGGCTGCCCAGCACCAAGAACTTCAAGAACAAGTGCCTCGCTCCTCAAGAAAGAAGACAGGGAAGCGGCCTACATAGTTGGCAAGAGCGAAGAACAACTGGTTCCAGCACTCACTCCTTCCGAGTTCGAACAGGTCGACCACGAGTCTTTCCTCCGTCGCCAAAAGAGCAGTCGAATGCATCCTGCACCTGCCAAAACCGTCGGCCTAAGATCAAAATAAAGCTAGTGGACCAGAATAACAGATTTTGGGACAATAAAAGACAGTTCCTATTTTCATATTGCGGAGTGTCTTGCCTGTCTGTAATGATGCGGCTCGGCAATGTGCAATGCCAACAAGCAGGCAAAATTATTTTGCACCGCTCGACGGAATCACCGTAAGAATAGACTCTATTTCAGCAGCCCTAGGAGCACCACAACAGTGAATAAAAAAGACAAACACAAGAAGAAAATGAGGGGAGCAAGAAGGTATGACAAAGATCATGGTTAAAATGGACTTCAAAAAAAGAAAAAATTTGAAAAAGAGAGTCTTACGACGGGAATTGAGCCCGACGTGGGGGTCGAACCCACAACCTTGAGATTAAGAGTCTCACGCTCTACCGATTGAGCTAGCCGGGCAGCTTGTTGAGCTGCCGTGATTGGTTGAAAGTAATGTTCAGACGTTAAGCTTATATACTAGTCCTAGAATCAGATTCTTTGTGCATCGGAATCCCATGACACTTTGCCATTGTGCGATCATCTCCTCACCTCGTTGGCTTCATATTTTCTTGGAGATTTAAGGTTGAAGTTACATACATACACATGGAACATACATTATTTACTGAATCTTCAGTCCCTGTATTATCATCCACGTTCAATCTTTCTCTCCTCCACTAGCCATTCTGGATTTCAACCGTGAATATTTCTAAGCTCGTTTTGAACAAAGGAAAGATATGGAAAGATAGATGCCTCCCTTGATGTGAAGCTAAACATTATGTACTTGAAAAGAAGATTACCACGCCACACTGGGTGAGCGGGAAGTGGCTTGCTGTAGATGCAGCCTTATAGAAGAAAAAGAGAAGGATGAGGAAAGAGGTCGTTGAGATATGCCCCGTAAGAAGGAGACCCTCGTCAAGTTGCGTTACAAGTTGCCTTGACTTATCGTCTCCATTACCATCAGGCCATCACATCATCGCCGTTGACACACCGCCACCCATCCACACGATGATGGCACACCACATAGGGAAATATCTCCAAACGCCCGAACACACACAAGACAAAGGAAGCCAGTTGTGGTATATTAGAGTTTTTCTTCTTCGAACAACAACCCTTTCCACCAACCAGGTCTGAGTTTAGTAGGTAGTTATCATTTTGATCTAACAACCCATCCATGTTGTGGGTGTGCTTGCTGAGAAAGCACTCCAAATTTGTAAACTCAAGAAGTAAAAGGAACGAAGAAAAAGGAGAGGGAGGAGAACACATTCAAAGAACGCCATGCCGCTGCCGCTACCAGTTGCCGCCTGCTGCTTAGGATTTTGTCAAAAAACCAAGGAGATATTAACGCTTGATGATTGATAATGACAAAGAATGAACAAGAATGCTAGTAAAACCTCATGCAAAAGTTGTGGTATTTCCTCCTCTCTGACTGACTGACTGACGAACGAAACCATCTAATCCCATTAAGAACCCATTTTATCCCATCACCCCTATGCCCATTTACATCTGAGGCGCACCAGATCGACTTTTACTTAGCCCCTCCAGCAGCTCATGCGGTGGTATCCTCTGGATGCCGCTGCCGCGGTCATACATGGACGTCGGGGCGGGCACGTAACCCTCGCGCTTCTTGCGGATTCTGTCGAGGATCAAACCGGCCACGACGATGAGGAGCATGAGGGCGAGCGAGATGCCGAGGCCGATGAGAACGACAAACACTAGTGGCAGGTGTTTGCCATCCTTACCGAAGAAGTTCTGCTTTTCGGAGAAAACAGCGGCAAGCGAGCCTGGGGTGTTACCGGAGTTGGTGGTCAGAACATAGGGCCTGAAGTTCGCGCCGTCGAAGAGGACGCCAGAGGCTGAGCCAAAGTCGGGCAGAACAATGTGGCCGGTGAGCATAAGGGCCTCCTTGTCGTCGATCAGGGGGTGTTTGTCATGGGACTGGCTGAGCTGGAATATCTGGAGACCACGGATCTTGGTGCCGGGCTGCAGGGTCTGGCCAACGGAATGCCAGGATGATCCATCATCCTTCTCGGACTTCATGAGGTAGACCGAGCCGTTGGAGGCGGTTCCTGATACCCAGATTTGCTTGTTGTCGCTTGTGCCGGCAGTAAGAACGTCGACCGGTCCAGGGAGCTGGCCGGCATCAGGGTAAGCGTCCCATACCAGGGTCTTGGGGTCGTAAGTGGCCAGGTAGGCTGAGGCGGTGTTGTTGATGGTGAGGTTACCGCCGGCAAGGAGCAGGTTCTTATCGACCCACAGGAGCGTGTTGACGGTTCCTCCAAGGTTTTGGCCAGCTTGTTGCCATTGCGACGAAGATGTGCTGAAGAAGCAGACGCCCGGACAATCGAGAGAGCCCGCCTGAGTAAAGGATCCTCCGACATAGACATCGTCTGTGCCGTCACGAACAGCAATGGAAGAGACAGTGCCGTTGCCGCCGTTCAAAGAGGGTGGTTGCGAGCTGAAGGACATGCTGGCAAGGTTGTAAGTGACCAATGCCTTCACTTCATTGCCATTGACTGTGCCAGTGATGTTGCCACCGGCAAACAGGATATCATTATGCACAACCAGGGCCATGACAGTTGAATTCTGTGAAATGCCATCACCAAGACCAGAGACTTCGTCGTTCTTTTTGCCGTCCATAATAAGGAGGTTGTTAATCGCAGATCCGCTACCGGTTGCAGTGAAGTGACCACCGAGAATGGTAAGATTCCTCTTGTTCTCCTGGTCGAAGATGCCTGTGACGACTCCTTGCAGGCTGCTATCGCTTATCGAACCACCACGCTTGGCCAACGAACTGGAGCTGGACGGCTTAGAGGGAGCTTGGATCTTTACTGGCAGACCGCTGAGCCTTTCTCCAAAGCCCGCAATGTCCCTTACACCGAGCGTGGACGATACCAACGAGCCAGCGTAGAGGGAGCCGTTTCCAGAGCGATCAAGGATGGAAGTTGATAGGACACCATCAATCGACTCCAACTGGAGATCCAGGTTTTGTACCCAGTTCTTCTGTGAAGGCACCCAGATGCCGAAACCAGTTACGGAAACAGCAGGGTTCTTGTCAAAGGCATTCAACTCATCAAAGTCGCCGTTGACGCTCACGACAAACTCTGGAGTTGACCCAGTGATGTTCATCGTCAAGCCAACAACGCGCATGACCTTGCCGTTGACACCAGCACCGAGGGGGCTCCACGTGTTTTTCTCGGTGTCGTAGGCGGCAACATTGTTGAGACCGTCTACCGACTTCTCGGAAGTGCTGTTAAAACTTCCTCCAATGTACAATGTGGTGCCGTCCAAAATCATCGATTTAACTTCGCCGTTGAGTCCGCCATCCAGTGTCTTGTTTGTCGAGTCCTTGGTGTTCAGGGCAACAACGTGCTCAAAAGATGGCGAGGTGAAGTTGCCTCCAACGAAAACGGTATCGCCAGAGGTGGCGAGAGTGTTGACAGCGGATTTACCAGAGAAGCTCGATCCAAGGCGATTGACAGCCGAGGCCGTGAAGTCGCCAACATTCACAGGTCGGCCAGGCGTGTATTCAAACAACCCATTCAGGCCACCCGTACTGTTAATCAAGGTAAAGCCGATGCTTTGGGCGACGAGAGTAATATTGGCCAAGTCCTGGCCGGCAAGTGGCGTCAAGGTGATTTGGGGCCGGAAGCTTGACGAGCTCGCATCAACCATGCCATAATAAATCTGATCGTACTTGTCGAAGTTGTTTGTCTGGTACAGCGTTTGGTCGACTGGATCACTCTTGGTAGGGTCGGCAGTCATTTGACCTGTAAGACGAACCTGTCCTCTGCTCGAGCATGTGTCATCCTGGAGACACCCGGGCGTGTACAAGTTGACGGAGTAGTAGCCCGATTCCCTGATGTCCGGCGAGAAAACGATATTCGCCGAGGTGTTGGTAATGGGTGCGGATATTTGAGCAGTCAGGTATTCGGCGGTACTCTGGTGAGAAGGGGTGACCTTCCAAGGGCCTGTGGCAGTAGACGACGACTTGAACTCGAGATTTGCACAAGTAGGCTCGTTGAAGTCATTTATCGCGTACGAAAAAATATCGTCTCCAAACAGCTCGATCCCGTTCAAACCTCCACCGCTTCCGTAATAGTCCGAAATATCGATACGAAACTCGTTCATGCCGATGACGTTGACGAAGTGGAATTCCTGGAACTTGGTAGTCTGATTGTTGCTTAGTGGGCACTCGCTCGTGCACGTAGCGTTCTCGTTCGTGCCTGGGTCGACATAGGTCATGTTCATGATGCCGTTGATGGGTAGCGCAGTGAATCGCCATGTCTTTGTTCCAGCGCCGTCCTGGTGGGTGTTGTATAGGCGAAGCTTTGTCGGCCGGAAACCGTGTCTAAACTTTGCCTGCCAGAATCCCGGTGAGTTCTCCTGCAATAACCATGTCTTGCCTGTCCCATCGGTTCCGCTAGTGCTGCACACAATGTTCTTGGGATCACTGAACCCCTCCCTGGTTGTCGAAGAGCCGGCTGAGATGGTGGCGGAGGAGAGATTGATAACTTGGCCATCGCGCTCAGTCGGCGCAGTCGCGTTTCCCAGACCTGTGAAACTTCCTCCGTAAATGATATGACCATTGGATGCCTTCGTTATGGAGTTAACAGGTCCATTAAACCCCCTAAACGGCAGATCCGTCCATCCCTGTCCCCCAACCCACGCGATCGCATTCCTAGAGTCTTTGCCGGCGAAATTTCCACCCACGTATACCGAGTTGGTGTCACGGTCACATAGCACAGCATAGACCTGGCCTTCTAGACCTGACAACGTCTCGATGCTGGACGTGTTTGGGTTGAACAGCGCTATCGCTTTGGACTCTTTAATGTTGGGACTTTCGCTTCCGTGTGTCGGCAGTTGCAAACTCGTGAAATTTCCGCCGATAATCACTCCATCCTCCTTCCCGTTGCCCTCTACAAACGTGCACATGGTCAGGATGGTCGCATCTGTGGTGACAACGGGGCCGAAAATGCCGTTGGGCATGCGTGCCATAAGCGACTGGCTGCCATTTGTTTTGAAAGGTCGCTCATTTTGTTCCTCAAACTGGAAGAGAGATATTCCTGAAAAGTCGCCAGCAAGGGCTACCCGACCAAGGTCCTTGAGGTCAAGATTTGTCGCGGGCGCGGGGGTAAACGATATCGCGGTGACGGGTGATAGCGCTACTGAGGATAACGTGAGAAGGACGGATATCGGAGAGGGGGACTGGCCGCGCGCATCATTGCGCTGGCAGAAAGGTAGTCGCATCGCGATTCCGGGTAAGTTTATGTGGTGGAGAGAGAGGTTGCCGACCGGGGGGAGCACATATACTACTCTTGGTCGTGGTAGTCGGGGTTAAGGTTGCTATGGTCGGAAGGCCATAACCACGAGTGGTGAGTACCTAAACAGCTGAACAGTTCGCGATAAGGTGGGGACCGAGCGCGTGGTGGTTCGAGTAGTGGAAGTTGCCGCCGACGTCAATTAGGTGAGATCTCCAGGTCCGGACGACGATCTTGAAAGCGAGCGCCGTTTTTAGACGGGCTCAAACGAGAGTGGTAAATAATTAGAGTGAAGTGGAATTAGGGGGGAATATCCCAGTCGTCGATAGCAAGCGGGTTTGCTAGGACGGGAGAATGAGAATGGGGACGGCGACGAGGTCTGTCTTGGTGTCGACAAAGAGTTGGGCTTCGCGACCTTGCGACCTGGTTAGGTTTGTTGTGGTTTTCGCCTTGGCCGGCCGGGCGGGTACCGCCTGAAATGTGTGATGACGCTCAAGAATGCTGAGATGGATGGGTGACCCGACCTCCCGTCTGGGTGTCGAAGAAAATGAGTGGAAGTTGTGGTACAACTGAAATGGGTATGTGTTGGGTTGGGGGTCCTGTTGGCGTGACAAGTCGCTCGTTGTCTCTAGTTGCACGTTGCACGGATCGCAAATTCCTCCCACGTACGGGCAACCACGAGCACGACCGCGGCAGCTGTTCCTGTTCCTGCCTCTGTCCCTCGTTGTGCTCCTTCCCTCCAGCAAATGACTGGGGCAACCTGGGTCAGTGCAATGTCCACTTGTCTACAACGGGAAACACAACCGTAGCTGTGACGACGAATGGAACGTCGGATAGGCGATGCCGTCACCTAAACCAGCCTTGAAAGAGATTAGTTCTGGCTGGGCAACCAAGCTGCTGGTGCTTGTTCCTGTTCTCGGCCTTTTGATGTCCAAATGTCCAAATGGCAGCACAAACAAGATGCGCCACACCTTCAAGAATCAAGGACAAAAAGCTGTTGGTGCCGGTATTTTGGTCCTGCACCTTTGAGCTCAGGGTTGCTTGCCTGCGTTTCGAAGTGCGTGTGAGAGATGGCCCGCGCGCTCAGACAGCTTCGGACGACGGCGTGCGTGGTGGCGGATCACTGGGCGCACGTTTATGACTTGCGTGGACTGCCTTGACCGCCGTGCTTCCTCGAGTGTTCTCGATGTTTTCGATATGATAGCTTTGAGCCTCTGATCGATAAAGTGATGAGAAGGATTGGCTAGGGAACGATTTCTTTGATCTTCCACTGTCCTTCTCCCTTGCGCTTGAACTTTCAATGTCGTTTATTAAGGAGTGCTCCACAACTTAAAATGAGTGTTGGCTCCGCTTCGCAGGCGGCTCGTCGTGCAACCCCAGGTTGCTCTTTCGTCGCACAAAATGTCTCTCTCAACCCGCAGCACAAGGACGATGAGTTTCAAAGCTGTTGTTTGTTGTCTGCTTCCGCTGATTTTTTGAGGCTCGAGTACCGACCAAGAACGCTGTGCTGTGACGTGATTCACAGTCGCAACGAGCTCTCCTTTTCACAAAACCGAGGCCTCAATTGCTGTCAGAGAACGACCTTAACCGACGATCAGGGGCCGGCGGCCGGGCCTTGTTCAGAGTCTGGCGATTGGAGACGGCTGGGCGACTGCACAAACGCAATACGAAAAAGAGTGGCAGGGCGGCTACCCGTGTTGCTTCAGAATGTGCCGAAGACTTGGACAAGCGAAAGAAATAGAAGAGAGAGAAGGAATGGTGCGAGTGAAGGGCAAAAAGAATGACGGATATCGTGAAGACGATGATTGCTGAAATGAGTGTCGTGGGCTTCCTTTTGTCCAGAACCCGTTGTTTGTTTTGTCTTCGTTTCTTCAACCCCCACGAAATCGCAGGTTGAAAGAACCTCAAAGCCCCTCTGTCTGCTCTGAAAATCTCAGCTGTTCATGCCGGCGTTGGCACCAACCCCATCGGCCAAGCCCAAGCAGCCCACAGCGGACATTCAGGGGCACCCGGTGTTTCTGCGTCAGGACCATCGTGCGATTGGGTAAGCTGGGTGAATACCCTAGCGACAGGGGCTGTCCCAAACTCCCCAGCCATCACGGCGATCGCTTTCACGAACGGCGATAACCTCACGATTCACTGCAGTGGCTGTCTCGGGCAGATGCTCGTGTATGAGTTTCGGCGTGAAGTGAACGGCGCTTCACACGAGTATTACTTAGTCAATTGACTCGGGAAAAAGCCACCATTTGTTGGGAAACCAGACAAGTCTTCTTAAAGAAAGCGAGAATTCAGTTCCGAGTCCCTCTCGTGCCTCTGTGCGCCGCCGCTGCGGGGCATCTGCACAAAAGCACGCGAACAAGCCACGAGGCGCCCGCCCACGCGGACCGGCCGTCATCATCGGTGGATCCCGTCCTCCCCTCTCACCTCGGCGCTCGAAAGACCCGAACTCGACGTTTCAAGCTTTCAGCCCGGTGCCCTCTTCGCGGGCCGTGACGCATCCGCCGTGGGGCC
Source organism: Neurospora cerealis (assembly GCA_009806085.1). NCBI lineage: Eukaryota > Fungi > Ascomycota > Sordariomycetes > Sordariales > Sordariaceae > Neurospora > Neurospora cerealis. The sequence continues at coordinate 47,316 of RAOY01000004.1, read as the reverse complement.
GTTGAGCGGGAGCTTTCATCGTTGGGGATAGGTGTTGGTCTGTCATGGCAGCTAACCCACCAACTTCCCAGGTACTAAACATGCTCGGAGGTTGTGAGAATTCGTAGCGTTGGCCTTCGCCCTACCCGCCATTGCTTTGTTTCGGTTTTCGAACCGATATTAAGTTAAAACCACCTCTGTAGTTGTATGAGGTAAAGGTATCATTGAGCACGGCACCACGAACAGCGAACAACATTCCCAGCGTCGATCATGCGTAAAGAGAACCCCTAAGAAGGCTTTGCGTTCCTGACAAAGCGGACGGGATCGACAGACGTGCGGTGCATATGGCTTATGCGAAACATTTGGGGCCCGCGGTGTTCATCTGGCTTTTGCACCGCATTGTTGACGTAGGACCTATGAAGTAACTGTGCGTTTCTGGAATAGAGTTTGGAGAAACGAACTTGTATTGGCTCGGCATGTGGTTTGGAGATCGGATCTAAATTTCTCTTATACCTCCTTGGTAAGGCTTTCCACATGTCTTCAAAGCCAATTGTGCACAGCTACACGGCACAGGCTCTAATCAGATTCAATGCGATGTGCACGGCAAGTCTACACACCTGCAGTCGACGATCGGAGACTCTGCGAACCAACACAGCACTTCCAAGCAATGCCTTGCAGGGAAATCGGGGTCTGAAAACAGCTCCCAGTAAGTGCCCAGTGAGACTTTTTGTTGGTTGGGGGGGGGGGGGGGGGGGGGGGGGCGACCTTTGTATGGGGGTCATAAGCATAAAAAAGTCTGTTTTGGCCAAAAAGTCTAAAAAGAGCTTTGGAACTTTTCGTTCAAATAGGGAAAAACGGAAAAAAAGGCGCTGTACGTGAGTAAATACATAGTGCATTTTGGCCAAATTATAATTTTGAGACAGATAGACACTAATATTACCTATGACTTCTAGAATTGGGCGATACATTATTGAGTCAAAATCATTCGATAAATCGAATGGTTGGATCCGTTTTTTATTGAGGTTGGGAATAAAGAAGATAGGTTTTAGGGATAACGATCAAAGCCAAATTTCTGATTAGGTCAAAATCCCTGTTTGAAGTCTCAAATCTTTTCACTCGTTGACCTTGGTATGAGACTCGCGAAACGACCAGTCTTTTCAGGGTCTGTTTTCAGACCCCCTTTCCCTCCAAGGCAACCGTGTTTCTGTGCCAAATGAACTCATTCTCTTGGATATATCAGTTCGTGGGTATCATCAGTCGTGGTCCATATCCTACAGTCATCATGCCTTCTTCGCCACGGCACTATCTGCAGCCGTCGCCTTTGTCTTCTCCTTCTTCGCAGCCGCCGCCGTCTCCTTCTTCACGGCCGGCGCCTTTTTCGCAGCCGTCGTTGCTTTAGGCGCCGCACTCTTCTTCTCCAGTATAGTGTTCCCCGCCGCCCTCATCCGGTCCTTATACTGTCTCGGGCTCTCGATTTCCCTCCTCCTTCCCAGCCCGAAGAATCCCGTCAACGTATTCGCCCACATCCCCTTCCCCTTCCTCCTCGCCGCCGCCTCAGCATTCTTATACACCTGCTCCATCTTGGGCCCGCCAAATTCCGCGCCCGTCTTGGCTTCGTACGTGGTCGCCAGCCCGAGCTTGAGCATTTCCAGCCCGACGTCCTTGCGCAGGAAGAAGGGTGGTTTCCGAACGAAGACGGTCGCGACGACCCGGTCGTACTGATCCTTGCGGTATATGCGTGCCCACACCCGCTTGCCGAGGATGTAGCTTCGGAGCCACTCGAGGGCTTCGCTCGAGTAGGGTTGTGCGGGCCGGCCGAAGTGGGCACCTTCTGGGGCGTCGATGCCTGCGATGCGGATTGGGATCTGGTAAAAGCGGCGCACGAGTCAACACTTTACCGCCGCTCTTTCATTCACATGACACCTCTCATAGTGTTGGAGACAGCGCAAAAGGCAAACTAACCGTTCGATCCTTCAACTCCTTCCTCACCGTCGGTACCCTGCGCAACCACCCCCACCCCGCCAGCCGTCCGCCGGGCGTGTGAAAGAAATGGAAGTTATCGCCGTCGCCCACGCTCGTCACCTTGCCCAGCAGCGTGCGCCGCCGAAAGAAGCCGGGCGCGATATATGCGGTGCCGCGAAAGCGCCGCAGAAACGAGCGCCAGATGCCGAAGAGCGCGAAGGCGCCGATGGTCGGGAGCGTGTACAGGACGATCGATCGTGGCTCTTGGTAGTGCTGCCAGTCGATGAGCGTCCAGAGCGAGTCGTTCCAGGAAATGGCTTTCTTTTTTAGTTGGGGCGGGATGGGTGCTATGTCTGTTAAGTCTGCGGGCGGCGCACGCTCGGTCGGACGAGGAGCGGGGAACATGTTGTTGGTGCCATGATGGCGGTTGTTGGCGCTTGATGTTGTTATCGATGAAGAATTGTTGGTCGAAGGAGAGGGTAATGACTTCCCCTCATCCTTCCCACTGTTTGTGGTAGGCGATGCCCACAGACCCCATGGCATCGTCAAGAGCTGGGGGGAATGGGGAAAAATGGGGAATCGGTGATGTCGGTCGCGATGCGCGTTCCTGCGTTATGCGATATGACGAACGGGTTGGGGCAGGATTTAAGGGACTCAGTGCACGGTCCTCATTCCCCAATCCCCACATCATGGTTGCTTGGCGGGGCTTGGCTCTTTTGACAGCAGCGCCAAGAATGCCCCGTCCTCCAGGTGATTTAGACCCCTTCCGTGATCTGTCTGTTCCCAACCACCGCCCTCATGTTGGAAACCAAGTGATTCAATCATGGGGTCACGTCGCTGATGGTCAGTTCGTGACTAGTCTCATCCGAGAAGAGCGATTCACTACATTGACTGTGCCGGTCGGTAAGGTTGAGTCGCCGCGCCGCCTCTTTAGCACTGTTTGAAGGCTGTTGTTAGTGGCAGCTCCCTGACAGGACTGAGAGGTGTGAAGCTTTACCTAGCATGTAAGGGAACGTGATCTTTGACGTTGACATGGTGGCTTTGAAAGCGTTTGCGAATCGGAATCTTGATCTTCAGTTTACTCTCCAATCGCCTTCTCGAAGCTTTTGGAGGGTTGACAGACTGGAGACCGATACTGATGCCGCCGACAAACTGTTCGTTTTTCTACAGATGTGTTACTCAGTCTATGACAGGTTCACAGTTAAGGAGTTGAGAGAAACTCGGGATGAAAATGGGTAACTTGAAATCCGATACTAATCAGAGCTTCACCCCAACACAGAGGCATACCTCCTCGCAAACTCCACCATATCTCGGAAGTTAGCTTGACTCACCTTGATTACTTCATTAGGATCGATAAGATCCATAGTCTCTGCCTCCTCGACATCATCGTCATCCCCACACTCGTCGACAACTCCCACCTCCACGGTACTTCCTTTGTTCACTGAAGCAGCAGACTCACTCCCCCCATCACTCCCTCCACGCTCCAGAATCCCAGAAGAAGCCTCCTGGATCTTAGCCAACAACTCTCTAGTAAACTGGATTCTACCTGTAACCTCGTCAATAGCCCTATCCGTCGTCGCTCGCTTGAGGGCACAGCTCTCGCAACACCTGTCGACCCGGTATGTAGAAAGCGGATGCGTCCACATGACGTTGCAGCCTTCGTCCGCCTTACCTTGGTCGAAGTTGCGTTCTGACTGGCACTTCTTGGTTATGCCTAGCCAGGTGAAGTGGCCGCATTTGCGGTAGATGAGACGGTGGTGGATACACATTTTTTGGGGGGGGGTGTTGTGTTGTTGTTTGGTTGGTAGGTAGCGTGGGTTAGGTAGGTTGCTTGTGGTCGAACGGGGGTACGTAGTTGGTATCCCAAGGGATGAAGATGTTTGGCACACACGGTGTTGGCGGCGGGCAGTGCTGCTTGTTATATATTTCGTGCTGATGGAATGAGCTTTTGGTACAATGTTCCAGCACAGGACGAAAACAAAGCAACGGTGCTTTTATCAGTGATAATGTTCGGAACATAGCAGAAAATCAGTTGTGATATGTTTTGTGGGCGAAGACTTTGTATTGTCAGCATTGGTGGTGCCATTGATCGGTCAGAGAAATGAGAACAATGAAAAAATTAGGGACAAACACACATGTAATAACTTCTAAGGTCCATTTTGATCAAACATTAAGATCCTATGGGGAAAGCTTATCACTTACTTTCCTTGGCTCTGTAGTTCAAACACATTGGATAACAGAACTAAACGAAGTTCCGACTTGTCATTGGTACCATAGTCTAACAAACATAGACTAAAGGAGGACATGTATAGCCGTGGCTTTCATTTCATTCAACAGTTATACAACCCGATTATCAAGCTTGCACTCAAGCCAAAATCTTGCTTCCCAAAACCTCCTCAAAATCTCTCGCCCACGCCAACTTCATGCCCTCCCGACTCCCCGACACATGCGGCACCTCAAAGCCCAATCTCTGCAAAGCCCCCAATAACTTGCTCTTCTCCTCCTCACCCTCATTAACCACCACGATTCCCGTATCCGCTCTCAACAAACACTCCAAATCCGTCACCGAATCGCCAAAGTACACGCTCCCACGCTCTTTGCTCTCCCCATCCGCTTCATCCAGTAGTATCGTCTCAAACCCCGCAAGCTTATCCCTAGCAGTCATCATCACCTTCCCTCCCATCTCCTTCGGTCCTTCCAGCTGTCCGCCAGGCCACTTGATCTCGTTAACCCTCTTGACAAACTCACTCCGTCCCGGATCTTCCGGTTCTATCACCCCTTCAGCGAACGCCCTGGACCAGTTCACGCTCACTACCCCCAATTTGTCTCCCCTCGCCTTAGCTTGTTGCACAAACTCCGAGAACCCCTTCCTCACCCTCACTGCCTTCCCTTCATCCCCGTTCCAATCTGGATTCCGTCCCTCGCCATTCCGTCGAGCCTCTCTCCCAAATCCCTCCCACTGCTCACTTTTCAACCCAGCAAAGAACCCTGCGTTGACTACCCTCTCCGCACTGGACAGTTCAACGGTTCTCAAGCTCTCCAGGTACGCCAGCTCCTGCGCTAATGTTTTTCTGTCCTCGTCTTTGGGGACGTATGACTGTTTGTGCTTTGCGTAGTCGGCGACGTAGAGGTCGACTATCCGTTTCCACTTTTCGGAAGCCTCTTGTTGAGAGCGGGCGGGACTGCGAGAGGAGATGGCGAATTGAGCGAGAACGTCGATAGTGTCTTGCTGGGTGACGGTACCGTCGAAGTCGAAAACTATGAGTCGAGCCATTCCTTTGGTAAGGTTGCGGGTTATGCTTTGATAAGCGGTTTTCCAGAAAGGCATCGAACTCGGAAAGAGGTTGGGCTCGAATCAGAATGAATGCGTTGTTTTTTTGTTGTGATATCCCGAAGGTGGGTAGATGTAAGTAGGCAGTGAGAAATCTAGAGGAACTGTAGCCAGGAACAAGAAGGAAAGTACAAGTAACCATGGCATTTCTTGGCCAGTAAGAATGATTAACATAGGGCCCCACTTCATTTATGGATAATGTGTTTGACCAGGGAATCGCCCAAAGTGTTGTACCATGGTCACGCATTGTGACTAAGGCTTGAAATATAAGAGCCTTTGCATAACCAACGACTGCAACGCTTTGACGAAATTGAAGGAACAAATATCCCAAAGTGGAAAATCGACTCTTGTTAAGTGATGCAACGGGTATCATTGTATGAGAGTGGTCCTAAAGACCGTTCGTCTTGCGAGCAAAGGAAAAACGCAGCAAACCCAGTCTACCCAAAACGCCTGACGCAAAGCAAGTAAATGGGTCAGAAGGAAAATAGCATCCATCAAGCCCTTGTTTAGTCCTGTCATCTTTAAAACAGGACGTCCTCCATCTTGATATCGTCATCGTCCTCATCCTCGGATGCGATTTCGGGTTTGGGTGCTGCTTCGTTGGTTGGTGCCGGCAGGTCCTTATCAGAAATCATACTCTGGTATTCCGGCTTGAGAGACCAGTGATTTGCAAAAGTACCCGTTCGGTGAATAACGGCAATCTTGTCCAAGCACTCTCGAATGAAGGCCTCGGGCTGAGGAATCCGAGAGCGCAGCGCCTTGATGGACCAGTACATGTAGACGGAGAAGCATTTGGCGAGCTCGTCGAGGAGCTGGTTCTCAGGCCAGCGAGCTGTCTTGTTGTCCATCTTCTTGGCCTTACTCGGAGCCTCGGTCGTGCGCTATTGTTTGATATTAGTGAAAGCTCTAGTGGTAATATGTCTTCGAGAACACGCACCAAAAATGTTTCCCAGCCCTTGGGATCCGTAATACCATTGGGTGGCAGACGATCCAGGACCTGTACTGTATGTTTGGGAGCCGTCTGCTTCTGGCCACGAGCAGCAAGCGCATAGTCTGTCTCGGGATTCTCCAAAGGAGTGGCGACCACCTCACGCTTGATTGTTGCTGCAATCGCTGTTTGTTCTGAACTCTAAAGTTAGCACCTATCAGGCAGGCCAGCTGAGGAATTGGGTATAACAAACTCGGAATGGCCTTCTTGGTGTACTGCTGTCCCTTCTTTCCGCGCTCCTGAGGCGGTTCCGACTGCTTCATCTGCTGGCGCACAAGGTGTGCAGGTATGCCCTGAGCCAAAGCCTCAGCCCGCTCCTTGTTCTTGGCGGCATAACTTGGGTGGTCGTGTTCACCAAAGATGAAGGTGTTGTTGACGTTGGCATCCACCATATCAAGGTTGTATTCCTTGGGAATATCGTAGTGCTGTGGAAGATCGTCGAGGAGAATTTGTAGCTTCTGAAAGCCCAAACATTGTCAGTAAACCTATCAAAAAAATAAAATAAAAAAATAGTGCCCATGACGGGATGCTGGTACTGACCTCCGGTTGACCATCTTGTACAATTCGACGAACTTTGCCGATCTGAATCTCCGCATCGTCGGGAAGCGAAGCCCATGCTTTCCAGACATACCCCGGAAGGCGAGCCAGATAGGCGTTTTTCAAAGGAAAATCATTGGGATCGTAGAACCCCAAGTCGGCTGATTCGTCCAGCTCGTCTTCGGCGAAGGCTGCGTCCGGGTCAGGCTTGATTCTCATGGGATCGGCCATGGTTGAAGTTGGTCGCTGTCACAGAACTATAGAATATCGATATGTGCGTAAAATAGCCTTTTCGTTCGTTGGTTATCGGCGTCTTGTGGCAGCGTGGACCGAAAGTTGGGGCGTGATTGTCGGGGTTGTTGTTGTAGAGGGTGCCTGGTTGAAAGCAGCCGCGAGCGTCAACGTCAGGACAAAGACTCGTTGTACCTGGGGTACGTACCTGTGTACTATTATGTAAGCCGTTACCTGAGCCTAGCGCGACCCGCTCTCCCGCAAGTGAAGCGGCTAGTGGGGTCTTTGGTGGCAAGTACCCTTGTACCTCTTTCGGCAAAGGTTGACTTCAGTTCTGGTGAAGGCGACGAGCTTGGTGGTTCTTCGGCCTGCTTCCCTAGAGATGCTATGCACACAGCGCAGCTCCCAATGTCCAGGTTCTGGTTGGTGGTTGACTGGTGACGCATTGCTCCAATGGCCTTCTTTCTCTGATAGCGACCTTGGCTATCCTTGATTGGCTGATCTCTGGCGCATCCCCCTCAAAGATCACGGGCACGGGCAGTTCTTCGCCGCCCTTGGACATTTGAACCGAAATCCTTCCTCTTGCATCCATCATCTGTTTTGCGCGCCGCCGCAATCATCTCAACAACAACGTTATCGAATCGAACAAACGGCACCAGCAACATCGCGACCCTTCATCGCTTTTGCTTCAATTTTTTTTTTTAAAAAAAATAACCGACAAAGAAGTCGACTGCCTTATCGTGGAACGTATACGCAATATACCGATACCCTTCTAATATTGAAATTGCAGCAACAACTACCTGTGTTGGCTCTTGGATTCGAACAAAAAGATAACAAGATGACAATGTCGCCCGAGGAACAGGAGCTGATGGAAAGGATCGCCCGTGTGGCCGGTCAGATCAACCAGCACAAAAACCAACAAGCAGGCCTTGTTCCGCCGCAGAGCAGCCACGCACCACCGCATCACCGTACGTCCGTGGAGTCTCGAAACAGCAACCGTGCTGGTATTGACGGTCTTGAAGACTCAGGTTATTCTGGAAGCTGGCGTCATCAAAGAGGAGGCTACCCATACCCAACCCGCACCCATTACACCAAGCCTGTCCACCGTCACAGGACCTTGGTGCTGAATGGCGCGTCTCAACAAGGTAAAGCCGGTCAGCCCAGCTCGGGCGCCACGTCGGACTCGTCCACGTCGTCCTGGGTAGCAAAGAACGACCGTCACCTTCAAATCATCAACTCGTCCATCTATCACAAGGAAGCCCAGGCTCGCACTCGGGCCATTGAACAAACCCTGCGCCAGAAGCAACAGCAGAGAGATGATCTGGAACGAACCAAGTTGATCAACCATCTACACCGTGCTGGCAATCGCTCGGCAGCGGTACCAAACCAGTATGAACTAACCGTGCAGGGTATACGTTTTGCCGTTACGAAGAACGGAAGCAAACTCGTCAAGATTCCCGGTGCGTCGAAACCGCGGTCACAAGTGCTGGCTGTGCCCAATACTCACCCTTTCACAGGCGATCTCAACTCGGGGCCGACCCCGAAAATGGCCATCGTAGGTGGTGTCAAGTTCTACCGCAGTAAGAACGGAAACTTGTACCGCCATGGAATTGTTAAAGCGCAGCGGTATGTGGCCCGGTCCCCTTTGAAGCATCCGCTAACTCTAGCTTGTGGTAGGCAATCCGGTGCCGTTAAGAAGGTCAACGTGCCTTGCCGCAACTTCTCCATGACCGGTAACTCCAATTCTCCAGATTTCGGAACTTCAACCGACACCACGTCGAAACGACTGGGTCTGGTAAGTCCAAAGGATGTTTATACTGACATACATCCGCAGGTTCATGCACCAAAGGCCCCCGGTGCCGATATATCCACGACCCGGCCAAGGTTGCCGTTTGCAAGGACTTTCTCCAACAAGGGGAATGTATTAACGGTGACTCTTGCGATCTTTCGCACGAACTCTCCGCTGAACGCACCCCGACGTGCTTGCACTTCATTAAGGACAGTTGCACAAAACCTGACTGCAAATTCACTCACGCAAAAGTGTCTTCAGCTGCCCCGGTCTGCCGAGAGTTTGGCCTATACGGCTACTGCGAGAAGGGTGCAAGCTGCACTGACCGCCATGTTTTCGAATGTCCCGACTTCAGCAACACTGGCGTGTGTAATACCAAGGGTTGTAAACTGCCGCACCGGGAGAGGGCGAGCGTCTTGCGCAGGGCCAATGCCCGCGACGACGCGGAGATGAAGGATCTATCCAGCGACGACGAATCAGTCGATAGCGATGATATCGACTCGGACGAGGTTGACGAGTTTGTTGGCCAGGACGACGATCCTGACTTGGACTTCGCCGAGCAAAAGGACTTCATCCAGTTTTGATTGGTGCGGTCCTGGCTCGTCTGTTTTGGTCCTTGGTTTTTCCTAAGCTTTGCCGGCTTATTGATACCCTTTGATGTTTCTGTTTTTCTGTAGCGCAACCCGCTACACTTTTCGGGTTGGCAGTGGGTAGAGGAGGATAACAAGAGTAAAAAAAGGAGGGAAGAGAAAAGCAAAAGAAAAAAGGAGAGAAAAGAAGTTTCCAAAAGATGGGGGTTTTCACTTCGAAGAACAGCTTAGACTATGCAACTCTGTTAAGAGTATAGAATACAGGAGAGCATGACCGCACTTGATACATGATGACGATAATTGGACTGTGGTGAATGGCGACCCCAATGTACTGCGGTAAGCTCCAAGCAGGTACCGCGAAATGTTATCCCGATCGTCCAATGGCTGATGAGAGTTAGTCTGCCGAAAGCTTAATAGCCACACCATCACTCCCTTTCCTTCTTCATCCGGGGCCGGAGTATCATAGATCACCCCGCATGCGCTACCTTACCCCCTATGCTCTCCGCATGAATATTCATATGATTTCGCCGCTGCCTAACGAGAGTGTAACGATGCCCTTTTTCTCGGCTTCCAAATTTTTATGTAGAGGTAACTCACCGCTTCCACTTTCCAAAATCCACGCAACTAGTCCTCTTATGTCCTCTGAATGTACACGTATATAGATCAGCACCTGCAGATATCCCACATTCCACCATAGACCTAGTCTCAAGATCTCTCTATAACTCCCACCTCCTCTCCCGCACTCCTTTGGATAGTCAAAAACTACATCAGTCATTGTTTAGTAAGGGACTAAGGAGCACTGGGGTCTAGGCTAGGTCGGACTACATACAGACAGACCAAAGCAGTGTCATACATATCCCACATTCTCGGAATTACAACGACAACCACTCATATGGCGCGGATGTATATGAGACCCTTGCATAGAGCACTGTAACGTAGATCTAAGGCCTGCGGCCGCGGTGCGGTTCGGTTGAGCAAACCCGGTACCGAACCGTCCCAAGTCCGACAAAGGGGTTTTGAATGAGGGGTAGGAAATGTAAATTGTCGGCTCATGTTATGTTTGATGACATATATATAGAGGGATGGAGACAAATACCTTGGCTGCTGGTCTGTCTTCCGCTTGAGGTTGACGATCTAATACCTACACCCTTTAACAAAACAAACACATCGCAACAAGTACGCACCAGGGCACTTAGTAGAGATGGCGACAACTACGAACGGGCACATAAACGGAGATGACCCCAAAACAAAGTTCACACTTAAAGATACGGTAGTGGAAAATCTTAGGCCGTTGAGGGTGGTCGTCATTGGCGCTGGGTATAGTGGTATCGGGGCGGCGATTAGGTGAGTTTCTTACGTACCTCCGCTACAGGCTGATGAAGTAGTTGTACCACCGGATCGATACTGACAAATATGGATGTGCTGTGAAGGATACCAGAGAAGCTACGAAACGTCGAGCTAGTGGTTTATGAGAAATACGAAGGCATCGGAGGGACATGGTAAGTTCACACTGTTCCTCATGAACTCCTCTGGACAGCCAGTTAGTTACCAAGCAAAGATACTGATACCGCAAGAAACGAACAGGTGGGTGAACACATATCCAGGTATGTACGACCTCGTCATGGTCCCCAGACAGTAGCAGGAAACCAAACGAATGATGAACTAACCGACAGTCAAAACGAACAAAAGGCGTCGCCTGCGACATCCCCTCCCATTCATACCAATTCTCCTTTGCGCCCAACCCGAACTGGTCCAACCTCTACGCGCCAGGCCACGAGATCCAGAAATACCTGCAAGACGTGGCCGAGAGATTCGGAGCGACGAGGTTCATCAAGTTATCGCATAAAGTGGAGGAGTGTGTGTGGGATGATGGGCAGAAGAAATGGTTAGTCAGTACCTACTATTCTCCTCCGAGCAGAATAATCATGCTGATAGACAGTGAACGGAAAGGCAAATCAAAGTCAAGAACCTGGTTACCGGAGAGGTGTTTACCGATTCGGCACACGTGCTCATCACTGCCCGAGGTCAGCTTAGCGAGCCGCGATGGCCTGATATTCCGGGGATTGACAAGTTTGAGGGGAAGAAGATGCATTCGGGGGCTTGGGATAAGAGGTGAGGAATCGTCTGAGTGATATGTTAAAACAGCGGTGAAAACGGCATCGTGCTAAATGAAGACACAGCTACGACTTACGCAACAAGAAGATTGCTGTTGTGGGTAACGGTTCTAGTGCCATACAGATCGTTCCCAAGCTCCAGGAGCTCGAAGGAACGACGCTCTCATGTTTCATACGATCACCCACCTGGATCTCGTCAGCTTTTGGCGATAGTACTATGAAAGACCTAGGACTAGATCCCAAAGTAACCGAGTGTACGTTTCCATCCTGTCTAAACCACTCCCCTCCAGCGGAAAATAGAGACTAACAATCCACACCACAGTCACCGAAGAACAAAAAGCCCTCTTCCGCTCTGACCCCTCCGCCCTCCTCAAATTCCGCAAAGCCTTCGAAGACTTCGGCAGCTCCCTCCAAAGCTCGACCATGGCAGGTCACCCCATGACCATCGAAGGACAAGCCTTCTTCAAGGCGGACATGGAATCCAAGCTCTCCGGGCGTCCCGACCTGCTCGCAAAAATCATCCCCGCCTTCGCCCCGGGTTGTCGCCGCCTCACACCAGGGAAAGGCTACCTCGAAGCCCTCCAACAACCCAACGTCACCACAATCCATGACCCCATCTCACACATCACCACCACCGGCATCGCGCTCGCCACTACCACCACAGACACAGACACAGACACAGACACAGACAAGAAGAAGCAAATCGAAGTCGACTTCGACGTAATCGTCTTCGCCACCGGCTTCCAAGCCTGCACCTCCCCTCCCTTCCCCATCATCGGCCGCGCCGGCCTCACCCTCGCCTCGCGCTGGTCCCAACACCCAGATAGCTACCTCGCCATAGCCGTCGACGGGTTCCCCAACTACCTGATGCTATTCGGCCCAAATACGACCATCGGGTTCGGCAGTTTGAACCGGATCCTGGAGGCGCAGGTAGACTACGTCGTCTCGGTGATCCGCAAATTACAAAAGGAGGATTACGCGTCCATGGAGCCGAAGCCGGAACGAGTGCGGGACTTTGTGGCATGTGTGGATGCCTACTTTAAGGATACGGTGTACCTGGATAAGTGCAAGAGTTGGTATCGGTCGGAGGGCGGGACGGGGAACAGGATTGTGGCGCTGTGGCCCGGGTCGACGCAGCATGCTGTTGAGACGCTGAGGAGTCCGAGGTGGGAGGATTGGGTTTATGTGAGTGCCGACAAAAGTGGGAATGGGCTGAGGTGGTTGGGGAATGGATGGAGTTTGACGCAGACGGAGGGCGATCCGAGTTGGTATTTGAATCCGGAGGAGATCGAGTTTCCGTGGGAGGGGAAGCCGGAGGAGAACCCGAAGTATAAGTCGAAGCCGTGGTCGCATTGAGGGCGACGGCGGTTACAGGAAGTTTCTAGTTGAGAATAGTTAGCCAAGAGCCATCTTCACCTACCTTGGGCTAGAATAAGCTCCGGTGTGCCGGGTATATCGGAAAGCCACAAGATCAACGTTCACTATGTAGACCGAGTGGAATGATTAGGATAGTGATTAATATTGTCTGGCTTGGATAGCTGTAAGTGGTCATCTTCGGCCGCCGTTGCCGATAGACGAACGTGACGGGTTTCAAGTAAAGGCATAGTAACGTGATACACAAACCGCTGCACGAACTCCTTAAGCGCCAGCCTTGAATGTCCTTCCGCTTGCTGTCTTCTTCTCCTTTTCTTCGGTATCGGGCCTGGCTCTCCGGAGAACCTGGAGGAAGTCGGCGGTGCGTTTGCGCATACGCGAGTGGATATAAGCCTGGGACGGAATGTCAGATGGAGATCTCTGCGTAGCACGTTTCCCAATGCACCTACCTTAGAGGCCTTGATGTGATAATGGAAGTAGTCGCGGAAGGTCTGGATATGGGAGATAACATCGGGCATCCGCTGAGGAGTGAGATGGCGAGGGAACAGGACTGCTACTGTTAGTCAAGCCCAGATACACCTTATTTCATGGGGTGGCATACCGAAAGTGACATAACCAATCTCGCCTGTACCGGTATTCTTCACCCCGGGAACATTCTGAAGCTCGAGAGGAGGATCGTTGCGGAACAGAACCTGGGGGGCGTTCTGGATCGCTCTGCGCCGGGCATCGACGAATTCCTGGATGAATACCTTGCCGAATACTCTGTCCGTTTCTTCCCTAAAGATGGTGCTGAATATGACGGTCACACGGTCGTGGCTGGCCTTGACGTAGATAGCCTCCTCTTCTCGGTAGTGAATAGCCTTAATCTCTCCACCCTCACGGACACCCTGTGGCGCCTCCTCGGATGTAAACTTGGATGCTTCCTCCTTCAGGGCGTAGTGTTCCTGGTAGGCCTGCTCGAAGGGCGCGGCCATGGCATTGCGCTTCAACAAGGCAATCTTCATGACAAGGGCATCGCGGGCCTCCTGTTCGGCGGGGAGGTTCTCGAGGTCGACCTGGATGGAAAAGTCATAGCCGGCCTCGGGAGGGACAACGAGATCGCCATATTCGCGGTTGAGGACCTGCTCAGCGCCGTAGCGAACGAGATCCTGGAAGCATCGAATTTGGAGAGAAACGAGGATCTTGGTCTTGGATTCGGGGGTGGAGATGTGGAAGACGACGCCGTCAAAGTCGGAGACAGTCTGGTCGATGTTGACGGGGGAAGCTCTGGAATGCGCGGTGACGGCGGCGGTAGCGTCAGTGCAAGTTCAGGGGCGGACAGGCGCACTGCGCGTTCGGGCTGGAAATTTGGAAAACATACCCAGGAGCGAAACGCTCGGTGAGCACCGCCTGGATCAGGACGTTCTGGTAGTCGAGCAGCAACATGGTGATTGCAATTCCTCGTTGTATATATCCGGCGCCGTCGAGTTGTTGAAGCCGGGTCGGGTCAGTTGCGTTGGTTCAACAAGTGTCGGGGGTGGGGCCGTGATAGGTAGCTATTAGAGCGGTCACCTCAGCACAGGCGGGCAGTGCTACAGAGCAATGGAAGCAGCAGCTGGAGGTCGGCCAACAACGTCAGGTCCTCGCTTCGGGGCACGTATCCATGGAAGGCTGGCTGACGTTCCTGCTGGCTCCAGGCTTCAGCACTTTGGCTCCACTCTGGCGCCGGGAGACATGCCGCCAAGCCTGGAAACTGCCCCGCAGAACCCGTCCAGGCCGTGAGACGATGCGGCGGACCGGGCCACTTTCAGACAGGGGCCGGGCCAGCCACAGCGGACAGTGGTCGACTGGGCAGGCAGTGGCTGATAGAAACGACGAAAGATTCTTATCTTATCGCTTGCCGGCGGGCAACGCCAAAAAAAAGTTCAGGGACGGCAACCCACTGCGCAGCGGCGACACGATTGTGATAGTGGACATTGAATCGCGAGAGACCTTGCGCATGTTATTTTGGAGCAGCATTTTGTTCTAGTGGCTGTCCAATTGTCGCAAATATGGTCAAATCATACCTGTAAGCCTTGCGATCCTGTCCTACCTTCCTCTCGCCTGATGGCATCTCTAATACACACGGATACAACAGCAAGTTCGAGCCCTCCAAGTCCTTCGGCGTCGTCGCAACCAGCTCCTCGAATCTCGTCTGGACCTCCTCCAAAGACAAGTCTGGCACCGGCGCGGGCCAGGCTATCGTCGCCGCCAACAATGAGGTTCTAACCTGGGATATCAAGAAGGGCGAGCTCCTCAACCGCTGGAAGGACGAGAACTGCAAGGCCCAGGTCACCGCCATCGCCCAGAGCAAGACCGATCCCGACGTATTTGCTGTCGGCTACGAAGACGGCAGCATCAGGCTGTGGGATAGCAAGATCTCCACCACCATCGTCAGCTTCAATGGACACAAGTCGGCAATCACGATACTGGCCTTCGACAAGTCCGGAGTGCGCCTGGCCAGTGGCGCAAAGGATACAGATGTAATGGTTTGGGATTTGGTCGCCGAAGTCGGCCAGTACAAGCTACGAGGACACAAGGATCAGATCACAGGACTGCGATTTATCGAGCCCGAGCCGCAAATACCCGAGGGCGGCGACGACGAAGAGCAGGCCATGGTCCTGGACAACGAAGCGACAGAAGGTTTCCTCTTGACGACCGCCAAGGATGCGCTCATCAAGCTCTGGGATCTTTCCTCACGGCATTGTATCGAGACCCATGTGGCACAGAACAGCGGCGAGTGCTGGGCGCTCGGTGTTTCTCCCGACCTTAGTGGATGCGTCACAGCTGGCAACGACGGCGAAATGAGGGTATGGGCTTTGGATGTAGCAGGACTCGCTTCGTCAGCACGCAAGGTCGATCTCTCGCAAGCAATCAACTTCCTCCACGATCGCGGCACACTACACCGTTCGAGCAAAGAAAGGGCCGCCGAGGTCATCTTCCACCCCCGTCGCGACTATTTTGCAGTACATGGCGTCGAGAAGTCTGTCGAGATTTGGAGGATACGAAACGAAGCCGAAATCAAGAAGAGCTTGGCAAGGAAGCGGAGAAGAAGAAGGGAGCTGGCTGCGAAGAAGGGCAAGAAGGAGGCGGAGGCGGAAGAGGAGGACGACAAGGCCGATGATATTTCCAAAGCAGACATCTCCGACGTCTTCGTGCAGCATGTTATCGTTCGGACAACAGGCAAGGTTCGGTCGGTCGCTTGGGCCCTCAGTCAAGGAACCAAGGATCTCCAGCTCCTTGTTGGAGGCACAAACAACCTGCTCGAGACATATGCGATTGTCGGAAAGGATAAGCTCAAGTCCAAGGGTGATGCGCCAGACTACAACAAGGCACTTGCGGTGGAGCTTCCCGGACACCGAACAGATATTCGTGCCCTCTCCATCAGCTCAGACGACAAGATGCTGGCTTCGGCAGCAAACGGCTCCCTCAAGATCTGGAACATCAAGACCAACACATGCATCCGGACATTCGAGTGTGGCTACGCTCTCTGCTGTTCCTTCTTGCCTGGCGACAAGGTGGTTGTGGTCGGAACCAAGGAGGGCGAGCTTCAGCTTTACGATGTTGCTTCGGCATCTCTATTAGAGAGCGTCAACGCCCACGAGGGCCATGCCATCTGGTCACTACAGGTTCACCCAGACGGCAAGTCCGTTGTCTCTGGTGGTGCTGACAAGACAGCCAAGTTCTGGGATTTCAAGATCGTTCAGGAACAGGTTCTTGGCACGTCAAGGACAACCCCCAAGCTCAAGCTTGTCCAGTCCAAGATTCTCAAGGTATCAGACGATATTCTGAGTCTCAGGTTCTCCCCCGACGCGAAGCTGCTTGCTGTTGCTCTTCTCGACAGCACTGTCAAGGTCTTCTTCGTAGACTCCCTAAAGCTTTACCTCAACCTTTACGGTCACAAGCTGCCCGTTCTCAGCATGGACATCTCCTACGACAACAAGCTTATTGTCACAAGTTCCGCCGACAAGAACATCAGAATTTGGGGTCTCGATTTCGGTGACTGCCACAAGGCTCTCTTCGGTCACCAGGACTCCATCCTCCAAGTCGCTTTCGTTCCTCACAATTCGGACGGCAACGGCCACCACTTCTTCAGTGCCAGCAAGGACCGCACCATCAAGTACTGGGATGCCGAAAAGTTCGAGCAGATCCAGAGGATCGACGGCCACCACGGCGAGATCTGGGCCATCGCCGTCGCTCACAGCGGTCAGTTCCTCATCAGCGCCAGTCACGACAAGAGCATCCGCGTATGGGAGGAGACGGACGAGCAGATCTTCCTCGAGGAAGAGCGCGAGAAGGAGATCGAAGAGCTGTACGAGAGCACGCTCACCACCTCGCTCGAGCAAGACCCCGACGCCGAGGACGAGAACCGCGAAGTCGGCGCCGCGTCCAAGCAGACGGTTGAGACGCTCATGGCGGGCGAGCGCATCGCCGAGGCGCTCGAGCTTGGCATGGCCGACCTCAACGCCATCAAGGAGTGGGAGGAGGCCAAGCAGCAGAACCCCAACGTGGCGCCGCCGCAGCGCAACGTGCTCTTCATGGCGCTCGGCAACATCAGCGCCGAGCAGCACGTCATGAACGTGCTGCAGAAGATCAAGGCGTCGGCGCTGCACGACGCCCTGCTCGTTTTGCCGTTTGCCACCGTCCCCATGCTCTTCACCTTCCTCAACATCTTTGCCATGCGCTCCATGAACATCCCGCTTACTTGTAGGATTCTGTTCTTCATGCTCAAGACCCACCACAAGCAGATCGTGGCGAGCAAGACGATGCGCGCCATGTTGGATGGCATCCGCACCAACTTGCGTGGTGCACTCAAGCGCCAGAAGGACGAGATGGGATACAATATTGCGGCGCTCAAGGTCGTGGGCATGCAGTTGCAGCATAAGAGCGTGAAAGATTATGTTGATGAGAAGTGGGAGGAGGAGAATGAGGAGAACAAGGCGGTTAAGAAGCGCACTTTCGTGCATGTTTCTTAAGTGTCGGATGGCTAGGGATGGCGACGAGAGCCGAGGTCAACATGATAGGTGATCGATAGGTGGAAGAAGGGTAGTATAAGTGGAAGGAGTAGAAGGGCTCTGAGAGAGTACGTATTTGTTCAGCACATACATAAGATACATACGGTGTCTGACATAGAAGGAGAGGGGTGGACGGTGATGATACCGTCTTTGTCATGGTAAAATAAGGCAACGTTTCTTATTTGGAGTTGGAATCTAGTTTAAAACGGCATTGCATATTTCTTTCTTTCCTTTGATGTTCCGAGTCCCATGTCTTTGCTTGTGTCCATCAACGGAAGTCCTTCACCTCAGCTTCCGGAGTATAAATGCGTGACATGGATGTCTTTAGATGGGGTCATTTTTGTAGTGCCGCAACCTGATTTCCCACCACCCGTCATCCATCGTCCATCTTGTCCTTAATCTTCCCCCCATTCACATTCCATCTTCCACATCCCATCCTCCCAATCTCCAGCCTTTCACCTTCTCATCCTTTGATTCTCCCATCCCCACCATACCCTCTCGCCCTTCACAACCCACCCTCCCATCTTCCCATCTTCCCATCTTCCCATCTTCCCATCTTCCCATCTTCCCATCTTCCCATCTCCCATCTCCCTCCCCCTTTCACATCGCCTCCCTCCCCTATCCCCCTCCCCTTCACCCCTCAATATCAAGCGTCCGCCCAACCAAGTCAATGCCTACATAACACAACACCTCAATTCCACCCCAGGATCCCCTCCACTCGGTCCACCACCAAGCTTCACCCCCTTCTTAATCTTCGTAACCATCCTGACCTGATTCCGATCATACACGCCCCTCAAGTCGCACTCCGGACACGGTTCGGTGCGGGCGATGTAAGCGGGGGGAGCGGGCTTGGCTACTAGGTGTTGGTGGTGGGGGCAGTTATGTTGGATTTGGTGATAGGGAGGGGTGGGGAGGTGGACGTGGCAATTGTTGTGGCCTTGGACTTGGGTCTGGGTAAGGGGGATGATAGGGGAGAAGGGAGGTGAGAAGGGAGAGGTGTGGTTGGGTGTGTGGTTGGGGTGGGGATGTTGCTGGTAAGGGCAGAGGGGTTGGTGACAGAGGCCGTCGGGGAATTGGACGTTGTAGTGGTTGTTATAGGTGTTGATGTGGGTGTGGGTGTTGTTGTTGTTGTTGTAGGAAAAAGAGGGACAGGTGGTGAAGCCGGCTCCCGGGAAGCATGGGATGGTGATGCGCATCCAGCGGTGTTTGCAGTGGGTGTCTTTGTAGAGAGTTGTTTGGCACATTCTGTATTGTTTCTCGTTGGTGGGGTGCTGGTGGTATAGATTTTGTTTTATATCACTTCTACTTTGTTTCCGCCTCCTGAAGGGCAGGAGACCGCGCCCTGGTATGAAGGTATGATGGTGAGGCGTGGTTGACTGCCTTGGGTGGCGGCTATGGCGGCTTGTTATCGAGTCGTTTTCTGCTTTTTGATATATATGGAAGGCGCGATGGCGGTTGAGCAGAGTTGACTTTGGCGGTTCGCGGTTGAAGACCTGCTTGACTAGGCGCCGCGCGATTCGAAGGCCAGCGAGGAGTGTTGAGAATGAGTTCTTGTAGTTGATTTGAAGATCAAGCGTGTGAAATTATTTTTCTGCGGGGGAGGGGCGAGTGACTCTGGTTTGTGTGGGTGAACTATGCCGATGATCAGACGGAAGGGGGCAGTCACTCACGAATTTCTCTGTGGCCTCGACTCGTGATCGAACCCCAAACAAAATCAACTTGATCCATGTTGAGATCTTGGATAATCAGACGCTTACGGGCCCTCCGGCTGAGTGTGGGATTATGTTTCTACTAGTTCTTCACCCAGTCTTTGTTTATATTCCTATCAGTGTTCGAGGCGAAGAAGGGACGGATCGATGGAAACGACCAATTGTATATATTTGTGTTTTGCTTGGTGTAAAATCCCGAATAATCCTGCCAATCCAAAATAAGGTCCTCTTGATTCCTTTTTCCGCACCTCTACATCGTTAATTCATCAAACTAATCGCTTCGTCATGCCTTGAGATTTACGCTGCTTGTTCCGGGTCTCTTCTCCCATTTTGTGACCTTTATCCAACGGATGGATACCATGTTGTCGTTCCGTCTTGGCCCAGGCAGCTGTACCCATCATGACTCCTCTTCTGAAGCAGAGGAAGTAGGTGTCGGCACAGGGGATGTGCTCTGGGACCGACCTATTTTTGTAGAATCCACATCTGCACTTCCGTCCTGCTGTGGCTTTTCATGGGTCTCATTTGAGACGTTGTTACCGTCCTCTTTGTCACCTTCCTCGCTGGCGGAGATGTCTGCAGATGAGTGGTGTTCCTGCTCCTCCTCATGCTCCTCCTGATCCTGAGCCATCTCCTGGTCTTGCTCCTGATCCTGATCCTGAACTTGACCCATCTCCTGGTCCGGCTCTTCCGATGCTGCTCCAGCCTCCGGGGATGATACTGACTCGGCAGGTCGCTTGTCAGCCGACTGTTCCTGGCTCTGGCTGTCCTGCACCGTATTCCTGGCCTCTTGCTCGGCCAATAGCTGACCGGCTGGTGACGCTTCATCTGACTCGGATTGCGGTTCTTGTGCATCCGATGGCTGTCCCGCAGACTGTTGTCTCGGAGGAGTCACCGGGGAACTCGGGGCTAGACCGGAAGCCGCCGCCTGAGGCGATTGCGTGCTGCCAGTGACGCTTACAGGACCGGGGGCAGGCTGAGGGGGAGCTGGTCCGGGCGGCCTAAACTCTCTCGGCCCTGGAAATGGTGGCACTGGCACCATTCCCGGTGCTGGACTGGGAACTTGCCCCGGTCCGCCCGGTGCAAACGAGGGAGGTTGAGGCGGAAGGTTGGGAGGAGGCGCAGCAGGCTGCGCGTACGGAGGCGCCTGGGGGGTTGCAAAATAGGGCGTGAATTGAGGAAATTGAACTATCATTGGCACCTGGAACTGTGGACCATATGTATATGGTGCCGGGTGGGCTCCCGGGTATGGCTGTGGCGGAGGTCCTCCTTGGTATGATGCACCTTGATGAGGTGGGTATATTGGGCCAGGTTGGGGATATGGCGGGTAGCCGGGGTGGCCCTGAGGAGGAACTGGCATATGGGGGGCTTGGTGCGGAGGACCATAGTGAGGGGGAGGAGGAGGAGGAGGAGGAGGAGGAGGCTGACCATAGCTATGCTGAGGATTGAATGGGGGCGGTACCGGCTGATAAGGGTATCCTGGCGGCGGTTGATGATGAGCCACTTGCGGAGGATACGTGGGCTGTAACTGATGATACTGCGGCGGGATTTGGTTAGGTTTAGGCTGATAGGGGTTGAAAAATGGAGGCTGAGGCCCTGAAGGCTGAGGCGGTTGAGAGTATGACGGCTCTCTAGGAGGACGAGGAGCATAGGGATGATGGTTCACCGTCCATTGGGCGGGAGGTCTGTCGAGTTGCTGACCAGGTTGTACAACGACAGGACCGTTGGTATTTTGTGTGCGTGGCCCTGTCGGCGGCACCTGGGCAACGGGCGGTCTTGGAGCAGCCTGCGAGTTCACATTCGCCCCTAGAGATGCAGTGTGCGTGGAAGGAGCGGAAGAAATTGAGATAGCACGAGCAGGAGTGTTCCTGGCGGCTCCGTCATGGTTCCCTTCCCCAGTCATGGTCACGCGTTGCTGAGATCCCCTCGCACGTCCACCACTCGAAGACGCAGTTGGTTGCTGCTGTGGTTGCTCTTGAGGTTGTGACTGTTCAGATCCTTCTCGAGATGCCGGTTGAGGTGCTTGCGGATTAACGATGAACTCAACACGGGCTCCCGGTCTTGGCTGATCGGAACCCGGGGAATCACCTGGATTCGATTTGGGCAGCTCGATGCCTGTGCCCTCTAGGATTTTCTCGCGGGAATCCCACCAGCCTTGGATGGTTGGGATGGGAATCTTCCACCACTCGGAAGCCTCAACATAGGTAGGAGCACGATACCAGACCAGCTGTCCGTTGGTGTCGCGGGTCGCAGTTTGGGGGACGGGTTCCTGTTCGTGTGGCGGCTGGCCAATTCGACGACGAGGAGCCTTGCGTGGACGATAATCGGCAATTCGATGGTTCAGCAAGAATTGCAGAACCTCGATTTTGCGTTCCCTGGTATAAGAGCGTTCGACCCTTCTGACAGGCTTTGGGGCCGTCCAAGCACGTTCTGATATTGGTTTTGGAGCTGGGCCACGCTTCTTGGCCGGGACACCTTTGGCGGTCAAGCGCACAACTGGGGGCGGCGGAAGTTTCCTGGGTGCCATAACCACTGTTTATATGAGCACTGCTCGAGTTGTAAGCAGTCTTGGTTGTGGCGAGACTGGTCATAGAGTGTGAAGAGAGCAGACCTGGTGTAGTACACCGATGCGTTGGCTCATGGTCGCCCGATCACGTCTGCTGCAATCGTCGGTGGTCCGGTGGTGGTTTGGCTGTGTGCTTGCTTGTCCGGCGTTCGGTTACTGGTGGCGTGCAGACTACTCCAAAAAGAGTTAGACATAGGGAGATGGTGTCCAATCGACGGCTGAGCAGAGTGGGAACCAATTACGAATTTACTTTGTCTCGCAGTTTAGCTAGATGTCCGTCCACGGAGCTTGGGGTACGTACGCCTCACATTTAGTCAATTCAAAACAAACAGGTTGGTGAAGATATCGATGATAACCGTGAGAAGAGGTAGGTTAGCAAGCAGTTCGAGGCAAGTAATGGCTCTGCCTGTGTATGCAAACAGTTCGGCGAGCCTCTTTTCTGAGGCATTGAGGAGAAATGTCTCTTTGGGGAAACGCGTGTGGAGACAACTTCATAGCGCAAATCTTGACTGGCTGAGCAGCCACTTTCATGGAACACTGCAACTGCACTCATCAACATACGGCAAAACTCGAAAAAGCTGCAAGTGGTGAAGAGGTGCCCCGAGTTTCTATACAATAAGTACACTCATGAATGAATATTTGTTACATCCGAATCTTGGTATGCTATCATCGTAGCACCACGGACCCAACAATCGTACCGGAGTCGATAGCATGTCACTATAGTTGATACCTGATGAGAAGAGAAGGCGAAGATAATGGAGGCTTCATCACGTCCATACTGCGCCCGCCAATGTTGTCATGAAACGCAACTGAAGGCGGGAAGGCAGTGAGCCCGAACCAACCAACGCCCCAAGCCTCGTGCCGCGGAAGACCTGCCCCAAAAAAGGTTCCCCGGAGCCTCCAACAAACCGGAGTCCCCCCCCGGGGGGGGGGGGGGGGGGGGGGGGGGGGGGGGGGGGGGGGGGGGGGGGAAGTTGGAGATGCCTGCCCTATTATGCCTGTCAGTCTGCGCCAGCCTAGAACAATTTGGACATTGGGGACCTCGTCCAATCTCCGCGTGTCGCGAACCGAACCCAGATCCCTCCCCGTCCGAGAACGATGCCTCCAACTCGCCGACGAGCTGAAAGATTACGTCCTTTCCGATGGCGCCGGGCGCAGAACCCAGATCTACACAAGCTTCTCCTCCTCCAAGTTCCCAGTCCGTGAATCTCTAGTCAACAACATTACCGCCATCCCGCCGACGGCATCTTTGTCAACCAACGCCTTCTTGGATATAACACCACTCGCTTTCTTTGTCGTCGCCTTAGCTCCCGACCAACTTGAACGCCGCGCGGCGGTTACATATCAACAGCTCAGCCAACAATCCTACCTACAACTACGCTTCGTATTCTATATCCCATTTTCCAACCGACTATATATCGATACCCGACACCATATTCTGCAATTGCAATCGTTACTGTATCTATACATCACCATGGGCCTGTTCGCCAAAAAGAAGCACGGCCACGAAGAGGGCGACTCCGAGGCGCATTCCCCATCTCCCAATACGCACCTCGGTGCCCCCGAAATCACGTTCGTCCGTACCGATACGTTTACCGAGGAGAGGATCTTTCCTCCTGCGAGCCCTATAACCGAGAATGATGCCGACCACGACTCGTACCTGTCCGCCGAGACGGCATCAGGAACGCCAGCGAGGGGTCGCCTTAGTCTGGACGTCTTCCGCAGCAATCGCAGTCGTAGCCAATCTATGAGCAGCAATCCCAAGAGCCCCGGAGCCAAGCGCATGTCACGATTCCATTTACACCGTAGCCCAGTGAGCTCCGAGAATGTGCCTCAGAACCTGCCGGACGTGCCTGCTATCGTGGTCCCCGAAGGCGATGAAGATAAGGAGAGCAAAGAGGCCCAATGGGAGAAGCGCGCAACCATGTTGGCACGCAAAAACTCCGAGGTTCGCAGTCGTCCACGAACCCGTCCAGCTAGCCCTACCCGCAGCGTTAGTAACGACTTTGCCCGTATGCGCCTTGGGAGTGGCCCTGCCGAAGCGGAAGAATGGCCTTTGAAGAGCGAACCTAGGGCTGTCGCGCCTGCTCCGCCTGTAACCAAAGCTGTTTCGTCCAAAGCTATTGATGAAGATATCCAGCAGGCCATCAAGTTGCATGAAGAAGGAAACTTGGAGGAGTCCACTGCTCTATTTGGAAAACTGGCTGACCCGGAGGGGGCAAACAATCCCCTGAGCCAAGTTCTGTACGGCCTTGCTTTGCGGTATGTGCCTCTTTACCTCTTCCGCTCCGATGTTCCATCCGTCTCTTGTGCTTGTTCGTAAGGCAGTGATTCGGGTGTGTTGCCCAGGATGTTCTGTTGCGTCTGTTGCGGTAATGGCTCTGTGATACTTGACAACTGTATACGGGTGTATCTGTCCATCGCTAACGCGAATGCAGGCACGGATGGGGATGCACCCCTGACGCAGCCAAAGCCGTGACATACCTCTCAGCAGCAGCCTCAAACGCCGCCGAAATCGAACAACTCGCTCTCCAGGCTGGGCTTAAGAAGGGCGGTGCTGCCAAAGGCGAGCTCGTCCTGGCCATATTCGAACTGGCAAATTGTTTCCGTCATGGCTGGGGTATTCCTAAAGACCCGATAGCCGCGAAACAATACTACGAGACAGCGGCAAATTTGGGAGATTCCGGTATGTTCCCCGAGTACCGGGTCTCTATTTGTGGGCTAACAGTTACCGTGAAAAGACGCCATGAACGAAGTAGCATGGTGCTACCTTGAAGGTTTTGGCACCAAAAAGGACAAAGTTAGTATTGCATACATCAACACACCACCATCTACCAACGACGATGTTTTTCTTTTTCTCCTGGCAGCCCTGTGGGCTCTTGCTTTCTTGTGCAACTATTGGGCATCAATGAGGCTTGGTCAGCAGGGCAAATCGGAGGGGAGATTCGCCTCGGTTGACCGTTTCAAAGAGATATATCACACATAAGGCTGACCAACAACTCTCGCCATTAGTACACCGCCGCAAAATATTACCGCCTGGCGGAGAAGAACGGAAACAAGATCATGGGCAATACCTGGTAAGCGCTTTCCATCTTTCTTTGCCCAGCATCAACCACCCACAACCACAACACACCGACGACGGTTCCCGAGTATCGGGACATTCCGAAGCCGCAGGCTGGGTCTCTCAGAAATGACTCGCGGAGGCAATGTGACAGGGTGCTAGTCCTCCCTTGGGACATCAACAACCAAGCATCTTTGCTCGCCCTGTTTCTCACATGTTATGGTGTTGTGCATGGCCTTGGAGATTCTCCTCTCAGCCGCTTCCTGAGGAAGTATCAGGTTGAGAAAGGGGGTCTGATGCCGGGACGACCACTTTGAGTCTAAAATTGGACCTTCAACGTTAATCGGCCGCCGAGCACATCACTCCGTTTCCCTTTTCCATTCACGCAGATTCACTCCTTCCTGGACTCTAATACTTGCTCCCCGTCCTCCTCCGTTTCACACCACGTCCAAAGTGACTAACCCGTCGTCGTACACTAGGATCTGGAAGGACAAGTATGACCCGGGGAAAAAGAAGTAAAGGGAGGGGGGTCCGATTATTCATCGGGTTTTTTTTTACATTCAAAAGGGCAGCGAAAAGGTGAAGCGAGAACAGGGTTACCGTGCGAAAAGAGCCCAAAAACCTGTTCTAGACACTTGATCTCTGTGCTATCTATGGTCTCAACGGCCGGGTCTGAAACAGCCAGCCAGCCAGCCAGTCAGTCAGTCAGTCAGTCAAAGAGCGGTAGGTTGGCAGTGTTGCTATTTTTTTTTGGTTCACAAACAGCAGGAGAAAACGATATCCCATAACATATACACCACACAAATAGTATCAATGACAAGGTTCACGGCCATGGCCCAAAGGTCTAGAACACTTACATGGATCCTATGTCAAGGCCAACCAGCAACTCGGCAACAGCAACCGCAGTTCAACCACACGGTCTCGTGTGGTTTGCGGTGTCAGACACTGCAAAGGGTGCAGGATCGGGAAGGATCAGGATCAGGAGCAGGATCGCCCGGAATCCGGAGCTCGTGCTCGATCTACTTTCCCAGCCATGCCATCGGTCGTCGTGCCTGCTATTCCCTTCACTTCGGTCTAGTCCCCAAATACCTGCCTACCAGGAGCCCACGCTTGTGTCATAGATATCTGCTGGAGTAGGGCATACTGGGTAAGGTATGATAGGTACGTGATGGATGTCTAGATTCCATGTCGTGTTCACGTGTGGTTTTTGAACCGCGATGTATCCAAGTATATCTTTCTACGCGAGCAAGAGAAGGTTTACCGGCCTCTCTATTAATGAACGACACTTGAATGATTTTCACTACTTCCCAGCCTCCAGCCTTCTCATTTCCAAAGAAGAGAAAATACATTGCTTGGTCCGGCCTGACAGTCCTTTGGACGTTTGGCGGATGGCGATGCTATGATGTGCCATGCTGGATCGTGTGGCCCAACAAAGATCAATACCTGTAATCTACCTACTACCATTCCCGCCACTCAACACAGGAGGCTCCACAACAACAAAAAAAGGAAGAGGTTGACGTTTGTTTACTACACGTCTGTCGTTGGATTTCCCTCACTCTCGGTCCGGGTCCGGGTCCGGGTCAAGTATCCGGAGAAGTGAAGTCGTATCCTTATTGACTGGACTGATGACGCGGCAGTGAAGGGTTGCAGTACTGCGGCTCGCGAATCGATCGAACGGTAGGTCAATGAGGATGAGAGAAGAAGAAGGAGAGGGCGGGTGTAGGATTGCATGTGTCCATGTGTCAACCGTAAACTGTCATTGTTAATGCAGCCCCATTGGAAGTCTATTCGTAATGACGGCGAAGGATGAAGACGGGATACCGGATAACAGTCATCGAGTAGGTAGTAGTAAGGTGGTGAGGATTATGCAATAACCTGGAGTTCGATGTACATAGCGTTCAAGGTGAGGTTGCTTTGCCCAATGTCCATATCGCAGGCATTTTTGATATCTCCATGGATTAGATACCGCAGAGTGTCATCGTTGATGATCATTTTGTTGTTGTCATTGTTGTTTTTGGTACGGTCGACTATTGATATCCTTGTCGTTGCCATTACCGTTGTCATTGCCGTTGTCGCCGTCAGTCGTCGTTGTTTATCTCCGCGTACGACCGTTGTAACCATAACCATATCAATGATTCTATCACTTCTCATATCTATTTTTTCTGATTTCCTTTCCTCGGACATCTGATTCCCCATCATGATCCATATGATCCATGATGTTGATCCATCCCCAGCCTCCTCATTTTCTTTCAAAGCGATTTTGTACATCACGCAGCATCCGCACCTTGAAACTCTGAAACATCACCTGTGGATTGGACAAATGTTCTCCATTCCACTGCCACTGACTGCGCTCCATTCCTCACCCAACAGCCACTCAGGCCGCGACAAAACCCGAAACGTCGTTTCAGATTAGTTTTTTCTTGTCTGCAGCTGCATTGCATCAGTGCATGCATATGCCGACCCCTTAAATCGCTACGCTACGCTGCCGGCTACAGTGTACGCTAAAACATCCCACATTCCCACTCAACCTTGAGCCCACTCACCCACCCAACGGGCAGCCCACCGCAGCGTATGCAAGTCGTAAGAACTTCACGATTCAAGGTCCGCTAACGACTGCAAGGAAATCTCTTTTCGTCTTGGGTTCCGTGCTTTGTTGTCCTGATTGAACTGGCAAGAGCCAGTGAAGATTCAAAGAACGTCCAAGACTTGATGTTGCTTTGCATATGTAGAGGTTTTCCTTTTTTTTTTCTTTTCTTTTTTTTCCCAAGATACAGAGGCTGAAGAGGTTCGCTGTGAAAGCTCGGTGGTCGATCACTTCCGATGCGATATGCAACTGCATTACCCGTCATTCTGGGTCGGTCGGTCTCCCGACTCCCGCCATGTGGTGGACTGGTGATGTGGTCCGAGGTGCCCGGTGCGATGCCCGATGCCGGACGTTTCGACGTTTGATGATCACTGCGGTTGAGTGGTGATGTGGTTCGTTCGGTTCCGGTTCGAAACTGTAGATTTTACCTACATTGTCTGATTGACACTCATATGATCGACTTCGATCAAACGGCTGGGTCGGTGCCGGTTACATGTTTGTCAGTTGTTAGTCGGGACATGGCCGGCCGAGGTCCCCCGCGCCCGCCCGCACATATCCACACAAAACTCCGGTAGGCACGGCGGATCCGACCCGTGATGTTTGCAAAGGTGGATGGATGTTCGGGTTCGGCTGTGGTCGGGGTAATGTGGATGGAGGAGAGCGCCGGAACGGTGCAGTGGAGACGGGATGCAGACGAGAAAACGGAGGAGGGGTCCAGTTCTTTCGTAAGCCGTAAACTAGGTGCAGGTTTATGCCCGGTGTATGATTCGCTGTTGTTGCAAAGGCTTGGAGGGGCTGACGGGCTGCTGCAGAATTCTTACGCTAGCTCATGTGGTTGGTTATTTCCGCAAAGAAATCCAGAATGTCGTCTGCAGAGGCATCGATTCTGTCATTGCGTGGGGATTGCAGTGCAGTGGGTGAAAAGTAACGGAGCGCTTGCTTGTGAGAGCAGGCAGAGAGGGTTCTTGGTCGGAATGCCCTCGCTCGCGTTGGTCGCTTGATCGGCAAAAGCTTTGACTAACCGAGCTTTTTGTGCACCCCCCCTCCTCCCCCCTCCCCCCCTGTTGTTTACTTGCCCCTTTTTCTGGTCTTTGTCTTTGGGCCTTAGAGTACGCAATCTCAGAGACGACGACATGGTCTGTAGTTCACAGTTTGACATCTTCTGACCGAATACCCTCAAATCTGCTCCCGTTCAAGTAGTACATGCGGTCATCTCTCCCACTCTGTTTGATACACTCATCTATCTTATGATCACGCATTCACTCAGGTGCGGTCGCTAACGCGAATCATCTTTAGAATGGCCCATGTCGTCTCGACCGCGGTAACGCAGCTCGATCCGGATGTTAAACCACTTCTTCGGCTTGAGTTTCCTCTTGTTTTGGAAGTCATTACCGGGTTTGGGAGGCTGTTGTGCTAGAGGCGTCGGTGATACAATCGCGGTAAAGGTCTCAGACCGAGCTCTGCGTTGGCAAGAGCCTGGTCTTTTGTGAAAGAATCTTCTAACCATCACCACTTACCACCAGGCCTTCAGGTCCCGCTCGCTCATCGGATGCTAGTGGCGCCTCTCAACATGCACTCTCTCACGGCAGATTCTGCGAGAGAAAGATTGGTAAACATCCGATGGAAATGTCTCACTTCCTTCGATCGCGTTTGCGTCCATGCAAAAATCCACGTCCTGCTCGCTACCACCTGCTCTTCTTGTCAGAGACAAGCTTCTCGAACGAAAAAAAGGATCTCCCTTGATGGATAACGGGAATGAAGCCTCAGCGGCTCAAAAAAGTCCTGCGGTATGCCGTACGCCGTCTCGTAGTCGTATGTCTCCGTGCTTCGGTGACACCGAGACACACCGTCCTAACACCGCGGTGCCCTTGCTGTGACCTTCCTGTGTGAAGCGCTAGCTAGACCCGGAAGTCCTGGAGAGAGAACGGGGGAAAGGTTTTCTCGTTGTTCTCCTTGGTTCTGGCCAGACGTAGTAGCGCTACAGTCGAGGTACGTAATGATGGGGCTCACTAGAGTGTTGAAAGCGCTTGTGAGAAGGAGCTGAAGGAATGGAAGACAGCAGGTAGAACCTGAGGTAGAGGTAATCTTGCCGCTGCGGGAGGGAGTGCGGCGGCAAAGGCGCAGTCTCTATCCTTCATTGCTGTCACACTGCATGGCCAGTAGTCCTGTGATATGAAGATGGCTGTCTTTGTTTTGCCCACCTTGGCGAGTTGGTGTTGCCGTGGTTTTACAAACCCCCTTACTCGCGAGTTAGGTGAGAGTTCTAGCCAAGTCAGTACGCAACCTTGGGTAAAACGACGTAAGGGGTAAAGGCACAGTGGCGGCTGAGGAATAGATACCCTCTGGTCCTTGTTGGGTAGGTATACTCAGCCGGATACGAGGCAGAGATAGATGTACGACAACAACCTCCCCATGGACCAAGGCCCACGAGACTGGAAGGTTGGGTATGACATGACATTGAACAATGAATGATTCGGACACAAGGCGTGCGTGCCGTCACAACAATAAGGCTCTGGAAGACTGGAATGATGATGAACATATGATGAATGGTTTGGATCGTCCCTTGCGTACCTCTAGCGAGAGGGCATCACTTACAAGGGATACGGCCTTCTAGGGCTGAACGGACGGTTCGATGACGCCGAGTGATGCTGTTCGGTCAGTGGTCAAGGAGAGAAAGCAATGACTTACCAATGACCCGTCGATGGGTTTGCCCGTGTTTCCTGCATCATAAATGATCATTCGGGCCCGAATCTCCCGTCGGTCTTATTCCTCCATGTGGCTGGAAAGAAGCTTGACGCCAAACGGGCAGAGATTGAGATACAACGCTTCTCCTTCAAGCTCAGCCGCGCGTGTGTCTGTGTGTGCTTAACGATGGTAGAAAACTGACGCTGGAACTTCCCTGTGTCCAATATTTTTCCAAGCTCTTTCCTTTCTCCAAAGTTGAGTTAGGTAGGTAAGTACACCGTGACGGAAACCCGCAGGCTCGGTCCATTGTAACGCAACAGCACGTATGTTTGAAATTGAGGGAGCACCACGTTCACATTTTGGTGGACAAGCGCTGCATGTCTAATGACCACCTCTATTTGGGGGTATCATCTTAGACAATTTGTTCTCCCATTCCTTCCATGAATCTTCCTTGCTTCCTTGCTTGCGTTTGATCAGCCCCCGGGTCAGCTTCGGGCTTCGGCGCGAGATGATGTCGGATCGGATGTCCCGTGTTCGTTCCTCGGGCTGGGTTGATCATCGTAATTCGATTACGAAGATGGGGGGAGACGTTCGGGAATTCAGTTGATGATGAATGGAACATGGAACTTGAATCCCCGCGCCGCGACCGCTTGGCCCGCTGGCCAACCTCACCTTACGAGGCGGACAGAAGGGGGGTTCGGATATACCTGACCTGACCGTGCTGACGACCCAAAACTGAGGCCCGTGCCGTGACAATGGGACAATGGAACAATCGTACCTATCTTAGCACAATGATGAAGGGTGGGAAGAACGGGAATCATTCCCAACCAATCAAATCCCCATTGCTGCCCAATCGCCTTGCTCGCCTTGTGATTTCGATATCTTCTCTTTTTTCTTTTCTTTTTTTACCCCCTTCCTTCCTCCCTCAATGTTGGATGTTTGTGTGCGTATGTGTGGCTCAATTCCTTCGTCCCTTCCCTTTTCTGTCTGACTGTCTTACGAAGGGAACCGAGAGGAAGGAACGAATCAACCAACCCATCACTGAAAGCCCCTCCCCGATGGAAATGCGTGGTCACGCCACCCCTCTTCAATCCTCAGCCCTCTTCTTCACAGGCACACATGTTCCTGTCAGCACCCAAGGCAGACACAGAGCCATACGCAGTGTGAATCAATTACCACTCGTGATCGCGATCTCTCTCTTTGCGTTGAATTGGCAGACCCCCAATTCTCTTTGGCTAGTTGGCCCAGTTTCCTCTTCGATACCCAGGAAACTGTACCTTACACTTACACTTACCAATGAGTGATGCATTGTACCTTGCGTTCTGGGGTTCCTTGCGTTTGCGCTTCATGGCACAACAAGGCACGACGAACACAAGCCTGTACAGTTCCAGGCCTAATTGCCAGGCTGGTTGGTCATTTGTAATCGCGCGGGTATAATCCTCTTCTCTCGGTTTGTTATCTATCTCTCTAATTTGATGGAGTGTCGTCCACCGTGGAAAGTTGCTTTCAACATCAACCGAGCCGATCAACCCCGGATTTTCCGCTCGCATTGCAGTGGCTTCTGCAAAGAAGTTGATGAGGTAACAACCGAAGACATGTACGTAGATAGGTAGCCCGGTAAAAGCATGGAAGAAGAAAGTACAGTATGTAAAAACGGCGGCAGCTCGGCTGGCAGGTTTGGTGCAACAGAAGGTTATGTTTACTTTCTTTCTTCCATCATCGTATGTAACCGGCTGTCGAACTAACGTTGAAGTATGGCTCCTTGCATTGGCGTTGCATGCTGCTTTTGGCATCCGCTCCGCATATTGCCTGCATCGTGTGAGGTGTGGGTGCAAGTGTGAGTGTGAGTGTCGAACCTGCGCAAATGCGTGGGAACGCTCCTTCTTCCTTAAAAATAAACCGGGGGGGGGGAGGTGATGACGGCACCAAGGCACTACGAGTTAAGCAATTACATGGCTACCATGGCAGCGTGAGATTGATACCTGAATGGATGAATTGGATCTGTCGTTGCTGGCAGCAGAGAGGATCGTGAATGGGTGAGATGGATGAAGATGGTGGGATGGTGTCGGACATTATTGGTTAGGTCTGGAAGAGGTACTGCTTTACTTACAAAAAGAACATCGAGACTACCAAGCAACATGCCGCTTTTGTTGTCTTTGCTGTCTTAACCTCTAGGCAAGGGAGTAAAAGAGATGGCAGAGCGGAAAAACAGAGCCCGTGGACAAACAAGTGTTTATTCTTCTTGTTGAAAAAGTCAGCCTGTAATTGTGGTCAAAGAATGTGTGAATATCGAGGACTAAAAACTGAGGGCACCCACTGGTGCACCTTGGTGGTGCACCGTATGGTAATGGCATGGCCTGACACCATTCACTTACCCACCCTCTCAACAACCAACCGAGCAACCAACCAACCAACCAACTAAACACCGAACCGGGTCAAACCTCTCATTCTTCCGGCTTGGAGACTTGGTAAAGTAGGTGCCGGCAAGCACCTGTGTTGGAGATTCGGACAGTGATGAAAGCCTGTTCTGGTGTTTCTTCCACCCACCCTCCTTCTGTTCTAATAGAACAGTCTCGGATGTCAAAGAGATGGCCGACCGACCGACGCTTTGGAAATACTTGGCCCGTCTCTTGTCTCCAGCGCCATCTCCCTATCTACCCATGACGACTGACGTAGCACCTTGTGCTGCGAAAAAGACTTGCGTGAGGGGGGAAAGTTGGGTATAGAGGTTTCAGACGGTGGTTGGTGGTGGCTTTGTACTACAATGGGCGGATCGAATTCGTTCGCATAGCGAGCGGCACTTGAGATTCAATTGAGAGAAAGGGTTTTGGGCTTCAGACGCATTGAATGTTTCGCTATATGAACTTCGCTAACTAGCTTCAAGATTGATTGTAGGAAACATTTGTTTGTTCGTTCCAATGAATGTTGGGTGTAAACTTTTTGTTTTCCTCCTCCTTCTGGCAGTGGCCGAAAAGCCTCTTTGAAAACCCACAGCCAGTCAGTTTCCGCGTCAATGTATGTTGTGTGTCTTAAGTCTGCATGTCGTAACCCGTGAAGCGGTTCTTGTGCCGCCGCCGCAAATGGCCTTCGTCGACATGATGGTCGCAGTTTCATGAGCGATCCGCAATCAATCCGAGATGACTCTTCATGTCATTCATCCCTTTTCATTCATCCAAGGCTCTGCCAGAGTTCATGATGGACACAGGACCGAAGTTTCGTTCATAAAGAGTGTCGTAGATCGTAAGATAATACAAAGGAAAAGAGATTGTGTCGTTAGGACATGCAAGTCGCAACCGGTAAATCATCCTCGCCTGGTTTCCCGACAAGTAGATGACCCGTACATGTGTTGCGGTGATATCCCAAAACCGCCATGAGAACCCCCTGAAATTTTTCGTGAGAAGAAAAGAAATGTATGTCCGAGAGACCGGGCCCAAATCCGCCAAAAAGTTTCGCCCCAAGAAAAGTTCATTGTACAAGTGTAAGAATATTAGAAAGCGAGTATTCCATCGCCCCCCTCCAATTCAAATGTGTCCAAAAGAAATCAAGCCCGGGGATCGCCCCTCTTTTCGCCATGTCCCGCCATGTCCCGCCAAGCCAGCCTTTCGGCAAGGGTTACGCAGTAGACACCAGAAGATCGCTTGCGCCAATATCCGAAACAACACATTAATCGTGAGACAAGGAAAAAGAAATCGCCAAAAACATCAAAGCCAAAAGCCAAAAAAAAAACAAAAAAAAAGAAACCGCCAAAAACATCAAAGCCAAAAGCCAAAAAAAAAACAAAAAAAAAGAAAAAAAAAGCAATGCTCGCCTGCTAAAATCAAGAATAATCCAGAGTAAAAAAGAATAGGAATGGTGAACACAAAATAAGAAAGGAGTTTGAGCGTCCCGGGACCAGTGCGGGATCGCGAGAAGTCAAAACAGCTTTGGGTGCGTGAGCAGCAAAGGTCTGAGTGTGTCGCGAGAGCGGAGAAAGTGTATCAAAAGTGAAAAGCCGAAAGGATGGGAAGCCGGAAAACCCATATAGACCGGTGAAAAAGAAAAAGAGAAAACCCAAGGAACGCAATCTTAATCGGGTGCGTCATGACTGTGTCGTGCTGTCGTCGTGCTGTCGTTCCGAATGCCGTGTAATTGGTACTGGTCAATTCGTCGTCAAAGTTATTTCGTCTCGTCTCGTCTCGTCTCATTTTATATCTCATCATCATAGAACCGCATTACATTATGCCTCTGCCTCATTGCTCGCAGCAACTTGTTGGCTTTCAGCAACCATCTTCGCAAAGTCACGCACAACGTCACGGGGGATCTTGTCCCATAGGAGTGACCGAGTGTAGACCTCGGCGGCAGAGTCCCTGTTGGCGGCAGCACGCATGCTGGCAAGCGCTTCGGCAAGATTGCGTCTGCCCTTGCTCGTGGACCTTTCGGCGGGAGCGTTTTGCAGGAAATCTTGCGAGCTGATGCCGTTGTATTGCGCAGCCGTCAACCCAAAGAGCTGCTCGTTGGTCTGTTGCTGGGTCGGCTGGGTCAAGGCGTCAGCCATCTCACCGAGCATCGAAGGTGCCACGCCATCCATGCCGGAGGCGGCGACTGGCAACGATGACCCGGTGTTCTGGGCCCAGCTGGAACCCGATGGCTGAGGAGCCATGGCCTCGAGACCGGAAGCGGCCTGAGGCAAGCCAGCGTCCTTGAGAACATTGTCGAGGAGGGTAGCGGATGCCACACGGATGTCCTCAGACACCCGCGGAATGCTAGGCGGCGATCGGTTGGAAAGAACGAAAGCGCCGACAAGGAACAGCATGAAAAGGAGTCCGCCCTGCGAAGGAGACTTTTCGCTCTCGGTAGAAAGGGAAATCTCGGACTTCTTGGTAGGAACGATCTGCATCTCTTGCTTGACCTCGGAAGGCTGCTGCTCCATGGTAAACTCGCCAAAAATGGGCATGTTATCCCAAGAGCCATCCATGGCCATGCCTTCCATCTCACCGTAGGCACCGGGGAAGCCGGACACGTTCGGGCCGGCCGGCGGTGTCGACATTGCGGCGCTTTCGAGGGCTTGCACGTGGTTGGTCAGAACGTTGACCTTCTTGCGCAACTCGCCCGTCTCGATGGTGTGCTCGCGGATAATCTCCTCCTTCTCGTTCTTGAGCTCGCTAATGTACGCCTCGTAGCTCTGCTTCTCGCGGAGGAGCTGCTCCATCTCCCTTTGTAGGGCATTCATCTGCTCCTCCATGTTGGTAATGACCTCGGTGAAGTGCTTCTTCTCGTCCTCAAGACGCTCCGTGTGCTGCTTCTTGCGTTGCCTCGAGTCAAGACTGTTCGGTGGGTCAGTATGGGATGGTCCAATCCGCAAGTACCTGGAAAAAGGGGTAAACGTACGCGGCCTGCCTGTTGCGCAACAGACGCTTTTGCTGCTTGAGCTCCTTGATCTCTTGCTCGTCGGTGGATTGGGCAATCAGCTGGTCAATGTTGCTGAGGTTGCGCTCAGCAGGAATGTCGAAGCGCGCATTCTTCTTGCGGATGCCATCGCCCCGGCGCAGCTCGTTGTGAGAGCGGATCAGCGGGGTAGTCGGCCTGTTGCGCTTGGCCATAGCCTGGTTCTTGAGCTCTTGGTTGATCCAATGCTCCTTGGGAGGCGACGCGGGAACGGCCGGGATGCCATGGTGGCCAAGCTGCTGGAACATGACGGCTTGGTTGTTGGGGTTGCTGAAGGGCGTCTGAGCCTGGACGGTAGCGGGTCTGAACAGAGGAACAGTCGATGACTCGTACTCGGCCTGCGGCAGTCCATCGAAGCTCTGAAGAGGGGTAGCGGCGCCCGAGCTCATCATGCCCCAATGGTTCTGGTACGTTGATTGCTGGTTCTGGTCCATCTGCATGAAGGGGTTGTTGTTGTGCTGACCGAAGAAGGGGTTGTTGGACGGGACGCTCTGCATCTCTACAGGAGGCCAGGAATCATCCGACTTGGGCGAGAACAAGGCAGTTGCCGAGACAGCAAACGAATCCCTCCTGCTATCGGTCAAGGGCGGCGACATCTCCAAAGCTGAGTTGAGGGTGCTCTGGTTGAGGATGTCATCGTCTAGGATCTCATCATCGTCGAAGAATTTCTGACCATGGCAGGAAGTGTCGACGTTCAACGGCGGTGTCCTGTAGTAGGAAGGCTGCTGGAAGGTTGCTGAGCCCATGGTGGGCTATGTGGATGTGCTTGTGGTGGGGATAAACGAAGTGGTTGTTTCCTTGACTTGAAGCACTGCAATGCAAAACACGCAGCGAATCTTTACTCCTCCTAAAGTTGTTTGTGCGTGCGAACTTTCTGATATATGGCTGAGTCAGTGCCTGTGGCTGGGACGGCGAAGCGGTGAGGGCAGAAGCATGGAAAGCGCCCGCTTTATGTGTTGGGTGGCCAAGGTCTGCAGTGGGAAGCCGGGAAGCAGGGCAAGGTGTGCGGGAAGACCCAGGTTCGGATCCGTCTCTGTCAGACACCTGAAGGGGCTGTGTGTGGGTGGGTTGTGGTTGGGTTCAGAGGCAGTTGGTATTGCCTTGTATGTGTGAAGGGGAAAATGAAGGATAAAATAGCAACGAAGAACGAGAGTTGCAAAGAGGGGTAGAAGACGAGGGGATGATATGATGTTGAAGGATGAGATGGAAGGTGAGGTGCGCAAGGTAGTTGATAAGAAATCGAGGCTTGGTAGTGGGGAAGAGAAAGCTGGGGTAGGAAGGTAAAGTGGAAGCCGTAGTCGGGATACACCACTATAGTACCAGGCCCCAGGGTAGCACAGCCCAGGGAGTAGCGAAAGAGGGAAAGTGTGAAGAGCCAAAATACACACGGGAGGAAAGGGCGAGGGTACCGTCGCAGATTGCAACTGAAAAAGTGAAGGGGTGTGCAAAATTTGGAACCTGAGGAATTGGAATGGCACATCACTCACACTTTGTTCCCTGTGTAAGTCGCACTGCGCTGCCGTCCGTGGAAAGAGGGGTTGTCAGGCCAAGGCTGGTCGGTTGTCGGTTGTTGTCGAGGTTGATTGTTTATTGTTGACGGGATGTGGTTGTTGTCGTTAGAGCAAAGACGAGAGTGGTGCGTTCTTCGGGAGTCACAGACCACCACGAGAAGCGATAAAACAAAAACGAAAGAAGTGAAAGTAAATAGACAAAAAGTCAGGGTCAAGGCAGGCGCAATGCTGCTTTGGGCAAATAACGATCTTTGCAGAGTCAATCAATGACTTTGGGATTGAGATGGTGGCAGAGGGGGTGGTGCCCTTTACTTATTCTATGTTTTATGTTGACTGTGGTCAGCCATGGTCAGGCCGGCCGCTGCGACGTGACGGATCTGCCCAATTGAACATGGCAGAGTCTTGGATCGCAAAAGTCTCGTGGTACATCAGGGTGGATGTGTGGTGGATGTGTGGATGGATCTTGGGACTTGCGGAGGATGGCGCTGGTTTGCTTCTCTTTTGCTCAATGGGGGATGGGCCATGGGGAGAAACAAGAGGACCTCTTCGCCGAGCAGCGATGAGGGGGTGCGACAACAAGGGAAGAGGGGCCGGTCGACGGACCGGGGTCTTTGAAAGTACTTGGTAGAACACCCACCCGAAGGACGGAGCCTGGAGACGGCGGCGTTGGACGAGCAAGACATCCAGAACACGCTGAAGCAGCCAGGGACTTGGCCGCAACTCCACCCAAAGCCCGCAACTGGATCGAGTGTTTCTGCCTTTCCGTTACCCTCCGTTTTGCCAGGCCCTCTTGAGAAAAGAACGGATGCTGTGCGGATTCTCTCCGGATGCTGTGCGGATGTGGTGGAGAGATTCTGATACGGGAGCTAGGAGCTTTGCGCGATCTGGATTGACAGGCGGATATGGAGCTTCTCGCTGGAAGCTATTCCCAATCGGGACAGCCCATCCCCCAAAACGTAAAGCCTGCCTCGCTAGGGGAGTCGGATTTGGGGATAGCGTACAGGGCTTGGGAGCGTAAGGGCAGAAGGGTAACTGT
Organism: Neurospora cerealis; assembly: GCA_009806085.1. NCBI lineage: Eukaryota > Fungi > Ascomycota > Sordariomycetes > Sordariales > Sordariaceae > Neurospora > Neurospora cerealis. The sequence goes on along the minus strand of RAOY01000004.1, from coordinate 8,815 downwards.
ATCATCCGTCACTCAGCAGATCGAATCAGGCTCGTCATCGAAAGGTCTTGGGACGACTCTGAGCCGCTCGACTAGCCCAACGGCTGGAATGGGTAGGATTGGGAGACGGTAAGGGGGTGTAGAATCGGCAAGAGACCGAGATGGCTCGTCAGTGAGAGCAAAAACGAGAAATACGGGTGCTTCCCGGACGGAGAAGGGCCCCATCAAAACAGGGAAAACAAGTGGATGAGAAGGTTCCCTCGAGAGTGGGTTGGGCAGAAATGGCCCGGTGGGCATCGATACCCAAAACGCGGCTCAAAGACCAGTGACCTGCCAGTCCCCATGCCACCTCCAACTTTTGCCATACACCATCAACAACAGCACCAAATTCTAGGGCTGGGAATGTTCGAAAGGGCCCTGAGTGCCGGCCGGCAGAGACCTGTCAGAAGGCTGTCAAGAGTTCTCTTCCGCAGATGTCCTCATCGTCACTTGATGCCCGCACCGCCCAAAGCAGCCACTTCTCAGTTGTGCATTTCCGCCTCCAAGCCTCTTTGTGATGTCTTCTCCAAGAGAAGGTAAGCGTGTGGGGTGACGAGCATGGGAACCAAGGGAGTTTGGAAACTGCAAGGGAAGAGTGCCTAGCTTAGTACGAGGTATGATACCTAGCGGAGCTGAGAACAATCGCTTTTTCCTTTTTCATCGGAACGGAACTGTCCAAGGCCGAATGCCTGTCCGGACCGGGCCCGACAGAAAGGGAAATGTTTGTTTCTTTGAATCCCTCCTTAGGTCAGTCATGACAGGGTCTTGAACGAATCCCGAGCTGTTGAAAAGGAGCCGCAACCGCGGTCTGATATCAACAATGTCGTGACGTCCAAACTCGGGAGTAAACCCGGCAAAACACCTCTGTATAGAGGCATGTGGGCACTCACCGTTTCCCAGCTGTCCGTACAAACATGTGCCATGAAGCTCCTTGCTTCAAGACGATTCCAAGCTCTGCCCCTGGCATATATGCAAGAAATACGGCGTAGCAACCCACTTGGCAGCCCGGCCATCCGCCTGGTGCGAAAAGGCCCGGGTCCGTTTTGATGCGAACAGGTTCTCGCCATCCAGCGTCATCGCTGTCATGACCGGCAGCACCAGGACCGGCAGCAGCAACGGTGGCGGCCATGGCATCGGCTACTGTAGCAGTATCACGGCAGTGTTTGTTGCGTTCGTCGGTCAAGTCTGCGACTCTGCATCAACAAAGCCCAGGAGACAACACTGATAGGCCGGCGAATCCGGGTACTGAGACCTTCAGAACGAAGACAGATGCACAAGGTCCTGCGGGAGGGTCGTGATCACCTCACTTGCCCATTCGGACCAGTGGTATGAATTTGCTGAAACGTGGGGAGTGAGAAAGCTGGTTTTAGGTTGGGAGGTGGTATCAGGAGGATATTGCTCAAGGCCGCATAGGTATCGTCAAGGCTGGGAAGTGAACTTTTTCGAATGCCGTGAAGTTGTCAATAACCTAGCAAGGAATATCTCCTCATACTCAGACGAAAGAAGACCGAACTGTTTGCATGCTTGTTGGTCTTGTTGGTCTATCGGAGGACGTCTGAACAAGAATTTGACCATGCTGTGCTATTGATGCTACGCAAAGCTGTAGTGCGAGCAGCAACAACACCGCAACAACCAGCAGTACCTACAGTGTAGCAGCATCCGGCCTTGAGATATTCGATTCACAGAGTTGGTTCATCGTGAGTGGACGATGTCTGTTGTGTCAACTGCTGGGTTCGGAGATATTTGACATGCTCGGATAGTGTTGAGTTTCCATCGCCATTCTTGAGACGATGTCGTTCCTGGAGTTGAACTGCGGAGTGCGCTGGCAAGGGTCGTCGTTGATACGGTTTGGCCGATACGGTACATTGAATTCCCCCAAGCTCCGTATTTGTCCCGCGCCAGTGTCAGTCTGAATCCCGGACAAAGAGCAGTTTTTTTGTAGCGCCCTCTGTACCATCCAAGTCACATGACTTGGTACGTACTCCAACTTTCCTTTCATTTCCACTGCTGGGCGCGGCAGGCAGCGAAACTCCACGTTTCCTTCTTGTCCGCTGCAATTTCCCAATCGCAACAACAACATGAACAAACGGCGACAACAACAACGACATTACGACTGCGACAATGGCCACTTACACATGTCAAAATCACCCCGCTATTGCATCAAAACATTCGATTTGATCGTGAATTTCCATTCGCTCAATATCCCACATTTCCAGCCTGTTTTCCTGCCGATTCGTCCCAAGATCGTCTCAGGGGCCCAGAATGCCGACTTCGTCCAACCGCAATCCGTGGAGATGTGTGGTCCATCTGCGGTTCTCATCGGGGGCCAGTTTGCCCACGAGCAACTCTCAGCAGCGAGCGACTAAGCATCGAGAAATCATAAAAATGCGGTGGCTGGGACCTACAGCATGCTACAACACCGCGACCCACTAGCCGGACCATCTGCAAACTCCAACGGAGCTCCCGCATCAGCGCCGCTTCTCTCGACCACTCACCGGCGCCGCTTGCCCAGATGGATTGTGCCTCTGGCCGCATACAAAGAGGCCCGCATCAAAGCCTGGTCGTGTTGGTGTCTGTACCCAACCCGACCAACCGTCGACGCGATTGCTGAGAATTGGCACCGAATTGGCACCTTTGTTACCTTTTTATTGCCGTCCTGACACGCGAGATAGACCAGAGGAACCAGAGGAACCACTGGAACGCGTCCCGCTCTCGGCTCGCATCTGCTAGCATTCCGCATGCCGCGCCGCGAACGATCACCGTCCGAGGGAGGCGATCTTTTGGATGGCTTTTCTGCGCGATGCTGTGTCTGGGCAACTCTGGGGTCACTGGCGTCCATGACTGGTGCCGGTGCTGTCGCTGTCTGAACCCTACAGAGTCCAGACGGACGACAGCAAAGGTGAGCTCCACCAAATCTTGCCGTCTGTATGCAGCCTCTTGCAAATAGCGACAGAATCGAAAGCGTGCGACTCTGCTCCAGTTTTCAAAATGGCATCCAATCGAGCCGACGACAATTCACCTCGCCTTTACATAACCTTTGATATGTCAAGCAGTTGAGGACTAACAAGCTGCCAGATACTCTAGCTACTATGATCAGTCATGTTGCAACGACCTTTCCTTCTCCGCCCGTCTTCAAAAGACAGAGAGAAGCCCCTCTTTTTCACGCTTTTTACCAGCGCAAATTTATGTCCGGTTGCAACTGTCATCGCTTGGGTTGCCCATTATCGGTTACCCCGCTGTTACCTGTCCACATGACGGGCGTCGGGCACTTTCCCAAAGTCCCATCAACGCTGACTTGATCAACCGTCTTTGATACGGCCTTTTGCTGGTCTTGTCCCAAAGGGTCGAGTTTCGGCACGAGCAATTATCCAACTACGGACGGCAGGTTTCCCGGATGGTGGACGTTCGGGCCGTCCGCCTCTCAGCAAGCGAGGACTGAGATCAGTGAAGGGTCAACACAAGCCAATCGATATTGTAAGGCGGTGGTACGGCCCTCTCGCGATTGGGCTATGCGTCTCAGCCATCCCTGTCCGCCGTTGTTCCGAAGTTCTGGATTACGCTTGGTGCTACCCGAGTAGCGCTATCTGAAAGTGTCTCCAGTTGCGCCTGTTGGTGATAGTTCGTCCTTGAGCTGTTGGTATTGGTGAATGAGGAGGATCAGTGGTCCCGCTACTATCAGCCTCTACCATTCGAAATTCGCCGCGAGATACCCTAAAAGAACACCACCTAGGTTTCATCCTATGAGAAAGGTGCTTTTTTTTAAACCTCTAGCTACCGAAAGAGCCCCGCCGTGCAGTCTCTTGGTAAGTGGCCAGAGGCTCAACATCGCGCAAAACTAGGGTCCTATATGCGACCTCTTTAGCTTGTTCCGAGCTGGATATCGATCTGGACGGTCGCGGCCATATCAGACCCAGAACGCCAAATATCCCATCTAACGGCGCAAACCTCCTCTTACGAGTTTCTGTCCGTTGTTATCCAGCATATCCACACGTTCTTGGCGAGCCTAGTGACGTTACGACTTCTGGATGCTTGTTGTTCATGTGCATCAGTCTCTCAGTTTCTCGGGCGGCTGTCTCGCGTATTCTCCTAAACTTCCCAAACCGTCAACCGAGGTCTGCCTTCAAGGGCTTCGAGATCTCCTTATCGTTTGCGATCAGGTGGCAGCCATCTCGACGATGTGCAGAGTGCCATCACCTTCTCACCCCACTCTCTTTTGTCTCCTTGGGGTTGCCGTCGTTGTGTTTCCGTGGCAACCATGCACACAATGACTTACGGGCCCTATTTTTCCTGCACCTCACGAATCTGAAACGTATCTTTTTTTCCCAGCTCCACGCTCAGGCAGCGACCCCGTCAGGACTGCTTTGCAAACAATGGGGTTTAAATGGGGACCGAGAATATCATACAATTCTTTCGGCGAGGTGTTTTCCCAGAAGGTTCGCGGGAACCGTTTGATATCGGTCCATAGGAGTCGGTTCAACGAAATCCCATGCGCTTACCGAGTCTCACTGATGGATATCCGCCGCCAACGCTTGCGCAAGCTTTCTGCAGTCAAAGCCATGGATACATTCACTGACTCGCTCCCAAGAAATGCTCGAGATGGTCCTGAACGGGCATTCTGAGCAGTCAGTTGCCAGTGTCTTTACCGCAGAGGTGCTGGGGCTCTGAGATAGAGGACAGGATGTTCGTGATTGTGCGTGGTGCAGGCGTGCAGCACCTTCACCTTGATCGAATCCCGGAACTCTGGATCAGTCTATTTTGATCTTGGCCCGCCGGCCAGAGCTGCACCTCGTCTGGTCTGGTCTGGTGTCTGGTGCATTGCGCTTGCGTGAACGGCCAGTGACGGCAAGCCCTAGGTACGGAGTACCTAGGCAGAGCCAGGATTTCTCCAACTCGCTCGGCCACAAAATTCTCATCAGCGGAGCAAAAGAGGGGTGGTCATTTTTTGCCGTTAGTGCTCGCGTTTGAGCTATCGGCTAGCGGCAGCCTCCAAGACCAACTGTGTGCAACATGCAGATATGAGGATGCAGCGAGCAGAGCATGGGCGTAAGACCATTACTGCAACTAAAAAGTGGTGTAAAAACTGCTGTGTCGCCGGGACCGTTGCAGATGTGGGGCATTTTCGAGCTCTCGGTCGGCTCATGGTCAGGTGAGTGGTGAGACGACATGGAAGAGCCATTTTCGGAGCGTGTTCGGGGTTGAGGAGGAGAAGAGGAAGAGAAACGGAACAAGATGTCATGCCGCGGAAAGATCTTGACGAGCCGTTAACAGTTCGGAAGTGGTTCTTCCCCGGCGCGGCTCGGTTCCGGTTTACGTTAACGATCTTCTGTCGGGACGCTTGGAAGGTATGTGGAACTGATTCATGGCGCATTTCCAGGGCTCTAGTATTCGTGCGATCGTACTTTCATTGTCAGTCCCGACATCTATCGCGCAAACCTTGGGGTCGTGAGGGGGCGGGAGGTTTGTTTTGATGGGTGGGTCCGTCCGGATCGGCTTGTGGGTTCAAGCGGTGAGCGGAGACGATCTGGGATCAAAACGGAATCCGGACGGTGACTACTGCGGGAGGCATACCCACTCCCGGAGACATTGCATTTGTCTACTCCCCAGATAGACAGGCAAACCTTCATCTGCTTGTCTTGGCTGTATCATGTACTGCTACGCAGCATGTGAGATGGGAAAATCTCGCATCTGCTTTGCGTTTGTTGAGCAAAAATTCGGGAAAGAGGCTGAGCACAAAAGGGAGGATATCTGGAGATGTGGAGATATCAGAAAGCGAGTGCTACCTCCGTAACGACATTTTGCGGCTCAGGATAGAGTACGTGGGGTTGTCCTCCATGGATACTTGCTCGACTCGGACACCATCGATCTGCTGCTCTTCCCTTGGGCGCGTTCGCGGAATTCCGGAGACCCCCTCTCTTCGTACGGGGGAAGGGGGCAAGATACCGAGCATCATTCTCCGGTTCGTACCGGCTCCTGTCGTACTCCGGTATACAACAAAATTGTGGTTCACCGTGCCGTCGTTCTCGCAACTGTAACCCAGCAATGGAGAGAACGGGAGAGATTGATTCCGCGAAACCAAGGAAAAACTCCGATGCTCTCCAAGCCTTTCCTTGCTCCGAGAATTCCGGACCTGCATACGGGATGACGCTCCTACTCATGGCTCTATTCACGAAGCTATTATTGCTGTGTATCGTGATTGAAGCCAGGGAGACCGAGAACTCGAATGTCTCCAGGTTGGTAAGTTAAGCCCCGCGGAGTCTGAAGATTCTTTTGCAACCACGTGAGCCTCGCTTGGATGGTTCACTTATACCAGAAGTCAACCGAGCGAAGAGTCGTCAACATGAACAAAAAAAAACATCACTTGAACAACCCCGCGTTGCATACCTATGAACCATGAAGCTTTTTGGCTTGTTCTTGACTCTAGACTCAAAACAGAACAAGCCGACTCCAAGATCCCCACCTGCCTGTCCTGCCTGGCGAGCCTAGCTCCCTGGTCGTGTGCGGCGTCTATCTCCCACGCAAGTGCGCGCCTACGAAGAGGTAGGGAGAGAAAAGGATGGTACCGAATGAAGTGATGAGGATCCGAATCCTTGTCGTGTTTTTTTTTTTTTTTTTTTTTTTTTTTTTTTTTTTGGTAACGGACGACGAGCGAACGAACGGCCGACTTCTTGCCCGGTCATCGGTTCTCGTTCGTCGTCCGTTCAGGCGAACCGGGGCGCTACCGGGCTCCCTGGACCTGGTTGACGATCTTACAATGTGACAAGGTCAGTCACCCAGGTCAGCTTGTCTGGAAGTCTGTGACCGGAAACCGTTCGAGCAACGTGAAGCTAAGGTGGGCTTGGTGGGCTAGGCCGAGTTGGGATATCCGGGGCACTCGCCGGGGTGCACCGCTTCGGTCGCACGATCTACGGAAACGACAAAACAACCAAACGAAACGAGCCCCAACCGGACCCCGGCGGCGGCGGCGGCGGCAACGGCGGCCAGTCACCACTCATCAGCAGGCGGCGGGACGACATAGATATAGACAAGGGGGAAGATTTTCAAAGGTAACGACAAGGGATTTTACGTCCATGTCAGGGTTATCATCATCGTCATTCTTGCAATGCTCACAGAAACATCCATACCCACGATCATCCATATCCCATATCCCAGCGTCCCATTTCCCACCAAACTAATCGATGACCAAGAGTAAAGAGTCTTAAGTGAAGCTCAAGTAAGCCTCAAAAGATAACGGCAGATGATCTCTCATGAAAGGCGGTGTGTTTTAGCTGCCTTCTGTCTCTGCACCCTCTGGATCTGGGAAGTCCTGGGAGTCTCGGAACCACTCTCTTGGGACGAGTCTGGTGATCTGATTTGTTACTACTGTCAAATGGTGAGTAAGAGTTGTGCGGTTGTGCTTTTGTTATGGTGGGTGGTATGCATTAGTATTTTTTTAGACTGTTGTTTTGTCTTTCATTTTCCCAAAGTCTGTCTCTTATTTCTCTCGTTTCTGGGCCTGATGAAGGTGTCATCAGGTGGAACAGGTCGGTTGAGGATACCATTTCCTGCAGCTCCTTCGGGCAATGAAGAGAAGAAGAGGAAAGCAACGCGTGGCATGGCTTGCGATGGAGCAATACCAGTCGCATGTCATTCTTCTCGATCGACTCTCATGTCTTGATGAAATGAAAAGATTACCCACTCAAGGCATTCACGATCCGAAAGTCCAACGGCTAACTGACTGATAACCCTGCCGGACTGATTCAAAGAAACATTGTTCTCAACTAAGGCTGGGTAAGGTAAGCGAAGTGAATATGTAAAGAGGACGGAATCAAGCAAGTCTTTGGTGCCAATGAAACGAAATATGAAACAAGAACTAATGCACTGTCTAAGTTCCCTACATGTCAGAACAGAGCGGCATTCATAACAGGATATCATGCTGCAGTAGAGTAAGCAACAAGACTTCTAACATATGCATGTAGGGACTTTGTAGGCTAGGAAGATCTCTGATCTTGCACAAAACCTACAGCTAGAGGTACCAATGCCGTGAATAAGGCAACAAGCTATAGTAGAGAGAAAAACTCTCCGTATTGGCTGGATGGCAAAACAGGGCCAAGAGAGATCAGCAGGACCACCAAAGATCAGTCAGCAACGGATATACCTACCAAGCAGAAGATAGGCTTCGGGGATAAAAGCCGATTTGACGACATCACCGTTTAGTCGTTGCGACTTGCGGCTCTTGTAAGAAGCCAAGCCAGGTCACTCTTCTTCCTGGGGACTATCAGGTTGCGAATTGAAGATCAAACCTACTATGTAGTTGTGGTAGTAGTGTAGATCGATCAGCGTTCGGATATCTAGTTCTGTTGATCAAAACCCTGACCGAAAGTCTGACGAACTGAAGTGGAATTTTTGGGTTGGAGGTATCGAATACCGATGGATCGATGTAATGATGGATCAGAGTGAGTCTGGATTTTACAAGAAGCTAGGTAGAAGGGAAGACTGGAAAGAAGGGAACCCGTGGGGTAGGGTCCGAGGTCTACATGTACTTGTAGGGACTGAAAAACAGCAAAAAAATTGATGTACCGCCCTGTTTAACAAGTTTGCCTTTCCTTCCTTGGAAGAACGTCGAACTCAAGGATGGAAGGTGGTCATCAATCCGTTAAAATTTCCCACCAAAAAAACAATTTAAAAAAAAAAAAAAAAAAGGGGGGGGGGGGGGGGGGGGGAAAAAAAAAAAAAAAAAGGGGGGGGGGGGGGGGGGGGGAGAAGGAAAAAGAAAAATATTGAGGAGAAGTAAATAGAAAAAAAAAAAAAATGCAGTTTG